>OU342743.1:300021713-300621713 GCA_910589775.1 Avena eriantha
CCACCCACCGCTACTAGCGCCAGTGAGGGCAGTGAACTCGAGATGACTGAGGAGGAACTCGCCGTCACCGAGCAAGAGATGGAGGAAGATGCTGCGAGCGCCGACCGCGGTGCGTGGGCAGGCTCCTAGTCTGCCAGGATGACCTGGATTGGCTCTACCGGACCAGGCGCATCTCGGAGGGTGTCGTCGCGCGCCTCGCCTCCTCCGAGCTTGCCCCCTCACCCAATCTGGGTGAGTATGTTGTGTTCCTATCACACTTCTAGCGGGGGTTCGGTTTGCCAGTTAGTGATTTTTTCCACGACTGGTTGAACACATACGAGCTCTAGCCGCATCACCTTCTAGCCAACGCCATCACATCTCTCTCCGCCTTCGCCTCCACCATCGAGGGCTATGCCGGATTATGGCCCACAAAGGAGCTATGGATCCGGTTCTTTGGCCTCCGCCGGAATGTAATTCCGAATGTAGAACTAGATCCGGAGGACAAACAACTCACGCAGTTCGGTGCTGCGTCAATTTCTCCCCGGAGGCTGTCCGTCTTCCCCCGAGTTACTGGGCTAGACTCCTGCAAGGGATGGGCCCGGACCTTCTTCTATGTCCGGAACAGCACCACCGAAGATCTGATCCGGCTGCGCCCCTATACTCCGGGTCCTCCTAACCCGGAGTTGTGGGACGTTATCCCCAAGAAGCCCACAGTGTTGGCCAACCAAGTTAACAAGAGGTTCAAGGAGCTGAAGGACCTCGGATTGCGCAACAAGGACGCCATGATCACATTCGTCCGCAACCGGATCTCCCCCCTCCAGAAACGCACACATAAAGTGTGCCACATGAGCTGGGGCCGCGACCCCAACCGGACCTCGTCTTTCGAGTTAAGCAATACAGAGATCTACCGTCGGGTCAAGGCCCTGTTCACCACCCACAAGGACTTCTCCTCTGAGTGGACGTGGGGGATTGAACACTTTTCCCGGGATAGGCTTCCTCCTTCGGTAAGTCTCGCACCCCAAACTCTATTCCGAATTGAATCATATGTCAGTCTTTTTGTTGTAGATTTTAATCATGTTTCCTTTCCTTTCCCTTAGATGTTTCTTCAGCAAACCATCAAGGATGGCACCGACCCTACCCTCAAATGGGCGCCTAACCGGGACACCTCGGACGAGGAAGAACCTGATCAGGAGATGTTCCTTCCGATGTTGGACGCGACCAAGCGACCCACCGGTAAACTCTCTTCTATTAGAGATTGGCCCGACGATGAGGATGATTCGGATGTTGAGGTGATGGAAGCATTTGATGTTGTCCCCCTTTCTTATGCTTTTTCGGCATCAGCTAACCCCGATGGGCAGATCCATGAAGATCCTCCCCTTGCCGTGGGTGATCCTGTTCCGGTTGCGCCGAAGAAGAAAAGGGGAGCCGCATCAACCTCTTCCTCCAGACCTTCTCAGCCCGCCAAAAGGCGAAAGAAGTCCGGAGACAAAACTGCCACCAAGCCTGCAACCAAGGCCATAGCTCGGAGGGCTCGGAAGCCCAAGGAGCCCCTGACGTCGGATGAGTAAGCCTCTTCTCCCTTTGCTATTTACTTGTCCTTCTTTATTACAGCTTCCTATTCAACAATGTTTGATTTGGCAGGGCCGCGGTGGAGGTCCCACAAAGTGGATCCGGCATTGCCTCCGCACTTCGACACAGCCCTTCTCCCCCTCGCGGTGAGGATTCACGCCCGCTGAGCCCAATCCCGGAGGGTCCAGCGGCTGCTCCAGGTTCCAGCCCACCTCGTCAAGAAGAGGGCAACCTTGGAGCGGGGGAGACCGGCTCTGCCGAGACAACGGCCACCACTACTTCGGCTCCGCCACAACCAGCTACCACCGAGGTTCCCTCAGTACCTCCACCGAAGAAGACACCAACACTAGTATCAGCACCAACTCCGACACCAGCAGCAAAAGCAACAGCAGCAGCACCAAGCCCCTCCGCCTCGTCCGAGTCTTCTCGGTCTCGGCGAGAAAGCACCAAGGTCGCTCCCAAGGGTAAATCTGCTGCAACAACTTCCACTTCTCAGCAGCAGCCTAAGGGCAAAAAGACCTCTGACGCCACTAGGGCAGCGTCCATCGAGGCTGGACATCGCACGCTCACGTCCATGCTCCCGAAGAAGACTCCGCCACCGAAGGACGCCCCTGCCGAGCCAGCTGATGCGCAACAACTTGTTTTGCACACCAGCCCGACCCTTGCTCAAGTTGAGAGGAGGGAGGCGCATGCCAAGGGTTTAGTGGCGCCGCACATGCTTAGCGGCGAGCGATACCCTCTACCCTTGATCGAGTTTGTAAACAACTGGAACAAGGCGGAGTTCGTCCACAACGACGATCCCCCGGAGAAGTTCGGTCCCACCGAGTTTTCTGCGCAGATGAATACTGCCGCCAAGGCCATTAACCTTGCGGGTCGGATGATGGAGGTACGCTACTTCATCTGTTCCTTAAGATGTTGTAGATATTAGTGATATAACCATTAGTCCCCGAGCCTTCGGGGGAGTAACTTGTTACTCGGCCGGATGCTCCTTAGAAAACTAACGTAGCTCCTTGATAACTTCGAATATGCACACACCTAGAGCCGGGTTAAGTTCCACTTGGCCCGGATCTTTGTACACTTCGAATATGCACACACCTAGAGCCAGGTTAAGTTCCACTTGGCCCGGATCTTTGTACACTTCGAATATGCACACACTTAGAGCTGGGTTAAGTTCCACTTGGCCCAGATTTTGTACACTTCGAATATGCACACACCTAGAGCCGGGTTAAGTTCCACTTGGCCCGGATTTTGTACACTTCGAATATGCACACACCTAGAGCCGGGTTAAGTTCCACTTGGCTTGGATTTTGTACACTTCGAATATGCACACACCTAGAGCCGGGTTAAGTTCCACTTGGCCCGGATTTTGTACACTTCGAATATGCACACACCTAGAGCCGGGTTAAGTTCCACTTGGCCCGGATTTTATACACTTCGAATATGCACACACCTCGAGTCGGGTTAAGTTCCACTTGGCCCGGATTTTGTACACTTCGAATATGCACACACCTAGAGCCGAGTTAAGTTCCACTTGGACCGGATTTTGTACACTTCGAATATGCACAAGACTAAGCTACCTTTTTGTACTCCTTTTAGGTGACCACCAACCGCCAGAGCGCTGAGTTTCAGCGTCTGCTGGACACTCACAAGATGTTGCGTGCAAAGCATAATGCACTTCTCGCTGAATACGAGAAAAGGGGTAAGTTCCTTCCTTGGCATTTTCCCGTTTTTCTTCGTCTTTTTCTGCCGAGCTAACCCATCATTCGGTTTCCGCAGCTGGGGTGGAGGCTGAGAATATCCTCATGAGGAAGAGTTTGGACCAGATCAAGGGTAAGTTATTTTTGCTCAACTTTGCTATGCTTTCTATCTCTTATTCCCCGTGGCTCGGCAAACATCCATACCTCGGCTCTACCGGGTCAACAAACTATTTCAGCATCTCTTGAAGATAGTGTGCTCGTGCCTGATATGATGCTGCATTTTCTCGAACAAGCAGGGCAGCATCAGGCCGAACTTAAGAAGAAGACGACGAGCTTGCGCTCCTCCAAGCCAAAGATGATGAGATTGCCAAGCTCAAGGCAGATATGAAGAAGCTAAAAGCGCAGCACCAAGTCGAACTTCAAAAGGCTGGCCAGGACTATACTAAAGAGCGGGAGCGCCTCACCCTCTAGATTTTTCCAAGGACCAAGAGCTTCTCTAGGAGGCCGACGTCAAACTCGAGTCGGCGAACACTGAACTTGTACAGCTTCGCAAAAGGCGCGATGACTGTACCAAGGAGTTAACCCGGATCCACAGCCATATTTCCCGTAAGTTATTTTCCTTCATCCGACATACTTCTCCGGGTTGCTTCTCATGTCTTTTCCTTACTTGTTTCTCCTGTCTTGTTTTCAGGAAAATTTCCAGAGGGCAACGCCATTGCGAGCACTGTTGTTGCTAAGTTCCGCCGAGAGAGGGGTACCCCCATTGCTCCTGACGCTGAAGAAATTCCCTATGACATGGAGAACCTGTTGGTCAGCTTGTCTTCTCGCGTGGAAATCGTGAAGAACTATGGCAAAGATATCCTTGACGTGGCAGTTCGGATCTTCAACGCCTTTTGGCCTGAGGAAGATACTCCGGAGGGGACCGCAGTTCACGTCGACAAATTGATGGAATGTGAGACCCAGCTCGACTTTTGGAGGGAATCAGCTGGTTGTGCCAGAGTTGAGACCGTTCTCCACTACATGCTTACGTGGTACGAGAAGATCGACCTCAACCTCCTAGCGCGCATGCGCACCGGATCCAAATGGTCCAGCGACCCAGAGTGGATTGCTCGGCGCAAGGCTAGCACCCATAGCCTCATCGAATATGCCCCCATTCAAGAATGGAACGAGGGTCCGAGCTTCCTTGGTGCCGCTGATGCCGAAAATGCTCAAAACGCAGAAGATGGTTCGGATGAAGACGAAGAGGACGATGGCTCGAACGTCGAAGATAGCGAAGATGACGCCAAACTTCCTCCTCCTGCTGGTCCTTGAGCGAAAAACTTTAGTTTATCAGATCCCCGGTATGCCGGGTGCAGTTGTATCAAGTGCACAAGTAATATTTTGCTACTAAGTTTTTATGCTGGATTGACTTGGGCATAGTCCTCGAGTTTCATTTTCTCGTTCTTCCAATCTTTTGGCTCGGCTCGCGTCTACCTTTGTTCGGTTTTATGACTTACGAGTCCGAGCTTCAAAAATTGTCTTAACAATACTTGGAAACTTTGGGATTAGCTCAAAATAATTCGGCATGATAAATTTAAAGTACACATATTGTTACTTCAAAAAACAAACGTCGGCTCGATTAAGTTTTTCCCTTAGTCGTTTTTCATGTGCTACGCAATTCCAAACTTGTTCTCTTGCTTGCCATGAAGCCAAATCTTGTTGGACAGCAGCAAGTCGAAGAGTTAGGTTCTTGGTGCTCACACATTACTAATTCGACCTAAGCAGAAGCGACTTACGCCAGCCGACGTAAAAATAATAAACACAGAAGACAAGTAAAATTACTAAGGCAGTCCCCGAGTTACTGCTCGAGGTGCCAAGATTTCATTGATAGGCTCATTACCTTCATACATACCGACATATGAGGAACTCGGATACATACACTTCTCAGCTAAGTGTAGAAAGGACGAAGTAGTGCTACATTCCATGGACGCTTAGATTCCTCACCGGACCTGTCCACCTTGTTCTTTTCCTGTGGCTTTGCATCGATAAGATAATAAGAATCATTGTGCAATGCTTTGCTCACAATGAATGGCCCTTCCCATGGGGGGATAACTTGTGCATGCCAGCAGTACGTTGTACCAACCGGAGTACCAGATCGCCTTCCCAGAAAACTCGGGGGCTTATTTTCCGGCTATGATAGCGTCGGAGATTTTGCTGATATATGGTGGATCTGGACAATGCCAATTCTCTCGCTTCTTCCAGCAGATCAACATCATTTTTCCAGGCTTCTTGCACTTCGGCTTCTATGTATTGGGTGACCCTAGGCGAATCATGCTCTATGTCGGCTGGTAATACAGCTTCTGCCCCATATACCAGAAAGAATGGCGTATAGCCTGTTGATCGATTCGGAGTTGTTCTTAAACTCCACAATACCGCTGGTAGTTCTTCTATCCAGCACCCCGCTGATCTTTGCAGTGGCTCAATGAGCCGGGGTTTTATCCTGGATAATACTAATCCGTTGGCTCTTTCCACTTGTCCGTTCGATGCGGGGTGGGCTACCGAGGCAACGTCCAGCCGGATCTTCTTATCTCAACAGAAACGCGCAAATGCTCCTTCAGCAAAGTTTGTGCCATTATCTGTTATGATACAGTGAGGATAACCGTATCTCAAGATGATGTCTTTGAGAAATGTTACGGCCGTAGCTCCATCACATTTTCTTATTGGCTTCACTTCAATCCACTTTGTAAACTTGTCCACCATGACCAAAATGTGAGTCATATTTCCCTTTGCTGGTTTAAACGGGCCAACCATATCCAAGCACCATACAGCAAATGGCCATGTAATTGGTATGGTCTTGAGCTCTGACATTGGCATATGTATTTTTGTCGCATATCTCTGACAGCCATTGCATTTTCTCGCCAGAACTTCCGCTTGTTCTAAGGCACATGGCTAGTAAAACCCATGGCAGAAAGCTTTTTCTACCAAAGCTCTAGATGAGGCGTGATGCCCACATTCCCCTTGATGTATATCTCGGAGGATTTCAAGTCCTTCCTCCGGGTCAACACATCGCTGGGGACATTAGTCACACTCCTTTTGTATAACTCAGAATTGATGATCGTGTATGCTTTCGCTCTCCCCTAAGTTTGCCTGGAAAGTACCTCCTCAGTGGGTAAGGTTCCATCTTTCAGGAATTGGAATATTGGCAATGCCCAAGCTGGTACAGCTCTCACTGGGAATATTTCCTCATCAATTTCCATCAGATCCACCGGCATAACTTCTACCGGATCATGTTGTGCAGTCCCCGGGTTTGTCGTGGCAGTCCCCGGGTTTGCCAAGGAGTCCCCGGGTTTTGCGAACCACTTCCTTCATCAATGTCCATGGGCACAACCTCTGATTCCGGGATAAAAATTGAGTCGGACTCCGGGGATGGCCTGATGGATGGTTTCCTGAGGTGCTCCAATGCTATGCCTGGTGGAATTGCTTGTCGGGTTGAACCGAGCTTCGATAGTACGTCGGCAGCCTCATTCTCCACCCGAGGTATATGGTGAAATTCACATCCCTCAAAGTAACCAGATATTTTCTGCACATGAAATCTGTATAATGCCATGTTTGTGTCCAAAGCATCCCATTGCCCGGAGGCCTCTTGGACTACGAGATCCGAGTCACCGACGCATTGGATCCGACGTATACCAACCTCCTTTGCCACTTTGAGCCCATGTATAAGTGCTTCGTATTCTGCAACATTGTTTGATGCAGTGAAGTGGATCTGCAGCACATATTTCAGCTAGTCCTTCTTTGGCGAGGTAAGCACAACTCCGGCACCTAACCCGGTTTTCGTTTTTGACCCGTCAAAGTGCATTCTCCAGTAGTTCAGATCTGGCAATGGTGGCTCGTATTGCACCTCGGCCCAATCCACAAAAAAGTCCGCCACAGCTTGAGATTTAATTGCTTCTCTTCTGTCATATTGTGGCACATAAGGTGCTAGTTCAATTGCCCATTTTGCAATCCTGCCACTTGCATCCTTGTTACTCATTATCTCGGATATGGGAGCTTCACATATTACCTTGATTGGGTGTTCCTCGAAATAGTGTTTCAGCTTCTTAGCTGCCATGTACACGCCATATGCTACTTTCTGATAGGGCGGATAATTTTGCTTTGAGGCTGATAACACCTTGCTCAGGTAATACACTGCCCTTTGCACCGACTTACCCTCTTCGTCGCGCTCTACCACAATTACTGCACTTACAACTCGGTTGGTTGCGGCTATATAGAGCAACATTGGCTCCTTTGATAGTGGAGAGGCTAATACTGGCGCAGTGGCTAACATTTTATTTAACTGGACAAAGGCTTCATTGGCCTGCGGCGTCCAAATGAACTTATCCGACTTTTTCATGAGTTGATAGAGAGGCTGTGCCTTTTCTCCCAACCGACATACAAACCGACTTAGCGATGCCAGGCAACCAGTGAACTTCTGGACATCGTTAAGACACTTCGGCAATTCCATTCGTTCAATGGCCCGTATTTTAGTTGGATTGACCTCAATACCTCGGCTGGAGACGAGGAATCCGAGTAGTTTTCCAGCCGGGACACCGAAGGTACATTTTTCCGGGTTAAGCTTCATCCGAAACCTCCTCAGGTTCGCGAACGTCTGCCTGATATCGTCAAAGAGCGTTTTGCTTTCCTTGGTCTTTATCACAACATCATCTACATACACCTGCACATTTTTACCAATCTGGTCATGCAAACATTTTTGCATACATCTCTGGTACGTTGCCCCTGCATTACGTAAACCAAAAGGCATGGTGCGATAACAATAAGCCCCATACGAGGTGATAAACGTAGTCTTTATTTGATCGCTCGGGTTCAGGGGTATCTAGTGGAAACCAGAATATGCATCAATGAATGACAACAACTCACACCCAGCAGTAGAATCTATGACTTGGTCTATCCGTGGCAGTGGGAATGGATCTTTCGGATATGCCTTATTCAGGTTCGTGTAATCAATACACATACGCCAAACCACTGCCATGTTCGGATCATCCTTCTTCTTCTCCACCAGCACCGGATTAGACAGCCAATCCGGGTAAAGCACTTCCATGATAAATCCTGTAGCCAACAACCGAGCTATTTCATCTCCAATGACTTTTCTCCTATCTTCGGTGAAGCGGCGGAGAGGTTGCTTCACCGGCTTTGCTCCGGGTCTCACATTCAAAGAGTGCTCGGCTAACTCCCTTGGAACACCTTGCAAGTATTGTGTGGACCAAGAAAAAATATCCTGATTCTCACGGAGGAAGTTGACGAGCTCGCTTTCCTATTTGTCATTTAACTCGGCCCCAATTGTTACGGTACGCTCAGGGAACATATCATCAACAGGCACCTTCTTGGTATCTTTTGTCGCTTGGAATGAGACACTACCATGCGAGTTACTCAGTGTTGGCATACACTGCTGCGCGGACTGAGCCAATGCCACCACCTCTTGGATCTTTCTCTTTTCTTGCGCAATCACGAGTGACTCGGCTAGGTTTGACCCAGCTGACGCACACTCAATGGAACGTCGGAAATCTCCGGCTATAGTGATCACACCATTTGGCCCAGGAAACTTCATCTTCAGATAACTGATGTGGCAGCTTGCCATGAACTTGTTCAGTGCCGGTCTTCCGAGTAACGCGTGATACGCACTTTCTAAGTTCACCACCTCAAAGTCCAAATTCTCAGTTCGGCAGGTATCTCTTGTGCCAAACAAAACGTCAACCTTGACCTTGCCTATGGGCTCACAAGAAATGCCTGGCACAATGCCATGGAAAGTTGTCCTTGTAGGTTGGAGCATGTTCTCCGAGATACCCAATTTGTGCATCGTATCCGCATACATGATATTAATGCTGCTACCATTGTCAATCAGTACCTTGGAGAATCTTACATTGATGTTAGGCCCAATGAATGTTGGGTCCAACACCAGTGCATATGAGCCCGGACTAGGCATAAGCTTGGGATGATCTTTGATGCTCTAGGTAATCTCCTAATTCGACCAAGGCATATACCTCGTCACTGCCAGCATTACCGCATTCACCTCCATATGTTGGCGCTGCAAGCTCTTCCTGTCTGTTTCTTCCGTAGTGAACACACAGTAACTCTGATGGTGCTCTCTGTATTCATTCCTCCCCTCATTTTCGGCGTACCTCTGATCCTGCTGGTTTTGGTTTTCTACCTGATGCACTGCATCCCTTCTCTCATTGTTGTCATACCTCGGCGGAGGGGGAGGCAACATTAGCTGTTGCGTGTTCGCTCCAGAGAGCAATTGTTGTCGGGGTAACTCCTGCCGAGGCTGATCATTCCGAGGTGCCTGAACATTCCCCGAATCATTTTGTTCTATCTTTCGCATCCACTCACATTGCCTAGTTGTGTGTCCTGCTGGGTTACTTGGATTAGGCGTGTGAAACTTACACGGCTAATCTAGCATTGATTCATAGGTATACCTCGGACGGTGCTTCTTCTCTTGCCACTGCTTTTTCTGCTCTGGCGTCCAAGTTTTCCTCCCATCATTCCTTGGCATCCATTTTTTTCCTCCAGTTTTCTGACGTTCACTGCCTCCTGCTCCGGGTTGATCTTGATTCACAGCTGCAACTTGTTGCGAACTATATCGGTAATCCGGTCTATCATCTCTTCTTTTACCTCGATAATCATTCCTCCGGGATGACCCGGCTCCATCTCTCTGGTAGTACTCCTCGCCTGACTCGTTCGAGGTTAGCTTAGGTTGCGTCGGATCACCCAAAGCATATGAATCAGCAATTCGGATCGTTTCTGCCAATGTAGTTGGCATAGCATGCTTGCATATCTGCATCCTTGCGCAAACCAAGCTATGGCCTGTGATTCAATCATGCCCTCACACGAGTTTGGCACATTGCACCAACGGGTTAAGAACTCTCGGTTTGTCTCATTCGGTCTCTGCCTGCACATTGCTAGGGTTTGTGGCCTGTTGGGCCTCTGATACGTACTTGAGAAATTAATAACGAACATCTCCTCGAAATCAATCCAACAGTTAATACTTCCGGGTGGCAAGTTGTTTAGCCATACCCTTGCTGGCCCCTCCAACATCTGGGGTAGATATCTCACAACCCACCTCAAGTTGCCTGTGGCAATTTTTACAGCAGTAGCATAGTTAATCAACCAATCCTCCGGCTTATTGCTGTCGTCATATGTATTTGTGCCTCTAGGTAACTGAAAGTT
The DNA here is from genome assembly GCA_910589775.1 of Avena eriantha. NCBI lineage: Eukaryota > Viridiplantae > Streptophyta > Magnoliopsida > Poales > Poaceae > Avena > Avena eriantha. The sequence continues at coordinate 300,032,162 of OU342743.1, forward strand.
AGGTACCGGAGGTTCCTTCATGATCCGGGGCCCAAAACATGCTGGACCCGGAGGACCTTGACACTCAATTTGCTCCGACCTATACAATCGATCCAGTTTTAACCTGGCATCATCAGGCCTTAAGTCTCTGCTTCCCAACCCTGATCCTATCACATGATAGTCCGGCCTGGGATAGCCAGCATTCACCATCTTCGGATTACCATCATTGTATCTATCTTGCTCCGGTGGAGCTGTCCTTTGTTGCATACCTTGGCCGGCACTGCGCTCTTGCCGTGGCATATTACGCTGCTGCGGTTGACCTGCACCTTCCGCATTACGCTATCCGGCATTGCCGTTTACAACATTCCTTTGACCGGCATTGCCTTGGTCACGGTTACCTCGGCTCACACTCCTTCGATCCTCATCTCTCTGCACTTCCTTTCCTTTCCCTGCCTTTGCCAGGTCATATGGGACTATCTGCTTATTCCTCTTGGCCGAGGTTACCACCTCTTCTCTCCTAGGACCACTATGAGGAGACGATGCGGCTCCAGCGGATTTCTCCGGGTTACCCACCCCCGAATGAACGATCTTGGAGGCCCCAACTCTCTCCAGGTTAGCCCTGAGCAATTCCTCGTTCTGCCTGTTTGCGATCCGAACCAACTCGTTAACCCTATCTTGCTGTCTTTGGTGGGCTTCACCCGTCAGACCTTCTAACTCGGATGCAGCTGCATCTGCTGCCCTGAGGTTCTTTGCCGGGTTACTGTACTTCGGCAGCCCCACGGACAGAAGTTCTCTGATTCCTCAATCCTAGTATCACCCTCTCTATTCATTTCACTCATGAGATTTCTCCCCTTTACTTTTACAGCATCTACTTTATTTGCCTTTGTGTACTCACGCAGTGTCATGTTCAACGACTGCTGAGCCGCGGCTATCTTTTTCGCACCCTCTAGTATTTTTCGCCTAGTTTCCTCTAGCTCGGCCTATGCCTTAGCCGGATCTATTGCTACTGCTACTGGAGGACCTCTACTTTTCCTCGGTGCCTTATGTGTTACCTCCGGATCTGGTGCCGGGTCTTTGCTCGCGCCTGCAGCTGGCGCAGTCATCATCACTTCTACACGGTCCGGGGAGCGAGTGATATGCGCCCCGTGAACCACACTAAGGGATGGCTCGCCTCCTTCGACGACGTGTCGCGGATGAACGCACGACATATCGACAGCAACGTAGACCTTGTGCGCGTCGAGCTTGACGAAGAGGCCGTTGCGCGGAAGAGGACGCGTGCCGAAGCAGCCAGCGTTGTCGCTGATGAAATCCAGCGCTCCAAAACGCTGAACGACCCCAGAGATGATGCGTCCGCTGGTGCCGATGAGGTTTCCTGTCCGGATCTTCACCCCTGCTAGCGCCGCTAGCCCCACGGTGGGCGCCAACTGTCGTGGTGGTGTCACGGCAGATGCCATGTATAGGCTAAATGTGGGGACTAAATGCACTAGGGGAATTCAGGGAGGGATAGTGTGGTGATTCCACACACAGAAGCTTTGTATTTGATTCTCCTTCACAGATTACAAATGCTCCTAGAGCTGTATTAGGGAGAGGAGGAAGAAAGAACTCTCTTACTCTCGCCACTAGCTAGCCCTTAGAGCAATCTCCCAGAAATCAACGCCCTCTACAGAATCCCTAGCCCTCCTTATATAGGGGTGGCTAGGTCTCCACTTAGGGCACACGTGGAGGCATATTCCAGGGAATATGCCTCCTCCCAAAATAGTAAGCCGGCCGGGTTACTTTTCCCCCGCGTCACCCATGTAGAGGCTACGTGAGCCTCTGTGGCGCCTGCGTCACCCGACATTGGCTTCGTCACCTTTGTCGGCCACGCCTTGGTGGTCAGGCCTCTGTCCGCTTCGCTCACGCTCTGCGTACAGTAGCCACCTTTTGACCAGCGAGATACCTTCCTTCTCTTGCAAGCTTGATATAACCCGGATCCTGCATAGTTGATCCGGCCATACATGTTCCTGCATACAAGTTAGATATATCTTACCGACATACGGCTTAAGTCGCTTCAGACAAAGTAAGGTGGACGTCCCTGGTTCGGGTTACTCCGTGATCCGGCCTGCCTTGAGGTGACTCGGCTAGCATTTGCTTTGACCTTGCTGAACCTCGGCTAACTCGGCATTTATACCCCAGCGTGACCCTACCCGGGGGTATCCCCCCAACACACATGCAATGACTCTAGCTGTGGTTCATGAAAAGAGAACGCATGCGATGACTCTTGCTGTGGTTCATGGGAAGAGCAGACATACAATGACACCGGTGGATCCATGTGTGGTTCATGGGAAGAACACACATGCAATGACACTGGTGGATCCATGTGTTGTCTGTGGGAAGAACACACATGCAATGACACTGGTGGTTCCATGTGTGGTCTTTGGGATGACACACATGCAATGACACCGGTGATATGTGGTTTGTGAGAAGAGCACGCATGCAATGACTCTAGCTGTGGTTCATGAAAAGAGCAGACATGCAATGACACCGGTGGATCCATGTGTGGTTCATTGGAAGAACACACATGCAATGACACTAGGTGTGGTTCATGATATGGTCTGTGAGAAGAACACACATGCAATGACACTGGTGGATCCATGTGTGGTCTGTGAGAAGAACACACATGCAATGACACTGGGTGTGGTTCATGATATGGTTTGTGAGAAGAACACACATGCAATGACACTAGTAGATCCATGTGTGGTCTTTGGGAAGAACACACATGCAATGACACTGTTGATATGTGGTCTGTGACAAGAACACACATCCAATGACTCTAGTTGTGGTTCATGAAAAGAGCAGACATGCAATGACACTGGTGGATCCATGTGTGGTTCATGGGAGGAACACACATGCGATGACACTGGGTGGATCCATGTGTCGTTTCTTAGAAGAACACACATGCAATGACACTGGTGGATCCATGTGTGGTTCATGGGAAGAACACACATGCAATGACTGGTGATATGTGGTTTGTGAAAAGAACAAACATGCAATGACTCTAGCTGTGGTTAATGAGAAGAGAAGACATACAATGACACCGGTGGATCCATGTTTGGTTTGTGAGAAGAACACACATGCAATGACACTGGGTGTGGTTCATGATATGGTTTGTAAGAAGAACACACATGCAATGACTCTAGCTATGGTTTGTGAAAAGAGCACGCATGCGATGACTCTAGCTGTGGTTTATGGGAAGAGCAGACATACAATGACACTGGTGGATCCATGTGTGGTTCATGGGAAGAACACACATGCAACGACACTAGTGGATCCATGTGTGGTCTATGGGAAGAACACACATGCAATGACACTGGTGGATCCATGTGTGGTTCATGGGAAGAACACACATGCAATTACTCCGGTGATATGTGGTTTGTGAGTAGAACACACATGCAATGACTCTAGCTGTGGTTCATGAAAAGAGCAGACATGCAATGACACCGGTGGATCCATGTGTGGTTCATGGGAAGAACACACATGCAATGACACTGGGTGTGGTTCATGATATAGTCTGTGAGAAGAACACACATGCAATGACTCTAGTTGTGGTTCATGAAAAGAGCATGCATGCGATGACTCTAGCTCTGGTTCATAGGAAGAGTAGACATACAATGACACTGGTGGATCGATGTGTGGTTCATGGGAAGAACACACATGCAATGACACCGGTGGATCCATGTGTGGTCTGTGGGAAGAACACACATGCAATGACACTGGTGGATCCATGTGTGGTGAATGGGAAGAACACACATGCAGTGACACAGGTGATATGTGGTCTGTGAGAAGAACACAGATGCAATGACTCTGGTGATATGTGGTTTGTGAAAAAAACACACATGCGATGACACTGGTGGATCCATGTGTGGTTCATGGGAAGAACACACATGCAATGACTCCGGTGATATGTGGTTCGTGAGAAGAACACACATGCAATGACTCTAGCAGTGGTTCATGAAAAGAGCTGACATGCAATGACACCGGTGGATCCATGTCTGGTTCATGGGAAGAACACACATGCAATGACACTGGGTGTGGTTCATGATATGGTCTATGAGAAGAACACACATGCAATGACTCTAGCTGTGCTTCATGAAAAGAGCACGCATGCAATGACTCTAGCTGTGGTTCATGGGAAGAGTAGACATACAATGACACCGGTGGATCCATGTGTGGTTCATGGGAAGAACACACATGCAATGACACCGGTGAATCCATGTGTGGTCTGTGGGAAGAACACACATGCAATGACACTGGTGGATCCATGTGTGGTTCATGGGAAGAACACACATGCAATGACACAGGTGATATGTGGTCTGTGAGAAGAACACACATGCAATGACTCTGGTAATATGTGGTTTGTGAAAAGAACACACATGCAATGACACTGGTGGATCCATGTGTGGTTCATGGGAAGACCACACATGCAATGACATAGGTGATATGTGGCCTGTGAGAAGAACACACATGCAATGACTCTAGTGATATGTGGTTTGTGAAAAGAACACACATGCAATGACTCTAGCTGTGGTTAATGAAAAGAGCAGACATGCAAAGACACCAGTGGATCCATGTGGGGTTAATGAGAAAAAAACACATGCAATGACACTAGGTGTGGTTCATCATATGGTTTGTGAGAAGAACACACATGAAATGACACTGGTGGATCCATGTGTGGTCTGTGAGAAGAACACACATACAATGACACTGGGTGTGGTTCATGATATGGTTTGTGAGAAGAACACACATGCAATGCCACTGGTGGATCCATGTGTGGTCTCTGGGAAGAACACACATGCAATAACACTGGTGATATGTGGTCTGTGAGAAGAACACACATCCAATGACTCTAGCTGTGGTTCATGAAAAGAGCAGACATGCAATGACACTGGTGGATCCATGTGTGGTTCATGGGAAGAGCAGACATGCGATGACACTAGGTGGATCCATGTGTGGTTTGTGAGAAGAACACACATGCAATGACACTGGTGCATCCATGTGTGGTTCATGGGAAGAACACACATGCAATGACTCTGGTGATATGTGGTTTGTGAAAAGAACAGACATGGAATGACTCTAGCTGTGGTTAATGAGAAGAGCAAACATGCAATGACACCGGTGGATCCATGTGTGGTTTGTGAGAAGAACACACATGCAATGACACTGGGTGTGGTTCATGATATGGTTTGTAAGAAGAACACACGTGCAATGACTGTAGTTGTGGTTCATGAAAAGAGCACGCATGCGATGACTCTAGCTGTGGTTCATGGGAAGAGCAGACATACAATGACACTGGTGGATCCATGTGTGGTTCATGGGAAGAACACACATGCAATGACACTGGTGGATCCATGAGTGGTCTGTGGGAAGAACACATGCAATGACACTGGTGGATCCATGTGTGATTCATGGGATGAACACACATGCAATGACACCGATGATATGTGGTTTGTGAGAAGAACACACATGCAATGACTCTAGCTGTGGTTCATGAAAAGAGCAGACATGCAATGACACTGGTGGATCCATGTGTGGTTCATGGGCAGAACACAATGCAATGACACTGGGTGGATCCATGTGTGGTTTGTGAGAATAACACACATGCAATGACACTGGTGGATCCATGTGTGGTTCATGGGAAGAACACACATGCAATGAATCTGGTGATATGTGGTTTCTGAAAAGAACAAACATGCAATGACTCTAGCTATGGTTAATGAGAAGAGCAGACATGCAATGACACCGTTGGATCCATGTGTGGTTTGTGAGAAGAACACACATGCAGTGACACTGGTGTGGTTCATGATATGGTTTGTAAGAAGAACACACATGCAATGACTCTAGCTATGGTTTGTGAAAAGAGCACGCATGCGATGACTCTAGAAGTGGTTCATGGGAAGAGAAGACATACAATGACACTGGTGGATCCCTGTGTGGTTCATGGGAAGAACACACATGCAACGACACTGGTGGATCCATGTGTGGTCTGTGGGAAGAACACACATGCAATGACACTGGTGGATCCATGTGTGGTTCATGGGAAGAACACGCATGCAATGACACCGGTGATATGTGTTTTGTGAGAAGAACACACATGTAATGACTCTAGCTGTGGTTCATGAAAAGAGCAGACATGCAATGACTACGGTGGATCCATGTGTGGTTCATGGGAAGAACACACATGCAATGACACTAGGTGTGGTTCATGATATGGTCTGTGAGAAGAACACACATGCAATGACTCTAGCTGTGGTTCATGAAAAGAGCACGCATGCGATGACTCTAGCTGTGGTTCATGGGAAGAGTAGACATACAATGACCCCGGTGGATTCATGTGTGGTTCATGGGAAGAACACACATACAATGACACCGGTGGATCCTTACGTGGTTTGTGAGAATAACACTCATGCAATGACACTGGTGGATCCATGTGTGGTTCATGGGAAGAACACACATGCAATGACACTGGTGGATCCATGTGTGGTCTGTGGGAAGAACACACATGCAATGACACTAGTGGATCCATGTGTGGTTCATGGGAAGAACACACATGCAATGACACCGGTGATATGTGGTTTGTGAGAAGAACACACATGCAATGACTCTAGTTGTGGTTCATGAAAAGAGCAGATATGCAATGACACTGGTGGATCCATGTGTGGTTCATGGGAAGAACACACGTGCAATGACTCTGGTGGATCCATGTGTGGCCTGTGGGAAGAACACACATGCAATGACACTAGGTGGATCCATGTGTGGTCTGTTGGAAGAACACACATGAAATGACACTGGTGGATCCATGTGTGGTCTGTGGGAAGAACACACATGCAATGACATAGGTGATATGTGGTCTGTGAGAAGAACACACATGCAATGACTCTAGCTGTGGTTCATGAAAAGAGCAGACATGCGATGACACTAGTGGATCCATGTGTGGTTTGTGACAAGAACACACATGCAATGACACCGGTGGATCCATATGTGGTCTGTGGGAAGAACACACATGCAATGACACTGGTGATATGTGGTTTGTGAGAAGAACACACATCCACTGACTCTAGTGGATCCTTACGTGGTTTATGAGTGGTTTATGAGAAGAACACACATCCAATGAACTCTTGTGGATCTATCTTGGCATAATTTGATGTATGCCAGGATGTATTTCATTGTGCAAGACACTCACTTTCCATTTTTATACTACTAAGTATCGCCCTTGGTTTTATGTGGTACTACTCAGTTCCCCCCTCTCTATCTTTCGTAGAAGCACAAATCTGTGCTCACCCTGTCTGCTACTCCCTGATTGGTTATCACAGTTGTCACGCGGATCGTGCGCACCAACTGTTGATTCTGTGCGATCCAACGATGATCGTTGCACACGTCGTTCCCTTCACAGTATAGCGTGAGACAGCATGGACGTCTCCCTCAGCGAGACTTCTACAAGAAGGAACACGATGCCGTCCATGGAAAAAGTCGTCGAGCGGTCATGTCATGTTTAATCGAGTCTGAAAAGCCTACTACTGCTACTACTACGCCACAACGCATGTGTCATCGAGTGCACGGTCGTCGATGGACAGCTACAATTTATTGCCACTTGATTTTAATAAGACATATCCCATTTTTTACGCAGCGGCTCTCAATCGCCAATTTTAGGGCCGTGTAAAACTTCGTACATAGAAATTGTGTGTGCGCCCTTTGCATGCGGCTCAATACAGAACTGCCATGCATGGCCCAGGAAAAAACGTGACGTACCGTGCGTGTGTCGCGGTGCACGGTGCAGTCGACTGCACGGCGCGTTTCACAGTGGTGCAACGAAACGTGCCTTGCTTCTATCCACCATAGCTATAGAGCCCCTCTCCGCACACCCACTCCCACTCTCGCTCACTGTCCTCACGCAACCCTCTCCACTGTCCAACCAACATCCGCAAACTCCCGAGAATACCCCGTCCGTGCCGTCGATGGCCGAGGAGGATAAGGTGGCCATCGTCGCCTCCGTCGCCGCTAGCAAGGAGGCCCCCGTCTCCTCGCCGGCCCCTCTCGACGCGTTGAAAGTAGCCGCTGTCCCTGTCTAGGCCCCAGTGGAGGCATCGATGGCAGCCACCATTCCAGTCCAGGCCCCCGTCCCAGCTACCGATGGAGCCGCCGAAGAGGAGCCCCCCGCCGGCGAGGAGGCCCCCGCCGGTCACAAGCAGATCACGCTCTTCTTGGGCACCTACGATCCAGATAAGTACATCGCTCCGCCGAACCCCTACGACACTGGCATCGACGACCTATGGTCGGAGGTAACTTGGGTTTCGTCCCCTTCCCTGGTTCTTCTACCGTTTGTTAGAAATAATGGGCTAATCTATTTAAAATTAGCTGGTATTGTCATGTTTAATATTCTAGAATTAATCATGGAAATTGTGCCTAATTATCCAACACCGTTCCCATCGTTGGATGCTAGATCTTGGTTTATTAGGATTCGCTTGTTCGCATTTCGATTGCTCGATCTTCTTACACCATCTACTCCCCATTTTACCTTTCTTCCAATAGGTTTCTGGCAGCGACATCTGTAGCCATGACGAGTCCATTCACACCAAGACTCGTCAGGTGCTGAGGAGGCTGCGGGCCGGCAAGTATGATGGATTCCTCACGGGCCCCTACTACAGCTGCCCCTTCCGCAAGGGGGCCGTCTACTGCTTGACGAGTCGCGCCGCCGGCGGCACCGTCTTCAACACCTTACTGAAGCATGCAGAGGCCGCGGGCTCCGGCATCCACAAAAGCGGCAAGTCTGAGCCCGCGAACATCAACGCCGGCATCCACAAAAGCCTGAGCCTGAGCCCTCTCAGCATTCACCTCCGAAACCTCCAGCGGGTGGTCATCAAAGAGGGTCGCATGCCTCCAATCAGGCCCACGGCCCCCAAGTCCAAGAAAGTGGGCAGCAAGAAGTGGTGGAAGCACTAGAGGGAGATGGCGGAGGCGCGGGCGCTTGCAGGATGTGCCTGCAGCTGCGGCGGCTGCCCCTGCTGCCCAGCAACTCCTTTCTAGCTATATCCTATTTCTGAATGAATGCATTGAACCTCGTTAAGCAACCTACTTTCTAACGCTATATCCTATTTAGCTGCGCACAACTCTATCTACATTTTTTTGTTTCCTGAATGAATGTATTCTGCCTGGTGTGATTTGCTGCTCTAGATTTGCTATCTGATTGGAGGCAAAAAGAGGTCCAAAAGGGAACAAAATATCGAAGTGAGAATCTTCTCTAGATTTGCTACCAATTTGGGCAAAGTGAAACATATATGTTTAGCGAGAGAGGAAAAGGGCACTCTTTCAAACTGCCAGTTAAGAAGCTACCATCTAGACAAGCTACAAGACACATACATAAACATAACACAACGAGGGTTAAATTTATTTTACTAGTATCACTTGATGCGCTAGACATCTTGGCAAGCTAACTAAGTTCCACAAAACAGAAACATAACACTGACAAGTAAAATTTAATTCACTCCTCATCAGACCACTTGACGCACTTTCCATCATTCCAGGTACTCCACGTCCGACGAACTGCTTTGTCCCAAATGGCATCTGACTTGGCTTTCCTATCTTCAGCGTCCCGCGGCACAATTAGCGATGCATCACAGGCCTGATTGTTGCCGCTAGAAGATGCCGCCTCTCTGTTTGCCGCTTCAGTCGCAGCCTCTCTGTCAGCTGCTTCTTCAGCTACAAGCTCTCTTTCAGCTGCTTCTGCAGCCTCTCTGTCAGCTACTTCAGATGCAGCCAATTTCTTTGCATATTCAACTTCAAACTCAGCTATTCGGCATTTTCTACAAAGGGCTCCCCTAAGCTCGTCTTCCCTCTTGAAATAGGGCAAAACACGAGGTAACGTTGAAAAAATGGATCTTCTTGTACAGCTGGTAGGTCACGTAAGCATCTATGGCTGCATACTTCAGGTTTATATCAGACAACGGCTACTCGTCCTAGAAATCGTGCCTATCCGTAGGGAAATCTTCCTTCATTGTGCCGTACGACTCATCGAGGATTCTAGTTGCGAGTGATGCCATTCCATCCTTTTTCCTGCCCCCTAGGATCTTGACAAGACGCTGAATATCGATCCAGTTGTGCGTAGGAATTATAATTTCCTCTTGATACAATTTCGAAAAATCAGTTGTTGTGTCGACAGTGCAGAAAACAATTCCCTTTTTTCAAGGAACTGGCGCAGCGTCAGACATTTCCTGTCAGTCCTGAAAGTATGTAGTTTGTCATCACCAAAATTTGTAACTACAAATATTTTGTCAATGCAATATCATCATCTCAATATAATTTTGAAAAGTTTAGTAAATGCAAGATCAAGACTCTCAACATTGTATTGTCATAATTTATTCGGTTTTGCTATTTCTCAGTCGACTGAACGCATTGCACATTTCTTTTAACTACGGTTGCACTTTTCTTAGGTGATTGAGACTAAAGAAAATCTCAGTCAATTGAGACATAGACAAACCCTAATTTATTTGGTCCTAAGTAAAATCCAGTAGTTGCAAGATGAGCAAGTGGATAAAGAACAAGAGGAGAAAACCCTAAAAGCGGTTAGCTACAGAGAGCAGATCTACAAACCGGGAGAGGTGGTAGACGAGGACGTGTTTCCGCATGGCAAGTTGAACGACAGTGACTTCATTCACTTCATATGGGTGCTCCGGGGTGTACTCGAGGTCCAATCCCACAAACTTGTCCTCGTCTATCCCAAGCCAACCCTCGTACATCCTCAGGACACGCACCACTGTCTCCTCCTCGTTGGTGTAGACAATGTCTATCTTCTTGTTGTCATGGGTAGTGAAGCTTGTCTCTAGAGTGCGTAGATCTTCCATGGCGGCAAGAAGAAGACGGGAAGAAGATAGTAGATGACAGGAAGAAGAAGAGTGGTTTCTGCGAGGCAGGGGAATGGTGGAACTGTCAATGCGCTTTTATGGTAGGGGTTAACGATTGGGACGGAAGTCCAAGGAGAGACGCGTGGCGGTGGCCGTTCCAGCTTCTGAGTAAACAAAAAATAATTATAACGCCAATACATGGGCCCTGTTTTGTCACGTCAATACACTGGGTAGGGGGCGTTTTCATATCCACTGTGCCAACGCTGCAAGCCTACGTGACAGCCACCCCGCCTAAGCGACGGGAGCGACATAACGGCAAACTGACAGGGGGCCCCAACTTGATGCCCGTTAGCCTGATTTTTTGTATTGAAACGTAAAGTTGAATTCGTGCCGAAAAAGACCCTCTGAGTATTTGGCACACCACTTGTAGTCATCCCGGCTGATTTCAGGGAACTTGGGTACCGTGTTGCCTGTACACCCCAACTTTCGGGCCGCAAAGTGATAATCTCCATATTGTGATCATGAGCTTGTAATCTATAGATCTACCTTGCTACTCAAGTGCGTTAATAGATCCCCATGTGTGTGAAAGTGACAGCGTGCACACCATGGTGGCACTTAGGCTAGAGATTAAAAATACTTGTTATGACTTATATTTGGAGTTGGATGACTTTATGAAATTGTGGTGTTTGTTGGACTCATCCAGTACGCAAGGTGACAGTGTGGGGTTATCTAGATGGGAAAGACTTACTTTGAGGTGGGTTGTTATAGCCCTACCATGGATTAGAGTGTCCAACTGGAGAGTAGTTCAGCGTAGTATCATGAAGATGATATATTTATATGAGAGTGTTCACTAGCGAAAGTATGATCCCTATGCCTTGTTTCTAAGCATTAAAACACCATTTGCTACTAGATCTGTTACATGTTTGCTTGCTTCCATCTTTATTTCAGTTTTACTTTAGTCTTCTCCATGCCATCAAGTTATTTTCTATCACTGTTACCACTTATAATTATCCATACCACTTGTATTTCACTATCTCTTCGCTGAACTAGTGCACCTATACACCTGACAAGTGTATTGGATGTATTGGGGACACAAGAGACTTCTTGTATCTTCATTGCGGGGTTGCTTGAGATGGATACCTTTGACCACTTCCTCCCTGAGTTCGATAAACCTTGGGTGATCCACTTAAGGGAAAATTTGCTGCTGTTCTATAAACCTCTGCACTTGGAGGCCCAACAACTGTCTACAAGAATAGAAGTGCGTAGACATCACTCCACTACTAACAACATGACTTCTCTCATGTCCTCAAGAACAAAACGAACTACTCACAAGACATCATATGGATCATGATCAGATATGGAATAATGATGTATAACAATCTGAACATAAACAATAATTCAACGTTCACTCAATAGCATCGACTACAAAGAGTAATCAACACCGAGAAAGTTTCCCCTATGAACTATGCAAGATTCAACCCAATTGTTACAGCAATATGGAGATGGTGATGAGGGTGCTGATGATGATGATGGTGGTGATGATGATGATGCTGATCCCGATGAAGTCCAGCTTGATGATGGTGTTGATGGCGACGATCTCCCACTCCGGGAAGGAATTCCCCTGGCAGAAATCTGTTTGCCGGAGAGATCTTTCTCTCTCGGTGTTTTCCGCCCCGCAGAGGTGGCGAAATCTTTATGTGGTCGCTCCCCGAGTCTTAGGGTTTCGGGAGGATGATATACGCCAGAGCGGAGAGGCTGGAGTGGGCCAGGGTGGCCACACCACCTGCTGGCGCGGCCTAGGGCTGCCCGCGCCAGGGGGTGGTGTGGGCCCCCTGTGGCCCATCTCCACTCCATCTTCTAGCATCCTTAGTCTTCTGGAAAAATAGGATTTTCCGTATATTGTCCCGAATTTTTTGATCTTCGCGAATTTTGCCTCCAAACAACACCTTTTCCATCAGAATCCTGAATGCAGCGGTCCATGCTCCAAAAGTCATCAACCATGCAAAAACAGATGAAATAACATAAGTATCACCTCTCAATACGAAATATATCAATGAATAATAGTGAATTAAGACATAGAATAGTGATGCAAAATGGACGTATCAACTCCCCCAAGCTTAGACTTCGCTTGTCCCCAAGAGAAACTGAGCTCAATAAACATGGCCTCAGGTTTATGGAGTGAAGAGTCGATAAAAGAATACGGACAAGAAGCATCACATTCATCAAATACATAGATCATAATAGAAGACAACTCACTATTATATAATTGAACTTGTAATGAGTAAAGGAAACACAATAAAGATACATAAAGAAAATAAAAAATGGTAATGGAAAACTTAGCTCTTGGTCGAAGAATATAATTTGCTAGAGTTCACAAATAGCTGGTTTTCAATGATAGCTTTCAAAGTAGTAAACATCAAGATAAGAGCAAAGTGCAAAACAAGGAACATAAAAAACATGATTGAATAAATCATCATATGAATGAATGCAACACAACAACTCAAAATACTTGCTGAGATAGAAGGGAATAGGTTTACTGACTCAACTAAAAAGTAAAAGAAAGGGCCCTTCGCAGAGGGAAGCAGGGATTGCAAGTCTCACAAAGAGCTCCCAAAAAATATGATACTTACTAGCTTTCAGCTCTCATTGCCCCTATCATAGGCATCTTTTGGTGGTTAAGGTTAAAGTGACACAACTAAGAGGATATGCTTGACAAGTTATAAATTGGAGTCCCATGCCCCTTACTTATGTGTACCGAACCTCATGCTACTTTAGTCACGAGCAAGATCTTGTCATTGTAAATACATGTGTATCATTAAGAACCGCCAACGGGGTACCCCTTGCACATGACACAGGAGCTATCCCATAATCAAAATGACAAGGCAAGCAGACAGTGAGCATCTCAGCGATCTTTTTATTTGCTATTTGCATAGGTTTTTATTGAGGATGCTTCATAGAATGCTCACTGTAGTTATGCTGCAAGTTTCCACCATGATTAGGCATGGCTTAGGCTAGCGGCCCAAGCGTTTCTCTAACACACATATAAACTCCATGATCTTACAAGTTCCACTTTTATTTAACACCGCCGGGATCCATAAGCAAAAGAACATGATATCCACTAGGTACAAGTACCAATGAAGTGTTGAAAGCGGTCCCCATGATACATGGTTCTGCTAACTTCAACTCATAGAGCGCAAGCATATACGCAACAAAGAAGGACCCAATGGTTCAAGTTTATTAAATGCAAGAAAGTAAAGTGTGCCATCAAGTTTGTGAGAGCTTTAATCACTAATTTTTGGATAACAAGTTTAATTTGGGAGGTAGATAAAACAGGAATTTACTTGGAATAGCAATAATGCTAATAGGTAGGTATCGTGGACACAAATGGCAACGGTTTTGGTTTTAAGGAGTGGATGCACGAGAAGAATTCCCTCTCAGTACGGGTTTTTGGCTAGCAAGGCTAGGTAGCAAGTACTAGAGTTGAAGGAAACAAACAAACATACAAGTGATGAAAACAAACATGCAATCTTCCTTGGAAGCACAAAAGATCTTAACTAGAGAATACTAGACTTATGAGCAAATCAAGAAAGAAAGAAGATGAAATTATTTTTCTCTAGAGGTACTTTTATCTTTTCATTCAACTCTCAAAAATAGTGTTGCTATTGACTGAGACAGGTTTTCCAAAACCAACTAAATAAACTCAATGATCCCAAAGTGATACCAATACTAACAACAAGATCAATCATATATCCACGAATTGGAAACTAATACAAGCTATGCAAAAGAGTGAATGATAGAACTTCTCATTAATATTCCATAACGGTAACTCACACCAAGGGATACATATCTAACGAGAGAGGGGACACTTCCATAATGCAAACCATCCTACATAATAACTCCTCTATTCATGATATGACTCTACTAAAAAGGTAAAAAGATAGAAGATAGTGATGTGATACCGTGGCACTCCCCCAAGCTTGGAACAAACCAAGGGGATGCCAAACCTGATGACGAGTTACTCCTTTTGTGGTGGTGGTAATATTTTTCTTAGTTGACGTGAGGTAATCTTCCAGCATCTTGCGAAGCCTATTATTCTCCCATTGAAGCATGTCCACCTTCCTCTGCGAGTCTCGGTAATTATCGCAGAACTCCTTAGTGACTCGTAGGGCTTCCGTTGATGCAGGGCAAGTAACAACAGGTACTAGCCCCTACTTGGGGTCTTGGAGGTCTTCCTCCATAGGCTCCTTTCCTTTATCCTTGGCGGACACCATTGTGCTTCTAAGCTTTCAAAGAGTATGTCCTGGCAGAAACATATCGAAACGAAAACACGACGAAAACACGATATACGAACCTCGGGGGATTCGGGGGGTTATATAAATTACGAAGTTTCATAACAAGAGGAAGGTACTGGGTGAAAATGAGTCGGAGGCGGAGTCCGGGGTGGACTCACCACCTGGTGGCGCGGCCAGGGGAGGGCCTGCGCCACAGGGCGGTGTGGGCCACCCTGGCTTCGTTTCCTTCCCTTTTTCGCTTCGTAACTTCCCTTATTGACTGAAAACTGCAAAAATATAGTTGGATTGTATTTTCGCGGAACTTTTCTTACCAGAACTGTTACCTATATGAAAACAGACTCGACAGGTCTCTTAATTTGGTATCTAGTAGATTTTTCCGGAGTCATCATTTGAATAACATAAATATCTTCATCTTCATACACTTATTACTTGAGTCATAAAACCCTTCTCTTCCTTATTACACCATTATCTCCACTACCTAGAAATTTCCTTCACACAACACTTCACACAGTTCTCATTAGCAAAATTAGTATAATTGAAGTGATAAAACCTTTCGAGTCCAACTTCAACTGAAAACCATCAGAACATAAGCTACTGTAGCAACTCCTTCCGAAAACCCAAAAAAAATTCAAAAAGGAAATCGAATAAAGAAGCAAATGCAAGAGTGGCAAAATCTATCAAAACAAACCAACAGGTAAAGATTAATTTTTTCGAAAATCTTCTGTTTCTCAAATCAAAAAGTGCAAAAATAACAAAAGTTAAATAACAACCTGGGTTAGAAGCACAAATAATTACAGTGCAAACCGACATACATAGATCTCTCACGAATTTTTACGGTGAAGCACAAAAATCTGTTTCGGGACAGCAACTTCCCCAAATCTTACTTCTCTCTCATTAGAGGTTGATCTTGACACAAAAACCAAACAGAACGGATAAGGAGCGGTTATTACCGAAGTAATAACTTCCAAGACTCAAAGAAACAAAAACAAACTGAAAGCAAAAACAAATTGGGTTGTCTCCCAAAAAGCTCTTTCTTTATAGCCATTAAGATTGGCATGATAATTTTGAAAATGCTCACACAGGAATATGAATTGAGGTGAAAGAGAGCATTAAGAAGCAAAAACACACACATTTAATTCTAACCTACTTCCTATGCACGGGAATTTTGTAAACGAACAAGTTGTTGAAACCAGAGGCTACAAGCATAAGAAGGCAAAAGAAGTGCAACATAAAAACTTTCAGCATAAAACGAGGAAACTTGATATTAATGAGATGCATAAGAACACTTTTCCCTCTTTCATAGTAACTTTAAGTATCATGCATAAACTTAAAAATATATCTATCACAAGGACCATCATAGCAATGATCACTTATTCTAACAGAAAACATAGGAATTCTAGCTCTCATAACAATACTCTATGAAACAATATTAGAGGTATCCTTACAAAGGATAGTGTGTCCCTCTTTTCCATATTTAGTAACAAAGTCTTTCACATTTGCTATTATTGGTTCATCAACCATTTGTTTATCAGGTTCAACAGCTTTATTCATACTTTCATCTACCATAGTAGCCATCATAGAATGTTCCTTTATCTTAACTGGGAAAGGCATTTTCTCAATATAAGGTTCAGGTAAGACATGATTAGCAGTATAAAATTCCGTATTTCTTGCAGGAACACTCTTAGCAACATCTTTATAAGGTTCATGATACTTATTCCACTTTTTTAGACACTTCAATGTAGGAAGAAAAAGCCTTAAAATAGGAAGCAATAGCTTGAGAGTCTAGACCATAAGCATGTTCAATATTTTGAAAGTCATCAGTTCCCATAAAAGATTCAATGCATTCATAATCATAGTTTATACCTGACTATCTACCTTTGTCATTCTCCCAAGCTTCAGCATTGTCTTGAATACGGTCCAGAAGATCCCAATTAGCTTCTTCTTCCATACGAGTGAATGATCCAGCACAAGAGGCATCCGATAAATCCTTGTCATGTAGAGGGAGCCTTGCATAAAAGTTATTGATTATAATATTGTTGGGGAGCTCCTAAATGGGACATTTGAGCATTAGTAACTTAATCTCCCCCAAGCTTGGGCTGTACTCTCTCCATCAAGAGGCCAAAAGTTGTATATTTGATTCCGATCTTTATGAATCTCACTAGGAGGATAAAACTTTGAATAAAAGAGAGGCACTATTTCCTCCCATTCCAGATCTTGACCATTCTTTAGCAGCTTATACCATTCCTCAGCTCTTCCTTTCAGTGATAATGAGAATAACTTCTTCTTAACTTGATATGTAGTAATACCTGCACACTTGAACAACTCGCATAATTCGTGTATAAAGAGTAAATGATCACCGGGATGGATAGTTCCATCCCCAACATAGTAGTTATACAAAACACGATCAATAATTCTTGTAGGTATTTTAAAAACATCATTCTCAGCAGGTGGTGGTTTATCTACTACCTTAGCAGTGGTAGTAGCATTACCAAATAAGAAACTCAGCGAATTATCCATAACGAAAATAAAGCAACTAGCAGATGTAAACAATACTCACAGTAGAAGTTTCCTTTACCAGTTCCACTCTCCAATAGCGCTTCACTCCCCGGCAATGGCGCTAGAAAATAGTCTTGATGACCCACAAGTATAGGGGGTGTATCGCAGTATTTTCAATAAGTAAGAGTGTCGAACCAAATGAGGAGCAGAAAGTGCTGGCTAGTGGTAAGGATCAAGAATTCTCTGCAAATACTTAGCAAACGGATTTTTAGGGGTTTTTGATAAAGCAAGTAAACAAAGTACAGGTAAACAAAAGACAGTAGGAATAAATGCAGCAAGTGGCCCAATCCTTTATGCAGCAAAGGAAAAGCCGGATGTATTACTTAAGATGACCAAACGTTCTCGAGGACACATGGGAAGACTGTCAAGTGCTTTCGCTTCATATAGTTGATTAATCTTCTTTAGCTTGCTAAGTGTTGTGTGGGTGAACTTGTGCTAATGTGCCGACCCATCCAGGACTCATACATACTTGTGATTAAACCCCTTGCAAACATCCGTAAGTACAACAAAGAAATTAAGGTAGAAACCTAACCACAGCTTTAAACTCTAAGACCCTTACGTCCCTTGTGCAATGGTTTCCTAACGGGGGTTCAGGTTTCTGTCACTCCAGCAACCCCTACGATTAGTAGCCAAATACACAATGCATTCCCCTAGGCCCATATAGGTGAAGTGTCATGTAGTTGACGTTCACATGACACCACTAGAAGAAGTACACCCCAACTTAAATAACAATCTATTGAATCTTTCTCAACACAACTCCACTACTAACAACATGACTTCTCCCATGTCCTCAAGAACAAAACAAACTACTCACAAGACATCATATGGATCATGATCAGAGATGGAATAATGATGTATAACAATCTGAACATAAACAATAATTCAACGGTTCACTCAATAGCATCGACTACAAAGAGTAATCAACACCGGGAAAGTTTCTCCTATGAACTATGCAAGATTCAACCCAATTGTTACAGCAATATGGAGATGGTGATGAGGGTGCTGATGACGATGATGGTGGTGATGATGATGGTGATGATCCCGATGAAGTCCATCTTGATGATGGTGTTAATGGCGACGATCTCCCCTCTCCGGGAAGGAATTCCCCGGCAGAAATCTGTCTGCCGGAGAGATCTTTCTCTCTCGGTGTTTTCCGCCCCGCAGAGGCGGCGGAATCTTTCTGTGGTCGCTCCCCGAGTCTTAGGGTTTCGGGAGGATGATATACGCCACAGGGGAGAGGCTGGAGTGGGCCAGGGTGGCCACACCACCTGCTGGCGCGGCCTAGGGCTGTCCGTGCTAGGGGGTGGTGTGGGTCCCCTGTGGCCCATCTCCACTCCGTCTTCTGGCATCCTTAGTCTTCTGGAAAAATAGGATTTTCCGTATATTTTCTCGAATTTTATGATCTTCGCGAATTTTGCCTCCAAACAGCACCTTTTCCATCAGAATCCTGACTACAGCGGTCCATGCTCCAAAAGTCATCAACCATGCAAAAACAGATGAAATAACATAAGTATCACCTCTCAATACAAAATATATCAATCAATAATAGTGAATTAAGACATAGAATAGTGATGCAAAATGGACGTATCAACCTGCTAACTGAGACCTGGCCTATCAATATAAAGGCTAGGAGGGGTGGCGAGGAGGACACACGCAACCATAGTTTCTACAACTCTCGCCAGATTGCATCTGCGCGCCCCTGTAAACTTTGATTCCCTCGTTAATTCCAAGAGCAGGCAAGTAGGAGTAGGGACCTCTACGAGGCCTAAACCTAGGTAAACCTTCCGTCCCTTTGTGCTTGTTTGCTAGCCGATTGATGCTTCTAGCGCTCCCTTCTTCTCCAAAACCCAAGTCCATAATAATGGGCATTGACAAGTTAAACCCTCGTCAATTGGCGCCGTCTGTGGGAATTGGGAGTGCTGATGTCACGGCTTCTTCTGCCTCATCAACCGCGATCTACAACTCCGCAACAGCGGAGATTCGCCAGCTCTTCGGCGCGTCGACTTCACCGTCCACACGCCGGCCACTCGCTCGGCTTTTGAGTCCGTGGGCGACGGAATCAGCCTGGCGATAGGGAGCTTCCACTTCCAAGTTGGTGAGATGGGCACGCTTCGCATGCCTGACCAGTCAACGGCATCCGCGATTACCCTAGCATCGTGGTTCCCACCACCAATTGGCACCCTCAGCGAGTTCAACACCTCAGCAACTGCTGAGAGCACGGACAGCGATAGCAGTCGCAGATCCGATCTGGGCGGCTTAGCAACGGAAGACAGAGTCTACGGCTCCGGATCCGAGAGTTGCGGGAGCAAAAGCTTCCCCAGCCACTTCATGTGCACCGTCATTAACATTGGCGATTCCACCGCTAATCGGGAAAACTGTGGCAATGGATCTGGCACCGATCCGCCTAACGGTGGCATCCCTAATGGCAGAACTCCCAACGGCGGCCCCCCAAATGGTGGCAATGGCGCGCCCGTCAACAACGGAGGGGCAGTCGAACCTCCAACCATGGTGAACGAACACACTGGCGAACGTGTCGTGATCAGGCTCAGCGATCTCGAGTGTGCTCGCTGCCGAGAAGCTCTGCGAGCCAATCCTCTGCCTCCAGGCACGTCGCAAGAGATGATGATGGGGTACCATTGGCTACTTAAAGAGGAGTACAAACGCCAGCTACAAACAATCGTGCAACTCGAAGTGCGTAAAAAGGTGGCAGACGAGTCGAGTCTTTGGTGGGCCGGGCTCTCCTCCCACGGAGGATCCTCCTCCAAAGGCAACGAGTACGTGGCCAACAAGAGACGATCTCAAATGGCCCACCACACTGAGCAGGAGCGCATAGAAGCTGCGAAAGTCCTCGACTTCGGCTCTATAACAGTCGACACTTGGGGCAACGTGGTCCCAAAGACGCCGCAAGCAATGGTGACAATGGCCACCATGTACCCGCTCAACAACCAGCCGCCGGCTGGAGATCCCCGAGCCGCCATGCACCAATCTATGATCATGGGCTTGGGGTTAATCGAGGCCGCTCTCGACAAGGAGCTGACGCCGGAGCCGAAGAAAAACAAGGCTCTGGCAAAATGCTATTCCTCACCTTCGTCCAGTGACGACAGTCACGATATGTCTTGACGTCACCGCTCACGGCGGCACGACCACGACTACGATGCGCGTGATGACATCACGCAGCACAAAATCAACAAGTCAAGGGCACGACGTGCCTGATCGACTAACTCAGAGGACGAAGACGTGGATCTATGTGGCGCCAGATGCTTCAGCAGGGCCATCAGACAAAAGCGAATGCCCAAGGGGTTCAAGCTCCCATCGGAAAACCCAAAATTTGATGGCCTGCAGGACCCGAAAATCTGGTTGGAGGACCACATCTCCTCCGTTAGGCTCCATGGTGGGAGTTGAAGCACGACCATGCAATGCCTGCAGCTACAGCTACAGGGCGTCGCCCGAGCATGGATCAACAACCTCCCGCGCGGATCCATTCACAGTTAGGATGAGCTGGTCTACAGCTTTGTGCGCAACTTTAAGGGCACCTACAAAAGCCCTGCGTCAATCGAAGAACTAAGGTGTTGCCAGCAAAGGTTGGGCGAATCGCTACACTCGTACATCCAGCGGTGGTCCATCATCAAGAACTCCACAGAAAATATCTCGGAGGACCGGGAAATCAACGCATTCAACGGTGGTGTTCGCCGCATAGAGCTCAGGGAGGAGCTGGGCCGCTCGAAGCCCAAAACCATTGACCACCTAATGGAAATTGCGAATCGGTGCGCACATGGAGAAGACTCGGTGAAAAATTGCGTTCACTCCGATGATGAAGCGGAGCTCGAGCTCAGACGCGATCGTCGAAGCAAATGTCGAATGCGCATCTACGACGACCGTGAAGACGTCAACATGGTCGCAGCCGTCTACGCCGACAGGCACGACGACAACCGCAACAGCGGCTATCGCAGCGGTGGACACCGCGACTCTGGGAAAACCACGCAAGTATGGCAATGCCGCACTCGCGAAGAGACACCCGTGACAACAATCGAGGACAAATTGTCCGGGCCATGCAATGTGCACTTCTACGTCGACAAGCACGACAACAAGAAGAAATCCAGCCACCTTCTCAAGGACTATCGCGAGTTCCTCAAGCTCCACGAGGGTTTGGCGTGGATGAATCGCGACGCCATCAAGAGAGGCTACGGAGTCGCCACAGGCGCTGTAGCACATGGAGCTCCTCCTCCACCACCTAGAGTGCCACCACCCACGGCCGCACCAGTCCACGATTAAGGCGGCAAGCCATACCCACGGGTTGTGGGTAACATGATGATCCAAAAGGGATGCCCCTCGAATCGGGTGCAGAAGGCCATCACTCGCCAAGTAAATTTGGCGACAAACTCACCACCATCCACCACTGAGTACCTCAGTGGAAGTGACTCCTGCATCACCTTCGACAAGCGCAACAACCCGCACCAAGTACCTCACCCAGGCCATTGTACCCTCGTACTCGAGGCACAGATTGGAGGATTTGACATGAGTCGCGTTTTCATGGATGGTGGAAGCGGCATTAACCTTATGTTCGCAAGTACCTTGCGAGGAATGAGGATCCCTCTGACCTACCTAGAGGTCTTGGACACGACATTCCACGGCATCGTCCCAGGCAAGGGCATATATCCCCTGGGCAAAATCAACCTCGACGTCATTTTTGGCACGCCGAAAAACTTTCGACGTGAACGCATCGACTTCGAAGTCATCAACTGGCCCTCACAGTACCACTGCATCCTCGGACGCGTCGTGTTCGCCAGGTTCATGGCAGTACCACACTACGCATACCTGCAGATGAAAATGCCAGGCCCCAACGGCGTCATCGCAATCAACGGGAGCTTCGAGAGGTCCGACAGTTGGACAGGGAATTCAACAGAATTTCCTAGTCCTTCGGCATGCAGGAAGAACTCGCAAGATTAGGAGTAGACAGATAATAGTCTGCCTCCCCTGAGCCGTCCAAGTGCACCCGACCTGTCCTTCGACTCGTCGGTGCACATGAAGAAAGTTCAGGTCCACCCATCGGACCCGGCCAAGACGACCCTCATTGCCAACAACTTGAGTCCCGCATAGGAACTCGCGCTCATCGAATTCCTCCGTGAGCACTGGGAAATCTTTGCCTGGAGTCCAACGGACATGCCAGGGGTTCCCAGGGAATTTGCCGAGCATGCACTCAATGTCAACCCAGATGCAAGTCTAGTCAAGCAAACAATTTGGCGATTGTCTGAGCCAAGAGCAAAAGCGGTCGGAATGGAGATCAACAGACTCCTCGACACCAAATTCATACGCGAGATCAAGGAAAGTACCTGGCTCGCCAACACGGTGCTGGTACCCAAAAAGGACACGGATATCCTACGGATGTCCGTTGATTTTACCTCTCTGAATAAGCATTGCCCAAAGGATCACTTCCCGCTGCCACGAATTGACCAGATAATCGAGTCCACCGCGGGATGTGAGCGCCTCTACTTCCTCGATGCCTAATCAGGCTATAATAAGATTTGAATGAAGGAGGAAGATCAAGAGAAAACAGCATTTATAACGCCTTTTGGTGTGTTCTACTACAACACAATGCCCTTCGGGCTAAAAAACGCAGGAGCAACCTATCAGCGGTGCATGCAGGCTTGCCTCAAGAACCAACTTGGTTGCAACATCCAATTCTGTGTTGACGACATCGTAATCAAGACCAAATAGGAAGCCTCGCTAATCGACGATTTGCGCGAAACGTTCGCCAACCTCGACCGCTACCGGATCAAGCTCAATCCGGACAAATGCGCCTTCGGCGTACCATCTGGGCCACTACTCGGGTATCTCATCTCCGTGAGAGGGATCGAGGCGAACCTAAAGAAAATAAAAGCCATACTGGCCATGGAGAAGCCGAAGAATGTAAGAGGTGTCCAGCAGCTGGTGGGCGAATTGCGGCGCTCAGTCGATTCATCCGTCGAATGGGCGAAAAGGCACTGCCCTTCTACCAACTTCTCCGTAAAGCTGACAAGTTCGAGTGGACCAAGGAGGCATAGGAAGCATTCGAAGACCTCAAGCGTCTACTACCTACCTCACCCGTACTAGTGACCCCACGCGAGAGGGAACCACTGTTGCTATAGATCTCCACCACCAACCAGGTGGTCAACACAGTGCTCGAGCTGGAACGAGCCGAGGAAAACAAGGTCCACGGGGTACATCGCCCAGTCTACTACCTCAGCGAGGTACTCACGCCAACAAAGCATCGGTACCCGCACTACCAGAAGCTCGCATATGGCGTCTTCATGACAGCCAGACGACTGCGCTACTACTTCCAGGAGCACCCAATCGTGGTGGTCAACGATGCCCCGCTTGGACACATCCTCAACAACCCCGACGCCACCGGACGAGTCGCGCTTTGGGGAATCGAGCTGTCTCCACGAGACATTACATATGAAAAGCGTGACGTGATTAAGTCGCAAGTTCTCCCTGACTTCCTCGTGCACTGGATGGAGAATCAGCTCCCTGAAAAACCAGATATGTCTTACCTCTGGACAATGCACTTCGACGGATCCAAGCGAAAGGACGGAGCTGGCGCAAGTGTCATACTGACATCGCCCTAGGGAGACAAGCTGAAATATATTCTGTGAATGCATTTCACCGCCTCCAACAACGAAGCTGAATACGAGGCCATGTTGCACAGGATGCGGATGGCAAAAGCCTGCGGTGCTAAGAGGCTAATAATCTTCGGCGACTCCAAACTGGTCGTCAACTAGACAATGCACGAGTGCGACGCACTGAACGACAATATGATCGCCTACCACAATCTCTACGACACACTCGAAGGGTACTTCGACGGCTGCGAGCTACGGCACGTAGGCCGCGAAAGCAATGAAGAGGTGGACACACTCGCCAACATTGGCTCTACCTGTGTCCCCATACCACCTGGGGTATTTCTCGAGCGTATCTGTGAACGCTCCATCAAGCCAAAGACCGCAGAGAAGAAAACAAGCGCAACAACAGACTCGGGGGCTACGCCACCCAATGAGCCAATGGCACTCGACGACCCGGAGCTTGACATAGGACTCAAAGGACCCATGGTGATCATAATGATCGAACCCTCTTGGACTCAACCCTATATCACATACCTTCTCAGCAAGAGACTGTCGGACGACCCGACCGACACGCGGCAAATCGCACGGCGATCCAAGGCATTCGCCGTCATCAATGGCGAACTATACAAGCGCACCATCATAGGAGTACTCCAATGATGTGTCTCCAACAGTGATGGAAGAGCTGTTCTCCTCGACATCCATGAGGGGACTTGCGGGCACCACGCCGGCAGTCGTGCCCTCGTCGCCAAAGCTCTACGAGCCAGATTCTACTGGCCTATGGCCATGCATGACGCCAAGGACATTGTCCAAAAATGCAATGCTTCCCAGCGATTCGCGGACAAACCACATTCACCTAGCGCGGAACTCCGGCCAATACCATTGGCCTAGCCCTTCGTGCAATGGGGAGTCGACATGGTCGGCAAGCTCCCAAAGTCCTCGCGAGGAGGCTACGTCTACCTCTTAGTCGCAGTCGACAAATTCACCAAGTGGATAGAGGCCATGCCGGTGACTAACCAATCAGGAGCCAGCGTAGTCAAGTTCTTCGAGTCCATTGTCTATCGCTTCGGCGTGCCACATAGCATCATTACGGACAATGGAACAAACTTCACCTCTAAGGAATTCTAGGGCTTCTGCGAAAACATGGGAATCAACGTAAGCTATGCCTCTATAGCTCATTCGCAGACCAACGGTCAAGTCGAAAAGGCCAACGGGCTCGTCTACGGCGGAATAAAGAAACAACTCCTTAGGCCACTCGAACAAGCCGCAAGATGCTGGCCAGACGAGCTGCAATCGGTACTCTAGAGCCTACGCACAACTCCAAACAGTGCTACGAGATACACCCTGTTCTTCATGGTGCATGGTGGTGGAGCGGTGCTGCCCCCAGAGGTACGATACAAGTCGCTGTGAGTGGTCGCTTATAGCAAGCAGGAATCAACTCTTGCACTCGAAGACTCTGTTGACCTCCTTGATGAGGCACATGAAATCGCAGCAGAAAGATCGACGATCTACCAGCAGAACCTGCGCAATTATCATAGCAGAAGGCTACGCCCCAGGTCCTTCGTCGAAGGAGACCTGGTCTTGCGACTGAAACATCAAGGGCACCTCAAGCTCGAGTCCCCTTGGGAAGGACCATACGTGATTACAGAAGTAATCCCAGGTGGCGCCTATCGCCTCAAAGATTTCGAGACTGGAGTCACATACTCCAACCCCTGGAACATCGCGCAGCTGCGGCGCTTCTACCCTTAGTCGTTTTCTTTCTTTACATTGCAAATAAGGCTTTTCAGCTAGGCTACTTAGCCATACATTGTACCTCGCACTATTCTACGAATAAATAAAGCTAAGTGCCCCAAACTCTGTGTTCTTCTATTATTTTTCACCATCTATCTACTCGGGGGCTGCGCCATCCTTTATACATCAGTTCGATGAACCAATCGCGATATCCTGAGTAGCTGACGCACTAATCGAACCCTTGACAAACACCAACCCAGCTGCAACGCACCTGACAGGTTGGCAAGGTGCTGTGATAAAAACAAGTCAGGCTAACAAAAGGAATCGCATAGTGCAACGCACTCGCAAAACATACGAGCTAGCAAGCACCTTACATATCAATATTAATCAATTATATACAGCATACATACGAACTTTACAACACTAGTATACCTATGTGTAGGATACAAACTAAACTATTGTTGCAACAGAAGAACATTTGTCTGCTCCTCGAAGAAATCTACAATTTCCTCTGCTGGGCGATCCACCGCCTGGTAATGAGGAACCATATTCTAGGTACAGCCTACTGGTGGCGCCGGCGGTCCAGCAGCATTTGCTGCAACATCTACATCAGGCCTATAAAATCGCACCAGCGATAGAGCAGCCTTGGCACCAGCCACCAACTGTTGCCACACACGCTCGCGGATTCCACTCAAGTCTTGAAATTTAGCAAGAAGAGCCAGCAGGCTCGAGGGAACGACGTCCAGCAGAAACATTGTCTCATAGATATACCTTAAGCATGACTGCGATTTCTTCAGAAAATGAAGCACTCGCGAGGCAAGATCCTATAGGGAAGTGCGATTGCGCGATCATGATCCACCCAGAAGTACCCACTCGCCTGAAGCTGTTCTTCGGTCAGGTCATTCATGCGAATGGCGATCATGTCCTTCTCATCCTGCGGATGACGCGCGTTGACAACTATACCAAGCAAGAGGCAACAGTATGAAGACAACAAACTACCATGAGTGGCTACAAGAAACAATAAGGAGGCAGAAAGCTAACACTTGAATTGGTCGCCCAGCTACGCCACCTCCCCTAGTAGGTCTTACTCTCGGGCGGTGGCCTTCTCCGCCCTCGACTTCCACACATCCACGTTACCATAGAGGACGGGCAGTTCGCATTCTAGCTGCTTAACGCGATCGCGCAGTCGTGAAAGCATAGACAGCTCATCCACCCTCGAGTGCGACTGCGCTGGGGTATCACTAGTGGATGGCGGATCCCGAGGTTCACTCGACGGACCACTCGACGTACCCTACCACAAGCCAAGCAAGAGACAATAAGGGACCAAGCAACACATGGACAAAAACTCAAAGTACATCCAAACATATCAAAAGTATCAACAGGGACATTTAGCAAGCGGCATGTTTTCAACAAAGGAGTCGCACTATCAACTATTACAGATATCACTACTGAGGAGCAGCTTTTCTTCTTTGACTTTGAATTCGGTTTCGGGGGCCTCATCAAGTCTGTGGCAGTATCAGACGCCACAGACTTCCCACCGGCCCCTGACGCCGCAGCCTTCGCCGCCCGCTGCAGCTCCTCAGATTACTTCGCGACTATGTTGATGAGTTGAGGCCCGTATTTGCCATCAAGTAGTTGCAAAAGGAGAAAAAAACTACCTGTTGACCATCTGCGCTGACATGCATCGCCTTGGAGATCGCAGCGGGATCCAGCTCCACGCCATGGGGTTGAACCATCGCGAGTGCCATGGAAGTGCCCAGCCGCACGAAGCGAGTTCTTGAAGCCCGCAGGAATACCTCCAGCAAGGGACTCCACCAAGTCATCGACGTTCTCGATTAGCTTTAGCTTTGGGCGCCAGCTCGTCACGGATGCGATAAGTACACCCTAAGCTTGGTCAGTGTCCCTTGAATGGAAGCATTGCGGTCTTCGACTGCCGCGACGGCGCCTGCCAAAGCATCATCGCGATGAAGCACCTGGGCGTCGAAGCTCAGACCACCAGCATCTACACAGAGCAAAGTGTTAGCAAAAAGTCAGCACAATAACAAAGTTGAAAGAAAGGAAACAATGGAAATCCAGACAAAAGAATACCTGACATACCCTTGGCAATCGAGAAGAGCTGTTCTTCGAACAACTTCTCCCTAGCAATGATGGAGGCACGCAAATCCTCTTCGTTATTCCGCGACTCATCAAGCGCCGCGACCGCCTCATGGCGACTCTTCACCGCCGCGGCGAGCGTCTTTTCAAGGGAAGCGTATTCGCGAAGAAGCATGTTATGCTCAGCTACAAAAAACACACAAGATAGACCGTCAGTTGAGTATATAAAAATATCACAGGGATGAAGAAGAAGAAGCACAAGATAGTAACTTTCAACCACGCAGTGGCGATTGTCCAGCAGCGCGTGCTGTCGACCCATTGCAAGTACTTGCTCCGCCAGGCGAGCAACTTCCTTCACAATAAGCTGCAACAGAAGAAACAACAAAGGATCAATAGATAGCATGGATGATTAATTCGACTGCAAGTAAAAGCAACATCACACATAGATGATCCTCCAGAGACTCCGAAGTCGATTACCGCGCAGTCGTCCAGACAACCATCTGATGCTCCACATCGTGTGGAGAACTCGATGAATTGTGCTTGGAGTGGGCCGCCAATGGAGGAGAGGGTGTTCGCTCAGCCACTTACTTGGCCTTGGAGTCCGCGACTCCAGATTCTTTTAAAAATTGGACATCACCAGAAGATGACGACGTCCCGGTTAACTACGGAACAAACCAAAATTAGGAAAATGCAACTCCAAAAAAGAAACCAAAAGGAGAATTGTATACTTACCAATCAAACTTGTCAAAATCGAAGGTTTGGCCCCTCCGCCTCCGACGACCTCCTTCGGCCAGCCGCATCTTCTTGCGGGAAGATGGCGCCACAGAACTCATAGGAACAGCAGGAATCGGCGACTCTGCACTAATAGTTGGACCTCCTGGAGTCGAAGGAGACGACGCATCCGAATCTTCGCTACGTGAACGCTTGCGAGTGTCCAGACTGCTGGACTCGGGGGCTTCCTCTTCCTCTTCAAATGGGACGGTCGATTCCGACTCGTCCTCTTCATCCACCCTACAAGGAATAAACCCCTCGGAAGAGGGGGCAAACTAGGAGACACCTTCCAATCCTGCATAAAGAAAAACAAGTCAGCACACATCAAGAAAAATCAGAAGCACTTGACAAAATAAAGCTACTTCGTAGCACAATCATACCTCAGGAGGAGGGTTAGAAACATCAAAAGGGGGCACGACTGGTTCACTGGGAGTACATCCTTGGCAGTGTACTTGGCCAGCAGCCGCACCCTTTTATCTACTTCACTCGCGGAAATGCCATCGGTAGATATGCGAGTGACATCGTTCGCACCAGCCCATTGGAACATAGGGTGGACCCTAGCCTGCAGGGGCTGGATGTGACGGTGCAACCATGTGCGAATGAGGGCGCAACCTCCCTCTTCTTTACCCATGCGACTCTCGAGGTCGCAGACATGCTCGTACAGCACATCTGTCTCCTCAGACTCGCCGGGCATCACCATGTTCTTCTAAGAGCGCCTCCTCCTGCATGGCGCCGCGGGATCAAAAGGCATGAATCCGAAGTGGTCTCCGTCAGCCTTCTGGTTGCGGATGTAGAACTAGTTGTCCCTCCACTCTTGGATGGACGCCACCAGTTTGATATGAAAGTATGTGACGGAGGAATCGACATGGATCCCGCAGCCTCCTATGTCGTAGACTACGGAGCCAGATTCCGACTGACGCTTCAGCTTGAAGAGACGCTTGAAGAGACCAAAGTGTGGCTCGACTCCGAGCCAGCACTCGCAAAGCGTAATATAGCAGGCAATGTGGAGAATAGAGTTGGGGGCTAGCAAATGCAGCTGGAGCCCATAGAAACAAAGGAGGCCCCTGAAGAAACGATGCAGGGGCAGAGACAGACCGTGGATGATGAACGCTAGGAACATCACCCGGAAACCAGCAGGAGGGCAAGGGGTTACCTGACCACCTGGGACTTAAGAGTCACCAACCGCGGAAGACAGAACTCCATCTTGGCGCAGAAGACGAAGCTCAGACGACTTGATGATGGACGCGCGCCATGCACTATTGGTGACGCGAGTGCCCGCGCCCTTCTTCTTCCCGGCGACAGCGGCGCTGGTGCCCGCAACGGTGGAGCCGCCCTTCTTCTGGTAGCAGTAGTGGCGGCGGCGGACTCAGCGGCAGCGCCTCCCTTCTTCTTCGCCATCTTGCGGTGGCGATGAGAGCAAAGAAAATAACTCGGAAAAAGACGGAGTTGGTCCAGTGCCGCGAACGGAACAAACTCTCGGAGGTAGAGAGCAACAACAATGGCGATGGAGGCACAAAGCAGAGAAAGAGCAAAGGGGAATTTACCGCAGCTGCGCTTCTACTTAACCCCTGGCGGATGAAATCCAATGGCCATATGAAACCCTATTGGACGCATGGCGCACATCGCGATCGACATGTGGAGGACCTGAAGCACGAACCGTCCCCCACTACCCCCATGGGGTTGGGCACCCGCTTGCCCTCCAGCGCGAGGTGGTGCCTCACCAAGCATTCCAGTGGCAGGAACTTCCCCAGCCGGTACTTCTGCACCAACTCCTCTATGACGTAGGAGCTACACCACCCGCAGGCGACGTCCAGCAACATATGGTTGGGGAAGGTAGCCGTGTTGGAGGCACGCGGGCCCGTCATCATGAGAGAGGGAGAGTGGCGTCGGTGACCAAGAGGCAGCGGCGCAAGCAAGCAGAAGAAGGCTAGGGCACAAAGGAGGGCAAGCGCAAGAAGAAGTGAGGAGACCCTGCTCCCTAGCATCCCTATTTATCAGGGAAGAAGAACTGCGCCAGTTGTCCTCCCTCTCCACCACATGGCAGGCAACGGCCCCACCTCAACGCGATGGTTCGGGGAAGATCGTTTGCGGCCACGCAAAATGCACAGAAGATCCTTCAGGCGTTACTACGGGAGGCAAACTGCGCCCGCGATCCCCGAGAAACCGCAATGATGAAGACGTGCGCATGGTTACCAAAAACTGCTGCGGCAGACCAAGGGGTCAAACTGATGCGACGCGCATTAGAAGTGATAGGAGTGACTGACGCGATCAATGACGACAGCAAACTGGCAATCCGTCTCCCTGCCGGGTGCGGCAGCCAGTCCAGGAAATCACCGCTCACACCCTGTGGGTGGGGACATCGGCTCCGTAGCTGGGAAACCCTAGCCGGGAAACAGCGAAGAATCTCAAGCCGGAACAAGACAAAAGCTACAAGACAAAAACTACAAGACAAAAGCTACAAGACAAAAGGAAATGACAAAGCCTCTGCATCAACAATTATTTCAAACTCGACCAAATGAGCACGCAAGAACTTCTCCACGATGTGAAGTCCTTACGCGCTCGGGGACTAGTGTCAGGGGGATGACCCCCGGGTAGGGCAAGACGGGACCAACTGACCGGCTCCAAGAAACTCGGGTCGTCTGGACCCAAGACAAGGAACCATAGCCGGATGGAATCCTCCACCCGGCCCGCACCCAAGTTTCCCCGGCTGACCCGTCTACCCGGGTAGCCAAAAGAACCGGCTCGGAGGCCGCTCCTAGCCGACCGCCTCGGATCCGCTGGCCCTGGTACTATGGGGGTGACGCTCCTTGCTGAGCGCTGATGTCTACGCAGTCCTATTCTGGTAGACAGTTGTTGGCCCTCCAAGTGCAGAGGTTTGTAGAACAGCAGCAAGTTTTCCCTTAAGTGGATCACCCAAGGTTTATCGAACTCAGGTAGGAAGTGGTCAAAGGTATCCCCTCTCAAGCAACCCTGCAATTAAGATACAAGAAGTCTCTTGTGTCCCCAAGACACCCAATACACTTGTCAGGTGTATAGGTGCACTCGGGGAAGGATAGTGAAATACAAGTGGTATAGATAATTATAAGTGGTAACGGTGCTAGAAAATAGCTTGATGGTGTGGAAAAGACTAAAGGCAAACTAAAATAAATATGGAAGCAAGCAAACATGTAACAGATCTAATTGCAAACGGTGTTTCAATGCTTAGAAACAAGGCTTAGGGATCATACTTTCACTAGTGAACACTCTCATATAAATATCTTCTCTTTATGATACTACTCTTAACTACTCTCTGGTTGGACACTCTAATCGTCGGTAGGGCTATAACAGCACTCCTCAAAGTAAGCCTTTCCCATCTAGAAAACCCCACACTGTCACCTTGAGTACTAGATGAGTCCAACAAACACCACAATTTCATAAAGACATCCAACTCCAAATATAACTCATAACAAGTATTTGTAATCTCTAGCCTAAGTGCCACCATGGTGTGCAAGCTGTCACTTTCACACACATGGGGAGAGCAGAGATCTATTAAAGCACTTGAGTAGCAAGGTAGATCTATAGATTACAAGATCATGATCTCAATAAGATCATGCATAGAGAGAGAGAGATGAACACATAGCTACCGTTAGAACCCTTAGCCTCGAGAGAGAACTACTCCCTCCTAATCATGAGAATCAGCAATGGTGATGGAGATGGCTCCGGGGGCACTTCCCCGTCCGGGCAGGGTGCCGGAACAGAGACTTTCTGTCCCCCGAATCTCCCATTCGGTGGCGGCGGTGCTGCGGAACTTTTCGTGGCTCTCTGATTGACGATTTAGGGTTTTTGCATCGGGAGGATTTTATAGGCGAAGGTCTCTGGGAAGAACACACATGCAATAACACTGGTGATATGTGGTCTGTGAGAAGAACACACATCCAATGACTCTAGCTGTGGTTCATGAAAAGAGCAGACATGCAATGACACTGGTGGATCCATGTGTGGTTCATGGGAAGAGCAGACATGCGATGACACTAGGTGGATCCATGTGTGGTTTGTGAGAAGAACACACATGCAATGACACTGGTGCATCCATGTGTGGTTCATGGGAAGAACACACATGCAATGACTCTGGTGATATGTGGTTTGTGAAAAGAACAGACATGGAATGACTCTAGCTGTGGTTAATGAGAAGAGCAAACATGCAATGACACCGGTGGATCCATGTGTGGTTTGTGAGAAGAACACACATGCAATGACACTGGGTGTGGTTCATGATATGGTTTGTAAGAAGAACACACGTGCAATGACTGTAGTTGTGGTTCATGAAAAGAGCACGCATGCGATGACTCTAGCTGTGGTTCATGGGAAGAGCAGACATACAATGACACTGGTGGATCCATGTGTGGTTCATGGGAAGAACACACATGCAATGACACTGGTGGATCCATGAGTGGTCTGTGGGAAGAACACATGCAATGACACTGGTGGATCCATGTGTGATTCATGGGATGAACACACATGCAATGACACCGATGATATGTGGTTTGTGAGAAGAACACACATGCAATGACTCTAGCTGTGGTTCATGAAAAGAGCAGACATGCAATGACACTGGTGGATCCATGTGTGGTTCATGGGCAGAACACAATGCAATGACACTGGGTGGATCCATGTGTGGTTTGTGAGAATAACACACATGCAATGACACTGGTGGATCCATGTGTGGTTCATGGGAAGAACACACATGCAATGAATCTGGTGATATGTGGTTTCTGAAAAGAACAAACATGCAATGACTCTAGCTATGGTTAATGAGAAGAGCAGACATGCAATGACACCGTTGGATCCATGTGTGGTTTGTGAGAAGAACACACATGCAGTGACACTGGTGTGGTTCATGATATGGTTTGTAAGAAGAACACACATGCAATGACTCTAGCTATGGTTTGTGAAAAGAGCACGCATGCGATGACTCTAGAAGTGGTTCATGGGAAGAGAAGACATACAATGACACTGGTGGATCCCTGTGTGGTTCATGGGAAGAACACACATGCAACGACACTGGTGGATCCATGTGTGGTCTGTGGGAAGAACACACATGCAATGACACTGGTGGATCCATGTGTGGTTCATGGGAAGAACACGCATGCAATGACACCGGTGATATGTGTTTTGTGAGAAGAACACACATGTAATGACTCTAGCTGTGGTTCATGAAAAGAGCAGACATGCAATGACTACGGTGGATCCATGTGTGGTTCATGGGAAGAACACACATGCAATGACACTAGGTGTGGTTCATGATATGGTCTGTGAGAAGAACACACATGCAATGACTCTAGCTGTGGTTCATGAAAAGAGCACGCATGCGATGACTCTAGCTGTGGTTCATGGGAAGAGTAGACATACAATGACCCCGGTGGATTCATGTGTGGTTCATGGGAAGAACACACATACAATGACACCGGTGGATCCTTACGTGGTTTGTGAGAATAACACTCATGCAATGACACTGGTGGATCCATGTGTGGTTCATGGGAAGAACACACATGCAATGACACTGGTGGATCCATGTGTGGTCTGTGGGAAGAACACACATGCAATGACACTAGTGGATCCATGTGTGGTTCATGGGAAGAACACACATGCAATGACACCGGTGATATGTGGTTTGTGAGAAGAACACACATGCAATGACTCTAGTTGTGGTTCATGAAAAGAGCAGATATGCAATGACACTGGTGGATCCATGTGTGGTTCATGGGAAGAACACACGTGCAATGACTCTGGTGGATCCATGTGTGGCCTGTGGGAAGAACACACATGCAATGACACTAGGTGGATCCATGTGTGGTCTGTTGGAAGAACACACATGAAATGACACTGGTGGATCCATGTGTGGTCTGTGGGAAGAACACACATGCAATGACATAGGTGATATGTGGTCTGTGAGAAGAACACACATGCAATGACTCTAGCTGTGGTTCATGAAAAGAGCAGACATGCGATGACACTAGTGGATCCATGTGTGGTTTGTGACAAGAACACACATGCAATGACACCGGTGGATCCATATGTGGTCTGTGGGAAGAACACACATGCAATGACACTGGTGATATGTGGTTTGTGAGAAGAACACACATCCACTGACTCTAGTGGATCCTTACGTGGTTTATGAGTGGTTTATGAGAAGAACACACATCCAATGAACTCTTGTGGATCTATCTTGGCATAATTTGATGTATGCCAGGATGTATTTCATTGTGCAAGACACTCACTTTCCATTTTTATACTACTAAGTATCGCCCTTGGTTTTATGTGGTACTACTCAGTTCCCCCCTCTCTATCTTTCGTAGAAGCACAAATCTGTGCTCACCCTGTCTGCTACTCCCTGATTGGTTATCACAGTTGTCACGCGGATCGTGCGCACCAACTGTTGATTCTGTGCGATCCAACGATGATCGTTGCACACGTCGTTCCCTTCACAGTATAGCGTGAGACAGCATGGACGTCTCCCTCAGCGAGACTTCTACAAGAAGGAACACGATGCCGTCCATGGAAAAAGTCGTCGAGCGGTCATGTCATGTTTAATCGAGTCTGAAAAGCCTACTACTGCTACTACTACGCCACAACGCATGTGTCATCGAGTGCACGGTCGTCGATGGACAGCTACAATTTATTGCCACTTGATTTTAATAAGACATATCCCATTTTTTACGCAGCGGCTCTCAATCGCCAATTTTAGGGCCGTGTAAAACTTCGTACATAGAAATTGTGTGTGCGCCCTTTGCATGCGGCTCAATACAGAACTGCCATGCATGGCCCAGGAAAAAACGTGACGTACCGTGCGCGTGTCGCGGTGCACGGTGCAGTCGACTGCACGGCGCGTTTCACAGTGGTGCAACGAAACGTGCCTTGCTTCTATCCACCATAGCTATAGAGCCCCTCTCCGCACACCCACTCCCACTCTCGCTCACTGTCCTCACGCAACCCTCTCCACTGTCCAACCAACATCCGCAAACTCCCGAGAATACCCCGTCCGTGCCGTCGATGGCCGAGGAGGATAAGGTGGCCATCGTCGCCTCCGTCGCCGCTAGCAAGGAGGCCCCCGTCTCCTCGCCGGCCCCTCTCGACGCGTTGAAAGTAGCCGCTGTCCCTGTCTAGGCCCCAGTGGAGGCATCGATGGCAGCCACCATTCCAGTCCAGGCCCCCGTCCCAGCTACCGATGGAGCCGCCGAAGAGGAGCCCCCCGCCGGCGAGGAGGCCCCCGCCGGTCACAAGCAGATCACGCTCTTCTTGGGCACCTACGATCCAGATAAGTACATCGCTCCGCCGAACCCCTACGACACTGGCATCGACGACCTATGGTCGGAGGTAACTTGGGTTTCGTCCCCTTCCCTGGTTCTTCTACCGTTTGTTAGAAATAATGGGCTAATCTATTTAAAATTAGCTGGTATTGTCATGTTTAATATTCTAGAATTAATCATGGAAATTGTGCCTAATTATCCAACACCGTTCCCATCGTTGGATGCTAGATCTTGGTTTATTAGGATTCGCTTGTTCGCATTTCGATTGCTCGATCTTCTTACACCATCTACTCCCCATTTTACCTTTCTTCCAATAGGTTTCTGGCAGCGACATCTGTAGCCATGACGAGTCCATTCACACCAAGACTCGTCAGGTGCTGAGGAGGCTGCGGGCCGGCAAGTATGATGGATTCCTCACGGGCCCCTACTACAGCTGCCCCTTCCGCAAGGGGGCCGTCTACTGCTTGACGAGTCGCGCCGCCGGCGGCACCGTCTTCAACACCTTACTGAAGCATGCAGAGGCCGCGGGCTCCGGCATCCACAAAAGCGGCAAGTCTGAGCCCGCGAACATCAACGCCGGCATCCACAAAAGCCTGAGCCTGAGCCCTCTCAGCATTCACCTCCGAAACCTCCAGCGGGTGGTCATCAAAGAGGGTCGCATGCCTCCAATCAGGCCCACGGCCCCCAAGTCCAAGAAAGTGGGCAGCAAGAAGTGGTGGAAGCACTAGAGGGAGATGGCGGAGGCGCGGGCGCTTGCAGGATGTGCCTGCAGCTGCGGCGGCTGCCCCTGCTGCCCAGCAACTCCTTTCTAGCTATATCCTATTTCTGAATGAATGCATTGAACCTCGTTAAGCAACCTACTTTCTAACGCTATATCCTATTTAGCTGCGCACAACTCTATCTACATTTTTTTGTTTCCTGAATGAATGTATTCTGCCTGGTGTGATTTGCTGCTCTAGATTTGCTATCTGATTGGAGGCAAAAAGAGGTCCAAAAGGGAACAAAATATCGAAGTGAGAATCTTCTCTAGATTTGCTACCAATTTGGGCAAAGTGAAACATATATGTTTAGCGAGAGAGGAAAAGGGCACTCTTTCAAACTGCCAGTTAAGAAGCTACCATCTAGACAAGCTACAAGACACATACATAAACATAACACAACGAGGGTTAAATTTATTTTACTAGTATCACTTGATGCGCTAGACATCTTGGCAAGCTAACTAAGTTCCACAAAACAGAAACATAACACTGACAAGTAAAATTTAATTCACTCCTCATCAGACCACTTGACGCACTTTCCATCATTCCAGGTACTCCACGTCCGACGAACTGCTTTGTCCCAAATGGCATCTGACTTGGCTTTCCTATCTTCAGCGTCCCGCGGCACAATTAGCGATGCATCACAGGCCTGATTGTTGCCGCTAGAAGATGCCGCCTCTCTGTTTGCCGCTTCAGTCGCAGCCTCTCTGTCAGCTGCTTCTTCAGCTACAAGCTCTCTTTCAGCTGCTTCTGCAGCCTCTCTGTCAGCTACTTCAGATGCAGCCAATTTCTTTGCATATTCAACTTCAAACTCAGCTATTCGGCATTTTCTACAAAGGGCTCCCCTAAGCTCGTCTTCCCTCTTGAAATAGGGCAAAACACGAGGTAACGTTGAAAAAATGGATCTTCTTGTACAGCTGGTAGGTCACGTAAGCATCTATGGCTGCATACTTCAGGTTTATATCAGACAACGGCTACTCGTCCTAGAAATCGTGCCTATCCGTAGGGAAATCTTCCTTCATTGTGACGTACGACTCATCGAGGATTCTAGTTGCGAGTGATGCCATTCCATCCTTTTTCCTGCCCCCTAGGATCTTGACAAGACGCTGAATATCGATCCAGTTGTGCGTAGGAATTATAATTTCCTCTTGATACAATTTCGAAAAATCAGTTGTTGTGTCGACAGTGCAGAAAACAATTCCCTTTTTTCAAGGAACTGGCGCAGCGTCAGACATTTCCTGTCAGTCCTGAAAGTATGTAGTTTGTCATCACCAAAATTTGTAACTACAAATATTTTGTCAATGCAATATCATCATCTCAATATAATTTTGAAAAGTTTAGTAAATGCAAGATCAAGACTCTCAACATTGTATTGTCATAATTTATTCGGTTTTGCTATTTCTCAGTCGACTGAACGCATTGCACATTTCTTTTAACTACGGTTGCACTTTTCTTAGGTGATTGAGACTAAAGAAAATCTCAGTCAATTGAGACATAGACAAACCCTAATTTATTTGGTCCTAAGTAAAATCCAGTAGTTGCAAGATGAGCAAGTGGATAAAGAACAAGAGGAGAAAACCCTAAAAGCGGTTAGCTACAGAGAGCAGATCTACAAACCGGGAGAGGTGGTAGACGAGGACGTGTTTCCGCATGGCAAGTTGAACGACAGTGACTTCATTCACTTCATATGGGTGCTCCGGGGTGTACTCGAGGTCCAATCCCACAAACTTGTCCTCGTCTATCCCAAGCCAACCCTCGTACATCCTCAGGACACGCACCACTGTCTCCTCCTCGTTGGTGTAGACAATGTCTATCTTCTTGTTGTCATGGGTAGTGAAGCTTGTCTCTAGAGTGCGTAGATCTTCCATGGCGGCAAGAAGAAGACGGGAAGAAGATAGTAGATGACAGGAAGAAGAAGAGTGGTTTCTGCGAGGCAGGGGAATGGTGGAACTGTCAATGCGCTTTTATGGTAGGGGTTAACGATTGGGACGGAAGTCCAAGGAGAGACGCGTGGCGGTGGCCGTTCCAGCTTCTGAGTAAACAAAAAATAATTATAACGCCAATACATGGGCCCTGTTTTGTCACGTCAATACACTGGGTAGGGGGCGTTTTCATATCCACTGTGCCAACGCTGCAAGCCTACGTGACAGCCACCCCGCCTAAGCGACGGGAGCGACATAACGGCAAACTGACAGGGGGCCCCAACTTGATGCCCGTTAGCCTGATTTTTTGTATTGAAACGTAAAGTTGAATTCGTGTCGAAAAAGACCCTCTGAGTATTTGGCACACCACTTGTAGTCATCCCGGCTGATTTCAGGGAACTTGGGTACCGTGTTGCCTGTACACCCCAACTTTCGGGCCGCAAAGTGATAATCTCCATATTGTGATCATGAGCTTGTAATCTATAGATCTACCTTGCTACTCAAGTGCGTTAATAGATCCCCATGTGTGTGAAAGTGACAGCGTGCACACCATGGTGGCACTTAGGCTAGAGATTAAAAATACTTGTTATGACTTATATTTGGAGTTGGATGACTTTATGAAATTGTGGTGTTTGTTGGACTCATCCAGTACGCAAGGTGACAGTGTGGGGTTATCTAGATGGGAAAGACTTACTTTGAGGTGGGTTGTTATAGCCCTACCATGGATTAGAGTGTCCAACTGGAGAGTAGTTCAGCGTAGTATCATGAAGATGATATATTTATATGAGAGTGTTCACTAGCGAAAGTATGATCCCTATGCCTTGTTTCTAAGCATTAAAACACCATTTGCTACTAGATCTGTTACATGTTTGCTTGCTTCCATCTTTATTTCAGTTTTACTTTAGTCTTCTCCATGCCATCAAGTTATTTTCTATCACTGTTACCACTTATAATTATCCATACCACTTGTATTTCACTATCTCTTCGCTGAACTAGTGCACCTATACACCTGACAAGTGTATTGGATGTATTGGGGACACAAGAGACTTCTTGTATCTTCATTGCGGGGTTGCTTGAGATGGATACCTTTGACCACTTCCTCCCTGAGTTCGATAAACCTTGGGTGATCCACTTAAGGGAAAATTTGCTGCTGTTCTATAAACCTCTGCACTTGGAGGCCCAACAACTGTCTACAAGAATAGAAGTGCGTAGACATCACTCCACTACTAACAACATGACTTCTCTCATGTCCTCAAGAACAAAACGAACTACTCACAAGACATCATATGGATCATGATCAGATATGGAATAATGATGTATAACAATCTGAACATAAACAATAATTCAACGTTCACTCAATAGCATCGACTACAAAGAGTAATCAACACCGAGAAAGTTTCCCCTATGAACTATGCAAGATTCAACCCAATTGTTACAGCAATATGGAGATGGTGATGAGGGTGCTGATGATGATGATGGTGGTGATGATGATGATGCTGATCCCGATGAAGTCCAGCTTGATGATGGTGTTGATGGCGACGATCTCCCACTCCGGGAAGGAATTCCCCTGGCAGAAATCTGTTTGCCGGAGAGATCTTTCTCTCTCGGTGTTTTCCGCCCCGCAGAGGTGGCGAAATCTTTATGTGGTCGCTCCCCGAGTCTTAGGGTTTCGGGAGGATGATATACGCCAGAGCGGAGAGGCTGGAGTGGGCCAGGGTGGCCACACCACCTGCTGGCGCGGCCTAGGGCTGCCCGCGCCAGGGGGTGGTGTGGGCCCCCTGTGGCCCATCTCCACTCCATCTTCTAGCATCCTTAGTCTTCTGGAAAAATAGGATTTTCCGTATATTGTCCCGAATTTTTTGATCTTCGCGAATTTTGCCTCCAAACAACACCTTTTCCATCAGAATCCTGAATGCAGCGGTCCATGCTCCAAAAGTCATCAACCATGCAAAAACAGATGAAATAACATAAGTATCACCTCTCAATACGAAATATATCAATGAATAATAGTGAATTAAGACATAGAATAGTGATGCAAAATGGACGTATCAACTCCCCCAAGCTTAGACTTCGCTTGTCCCCAAGAGAAACTGAGCTCAATAAACATGGCCTCAGGTTTATGGAGTGAAGAGTCGATAAAAGAATACGGACAAGAAGCATCACATTCATCAAATACATAGATCATAATAGAAGACAACTCACTATTATATAATTGAACTTGTAATGAGTAAAGGAAACACAATAAAGATACATAAAGAAAATAAAAAATGGTAATGGAAAACTTAGCTCTTGGTCGAAGAATATAATTTGCTAGAGTTCACAAATAGCTGGTTTTCAATGATAGCTTTCAAAGTAGTAAACATCAAGATAAGAGCAAAGTGCAAAACAAGGAACATAAAAAACATGATTGAATAAATCATCATATGAATGAATGCAACACAACAACTCAAAATACTTGCTGAGATAGAAGGGAATAGGTTTACTGACTCAACTAAAAAGTAAAAGAAAGGGCCCTTCGCAGAGGGAAGCAGGGATTGCAAGTCTCATAAAGAGCTCCCAAAAAATATGATACTTACTAGCTTTCAGCTCTCATTGCCCCTATCATAGGCATCTTTTGGTGGTTAAGGTTAAAGTGACACAACTAAGAGGATATGCTTGACAAGTTATAAATTGGAGTCCCATGCCCCTTACTTATGTGTACCGAACCTCATGCTACTTTAGTCACGAGCAAGATCTTGTCATTGTAAATACATGTGTATCATTAAGAACCGCCAACGGGGTACCCCTTGCACATGACACAGGAGCTATCCCATAATCAAAATGACAAGGCAAGCAGACAGTGAGCATCTCAGCGATCTTTTTATTTGCTATTTGCATAGGTTTTTATTGAGGATGCTTCATAGAATGCTCACTGTAGTTATGCTGCAAGTTTCCACCATGATTAGGCATGGCTTAGGCTAGCGGCCCAAGCGTTTCTCTAACACACATATAAACTCCATGATCTTACAAGTTCCACTTTTATTTAACACCGCCGGGATCCATAAGCAAAAGAACATGATATCCACTAGGTACAAGTACCAATGAAGTGTTGAAAGCGGTCCCCATGATACATGGTTCTGCTAACTTCAACTCATAGAGCGCAAGCATATACGCAACAAAGAAGGACCCAATGGTTCAAGTTTATTAAATGCAAGAAAGTAAAGTGTGCCATCAAGTTTGTGAGAGCTTTAATCACTAATTTTTGGATAACAAGTTTAATTTGGGAGGTAGATAAAACAGGAATTT
Organism: Avena eriantha; assembly: GCA_910589775.1. Lineage (NCBI taxonomy): Eukaryota > Viridiplantae > Streptophyta > Magnoliopsida > Poales > Poaceae > Avena > Avena eriantha. Next base: position 300,074,303 of record OU342743.1, read on the forward strand.
ACTTGGAATAGCAATAATGCTAATAGGTAGGTATCGTGGACACAAATGGCAACGGTTTTGGTTTTAAGGAGTGGATGCACGAGAAGAATTCCCTCTCAGTACGGGTTTTTGGCTAGCAAGGCTAGGTAGCAAGTACTAGAGTTGAAGGAAACAAACAAACATACAAGTGATGAAAACAAACATGCAATCTTCCTTGGAAGCACAAAAGATCTTAACTAGAGAATACTAGACTTATGAGCAAATCAAGAAAGAAAGAAGATGAAATTATTTTTCTCTAGAGGTACTTTTATCTTTTCATTCAACTCTCAAAAATAGTGTTGCTATTGACTGAGACAGGTTTTCCAAAACCAACTAAATAAACTCAATGATCCCAAAGTGATACCAATACTAACAACAAGATCAATCATATATCCACGAATTGGAAACTAATACAAGCTATGCAAAAGAGTGAATGATAGAACTTCTCATTAATATTCCATAACGGTAACTCACACCAAGGGATACATATCTAACGAGAGAGGGGACACTTCCATAATGCAAACCATCCTACATAATAACTCCTCTATTCATGATATGACTCTACTAAAAAGGTAAAAAGATAGAAGATAGTGATGTGATACCGTGGCACTCCCCCAAGCTTGGAACAAACCAAGGGGATGCCAAACCTGATGACGAGTTACTCCTTTTGTGGTGGTGGTAATATTTTTCTTAGTTGACGTGAGGTAATCTTCCAGCATCTTGCGAAGCCTATTATTCTCCCATTGAAGCATGTCCACCTTCCTCTGCGAGTCTCGGTAATTATCGCAGAACTCCTTAGTGACTCGTAGGGCTTCCGTTGATGCAGGGCAAGTAACAACAGGTACTAGCCCCTACTTGGGGTCTTGGAGGTCTTCCTCCATAGGCTCCTTTCCTTTATCCTTGGCGGACACCATTGTGCTTCTAAGCTTTCAAAGAGTATGTCCTGGCAGAAACATATCGAAACGAAAACACGACGAAAACACGATATACGAACCTCGGGGGATTCGAGGGGTTATATAAATTACGAAGTTTCATAACAAGAGGAAGGTACTGGGTGAAAATGAGTCGGAGGCGGAGTCCGGGGTGGACTCACCACCTGGTGGCGCGGCCAGGGGAGGGCCTGCGCCACAGGGCGGTGTGGGCCACCCTGGCTTCGTTTCCTTCCCTTTTTCGCTTCGTAACTTCCCTTATTGACTGAAAACTGCAAAAATATAGTTGGATTGTATTTTCGCGGAACTTTTCTTACCAGAACTGTTACCTATATGAAAACAGACTCGACAGGTCTCTTAATTTGGTATCTAGTAGATTTTTCCGGAGTCATCATTTGAATAACATAAATATCTTCATCTTCATACACTTATTACTTGAGTCATAAAACCCTTCTCTTCCTTATTACACCATTATCTCCACTACCTAGAAATTTCCTTCACACAACACTTCACACAGTTCTCATTAGCAAAATTAGTATAATTGAAGTGATAAAACCTTTCGAGTCCAACTTCAACTGAAAACCATCAGAACATAAGCTACTGTAGCAACTCCTTCCGAAAACCCAAAAAAAATTCAAAAAGGAAATCGAATAAAGAAGCAAATGCAAGAGTGGCAAAATCTATCAAAACAAACCAACAGGTAAAGATTAATTTTTTCGAAAATCTTCTGTTTCTCAAATCAAAAAGTGCAAAAATAACAAAAGTTAAATAACAACCTGGGTTAGAAGCACAAATAATTACAGTGCAAACCGACATACATAGATCTCTCACGAATTTTTACGGTGAAGCACAAAAATCTGTTTCGGGACAGCAACTTCCCCAAATCTTACTTCTCTCTCATTAGAGGTTGATCTTGACACAAAAACCAAACAGAACGGATAAGGAGCGGTTATTACCGAAGTAATAACTTCCAAGACTCAAAGAAACAAAAACAAACTGAAAGCAAAAACAAATTGGGTTGTCTCCCAAAAAGCTCTTTCTTTATAGCCATTAAGATTGGCATGATAATTTTGAAAATGCTCCCACAGGAATATGAATTGAGGTGAAAGAGAGCATTAAGAAGCAAAAACACACACATTTAATTCTAACCTACTTCCTATGCACGGGAATTTTGTAAACGAACAAGTTGTTGAAACCAGAGGCTACAAGCATAAGAAGGCAAAAGAAGTGCAACATAAAAACTTTCAGCATAAAACGAGGAAACTTGATATTAATGAGATGCATAAGAACACTTTTCCCTCTTTCATAGTAACTTTAAGTATCATGCATAAACTTAAAAATATATCTATCACAAGGACCATCATAGCAATGATCACTTATTCTAACAGAAAACATAGGAATTCTAGCTCTCATAACAATACTCTATGAAACAATATTAGAGGTATCCTTACAAAGGATAGTGTGTCCCTCTTTTCCATATTTAGTAACAAAGTCTTTCACATTTGCTATTATTGGTTCATCAACCATTTGTTTATCAGGTTCAACAGCTTTATTCATACTTTCATCTACCATAGTAGCCATCATAGAATGTTCCTTTATCTTAACTGGGAAAGGCATTTTCTCAATATAAGGTTCAGGTAAGACATGATTAGCAGTATAAAATTCCGTATTTCTTGCAGGAACACTCTTAGCAACATCTTTATAAGGTTCATGATACTTATTCCACTTTTTTAGACACTTCAATGTAGGAAGAAAAAGCCTTAAAATAGGAAGCAATAGCTTGAGAGTCTAGACCATAAGCATGTTCAATATTTTGAAAGTCATCAGTTCCCATAAAAGATTCAATGCATTCATAATCATAGTTTATACCTGACTATCTACCTTTGTCATTCTCCCAAGCTTCAGCATTGTCTTGAATACGGTCCAGAAGATCCCAATTAGCTTCTTCTTCCATACGAGTGAATGATCCAGCACAAGAGGCATCCGATAAATCCTTGTCATGTAGAGGGAGCCTTGCATAAAAGTTATTGATTATAATATTGTTGGGGAGCTCCTAAATGGGACATTTGAGCATTAGTAACTTAATCTCCCCCAAGCTTGGGCTGTACTCTCTCCATCAAGAGGCCAAAAGTTGTATATTTGATTCCGATCTTTATGAATCTCACTAGGAGGATAAAACTTTGAATAAAAGAGAGGCACTATTTCCTCCCATTCCAGATCTTGACCATTCTTTAGCAGCTTATACCATTCCTCAGCTCTTCCTTTCAGTGATAATGAGAATAACTTCTTCTTAACTTGATATGTAGTAATACCTGCACACTTGAACAACTCGCATAATTCGTGTATAAAGAGTAAATGATCACCGGGATGGATAGTTCCATCCCCAACATAGTAGTTATACAAAACACGATCAATAATTCTTGTAGGTATTTTAAAAACATCATTCTCAGCAGGTGGTGGTTTATCTACTACCTTAGCAGTGGTAGTAGCATTACCAAATAAGAAACTCAGCGAATTATCCATAACGAAAATAAAGCAACTAGCAGATGTAAACAATACTCACAGTAGAAGTTTCCTTTACCAGTTCCACTCTCCAATAGCGCTTCACTCCCCGGCAATGGCGCTAGAAAATAGTCTTGATGACCCACAAGTATAGGGGGTGTATCGCAGTATTTTCAATAAGTAAGAGTGTCGAACCAAATGAGGAGCAGAAAGTGCTGGCTAGTGGTAAGGATCAAGAATTCTCTGCAAATACTTAGCAAACGGATTTTTAGGGGTTTTTGATAAAGCAAGTAAACAAAGTACAGGTAAACAAAAGACAGTAGGAATAAATGCAGCAAGTGGCCCAATCCTTTATGCAGCAAAGGAAAAGCCGGATGTATTACTTAAGATGACCAAACGTTCTCGAGGACACATGGGAAGACTGTCAAGTGCTTTCGCTTCATATAGTTGATTAATCTTCTTTAGCTTGCTAAGTGTTGTGTGGGTGAACTTGTGCTAATGTGCCGACCCATCCAGGACTCATACATACTTGTGATTAAACCCCTTGCAAACATCCGTAAGTACAACAAAGAAATTAAGGTAGAAACCTAACCACAGCTTTAAACTCTAAGACCCTTACGTCCCTTGTGCAATGGTTTCCTAACGGGGGTTCAGGTTTCTGTCACTCCAGCAACCCCTACGATTAGTAGCCAAATACACAATGCATTCCCCTAGGCCCATATAGGTGAAGTGTCATGTAGTTGACGTTCACATGACACCACTAGAAGAAGTACACCCCAACTTAAATAACAATCTATTGAATCTTTCTCAACACAACTCCACTACTAACAACATGACTTCTCCCATGTCCTCAAGAACAAAACAAACTACTCACAAGACATCATATGGATCATGATCAGAGATGGAATAATGATGTATAACAATCTGAACATAAACAATAATTCAACGGTTCACTCAATAGCATCGACTACAAAGAGTAATCAACACCGGGAAAGTTTCTCCTATGAACTATGCAAGATTCAACCCAATTGTTACAGCAATATGGAGATGGTGATGAGGGTGCTGATGACGATGATGGTGGTGATGATGATGGTGATGATCCCGATGAAGTCCATCTTGATGATGGTGTTAATGGCGACGATCTCCCCTCTCCGGGAAGGAATTCCCCGGCAGAAATCTGTCTGCCGGAGAGATCTTTCTCTCTCGGTGTTTTCCGCCCCGCAGAGGCGGCGGAATCTTTCTGTGGTCGCTCCCCGAGTCTTAGGGTTTCGGGAGGATGATATACGCCACAGGGGAGAGGCTGGAGTGGGCCAGGGTGGCCACACCACCTGCTGGCGCGGCCTAGGGCTGTCCGTGCTAGGGGGTGGTGTGGGTCCCCTGTGGCCCATCTCCACTCCGTCTTCTGGCATCCTTAGTCTTCTGGAAAAATAGGATTTTCCGTATATTTTCTCGAATTTTATGATCTTCGCGAATTTTGCCTCCAAACAGCACCTTTTCCATCAGAATCCTGACTACAGCGGTCCATGCTCCAAAAGTCATCAACCATGCAAAAACAGATGAAATAACATAAGTATCACCTCTCAATACAAAATATATCAATCAATAATAGTGAATTAAGACATAGAATAGTGATGCAAAATGGACGTATCAACCTGCTAACTGAGACCTGGCCTATCAATATAAAGGCTAGGAGGGGTGGCGAGGAGGACACACGCAACCATAGTTTCTACAACTCTCGCCAGATTGCATCTGCGCGCCCCTGTAAACTTTGATTCCCTCGTTAATTCCAAGAGCAGGCAAGTAGGAGTAGGGACCTCTACGAGGCCTAAACCTAGGTAAACCTTCCGTCCCTTTGTGCTTGTTTGCTAGCCGATTGATGCTTCTAGCGCTCCCTTCTTCTCCAAAACCCAAGTCCATAATAATGGGCATTGACAAGTTAAACCCTCGTCAATTGGCGCCGTCTGTGGGAATTGGGAGTGCTGATGTCACGGCTTCTTCTGCCTCATCAACCGCGATCTACAACTCCGCAACAGCGGAGATTCGCCAGCTCTTCGGCGCGTCGACTTCACCGTCCACACGCCGGCCACTCGCTCGGCTTTTGAGTCCGTGGGCGACGGAATCAGCCTGGCGATAGGGAGCTTCCACTTCCAAGTTGGTGAGATGGGCACGCTTCGCATGCCTGACCAGTCAACGGCATCCGCGATTACCCTAGCATCGTGGTTCCCACCACCAATTGGCACCCTCAGCGAGTTCAACACCTCAGCAACTGCTGAGAGCACGGACAGCGATAGCAGTCGCAGATCCGATCTGGGCGGCTTAGCAACGGAAGACAGAGTCTACGGCTCCGGATCCGAGAGTTGCGGGAGCAAAAGCTTCCCCAGCCACTTCATGTGCACCGTCATTAACATTGGCGATTCCACCGCTAATCGGGAAAACTGTGGCAATGGATCTGGCACCGATCCGCCTAACGGTGGCATCCCTAATGGCAGAACTCCCAACGGCGGCCCCCCAAATGGTGGCAATGGCGCGCCCGTCAACAACGGAGGGGCAGTCGAACCTCCAACCATGGTGAACGAACACACTGGCGAACGTGTCGTGATCAGGCTCAGCGATCTCGAGTGTGCTCGCTGCCGAGAAGCTCTGCGAGCCAATCCTCTGCCTCCAGGCACGTCGCAAGAGATGATGATGGGGTACCATTGGCTACTTAAAGAGGAGTACAAACGCCAGCTACAAACAATCGTGCAACTCGAAGTGCGTAAAAAGGTGGCAGACGAGTCGAGTCTTTGGTGGGCCGGGCTCTCCTCCCACGGAGGATCCTCCTCCAAAGGCAACGAGTACGTGGCCAACAAGAGACGATCTCAAATGGCCCACCACACTCAGCAGGAGCGCATAGAAGCTGCGAAAGTCCTCGACTTCGGCTCTATAACAGTCGACACTTGGGGCAACGTGGTCCCAAAGACGCCGCAAGCAATGGTGACAATGGCCACCATGTACCCGCTCAACAACCAGCCGCCGGCTGGAGATCCCCGAGCCGCCATGCACCAATCTATGATCATGGGCTTGGGGTTAATCGAGGCCGCTCTCGACAAGGAGCTGACGCCGGAGCCGAAGAAAAACAAGGCTCTGGCAAAATGCTATTCCTCACCTTCGTCCAGTGACGACAGTCACGATATGTCTTGACGTCACCGCTCACGGCGGCACGACCACGACTACGATGCGCGTGATGACATCACGCAGCACAAAATCAACAAGTCAAGGGCACGACGTGCCTGATCGACTAACTCAGAGGACGAAGACGTGGATCTATGTGGCGCCAGATGCTTCAGCAGGGCCATCAGACAAAAGCGAATGCCCAAGGGGTTCAAGCTCCCATCGGAAAACCCAAAATTTGATGGCCTGCAGGACCCGAAAATCTGGTTGGAGGACCACATCTCCTCCGTTAGGCTCCATGGTGGGAGTTGAAGCACGACCATGCAATGCCTGCAGCTACAGCTACAGGGCGTCGCCCGAGCATGGATCAACAACCTCCCGCGCGGATCCATTCACAGTTAGGATGAGCTGGTCTACAGCTTTGTGCGCAACTTTAAGGGCACCTACAAAAGCCCTGCGTCAATCGAAGAACTAAGGTGTTGCCAGCAAAGGTTGGGCGAATCGCTACACTCGTACATCCAGCGGTGGTCCATCATCAAGAACTCCACAGAAAATATCTCGGAGGACCGGGCAATCAACGCATTCAACGGTGGTGTTCGCCGCATAGAGCTCAGGGAGGAGCTGGGCCGCTCGAAGCCCAAAACCATTGACCACCTAATGGAAATTGCGAATCGGTGCGCACATGGAGAAGACTCGGTGAAAAATTGCGTTCACTCCGATGATGAAGCGGAGCTCGAGCTCAGACGCGATCGTCGAAGCAAATGTCGAATGCGCATCTACGACGACCGTGAAGACGTCAACATGGTCGCAGCCGTCTACGCCGACAGGCACGACGACAACCGCAACAGCGGCTATCGCAGCGGTGGACACCGCGACTCTGGGAAAACCACGCAAGTATGGCAATGCCGCACTCGCGAAGAGACACCCGTGACAACAATCGAGGACAAATTGTCCGGGCCATGCAATGTGCACTTCTACGTCGACAAGCACGACAACAAGAAGAAATCCAGCCACCTTCTCAAGGACTATCGCGAGTTCCTCAAGCTCCACGAGGGTTTGGCGTGGATGAATCGCGACGCCATCAAGAGAGGCTACGGAGTCGCCACAGGCGCTGTAGCACATGGAGCTCCTCCTCCACCACCTAGAGTGCCACCACCCACGGCCGCACCAGTCCACGATTAAGGCGGCAAGCCATACCCACGGGTTGTGGGTAACATGATGATCCAAAAGGGATGCCCCTCGAATCGGGTGCAGAAGGCCATCACTCGCCAAGTAAATTTGGCGACAAACTCACCACCATCCACCACTGAGTACCTCAGTGGAAGTGACTCCTGCATCACCTTCGACAAGCGCAACAACCCGCACCAAGTACCTCACCCAGGCCATTGTACCCTCGTACTCGAGGCACAGATTGGAGGATTTGACATGAGTCGCGTTTTCATGGATGGTGGAAGCGGCATTAACCTTATGTTCGCAAGTACCTTGCGAGGAATGAGGATCCCTCTGACCTACCTAGAGGTCTTGGACACGACATTCCACGGCATCGTCCCAGGCAAGGGCATATATCCCCTGGGCAAAATCAACCTCGACGTCATTTTTGGCACGCCGAAAAACTTTCGACGTGAACGCATCGACTTCGAAGTCATCAACTGGCCCTCACAGTACCACTGCATCCTCGGACGCGTCGTGTTCGCCAGGTTCATGGCAGTACCACACTACGCATACCTGCAGATGAAAATGCCAGGCCCCAACGGCGTCATCGCAATCAACGGGAGCTTCGAGAGGTCCGACAGTTGGACAGGGAATTCAACAGAATTTCCTAGTCCTTCGGCATGCAGGAAGAACTCGCAAGATTAGGAGTAGACAGATAATAGTCTGCCTCCCCTGAGCCGTCCAAGTGCACCCGACCTGTCCTTCGACTCGTCGGTGCACATGAAGAAAGTTCAGGTCCACCCATCGGACCCGGCCAAGACGACCCTCATTGCCAACAACTTGAGTCCCGCATAGGAACTCGCGCTCATCGAATTCCTCCGTGAGCACTGGGAAATCTTTGCCTGGAGTCCAACGGACATGCCAGGGGTTCCCAGGGAATTTGCCGAGCATGCACTCAATGTCAACCCAGATGCAAGTCTAGTCAAGCAAAAAATTTGGCGATTGTCTGAGCCAAGAGCAAAAGCGGTCGGAATGGAGATCAACAGACTCCTCGACACCAAATTCATACGCGAGATCAAGGAAAGTACCTGGCTCGCCAACACGGTGCTGGTACCCAAAAAGGACACGGATATCCTACGGATGTCCGTTGATTTTACCTCTCTGAATAAGCATTGCCCAAAGGATCACTTCCCGCTGCCACGAATTGACCAGATAATCGAGTCCACCGCGGGATGTGAGCGCCTCTGCTTCCTCGATGCCTAATCAGGCTATAATAAGATTTGAATGAAGGAGGAAGATCAAGAGAAAACAGCATTTATAACGCCTTTTGGTGTGTTCTACTACAACACAATGCCCTTCGGGCTAAAAAACGCAGGAGCAACCTATCAGCGGTGCATGCAGGCTTGCCTCAAGAACCAACTTGGTTGCAACATCCAATTCTGTGTTGACGACATCGTAATCAAGACCAAATAGGAAGCCTCGCTAATCGACGATTTGCGCGAAACGTTCGCCAACCTCGACCGCTACCGGATCAAGCTCAATCCGGACAAATGCGCCTTCGGCGTACCATCTGGGCCACTACTCGGGTATCTCATCTCCGTGAGAGGGATCGAGGCGAACCTAAAGAAAATAAAAGCCATACTGGCCATGGAGAAGCCGAAGAATGTAAGAGGTGTCCAGCAGCTGGTGGGCGAATTGCGGCGCTCAGTCGATTCATCCGTCGAATGGGCGAAAAGGCACTGCCCTTCTACCAACTTCTCCGTAAAGCTGACAAGTTCGAGTGGACCAAGGAGGCATAGGAAGCATTCGAAGACCTCAAGCGTCTACTACCTACCTCACCCGTACTAGTGACCCCACGCGAGAGGGAACCACTGTTGCTATAGATCTCCACCACCAACCAGGTGGTCAACACAGTGCTCGAGCTGGAACGAGCCGAGGAAAACAAGGTCCACGGGGTACATCGCCCAGTCTACTACCTCAGCGAGGTACTCACGCCAACAAAGCATCGGTACCCGCACTACCAGAAGCTCGCATATGGCGTCTTCATGACAGCCAGACGACTGCGCTACTACTTCCAGGAGCACCCAATCGTGGTGGTCAACGATGCCCCGCTTGGACACATCCTCAACAACCCCGACGCCACCGGACGAGTCGCGCTTTGGGGAATCGAGCTGTCTCCACGAGACATTACATATGAAAAGCGTGACGTGATTAAGTCGCAAGTTCTCCCTGACTTCCTCGTGCACTGGATGGAGAATCAGCTCCCTGAAAAACCAGATATGTCTTACCTCTGGACAATGCACTTCGACGGATCCAAGCGAAAGGACGGAGCTGGCGCAAGTGTCATACTGACATCGCCCTAGGGAGACAAGCTGAAATATATTCTGTGAATGCATTTCACCGCCTCCAACAACGAAGCTGAATACGAGGCCATGTTGCACAGGATGCGGATGGCAAAAGCCTGCGGTGCTAAGAGGCTAATAATCTTCGGCGACTCCAAACTGGTCGTCAACTAGACAATGCACGAGTGCGACGCACTGAACGACAATATGATCGCCTACCACAATCTCTACGACACACTCGAAGGGTACTTCGACGGCTGCGAGCTACGGCACGTAGGCCGCGAAAGCAATGAAGAGGTGGACACACTCGCCAACATTGGCTCTACCTGTGTCCCCATACCACCTGGGGTATTTCTCGAGCGTATCTGTGAACGCTCCATCAAGCCAAAGACCGCAGAGAAGAAAACAAGCGCAACAACAGACTCGGGGGCTACGCCACCCAATGAGCCAATGGCACTCGACGACCCGGAGCTTGACATAGGACTCAAAGGACCCATGGTGATCATAATGATCGAACCCTCTTGGACTCAACCCTATATCACATACCTTCTCAGCAAGAGACTGTCGGACGACCCGACCGACACGCGGCAAATCGCACGGCGATCCAAGGCATTCGCCGTCATCAATGGCGAACTATACAAGCGCACCATCATAGGAGTACTCCAATGATGTGTCTCCAACAGTGATGGAAGAGCTGTTCTCCTCGACATCCATGAGGGGACTTGCGGGCACCACGCCGGCAGTCGTGCCCTCGTCGCCAAAGCTCTACGAGCCAGATTCTACTGGCCTATGGCCATGCATGACGCCAAGGACATTGTCCAAAAATGCAATGCTTCCCAGCGATTCGCGGACAAACCACATTCACCTAGCGCGGAACTCCGGCCAATACCATTGGCCTAGCCCTTCGTGCAATGGGGAGTCGACATGGTCGGCAAGCTCCCAAAGTCCTCGCGAGGAGGCTACGTCTACCTCTTAGTCGCAGTCGACAAATTCACCAAGTGGATAGAGGCCATGCCGGTGACTAACCAATCAGGAGCCAGCGTAGTCAAGTTCTTCGAGTCCATTGTCTATCGCTTCGGCGTGCCACATAGCATCATTACGGACAATGGAACAAACTTCACCTCTAAGGAATTCTAGGGCTTCTGCGAAAACATGGGAATCAACGTAAGCTATGCCTCTATAGCTCATTCGCAGACCAACGGTCAAGTCGAAAAGGCCAACGGGCTCGTCTACGGCGGAATAAAGAAACAACTCCTTAGGCCACTCGAACAAGCCGCAAGATGCTGGCCAGACGAGCTGCAATCGGTACTCTAGAGCCTACGCACAACTCCAAACAGTGCTACGAGATACACCCTGTTCTTCATGGTGCATGGTGGTGGAGCGGTGCTGCCCCCAGAGGTACGATACAAGTCGCTGTGAGTGGTCGCTTATAGCAAGCAGGAATCAACTCTTGCACTCGAAGACTCTGTTGACCTCCTTGATGAGGCACATGAAATCGCAGCAGAAAGATCGACGATCTACCAGCAGAACCTGCGCAATTATCATAGCAGAAGGCTACGCCCCAGGTCCTTCGTCGAAGGAGACCTGGTCTTGCGACTGAAACATCAAGGGCACCTCAAGCTCGAGTCCCCTTGGGAAGGACCATACGTGATTACAGAAGTAATCCCAGGTGGCGCCTATCGCCTCAAAGATTTCGAGACTGGAGTCACATACTCCAACCCCTGGAACATCGCGCAGCTGCGGCGCTTCTACCCTTAGTCGTTTTCTTTCTTTACATTGCAAATAAGGCTTTTCAGCTAGGCTACTTAGCCATACATTGTACCTCGCACTATTCTACGAATAAATAAAGCTAAGTGCCCCAAACTCTGTGTTCTTCTATTATTTTTCACCATCTATCTACTCGGGGGCTGCGCCATCCTTTATACATCAGTTCGATGAACCAATCGCGATATCCTGAGTAGCTGACGCACTAATCGAACCCTTGACAAACACCAACCCAGCTGCAACGCACCTGACAGGTTGGCAAGGTGCTGTGATAAAAACAAGTCAGGCTAACAAAAAGGAATCGCATAGTGCAACGCACTCGCAAAACATACGAGCTAGCAAGCACCTTACATATCAATATTAATCAATTATATACAGCATACATACGAACTTTACAACACTAGTATACCTATGTGTAGGATACAAACTAAACTATTGTTGCAACAGAAGAACATTTGTCTGCTCCTCGAAGAAATCTACAATTTCCTCTGCTGGGCGATCCACCGCCTGGTAATGAGGAACCATATTCTAGGTACAGCCTACTGGTGGCGCCGGCGGTCCAGCAGCATTTGCTGCAACATCTACATCAGGCCTATAAAATCGCACCAGCGATAGAGCAGCCTTGGCACCAGCCACCAACTGTTGCCACACACGCTCGCGGATTCCACTCAAGTCTTGAAATTTAGCAAGAAGAGCCAGCAGGCTCGAGGGAACGACGTCCAGCAGAAACATTGTCTCATAGATATACCTTAAGCATGACTGCGATTTCTTCAGAAAATGAAGCACTCGCGAGGCAAGATCCTATAGGGAAGTGCGATTGCGCGATCATGATCCACCCAGAAGTACCCACTCGCCTGAAGCTGTTCTTCGGTCAGGTCATTCATGCGAATGGCGATCATGTCCTTCTCATCCTGCGGATGACGCGCGTTGACAACTATACCAAGCAAGAGGCAACAGTATGAAGACAACAAACTACCATGAGTGGCTACAAGAAACAATAAGGAGGCAGAAAGCTAACACTTGAATTGGTCGCCCAGCTACGCCACCTCCCCTAGTAGGTCTTACTCTCGGGCGGTGGCCTTCTCCGCCCTCGACTTCCACACATCCACGTTACCATAGAGGACGGGCAGTTCGCATTCTAGCTGCTTAACGCGATCGCGCAGTCGTGAAAGCATAGACAGCTCATCCACCCTCGAGTGCGACTGCGCTGGGGTATCACTAGTGGATGGCGGATCCCGAGGTTCACTCGACGGACCACTCGACGTACCCTACCACAAGCCAAGCAAGAGACAATAAGGGACCAAGCAACACATGGACAAAAACTCAAAGTACATCCAAACATATCAAAAGTATCAACAGGGACATTTAGCAAGCGGCATGTTTTCAACAAAAGGAGTCGCACTATCAACTATTACAGATATCACTACTGAGGAGCAGCTTTCTTCTTTGACTTTGAATTCGGTTTCGGGGGCCTCATCAAGTCTGTGGCAGTATCAGACGCCACAGACTTCCCACCGGCCCCTGACGCCGCAGCCTTCGCCGCCCGCTGCAGCTCCTCAGATTACTTCGCGACTATGTTGATGAGTTGAGGCCCGTATTTGCCACAAGTAGTTGCAAAAGGAGAAAAAACTACCTGTTGACCATCTGCGCTGACATGCATCGCCTTGGAGATCGCAGCGGGATCCAGCTCCACGCCATGGGGTTGAACCATCGCGAGTGCCATGGAAGTGCCAGCCGCACGAAGCGAGTTCTTGAAGCCCGCAGGAATACCTCCAGCAAGGGACTCCACCAAGTCATCGACGTTCTCGATTAGCTTAGCTTTGGGCGCCAGCTCGTCACGGATGCGACTAAGTACACCCTAAGCTTTGGTCAGTGTCCCTTGAATGGAAGCATTGCGGTCTTCGACTGCCGCGACGGCGCCTGCCAAAGCATCATCGCGATGAAGCACCTGGGCGTCGAAGCTCAGACCACCAGCATCTACACAGAGCAAAGTGTTAGCAAAAAGTCAGCACAATAACAAAGTTGAAAGAAAGGAAACAATGGAAATCCAGACAAAAGAATACCTGACATACCCTTGGCAATCGAGAAGAGCTGTTCTTCGAACAACTTCTCCCTAGCAATGATGGAGGCACGCAAATCCTCTTCGTTATTCCGCGACTCATCAAGCGCCGCGACCGCCTCATGGCGACTCTTCACCGCCGCGGCGAGCGTCTTTTCAAGGGAAGCGTATTCGCGAAGAAGCATGTTATGCTCAGCTACAAAAAACACACAAGATAGACCGTCAGTTGAGTATATAAAAATATCACAGGGATGAAGAAGAAGAAGCACAAGATAGTAACTTTCAACCACGCAGTGGCGATTGTCCAGCAGCGCGTGCTGTCGACCCATTGCAAGTACTTGCTCCGCCAGGCGAGCAACTTCCTTCACAATAAGCTGCAACAGAAGAAACAACAAAGGATCAATAGATAGCATGGATGATTAATTCGACTGCAAGTAAAAGCAACATCACACATAGATGATCCTCCAGAGACTCCGAAGTCGATTACCGCGCAGTCGTCCAGACAACCATCTGATGCTCCACATCGTGTGGAGAACTCGATGAATTGTGCCTGGAGTGGGCCGCCAATGGAGGAGAGGGTGTTCGCTCAGCCACTTACTTGGCCTTGGAGTCCGCGACTCCAGATTCTTTTAAAAATTGGACATCACCAGAAGATGACGACGTCGGTTAACTACGGAACAAAACCAAAATTAGGAAAATGCAACTCCAAAAAAAGAACCAAAAGGAGAATTGTATACTTACCAATCAAACTTGTCAAAATCGAAGGTTTGGCCCTCCGCCTCCGACGACTCCTTCGGCAGCCGCATCTTCTTGCGGGAAGATGGCGCCACAGAACTCATAGGAACAGCAGGAATCGGCGACTCTGCACTAATAGTTGGACCTCCTGGAGTCGAAGGAGACGACGCATCCGAATCTTCGCTACGTGAACGCTTGCGAGTGTCCAGACTGCTGGACTCGGGGGCTTCCTCTTCCTCTTCAAATGGGACGGTCGATTCCGACTCGTCCTCTTCATCCACCCTACAAGGAATAAACCCCTCGGAAGAGGGGGCAAACTAGGAGACACCTTCCAATCCTGCATAAAGAAAAACAAGTCAGCACACATCAAGAAAAATCAGAAGCACTTGACAAAATAAAGCTACTTCGTAGCACAATCATACCTCAGGAGGAGGGTTAGAAACATCAAAAGGGGGCACGACTGGTTCACTGGGAGTACATCCTTGGCAGTGTACTTGGCCAGCAGCCGCACCCTTTTATCTACTTCACTCGCGGAAATGCCATCGGTAGATATGCGAGTGACATCGTTCGCACCAGCCCATTGGAACATAGGGTGGACCCTAGCCTGCAGGGGCTGGATGTGACGGTGCAACCATGTGCGAATGAGGGCGCAACCTCCCTCTTCTTTACCCATGCGACTCTCGAGGTCGCAGACATGCTCGTACAGCACATCTGTCTCCTCAGACTCGCCGGGCATCACCATGTTCTTCTAAGAGCGCCTCCTCCTGCATGGCGCCGCGGGATCAAAAGGCATGAATCCGAAGTGGTCTCCGTCAGCCTTCTGGTTGCGGATGTAGAACTAGTTGTCCCTCCACTCTTGGATGGACGCCACCAGTTTGATATGAAAGTATGTGACGGAGGAATCGACATGGATCCCGCAGCCTCCTATGTCGTAGACTACGGAGCCAGATTCCGACTGACGCTTCAGCTTGAAGAGACGCTTGAAGAGACCAAAGTGTGGCTCGACTCCGAGCCAGCACTCGCAAAGCGTAATATAGCAGGCAATGTGGAGAATAGAGTTGGGGGCTAGCAAATGCAGCTGGAGCCCATAGAAACAAAGGAGGCCCCTGAAGAAACGATGCAGGGGCAGAGACAGACCGTGGATGATGAACGCTAGGAACATCACCCGGAAACCAGCAGGAGGGCAAGGGGTTACCTGACCACCTGGGACTTAAGAGTCACCAACCGCGGAAGACAGAACTCCATCTTGGCGCAGAAGACGAAGCTCAGACGACTTGATGATGGACGCGCGCCATGCACTATTGGTGACGCGAGTGCCCGCGCCCTTCTTCTTCCCGGCGACAGCGGCGCTGGTGCCCGCAACGGTGGAGCCGCCCTTCTTCTTGGTAGCAGTAGTGGCGGCGGCGGACTCAGCGGCAGCGCCTCCCTTCTTCTTCGCCATCTTGCGGTGGCGATGAGAGCAAAGAAAATAACTCGGAAAAAGACGGAGTTGGTCCAGTGCCGCGAACGGAACAAACTCTCGGAGGTAGAGAGCAACAACAATGGCGATGGAGGCACAAAGCAGAGAAAGAGCAAAGGGGAATTTACCGCAGCTGCGCTTCTACTTAACCCCCTGGCGGATGAAATCCAATGGCCATATGAAACCCTATTGGACGCATGGCGCACATCGCGATCGACATGTGGAGGACCTGAAGCACGAACCGTCCCCCACTACCCCCATTACACGCGGAAATCGAGGAGGCACAGTTAAATGAGAGATTACGCATGCCCGGTCAAGTCAGGGTCAGAAAATTGGACCCACCACTCGTCATGTCCCGTCAAAGCCACTCACATGGGCAACTGAGGTCATCACATCGTCAGCACTGATGTCATCAAAGATTGAGCACTAGAAGACTTCGACTACTTTAGTCCTTGCTCGAGTCTTCGACTCCACCAAGCACTCGGGGGCTACTCCTATAGGGAGCGCTGGTCACGCACCCTACAATTTTCTTTTCTACAGGAATATGGACATTCAAAGCATACCCAATCACTCGAATCTATGATTCGACTAAGGATCATGGGTTACTCCAATAGGGAGCGCCGGAAACAAATTTGACTGAAACAGGCAAACAAAAGACGACAACAGTCGCAAAAGTTCTTTAGTCCCTGCTTGTGTCTTCGACTCAACTAGGCACTCGGGGGTTACTCCCATAGGGAGCGCTGGTTGCGCACCCTATGATTATTTGTACATTGTACTGTGTGTCGATAACATCCACACTCGAAGTCTATGGCGACACCGCCTCATATTTTCCCTACAAAGAGACTGTGTCTCCTGGACCACCCGAATCATCTCCGCGATGACAAAATTCGGATGCGACGCTTGCAGCGTGAAGATAAGACCTGAATAAGGCATGGCAACGCATTTTCTGCACACTACCAGAAATATATCTGTACCTACATGTGCGATGAACATACCTTGACAGAGGCGTCGAGTGCTCACACCCATATACTAGAATTCGACTCCTGTAAGACCTCCACGGCTTGAGTCAAATTACACTAGCACTTTTCCGAATTCGAGTCCGGGGACTCGAGTTCGAGTAGATTGCGTTGTTTTTCCCTAAGGTAGTTAACTGATACTGATACATCGGTTAAATCAGGCATGCACATCAATAATCCCTATGACACAAATAGAGCACTCGAAAAATACTCTGTCATACACTTGAAAGGCTTCATAAAGTCTCTAGTCGAATCTGCGATTCCACTGGACACTCGGCGGCTACTGACATGGGTATACCCTACCGGTACTCGAGATTGGTATATACGGTCCAGATACAGTGGAATGCCACGGCGTTGCCATGACCCGATGAAGACTTCGAGTGGCCTACAAACTCTCGATGACTTGCGAGACAAGAAGAAGTCTAAAGATAGAAAGTTTGAAGGGCAAACCCTAATCTGTAACCGACTCGACCTGCTACCTGAGACCTGGCCTATCTATATAAAGGCTAGGAGGGGCCAGCAAGGAGGACACACGCAACCCTAGTTTCCACATCTCTCGCCAGATTGCATCTGTGCGCCCCTGTAATCTTTGATTCCCTCGTTAAGTCCAAGAGTAGACAAGCAGGAGTAGGGACCTCTACGAGGCCTGAACCTGGGTAAACCTTCTTCCAGCGCTCCCTCCTTCTCAAAAACCCAAGTCCATGACAATGGGCATTGACGAGTTAAACCCTCGTCACATGGGGAACGCTTTCAACATTGCACTTGTACTTTGTACCCCGTTGATATCATGTTCTTTTGCTTATGGATCCCGGTGGTGTGAAATAAAAGGGGAACTTGTAAGATCATGGAGTTTGTATTTGTGTTAGAGAAATGCCTGGGCCGCTAGCCTAAGCCATGCCTAATCATGGTGGAAACTTGCAGCATAACGATAATGAGCACTCTATGAAGCATCCTCAATAAAAACCTATGCAAACAGCAAATAAAAAGATCACTGAGATGCTCATTGTCTGCTTGCCTTGTCATTTTGATTATGGGATAGCTCCTGTATCATGTGCAAGGGGTACCCCGTTGGCGGTTCTCTATGATACATATGTACTTACAATGACAAGAGCTTACTTGTGACTAAAGTTGAGTAGCATGAGGTTTGGTCTTCGTAAGTAAGGGGCATGAGATTTTGGTTTGTAACTTTTCAAGCATATCCTCTTAGTTGTGTCACTTTAACCTTAATCACCTTCAAGATGCTTATGATAGGGGCAATGAGAGCTGAAAGCTATTTAGTACCATAATTTTTGGAAGCTCTTTATGAGACTTGAATCCCTACTTCCTTCTATGAAGGTCTTTCTTTTACTTTTATGTTGAGTCTCCACCTTCTACCTTTATGCACCTACTTTGAGAGCATAGTGGTCATTCTTAGTTCTATGTGCATTGTCCCAATACTTGTTGATTGATGCATACAAGACTTGTCCCAAGACTTGTTGTATCTAGTCACTCTTATAAACTTTGAAGGTGTCCTATGCATTTATGTTTGGTACTCCATGAGGGACAAGTTGAATTACACTATGCTATGTTTTCTTTATGTGAAACAAACAAACGTCTTGCAAAGTATTGTTATTCATGAATCTTTTCTTTGTGCCTTTTCATGTTGCAACATAGTTTCTTTGTCTTATTGCTAGAACTTTGTCTTTCATGTTATGATTGAAGTACTATGATCCCAGCTTTGAATGTTTTACAAATACTTTGATCAAAGTTATGATGGTGCATGTCACCTCAAAAATTATTCTTTCTTTTTATCACTTACCTACTCGAGGACGAGCAGGAGTTAAGCTTGGGGATGTTGATACGTTGCAAACATATCCATAATTTTTGATGTTCCATGCTCGATTTTATCTATTTTCTTATGTTTTGTCCTCACTTTGGAGTAATTTTCATATGATTTCTTGGACTAACCTATTAACAAGAGCCACAGTGCCAGCTGCCTGTTTTAAGTCAGAAAATGAATATTCTCGGAATTGGACGGGACAAAAGGCAAAGTCAGTTTTTCACCGAGGGACACCTGGATCCAGAATACAAGACGGAGAGGGGTTGGGGCCCCGTCACACCACCTGGTCATGCGGCCAGTCCTGGCCCACGCTAGGGGGTGGTCTGGCCACCCCAGGCACCCCCTCGGCCTCTCCTTTCGCCTATATTGCCTCTGATACGGAAACCCTAAGTACCCGATCAAAAATCCACGAAAGAGTTGGTAGTCGCCGTCATCTCGATCCCTAGATCGGGAGGGATCTAAAGCTCTTCCCGGCACCCTGCCGGAGAGGGGAATTCACCCTGGATGCCTTCTTCATCATCATGCAAGCCTCCGGTGTGATGCGTGAGTAGTTCATCTCTGGACTACGGGTCCATGTAGTAGCTAGATGGTTGGTTCTCCTCCTTTGTGCTATCATGTTTAGATCTTGTGAGCTCCGTTCATGATCAAGATCGTCTATTTGTAATTCTGCATGTTGTGTTTGCGGAGATCCGATGGATATTGAGATGTTATTTCAGATTGATTATTGATTCTATCATGTCTTTGTTATTTGTGATCTTGCATGCTTTCCGTTGTTAGTATCTATCTTTGCCAAGTATATGCTAGCAACTCCAAGAGTTACTATTTATGCTCGATAGAGGGTTCATGCCTCTGGTAATCTGGGGAAGTGACAGAAATCTCTAAGGTACTAGATGTGTTGTTGCTACTAGGGAGAAAACAACAATCCTTTGTTCATAGAACCATCGTATTGTTTACCTTACATGCAATTCGTAATGCAATTATCCGTTGCTTGCAACTTAATACTGGAGGGGGTTCGGATGATAACCTGAAGGTGGATTATTAGTTATAGATGTAGTTGGATGGTGGTCTATGTATAATGTTGTAATGCCCAATCGAATCTCAAAGGAGTCAAGATGAGTAGTATATGCATGATTGCTTTCTCGATGTTTGTCAATTGCCCCGCTATAATTTGTTCACCCAACATGTCATCTATCTTAAGGAGAGCCACCTCTAGTGAACTATGGACCCCGGTCCTTTCTTTTATCATCAATCTACAATCAACTATTTACTTGCTTGTGTTTACTTTCTGCAAACTATTACTTTCTTCTACTCGATACGTTTAATCCTTTGTTTTCAGCAAAACCGGTGAGATTGACAACCTCATCGCAAGTTGGGGACAGAGTTCTGTGGTTGTGTTGTGCAGGTCTCCACGTTGCTGCTGGCACCGGTAGTGTCCCCTGACAAAGTTCAGCTAGCTACACCTTTGGGGTGTTTCCTTGCTCCTACTGGATTGATAACCTTGGTTTCATAACTGAGGGAAAACTTACTGCTGTGCTCATCATACCTTCCTCTTGGGGTTCCCCAACGAGCTCGTTAATACACGAGTCAGCATATGGGCATGGCATTCTCCACCTTCAGCTCACGGGAACACCTCCTTCACTGCATTTGTCAGCCATTTACATGCATCCGTGGATATAGCCAATGGATCCATGCGGCCTATTGATCTCCTGAGCTGCCTCATAAACCAGACCCAGTTTTCCTTCATTTCTGTTTCAAACAGCCCGAATGCCACTGGGAACATCCAGTTCTGACCATCAAGTGTTGTGGCAGATGGCAAACAACCTTTCCATTTGCTAGTTAGGACAGTGTTGTCTACACTCAGATACGGCCTACATCCATCCATGAATCCCTAGATGCAAGGTTTAAGCGCCATGAAAAATCTTTTGAAATATATTTTACCACGTACTGATTCGGTGTCAATCTCCACAACACTCCCTGGACACCTAGTTTGTACCTCCGCCCTAAAGTTATACAGCATCCTGAAGCTATTGGTCCAATCCCTGTGCAAGACCCCCAGACCTTTCTCTTTACCTTTCCAAACCGTGTAATAAGGTAGGACAATGTTGCATTTAGAACCGAGGCTAGTCTAAATATTCTTCGCGGTCTCCTTAGGGTTATCCTTTAGTATGGACATAGATTGCATAGCCACCCACTCCATATCATCCATTGAGGATATTAGTTTGCTGCATGTTGGACACATGTGTGGAGGGCCCATTTTGTTCACCTGCAACACAGATTCATTTAAAAGATAAGCGGAGTCGACTAGTTGCCAGAAAGATATCGCACATAAAATGTAGTTATAGAGTGAAAAGAGATAAAGTTCTAATTGTTTGCTGCATTCATTGCCCCAGTACCCTAATTGACTTCAAAGCAGGTAAGGCTCTTGTTGTGATCCTCCATGGACAATGTACCTCGGCCCGTAAATTCATCCACGTTAACTTGCAAACGGCCTCATACCTCTGGGAAGTGTTCTTCAGTTGATAAACGTCGAACTCCCCCTTGATACAAAAATGCCGGAACGACATCTTGAACTCATGCATGCTCCTGAACTCGGTGCCAACCGGAATTATAGGATACTCATGGTCATGCTTCATTTCTTCTACTTCAACACCCAAATCATCGACTAGAATACCAGCCTCATCGTTAAGTTCCTCGTCTATTTCATCATCACCAGATTCTTGATCCTCTATAGTGCCTTCTTCTTTATCTGATTCAGAATCCTCGCCATCGTCTCTAATGCCTAGTACTGCACACATCATATTGACTCCCACGGGGGGCTGCACCATCGTCTCCACCTGGATGGACCGGAACATTGCCCCAATCCACCTCACCGGCAACTTTGTTTTCTCCAAGACACTCGGTTGGTTCTGCTGCAACCACATGGGGTGGTCTTACGTTTGCATGCATCCTAGGTACTTCAGTGGACAAACAGCAATCAGAATCAATTTCATCTGGACTCTACAGAACCCTCTTTCTCTTCCTGTGTAGATCCTCCTTCCTGATGTAATCTTTCCTGATGGTATCAATAGGGCTTGACATCTGCGTTCCATTCCCCATCGAACTTGGATTTTTGCTGCCACTCTTGGGTGTGATCTCCTTACTGCCTCCCCTCACGGGTGTTGGCTCCAGGGTGCTGGCTTTATTGCCTGACCTCTACGGCGTGTTCTTCTTTGAATTAGCCCTTTTGCTGCTACTATTGGGCATGTTCTCCTTCGTGCTGGCATTATTGCCTGACCTCAGCGGCGTGTTCCGCTCCAAATTAGCCCTTTTGCTGCTACTATTGGCTGTGTTCTCCTTCGTGCTGCCATATTCCTTGATAGCGGCGTGTTCCGCTCCAAATTAGTATTTTTTTCTTCTCCCACTGGGTGTGGTAGCCTCCGTGTTGGCCATCTTCGCCTTTTTGCTACCACTCCTAGGAGTGTTCACCACCGTGCTAGCTCTCTTAGCGTTTTTGCCGCTACCGTTCGATGTGGCATTTTGACTGGATCTCAGGGGTGTACTCTGCGGCATGGTGCCTTTTTCGTGCGACTCTTGGGCGTGCTCTTCTCTAGCGTGGTCTCCTTGGTGACGTTCTTCTTCGGGGTGCCCTTTCTGGGGATGCACTTCTTTATGACCCTCCTCTGTAAGACTCTCCTCTATTCGAAGCTACCCTCAGACGCACCAGCCCCAGTGATGACATGCATCAGGTCACGCATGCCTTCTAAAAGTCCATCATCTCTATTGTCGAGTTCCAATTCCTCTCCAACCATTTGCACTATCAAGTGGAAGTACACTTCACCCCTATAATGTTTCCTTGTAAACGGTACGACTAAATACCTGGTATCTTTCACTTTGATAGCCTTTTTGCTCCTGTAACCAAAATATAACAAACGTGGGGAGGATCCCCATAGCATCTTCACACGTAACGATGCCATCAGGTCAGATAACTCTACCACTTCAGGATCGTATCTGCCAAAGATTACATCAAACTCGTCATAGAATTTTTCTGTGCCATCATCTAATTTTGCAGTATAATACGCGACACTGATACGAATGATTACTTTGCCATCATCAGGTTCTTCAGGATAGAACATCCGAGAGGTTCGAGAGGTGGAGCGACATCATCAGATCCAGCCCCAATGCCACCGTTGCCATCACCAGCGTCATTGTTAGCTGGATCAACCTCGGTGGAAGTACCAGGACCAGGAGCAAGGCGAGGGCCCTTAGCAGCGGGAGCTACATTACATGGTGGACAGGCAGGGCCCCTTCTAACGGCAGCCACAATAGGATCAGTTGCTGCCATGCCACATCAACAATCAGGAGTAGTTCCCACAGCAGCAGTGTTTCGAGTGCTAGTAGAGTCTAGACCATGAGCTAGCTCCAGACCAGCAGCTCGCTGAACCTGAGCATGGGTTTGAGGAGGACACAAGGCATTAGTCTTTGCAACAACAGTGGGGCAGCCTCCAGAAGCCTTTGTTTGCTCAACAGCGGTAGGGATTGGGTCAACAACGGCCAGATCAACAACAACACGAGGACGACCAGTACCAACAGATTCCAGAGCACGGGTGCACACAACTTGAGGATTATTTCGAGGAGGAGCAGCACACAAGGTTGCGGTCTTGGCAACAATAGCGGGACAGTGTCCGGAAGCCTTAGTTTTCTCAACAGTGGCATGGATTGGGTCAGCAGCAGCCGGAGCAACAACACCACGGGGATGACCAGTATCAGCAGATTCCAGAGCAGAGTTTTCCACAACGGCAATACGGGGACTCCTATGTGGATGTTGCCTGACAGAAGCATGTCACAGACGAGGAACCACATTTTGCTCAACAATAGCAGGGGTTCGAGTTAGACCTCCCTGTCCAATAATAGCTGGGCGACTCCCAGTAGCAGGAGCTTCCTCATCCAGTATGTTACAAATCAGCATAACCACGCGAAGCCCAGCATGTTGTTTCATCAACCCAATTAGCTGGCTGCCACACGCTATAGGAACCTTAAAGCCTCGTTCATCAAGGATGATGAACCGTGTAGTCTGCTCTGGCCTCATTTCAGCAAGTTCACACACAACAGCAACCAAACCAGTGATAGTGCATAACAGCACATGCGCTACTTTCATCTTCAAATTGCGAGCTTGATTCCACGTGCTCTTTCCATCTGCTAATTTAATGTGGTAGCCACAGATGGTGACCAGAACCGTGTATTTGGGTTCAACGGAGATCCTACTTGACAGAAAATTGGAGACAAAAGATAAGAATTGTTTGTCAGCGTCGTGCTAGCAAACAATTCTATGTTCGATATATCTCTGTAATGCCAATAGCCAGCTAGCAGTTATAGGTAGTAATAGCAAAGAGAAGAGTAGCTCACCCGTAATTAACTAGAAGTACTTCTTCCTCGGCAAATGGATCTGCCATCATTCGTGCTGCTCAGCTCGTGGGCGGTAGAGGCGGGCTAGATCGTCGCAACGGCTGGCACGACATTCGGCATTAGAGCTTGGTAGCAGCGAGTAGGTGCAGCAACTTGGCGCCAAAAGTCAAATGCCCGAAGAGATCATTCTGGTTGGAGAGGGGATTTCGACATCGTCGGTGCTAGGGTTCATGCGAAAGGAGGGAGGGAGTGGATTTGTGAATTTGGTCAACGTACCATGCTCCTTTAGTATCTCGTTTCGCCTACGTGGTTGTCGTGTTGGTGCTCGCGTCATGGAAATATTACTGACATGAGGGTCCTGACCGTCTACTTCACAGGACAGTTTCATGGAATGTTTGGATTTGGTAGGGGTGAGATGAGTTTGCATCTAAATGGCCCCTCTTGGTAGTTGGCGGCCCAACATTTTGAAACGCGACAATTTCAGAAACTTAGGTACCGCGGTGTACTGGCCCGGGAACTTTGGTACCGTAGACGAACATGCCCTTGGATCTGCTCAAGGTTCTTCAGCGCGTCGGCCCGGATGTCCGCCACCTTCTTGGCTTGGCCAGCCTTGACCTCCATCTTCTGCTGATGCACAACCAGCTGGGCGATCTGGTCCTAGCGAGCTCTATTGGACTCCTCCAGTCGGGTCACCTCCCCCGTCAGCCTGGCCACCTCGCAGTCCCGGTCCGCCAGCAGAGCTGCAGGAGGGTAACCAATATTCAACAAGAAGCGCGAGAAATCACGCAATTGGGAAGACACGGCAGAGCAAGCAATCTTACAGCCCAGATCCCATGAGGTCTTGGCGGTGTCGGCAAGAGACCTCTGTGTAAGAGAAAGAAGTAAGAATGAAAAGAACCGGCTGTAGTGCAAGACGGTGAAAAAACATCAAAATCGGCAAAAGGACACATACCTTGACGGAGGCTCCCAGCGCATGCACCAGCTGGCGGGCTTGGCTGATAGCCAGGGGCGCTGCCCCCGAAAGCTGCGCCAAGGCGACGTCCAGCGGTGGCGAAGCCCTAGCCGGCGTCCAGCCGGTGACCTGAAGGTCATTGTCGCTCCCGGGCCCACCCGCCGGCTGGGCAAGGACCTCAGCCGGTGGCACCTCCACCGACTCCTCCACCCGGTAGGCGCCGGAGTGAGCCCCCACCGTCGGGCCAGGGGGAGGCGCGGCAGCACCACTACACCCAGGCAGGAGAGCCTCGGCAAGATGGGAGACGGCACCGGCTCCGTGCGGCATCACGGGCGCAGCCGGTGGCACCACCTCCGCCGCGTCCGTATCAGCCCCAGCCGGCGCAGCCTCGGGCATGCTGCCGGCGTAGCCTCGGGCGTCGCTGCCGGTGCGCCTCCGTCCCCAGCAGGCGGAGGGACAGACGCGATGGAGATGGTCGCGGAGCCGGGGAAAGCCATCGCCTCGCTGCAGGAAGGACAGGGGCAAAATAAGCAAGTGTGACCCCATCAGTACAAATATAAAAGGAGTAAAGGAGCACGTACCCGGCAACACTCGGCATGGTGGCCGCGGCTCTGGGACGGCGACTCTTCTTGGCGGCACCCCCAGCCGGCGCGGTGCTGGTCGAGGCGGCTTGCTTCCCCTGGGCCCTGGGCACGGCAGCCTCAACCAGGTCCACATCCTCGGTGTGGGCGGCTGCTCCAACACACAAGCAAGATATCAGGTTCACGGCTAAAACGAATGTGGGAGAAAGGCAGACAAGGACAAGGAAAAAATTCTCACCGGGTGGGAACTCGCAGCCCTCGTCAGCCCAAATGGAGAATCGCTCCGGCTCCGTCTGCGGGTACTTTACGGCCTTGTAGTCCGCAGAGAAGATGGGGAGCTCGTCGTCCCCCATGCTGTCCTCCACTAGGTGCGCCATAAAAAGCTACTCAACAAGGCAGATAAGAGGTACGAAGCAAGAATCCCTCGGGAAAAATTCACCCAGAGAAGCGGAAGAATGGCCTACCTTTAGCGGAAGCCGGCCACGGTGGTACGGCCGGCAGGAGAACTCCCAGTCCTCCGCCAGCACCTCCTTCGAGATGGTGGCAAGCCACTCGCGGAGGGCCACGTACGGCACGTCCAGCCGGGGGATCTAGATGGCTAGAGAGATGGCACATCTTGTGCGACCACTGCTGCAGCGGAAGCACGTGACTCGCCATCCAATACAGCAGGATCTCTTGGGCGGTGAGCCGCTCCTTCTCCACTAGGACCGCCAGCCGGGCGGCCATCCGGTCGATGTCTCCCTGGGCGCCCAAGTGCTGGATGCTCCAGGCCTTCCGGATGGAAGGGACATTCGAGAAGACTGGAATTTTGATCCAGTCTACCTCGGTGGTGTTGCGCACGTAGAAGTACGAGCGCTGCCACAGCTTGAAGGTGTCCGGGAGCTCCAAGCGCGGCATCACCGCCGATGGCCGCGGGTAGATGGCGCAGCAGCCAGTCTCTGTCAGCGGGCCGCCCTTCCCCACCACTTGCACCTTGAAGTAGAAAAACTTCAAGAAGTTCGCGGCGTCAGGGCGGACCTCGAGGTAAGCCTCGCAGCACGCCGCATGATGCGCCAGCATCGCCACGATGTTGGCTCCGAGGTGGTGGAGCTGGATGTCGAAGGAGGTGAGAAGCTCCAGGACGAACCTGGTTAGTGGCAGCCCAAGGCCGCGAGCGAAGTGGGCGAGGAAGACGACGGCCTCACCGGGCTGGGGTTGGGCACCCGCTTGCCCTCCAGCGCGAGGTGGTGCCTCACCAAGCATTCCAGTGGCAGGAACTTCCCCAGCCGGTACTTCTGCACCAACTCCTCTATGACGTAGGAGCTACACCACCCGCAGGCGACGTCCAGCAACATATGGTTGGGGAAGGTAGCCGTGTTGGAGGCACGCGGGCCCGTCATCATGAGAGAGGGAGAGTGGCGTCGGTGACCAAGAGGCAGCGGCGCAAGCAAGCAGAAGAAGGCTAGGGCACAAAGGAGGGCAAGCGCAAGAAGAAGTGAGGAGACCCTGCTCCCTAGCATCCCTATTTATCAGGGAAGAAGAACTGCGCCAGTTGTCCTCCTTCTCCACCACATGGCAGGCAACGGCCCCACCTCAACGCGATGGTTCGGGGAAGATCGTTTGCGGCCACGCAAAATGCACAGAAGATCCTTCAGGCGTTACTACGGGAGGCAAACTGCGCCCGCGATCCCCGAGAAACCGCAATGATGAAGACGTGCGCATGGTTACCAAAAACTGCTGCGGCAGACCAAGGGGTCAAACTGATGCGACGCGCATTAGAAGTGATAGGAGTGACTGACGCGATCAATGACGACAGCAAACTGGCAATCCGTCTCCCTGCCGGGTGCGGCAGCCAGTCCAGGAAATCACCGCTCACACCCTGTGGGTGGGGACATCGGCTCCGTAGCTGGGAAACCCTAGCCGGGAAACAGCGAAGAATCTCAAGCCGGAACAAGACAAAAGCTACAAGACAAAAACTACAAGACAAAAGCTACAAGACAAAAGGAAATGACAAAGCCTCTGCATCAACAATTATTTCAAACTCGACCAAATGAGCACGCAAGAACTTCTCCACGATGTGAAGTCCTTACGCGCTCGGGGACTAGTGTCAGGGGGATGACCCCCGGGTAGGGCAAGACGGGACCAACTGACCGGCTCCAAGAAACTCGGGTCGTCTGGACCCAAGACAAGGAACCATAGCCGGATGGAATCCTCCACCCGGCCCGCACCCAAGTTTCCCCGGCTGACCCGTCTACCCGGGTAGCCAAAAGAACCGGCTCGGAGGCCGCTCCTAGCCGACCGCCTCGGATCCGCTGGCCCTGGTACTATGGGGGTGACGCTCCTTGCTGAGCGCTGATGTCTACGCAGTCCTATTCTGGTAGACAGTTGTTGGCCCTCCAAGTGCAGAGGTTTGTAGAACAGCAGCAAGTTTTCCCTTAAGTGGATCACCCAAGGTTTATCGAACTCAGGTAGGAAGTGGTCAAAGGTATCCCCTCTCAAGCAACCCTGCAATTAAGATACAAGAAGTCTCTTGTGTCCCCAAGACACCCAATACACTTGTCAGGTGTATAGGTGCACTCGGCGAAGGATAGTGAAATACAAGTGGTATAGATAATTATAAGTGGTAACGGTGCTAGAAAATAGCTTGATGGTGTGGAAAAGACTAAAGGCAAACTAAAATAAATATGGAAGCAAGCAAACATGTAACAGATCTAATTGCAAACGGTGTTTCAATGCTTAGAAACAAGGCTTAGGGATCATACTTTCACTAGTGAACACTCTCATATAAATATCTTCTCTTTATGATACTACTCTTAACTACTCTCTGGTTGGACACTCTAATCGTCGGTAGGGCTATAACAGCACTCCTCAAAGTAAGCCTTTCCCATCTAGAAAACCCCACACTGTCACCTTGAGTACTAGATGAGTCCAACAAACACCACAATTTCATAAAGACATCCAACTCCAAATATAACTCATAACAAGTATTTGTAATCTCTAGCCTAAGTGCCACCATGGTGTGCAAGCTGTCACTTTCACACACATGGGGAGAGCAGAGATCTATTAAAGCACTTGAGTAGCAAGGTAGATCTATAGATTACAAGATCATGATCTCAATAAGATCATGCATAGAGAGAGAGATGAACACATAGCTACCGTTAGAACCCTTAGCCTCGAGAGAGAACTACTCCCTCCTAATCATGAGAATCAGCAATGGTGATGGAGATGGCTCCGGGGGCACTTCCCCGTCCGGGCAGGGTGCCGGAACAGAGACTTTCTGTCCCCCGAATCTCCCATTCGGTGGCGGCGGTGCTGCGGAACTTTTCGTGGCTCTCTGATTGACGATTTAGGGTTTTTGCATCGGGAGGATTTTATAGGCGAAGGGGCAAGGTCGGTGGGCGGCCAGGAGGCCCACACCACCTGGTGGCACGGCCAGGGCTAGCCCGCGCCACCACATGGTGTGGCCGCCCTATGGCCCCTCTCTGTCTCGTCTTCTGGCTCCGTGAGTCTTCCGGTAAAATATCAACTTTGGCTTTTGTCCCGTCCAATTCCGAGAATATTCATTTTCTGACTTTCTGGAACCAAAAACAGCAAAAAACAGCAGAAAACAGGCAACTGGCACTGTGGCTCTTGTTAATAGGTTAGTCCAACAAATCATATGAAAAGTACTCCAAAGTGTGGACAAAACATAAGAAAGTAGATAAAACCAAGCATGGAACATCAAAATTTATAGATACATTTGCAATGTATCAACATCCCCAAGCTTAACTCCTACTCATCCTCGAGTAGGTAAGTGATAAAAAGAAAGAATAATTTTTGAGGTGACATGCACCATCATCAACTCGATCAAAGTATTTGTAAAACATTGATAGCTGGGATCATAGTACTTCAATCATAACATGAAAGACAAAGTTCTAACAATAATACATAGCAACTATGTTGCAACATGAAAAGGCACAAACAAAAGATTCATGACTAACAATGTTTTGCAAGACATTTGTTTGTTTCACATAAAGAAAACATAGCATAGTGGAATTCAGCTTGTCCCTCATAGAGTAGCAAACATAAATGCATAGGAGACCTTCAAAGTTCATAAGAGTGACTAGATACAAATAGTTTAAAACAAGCAATATCAAGGTATGCATCAATCAACAAGTCTTGGGATAATGCACATAGAACTAAGAATGGCCACTATGCTCTCTCAGTAGGTGCATAAAGATAGAAGGTGGAGACTCAATATAAAAGTGGAAAGAAAGGCCTTCATAGAAGGAAGTAGAGATTCAAGTTTCATAAAGAGCTTCCAAAAAATATGGTACTTGTAGCTTTCAGCTCTCATTGCCCCTATCATAAGCATCTTGAAGGTGATTAAGGTTAAAGTGACACAACTAAGAGGATATGCTTGACAAGTTACCGAAATCTCATGCCCCTTACTTACGAAGACCGAACCTCATGCTACTCAACTTTAGTCACAAATAAGCTCTTGTCATTGTAAGTACATATGTATCATAAACAACCGCCAACGGGGTACCCCTTGCACATGATATATGAGATATCCCGTAATCAAAATGACAAGGCAAGTAGACAATGAGCATCTCAGCGATCTTTTTATTTGCTATTTGCATAGGTTTTTATTGAGGATGCTTCATAGAGTGCTCATTATGGTGATGCTGCAAGTTTCCCCCGTGATTAGGCATGGCTTAGGCTAGCGGCCCAGGCGTTTCTCTAACACACATACAAACTCCATGATCTTACAAGTTCCAGTTTTATTTCACACCGTCAGGATCCATAAGCAAAAGAACATGATATCAACGGGGTACAAAGTACAAGTGCAATGTTGAAAGTGTTCCCCATGATACATGGTTCTGATAACTTCAACTTATAAAGCACAAGAATATACGCAATAAAGAAGGACCCAATGGTTCAAGTTTATTGGATGCAAAAAAATTAAAGTGTGCCATCAAGTTCGTGAGAGCTTTAATCACTAGTTTTCCATAACAAGTTTAATTTGGAAGATAAACAAAAGCATGAATATACTTGGAATAGCATAAGCTAGTAGGTAGGTATGGTGTACTCTTTGTAATAACTTGGTTTAGGGAGTTGGATGGATGAGTGGAACTCATACTTGGTTGTGGAGGCTAGCAAAAGACTAGGAGCGACAAACTAAGAGAGCAATAATGGCCATAATCATGTAGAGCGACAAAACATCATTGATCAAAGCATAAAGTGATACTACAAGTTGAAAACTAAAGGATCATAAAGGATTATGGTGACTTGAGATAGTCATAACATGGTGTGAGCATGCGCCAAGTTAACCCAAATAAAGCATCAAAGGAGAATACCACTATAATATGCTTTAATATGCTAAAACAACGCATGATTCATCCAAGGCACATTAAGCAATCTCTATTGTTTATAACAAGTCATGCTACAGCAAAGAATACGAAGCATAAAGCCAAAACAATATCAAGCATGGAATGACAAAGCATAGGCCATAGTCAAAAACAATCTCTCTTTACCACTTAAGCATGAACTTTCCTACTCTTTTCCAAACCAAACCAAATTATTTGAAAACCAATGTGTGAAAGAGGGTGTCCAACCAATTTATTCAGAAAACTAAGCAAACAAAGTAAACGAAAAACCAAAACAAAAACGAAAAACAAGACGCTCCAAGAACAACACAATTGTGCATGAAACAATAAAAATGAAGCGTTTGGAAGAAATCTGGGATTTTTATTGATGAAGAAGGGGATGCCTTGGGCATCCCCAAGATTTTACGCTTGTAATTCTTGGATATTTCTTGAGGTGACATGTGTGGCATCCCCAAGTTTTAGCTTTAGTCCATCCTTCATCTTATTACTCATTCCTTCCATACACCTGAAATTTTTCCTTCATACAAAACTTCACACAATCTTTATTAGCAACATTAGTGCACTCAAGATAATAAGTCTTAGGGTTCAGTTCTAACACCAAATAAACCTCCATTAAAACACTAGCTACTGTAACACTTCCCTCAAAAATCTTAATTCCCCAAAAGAACACAAAAAGGAACCAACAAGAAGCAAATGCAGAAAATGGCAGAAATCTGTCAAAACAGACCAGCAGGTAAAGACAAATTTTTTCGAAGATCTTATGTTGCTCAAATCAAAAAGTGTTGAACTAACGAAAGTTGGATAACAACCTGGGGCAGAAGCACAAAAATTCACGCCTCAAAAGGACATACAGAGATTTTACACGAATTTGTACGGTGAAGCACAAAAATCTGTTTTGGGACAACAACTTTCCCAATCATTACTTCTCTCTCATTAGAGGTTACTCTTGGC
The DNA here is from genome assembly GCA_910589775.1 of Avena eriantha. Taxonomy (NCBI): domain Eukaryota; kingdom Viridiplantae; phylum Streptophyta; class Magnoliopsida; order Poales; family Poaceae; genus Avena; species Avena eriantha. The sequence continues at coordinate 300,106,462 of OU342743.1, forward strand.
ACAAAAAGCAAATAAAAAGGATAAGAAGCGGTTATTACAGAAGCAATAACTTCCAAGACTCATCTAAAACTTTTGGGTTATCTCCCAATAAGTACTTTTCTTTAACTCCTTTAAGTTAGGCATGATAGTTTGAGAAGATGCTCACATAAGAAATATGAATTGAGAGTAAAAGAGAGCATCAAGAAGCAAATTCAAAGCACATTTAAGTCTAACCCACTTCCTATGCATAGGAATATTGTAAATAAATAAGTCATGAAAGCACAAAGCAACAAGCATAGGAAAGCAAAACAAGTGCAACTTCAATACTTTCAACATAAAGAGGGGAAACTTAATATTGTCGAGATACATAAAACCATGTTTCCCTCTCTCATAATAAATTTTAGTAGCATCAGAATAAAATTAACAATATAACTATCACATAAAACAGTCTTATCATGAGCCACATGCATATAATCATTATTACTCTTCACATAAGCATAGTTATTCCTATTAATAGTAGTGGGAGCAAATTCAACAAAATAGCTATCATTATTATTCTCATCACCATAATCATCAAATATAGGAGGCATATTGTAATCATTAATTTTCTCCTCAATAGTAGGTGGACTGAAAATATCATATTCATCATTGTAACCATCATATATTGGAGGTTTGGTATCATCATAAGCAATAGAATAGCTATCTTCCAAAGATATGGAACTAAAAAGATCATTTTCATAAAAACTAGCTTCCCTAAGCTTAGACTTTTCCATAGCATTAGCAATAATGGTGTCCAAAGAATTCATACTAACAATATTGCTATTAGCATGCAAATAAAGTTTCATAGGTTTTTTAATTTTCTCTTCAAACACTTCATGTCCTAACTCAAGATAAATACTATAAAGCTCTCTAATTTTTTTGTTGTTTTCCATTAAGCCTAACTAGTGGAAACAAGAAACAAAAAGGCAAAATTCTAGAATCTAAAGGAAATAACTTCGAGCAGTCACACCGGAGGATGTGAGTACCTTTTACCTTACCTCCCCGGCAACGGCGCCAGAAAATAGGCGTTTGCCGTGGGAGGTTCTTCTTCTTTAATCCTCTGGTGTGAATACCTTTTACCTTACCTCCCCGGCAACGGTGCCAGAAAATAGCTTGACGTCTACGCACTTCTATTCTTGTAGACAGTTGTTGGGCCTCCAAGTGCAGAGGTTTGTAGAACAGCAGCAAGTTTTCCCTTAAGTGGATCACCCAAGGTTTATCGAACTCAGGGTGGAAGTGGTCAAAGGTATCCCCTCTCTAGCAACCCTGCAATCAAGATACAAGAAGTCTCTTGTGTCCCCAACACACCCAATACACTTGTCAGGTGTATAGGTGCACTAGTTCGGTGAAGAGATAGTGAAATACAAGTGGTATAGATAATTATAAGTGGTAACGGTGCTAGAAAATAGTTTGATGGTGTGGAAAAGACTAAAGGCAAACTAAAATAAAGATGGAAGCAAGCAAACATGTAACAGATCTAATTGCAAATGGTTTTTCAATGCTTAGAAACAAGGCTTAGGGATCATACTTTCACTAGTGAACACTCTCATATAAATATCTTCTCTTTATGATACGACTCTTAACTACTCTCTGATTGGACACTCTAATCGTCGGTAGGGCTATAACAGCACTCCTCAAAGTAAGCCTTTCCCATCTAGAAAACCCCACACTGTCACCTTGAGTACTAGATGAGTCCAACAAACACCACAATTTCATAAAGACATCCAACTCCAAATATAACTCATAACAAGTATTTGTAATCTCTAGCCTAAGTGCCACCATGGTGTGCAAGCTGTCACTTTCACACACATGGGGAGAGCAGAGATCTATTAAAGCACTTGAGTAGCAAGGTAGATCTATAGATTACAAGCTCATGATCTCAATTAGATCATGCATAGAGAGAGAGATGAACACATAGCTACCGGTAGAACCCTTAGTCTCGAGAGAGAACTACTCCCTCCTCATCATGGGAATCAGCAATGGCGATGGAGATGGTGGTGGAGATCGATGGAGATTGCTCCGGGGGCACTTCCCCGTCCCGGCAGGGTGCCGGAACAGAGACTTTCTGTCCCTCGAATCCCCCCTTCGGTGGCGGCGGTGCTGTGGAACTTTTCGTGGCTTTTTGATTGACGATTTAGGGTTCTTGCATCGGGAGGATTTTATAGGCGAAGGGGCAAGGTCGGTGGGCGGCCAGGGGGCCCACACCACCTGGTGGCGCAGCCAGGGCGAGCCCGCGCCACCACATGGTAGGGCCGCCCTATGGCCCCTCTCTGTCTCGTCTTCTGGCTCCGTGAGTCTTTCGGTAAAATATCAAATTTGGCTTTTGTCCCGTCCAATTCCAAGAATATTCATTTTCCGACTTTCTGGAACCAGAAACAGCAGAAAATAGGCAACTGGCACTGTGGCTCTGGTTAATAGGTTAGTCCAAGAAATCATATGAAAAGTACTCCAAAGTGTGGACAAAACATAAGAAAGTAGATAAAACCAAGCATGGAACATCAAAAATTGTAGATACCTTTGCAATGTATCAAGCGCACCTCTGTCCGGACAGGCTGGCTAGCCCGGTCGGTGTTATCAGACAATTGTGCCAAAGGTGGAGGCTAACGAGCAAAGCAAGGTCTGACGAGTAAAGCTCTGGCTTACGCATAAAGAGCCGGCTGACGGAGAAAGAGCCGGCTGACGAGTAAAGCAGGGGCGCTGGACACTGTAGCGCTGTCCTCCCCTGTACTGGAGGCTTGACTGGGCCCGGGCCTACCGTTTGGCCCTGTCCATCTGGCCCACTTTGTAAAGCCCAAATCCAAGCAGTAAACCCTAGAACCCATCTTGTAAACTGCCTCCTCAACAAGTATATAAGGGGGGGTAGTGCTAGGGTTCTAGGTGGAGAAGGACAAGTTAGAAGTTCTCTAGATTGGACAAGTTGAGTAGTTCCTTCTTCTTCTAGCAAGGAGTAGCTAGGAAAACAGCTCAAGGAGCATCTGTATTGGCCATTCGCCCCTTGATAGTATATCCTTACAGGAGTAGGAGCTTTACCTCCCCAAGAGGGCTCCGAACCTAGGTACATCACTGTGTTTGCAGTATCTGTGCCCAACCCGTTGCGAGTAGCCACCGACAGCATCCTGATTGTCCCCTCTCATGCCATCCTCGATGGCACTACCATGTTCCACACCACGACACTGCCAATAGATATGTTGCATATCTCACTTTGTCATCATCCTTACACCCCACGCTTTTAAGCTTACGAGATGTATCCATTTACCAATTCTCTGACTCCATTGGTTCTTCTATTATGGAAAACTCTAGGGTGTAGTTTGTAAGAATTCAATGAATTTAACCCTTGAATGTAATTCCTCAGATGGCTTCTCCTATACTCTCTTCAGTGTATTCTGATAGAACTGATTCAGCCTCACCATTTCAATCTTCCTACCTTCCTCCATGCCCTTCATGTACTAGAGAAATCCTTCATTGATAGTTGAATTTGGCATCAGAATTGATCCTTCCCTTGGATTTACATTGATAGCCTCACTTTGAGTGGTTTCCACCATGATACGAACCTTCATCTCTGCCTGATCACGATCATAACTCGTCTCCCCCGCGTGCGAACCCATTTTCCCGTCTAGACCTATACATCAAGTAAGAACTTCATGTAACACCATGCATATGCCCATCAAGTTAAAATTTCATGCACAGACCTAGTCACACAGTAAATCAAGAACCAAATACAAATAAAAACCAAACATATACAATGTATTACACATAGGTATTATATGATATTACAAGCAAACCATCCTCACCACTCTTTCTTATCGTATACTATTTCAATACTGGTATAATACAATATCTTACTAGTTTATGTGAGCATACTCACACTTATTGCAATTTATAATCTAAGCACTAAAATACACATTACCCAATATACACATTATTCAAGCCCTCTCCTTCTATTGGTTACTACTTCTTCTTACTTTGCACCTTGTTCTTAGTACTTCCTGGAACTCCATCCATGACGACGTGAAGTCCGACGAATACCTTCTGGAACATCTGAATGTCTAGAGGGTGCGTACTCTGGATCAGGAGTATCTAGATTGAGGTTAGCCATTGAAAAATTACTAGAAGATGCGTGATTTTCTACGGAATTATTCTGCCCGTCTTCAAACGCACTTCTAATGTAAGACATATCTTCCATCCCAGTGTTCACATAGTCATACTAAGTTGTGTAACCACTCTCTTCTAGAATGTCAAAACTTGGCATTCCCCAAGCTTGATGCTCAGCTAAATATTTGGCTCCTATATCTTCAGGTGATTGAGGTTCATATTGGTAGTAAGAATATGTTTCATACTATGGATCATCAAACTCAGTCTCTTCATACACATCCCCTGAAAAGACTGTTTTAGGGTGCCTACCTTCTCTATCTAACTTTTTTCTATGTTCTACTGCCTTTACAAGATTAGTAAAATACTCAAGGAAAATATCCAACTCTTAGACTAGAACTTGATGAGTGTTGTGGAAGGTATGGAGTAAAGACCTATAATGATCAATATATTTGATAGCTAAAGTGGGTTCAGTCTGCACAAGAGCAGCATGATCCAACTCAAGCTCCAAACTTAGAGAATCATGAGGTATAGTAGTGTGAGTGCTACCTACCAGCTCCTTCGATTTCTGCTTCCGAATCATGGTTATTGCTTCTACTACTGCAATTTGATATGCCACTTCCATACATCTCACCTCTCCAGATGTCATTTCTCCACTTATACCCAGCTTTTTGGGTAGCATAAGCACAACACAACACAATACTTAGCTAACACCTGCTCGTCATAGTGACTTTAAATGTAGACGAGAAGTCGAGCTTTGCAATCCAGAGTATACAGAAGATGCCTCAAAATATTCATCCATTCACCTCCATAATCATCTAGGGTCCAATTCAGCACTTGAACATTTTGGCTTGGATACCGAGGTGCCATTCCTGGCTGAGGATAAGAAATTATCATTACTACGAGTTGGCCATAATTAGCTAATTTTTTCTATGATCAACTCCTAGTATTTATGATGCATCATAATAAAGAATTATCGCACTAAAGATATGACAAAATAATTCTCATTTGAATCATTGTCATCATATTTCTAAAGAACTCTGTATTGTTACTAATATACTTCCTACATGTTCTACCCATTTAATATGTTTCCATCCTAAGGTCACAGTGTTTGCTATGATACCAGTTGTGGTGACTCAGCATAACACTTCATGATGTAGTGTACTATATTCATTGACATAACACCAATGAAACACCATTCACTAGTATTACATCCCTCAGAGTGGTACAACAGAAACATCACGGGTCCAAATTATGACTTTACATTACTGATACACATTACAAAAGATCCAAAGACTCTCCTCGAATAGTGAGGATTATAATTTAAAAGAAAACTAGAAATAACAACTCGAAGTCCACTCTAGAAATACTTCAACTAAAAATCTATGGCTTGTGATTGCTACTAAAGCAATAATCTACAGAAGTAGGTTCTATTAAATAGGATTTATTTATATTGAACTCCTCACCTTAACTTTAAAAGCTTCTGATGTAGTTGTCGACTCCATTGATCTCCATTGAGCATCTTCAACTCTTAAAAATGATTCTCCTCCTAGGTTCACCAATGATTTCTCTAGAATCTAGCAAGGGTGAAGAAAGTACGGTTGAGTACGAGCGTACTTAGCAAGTTAACTAAAAAGGAGTATTGATGCACTATCTACAACCACATGCTAGAGTTCATAGGTTATGCAGGTTTTTGTAAACATTTCTTCAAAGATTGCTTTTATTCGGAAAAGCTATGTCCGTCAGTCTTCATAGGTTGATTAGAACTTAGTGGAGTTCCTTTCCTGTAGCATTTGCAGCTCCTTCCTAGAACAGGGAGTAACATGTCACACTTTTTTACACTCTGTAGAGGTGCATTGCTTTACCCATGAGAGATTCTTATCCATATTGCACTTCCAAGTGGCCAACCCGTTCACACTTCCTTGGTATGAGTCCCGATATAAGGACCCAAGACGATCACTACCCTTATCCATGACCCCACATGACAACACGACCATCCAAGCAGATCTATCTATGTTAACCCCATGTAGGCAGAGATAACTCTGGTAGCCCCTTGAAGACTTTGTAAGAAGATGATGTCCCTGGTAGCCTCCACTAAAGTGGTTGACCTACCTCTAACAGCCCCTCACAGATAATCTGGACACCAATATTGCGGGGCACTGAGGGGTCCCACCCATGTTCTAGATTATCATAAGGAATCTACATCTCACGATAAGGTCGTCCGTTGGCACATGAACAGAAGAAGATCCAGCTGACTTCTCTAGAGCCATTATAGATCTCATGGTTAACGCGTATTATATGGTGCAAGAATAACTAGCGTCATTTGTTTATCAATCCTAAATTATACATTCCCAGACAATGGTGATTCCATTGCTTGTCATAAGAGATTAAGTGATCACCCTAGATCAGTAACCAATAATTCAAGTCAATTATGAAAATAGTATTTTCTGCCATCCTTTTTGAAATGCAGGTGATAACAATAGATTGCAAATACTTGTAGAACATAACCAAATGACATGAGCAAGTGTGAACTTGCCTTTTTGACTACAAGATTATGTAGCCAAGGTCTTCTCGTCGGTATAAACTCCAATATCTGACATATCATCATTGGTCTGGCAAGGACTAATGTTTAAAGAAGCAATATGCTATAATGCATAGATAATGCCATGCATTTTTTATAAATCCCAAAGTAAATCCCCATGTTTAAGTATGGATTAAGTTTGGTGATTTATGAAAGATTCATCTTGCATTTAAGTGTACTTCACAATAAGGCATAAACTAAGATTTTTGAAAATAATTAATAAGTTATGAAATTAAAGCACACATTGATTAATGTTGAATATTGATCAATGATTACTCTTAAAAATGATTAATTTTAAAGTTAGTGGGGGTTTTAATAGTTTTGCTAAAGCTTTTGTTTGAAGTGGCAACAAAAATTAAATTTCCAAGAAAATCCTTATTACATTGAGTTAAGTAATTCGAAGTGTTCTCAGAACACGATTGATGGTTATTTGAATCGTTCTAATGGTCTTAAGTTAATGTGCCCCTCGCTGGTTGAGAGACAGACCAAAGTTAGCTATAAAATGTAATTAAGATTAAGATGCAGTAGATTTGTATTGCTTTCAAATTCAAGAGTTTTCTTCGTCACACCCGATGAAAAAATCATATAGGTATTGGGTATAGCTCTACAAATCTATTCCTAGCAAGTTGACGTTAGGCGAGTTATAGAGAAAGCTAATTATGAGATATGGTGATCTCATTTTATGGTTGGCTTAATTCCTATTAAGCTTTAAAATCATGTTAAGTATGATTAAAGAGATGACATCATTCAGCCCCAATATAAGTGAATGTGCATAAGGTTCGCTTGAAAGTTATTACTTTATAGTTGATTTAAGATTCTAAAGGAGTATTATATAGTTAACAGTTCACACTTAAGTTTATTAGAAACCATAATTATGGTTTTAGGTCAAGTATTTAGACTTAAAGGATCTTTTTTAGGATTACAATATTTTATAAGGGCATATGTTTATTTCTTACTTAGGAAATGATTTTGAAAAGTTAACGTATGACAAAAACAAGTATTTTATTTTAATAAAATAGCTAAATAGGGACTTATTACTTTAGCAATTTGAAAACCTTTTGAAGTATTATACTTAGTATTTTCCTAGTAAAATATAATTATTTAAGATGTTAAAAATGATTTTTATTTATCTTTAGGTATTATCCTCATTTTTATAAAATTCCACAAAGGAGTTGTTGCATTTAAATAATCAATTTAAGTTTTACCATTTCAAAAGTTAAGCTAGTATTTTTATTAGATAACTTATATTTTTATGAGCATTTAGAGGTATTATATTGTATTTTTAGGATTTTTCTTTATTTTTTAATAGAGCCTAAATAATCTCAGGGGTGTAGTTGGAGTTTGTATTAATCCTTATTAATTTCTTTAATCTGGGCCTGGCCCATCGGCCCGGCCCAGCCCTAGTTCATTCATTCCTACTATGGTCCACTTGCTTGGGTTCGACCCAACCTAGTCCCCTAGCCCTCACTTCTCTTCTCTGTCTTCCTCGCACACTCCCCATATCCTTCCTCTAGCGACGCTACGCCTTTGACACTGTCAACCCTTGATCCTGGCTAGATCTGGCCACCTCGGCCGTCGCCACCGCGCTTATTGATTAAGTCGACAATGCCGCATCGATTGGTCAGCTTAGATTCGCCGCGCGAGATCTCGCCTCGTCGTGTTGACCCCTCACTAGCGGATAGGATTACGGCCTCCTCGCCCTATCGTGCCTCGGTGACCTCATGGTGCTACGCTGGTGACCTGGTGGTGTGGTGGTTGTTTGCGCTATATTCCCCATGCTGCTGGCGCTCTTGGCGTGGCGCACGTGCTCTGTTGCCAACCGTGTTGCTGTGACGTGGTCGCCACGGACAACCATCCTCTCTGCTTCCTCTTCTTGCTGAGCGAGGACCCCCAAGTAAAATATCCATCTACCCATGTTCTCTCTATCTCCCTCTGTACCCTTCACTTTAGTATGGTTATAACCCTAATTAGGGTTTTCCCCTATTCTAGAGTTCCTCTCTAACTCTACTAGTATGCACATGATGCTGAGATGATTTCGGCATTCATAATTGCCTAGTATTAATGTCGGTGTTGCCATGTGATCTGATCTCTGGCCTCATTTACCATGTACTATCATTTCCTATGATCTTAAAGGTCTTGTATTGTTTACTCTATACTGGGAGTACTTGATTGATGCTTATTCTATTCAATTGTTCCTACTCCTATGATGGTGATGATGCCTATATCAAATTATACCCTAGGATTATACATTGAAATAATATATTCTTTATCTGCCGGTAACATGTTCTCTGTGATAGGAACTATGATTACTGTCTAAAGGAAAGTGTGTATGATATATGGTACATGCTATTGGTTCTAATGTTTACTTGAATATCCCAGAAATGACAGATAAGCAATCTTATTATGATTCCTAGCTTGACAGTTAGGAAAATGATTAGTTATTCTTGATTTGAAATTGCTTGAGTTATAAAGACAGAGCTTGACTAAATAAGATTGGCCTAAGTGGCCCTTGTAATGCTAGGCCTTTGTTGTGGTGCTTCTAGTAATTGGAATGTTCCCAACAACAATCTTGGCTGCTGTACTAAACTATTATTCCTTATCTACCTTAATTTTGGTCAGTGATGCAAAGTCTGAGACCCTGTGGGTGCTGGCTATTAAAAAAATACTTTTTGTTATTCTTAAAAACATCCTGGAATGATCTAGTACTCCACTTGAGTACAGACCTGAGGATAGATCTTGTAATCCTAAATCATGCCTAGAACTTTGATGGGAACAGATAATATGCATGGTTTATTGAATAGCAACCTATGTTGTTATAGTGACTCAAGATAGCTTGATGATGATGTGATGGCTATAGTGACTCTTTTCCTTGGCTATGAACTAGGACAACTCCTCCCTATAATGATCCTGGCCTTCTCCCCCTTGATCTACTCCAAGCCTACTGATACCTTCGATCCAGATTACGGATGTAGTATAGCTCTTTTTCCCTAGTAGACCTAGGTTATCGAATCCTCAGAAAGCAGAAAGCATAGTGAAGTTACTTTAACGGACCTTCGGGAGTTTTAGAATTGTTTTTGTGTTTTACCGTACCAAGAGTTTGTTGTCTTTTGTTGTTGTCGATGATGGAGAGATAGGGCCTAGGGCTTTCGGTTTCACCTATAGCTGTGCAAAAGATCTGATGAGAATAAAAGATAATAATAAGGTATGCATGCAATTGTTAGAGCAAGATAATTATATGTGAGCAGTGCATCCATAATTTCCATTGCCTCCACAACCGCTTATAGCAATAACCTACTAGTCTCATCCATAGAAGAAAGAGAACTAATGATATGCATAGTGATGTCACTGATAATCCCAAGTAAATCCCTCACATATAGTCGTACTACCCCTTCTGTCACTGGGGTTCCCAACTTGCAGGTTAGTCATTACTCATACTCCCTATACCTGGCTCAATACTCGTGGTCTTAGGTACCTCACAAGTCCTTGGATTGAGGCAAGAGAGGATACAATAATCACCATGTCATACAAACTAATACATGATCCCATCTATGATAAATAACATGCACAAAAAGCTACATGGCTAGGCCGGGGCCCTTAGCCCAAAGAGAATTACTCATGCATAGAGATGAAATCAGCACTCATAAACATTGCAATGGAAATCATGGGATTGATAGAAAATAGTCTTAAAATGTCGCCAGTCGGAGATGAGATCTACTATATAGATGGTGGAATATGGCTATGGTGGTGGAGAAGAGTTTGGAGATTAGATCTAAATTTATTCCTCCAGCGGCTCTTCGGTGTTGTGGCTACAGGTTTTTGGGGTTCTGGGAGCGGCATGGTTTCTTAACGCCCGAAGCCTCTTTATATAGGGGTCCCTTCATGAAAGTTGTTCTGTTTGACCTAGCGGCGCTGATGGAAACTATGCGGCTAGAATTATATGGCGGGAATAAATTTCGGCCGTATAGTTGGTCATTAAAGCTTCAGCATCCACTTCACGACCCCTGGTTTCTTTGGGTTGTTGGAAATCTTGAATCTTTGACTTTAATGTTGTGATTCCTATCATCAAACGTCATTATCTGCACAGGGAGAAATAGAAAGAAAGGATTGCATACCCCTTTGATCATTAGGCATTAGTTGCAGGGTTTAGAGAGATATTTCATAGAAAATATGAATAATATCTAGTTTAAATGTGGATGTAGATGGCTATATTTCACAGCCATCAACCTCCACAAGCTTAAACATGATCGTCCTCGAGTAAGAAAACCAAAATCAAAAAGGAACTCAGCATTTAAACTGAAATAACGAGATGATGATCTTACTCATGATTGGTAGTCTCATGTTTCCTCCACTTTATTAATCTGAAAAACTTCAGCATAGATAGAGTAATGGAAAGCTTATCAGACGGGTTTTATGCATTCTTATAGCGTAGCAAAATTATTGTTAGCATGGATGATTCATATGAGTAAACCTTATTCCATGTCATGTAATCAACTCATAGGCTTGCCTTTGAACAATAAAGTATAATTATGTAAAATTGAGAGTGTGAGAGTTTGTCATGAAAAACATATACACTAGAGTATCTCAATTCTCCCACATAAATAATTCAAGACTTTTCAAGCACTACTTTTTTGTTCATTGTCCTTCCAGAATTTCAGTTCTTAAGTAATTGAGAGCATGCCAGAAAAATTAATTAGCTTATCGGGCTATGATGGACACGCGTGGCATCACCAAGGTTTTTGTTCCTTTTGCACAGTGAACTCATATCAGCTAGAGGAGTGATTCCATCATGATCACAGCTACCCGAGAATGCCAAGAATCTTACCCATTATAGCATTGCTGCAACATATGTTTAATCAACTCATAGCCGAAATCTAGGAGTTTCCTCCATGAAGATCATTCATAGGCTAGCGGAGTTGTTGGCATCTCATGAAGTTTGACACGCATAAAGCTATATCATTCTTATGATTCACAAGTCAAACTTTGACATACTCACAAAAACCGCTAAACATTAATTCAATCAAACAAATCCTTTTAAAGAGAGCTATCAAGTCAATCATTATTTTCTATGGTGTTGAGTGTCTCTAGAAATAATCCTTCAAGACTAAACACTATAACACCCAAGCCTTCAATTGTGAGACTTTTTCTTATTACAATTGTTTAGCAAATTTTTAGGCAAGACTTGGTTAACTACAAGATCTGAAACAAAACGTACCAACTAAATACCCATGCAAACAATATTTTAGTACAAATAAAGACTCACTCCACCAATATAATATCTTAACATTTACTACTAACTAGCATGGGTTTCTCAAACTTCAAAAGTGGGGAGTCTCAAGGCATACCTCTCATGATTGGTTCCACTTCTCTCTTCCCTTTTGATTTTCTTCTTGGAAACTCAAAGTCAATCACTCTCCTGCAAATATGTGAAAACCACAAGGAGAATAGAAAGGAAGGAAGAGGGAAAATAAAGATAAATGGAAAAATCTTTTTGTTGTTTTTAAGAGAGGGAATTAAAGAATAGAAAATTGGTGGCAAAGCTCGGCTAGAAAGTCTCGAAAACAAATAGAAATAACTAAAGATAAAGTGTTGGAGAAACCAACACGAGTGCTTATAAACTCAAATTAAAAATAACCTCGAAATCAAAGAAAATGAACGCCAAATAAAGATAATGAGGAAACTTCCCCAAGCTTAGGCTTTTGAAAGCCCTTCAAATCCTTATGGTGGCGGGAAAAAGTCGTAAATCCAGTTTGCAAATTGAGTTGATAAATTACTAGTTGTTTCTCGGAGGTTCAAGGAGAGGTTATGCATCCTCTCCACAGTTCCTCCAAGTTCTTGGAAGTCTTGGTATGTAGCGAACCGGGTTGGTGGTTGCTCCTCTTGATAAGGAACTTCTTGCTCCTCTTCTTGGTCCTCATCCTCATCCGGAATCTCCTCCTCGGGTTGGTCTTGCTCAACCTACAAGTCATATAGCAAACATCCTTCCTCGCTAAAGAAAAGACCATTAGGCAAAGGAGTGGGATAGAGACACCCAGCTCCAGCAATATACAAGTAGTAAACACCACCTCTCCTAGTGAGCATTCCACAAGCTTTTAAAGTAGAGAAACCAACACGTTGCTCACCTAGAATTGGTTGCAACTCACCTAGGTCTATGCCTAGGGCAATGGCAAGCCTGGTGATGACGCCTCCACCTGTGATTGGTCCTAGGCTTTGGGAGGATTGGTACTCTAGGTAGCGCCAAAGTTGAGTGACAAGTCGATGTTGTTGATAGCAGCTTTTGCAAGGACTAAGATGTCCTCCTCATTGAGTCTCGTGAACTCATTTCGTGCCTGCAAAGTGTTAGAAATACCATAAAACAAATAGTGAATTGCAAGATGTTTAATATTCTTCTCCTTTCTTACTCTAGAAGTGACACTCATTCCATTATAATAATGTTTCGGGGAAGGGTCTATGCCAGTAAAGGATGCGCGTAAGGCATTAGCATTATTGTTTGGAAAATTAAAACATGCTCACCATTCATCTAGTGATAAAGCATAATTATTATTCATCAGTGGAAAAGAAATCATATCCTCTCCATGCCATGCTTTAATGGTGCTTTGCAAAGAACTTAGAAATTGAAGAGTTAACCGACAATAAGTAGGCAAATCATTGAATACAAAGTTTTGCAGGACAACTCTATTGCAAAGTAAATTGAAGTCATTAGAAATATCGAGTTGATTCAATATAATGGGGCAAGCCCACTTGGTTATCTTCACTTCTCGATTCTTATCCTGTTGAAGCGATCATGTTGGAGCTCATCCATGAACCGTATCCCCATGCATTCTTGAGCGGCAGCCCGAGAAGAACTAGCGATGCCACGAGCATGAGCTTGGCTCCTTGTGTTCATCATCTAAAATAATAAGGAAAGAAAAAAACTTTTTGAGCCAACAATAATAAGCATAACATATTCCTCATCATAGCACACTAAAAAGTCCCCTCAAAATAATAATAGTGGAAAGGGATGCTAGCCGGCTTTGGCGAAGTTGTAGGCCCCAATAGATAGTTAAGAGAATCATGGCAATTAGTTCATAGTAGGTCTCACCCTAGATTTATAATGATAACAGATCGAAAATGAATTTGCAAAATGTAATTGGAGGATCGGAGGAGAAACATACCGTAGATCACTTGTATGAGAGGAAATCAAATGAAATTAAGTAGAGATGAAGATCTCTTGAGGTTTTGAGAGAGTTTGGAGGTAGAAGAGAGAAAAAGGATTGAAGTTTTGGTGTTGGGGGTACCTTCCCGTGGAGATTTTGTGGTCGGACGCATCTATATGGCCAGACTATACGGCCGGAAATTTGTTTCCGCCTTATAGTTGGTCTGATGTCAAAAATTTAGGGTTTTCTCCTGGCGGTGCAACTATACAGCCAGAACTATACGGCCAGGATTTTTATCCCCACTGTATAGCTGGTCGTCAAACCTTCTGTATCTTGGAAAAGAAATTTTACAAAGGAAATGATAACTATACGGCCAGAACTATACGGATGAAATTTTTATTCCCGCCGTATGTTGGTCGTTAAAACATGAGTACCTACGAAAGAAAATTTGTCGATGGCAAAGATATCTATACGGCCAAACTATACGGATGGAATTTTTATTCTCGTTGTATATTTGGTCGTTAAACCTTCTGTAGACATCAAAAAATTTCTATTTTTTCGAGAATTCTTTCTTATCCTAAAACTTAGCGAAACACCTTGTTTTTGATAGAAAAATGATAGTAAAAATTGTCGACCAACATCAGCATGTATAAAACAGTATTTTTAGTACTACAGAACTTCTTCTCGTAAGTTGGAGTTTTCTAGCACTCTTTATTAAACATAATACTAGAACATAAAAACTTTACTCAAACCTTTATTTCACATGGGTTGCCTCCCATTAAGCGCTCTTTTATGGTCAATAGCTTGACCTCGATGTTGCTCACTTAGGCCAGATCAGTGGAACAACCACTCCAAAATAGTTGTCCTTCAAAGTGATGGCCTCCTTTTCATCATGCTTGGTTTTCTTGTTCCTGTGAAAATGTATAACAAAAGGACCCCGCGAAGGCAATTGAAGCTTCATGTTCCCTTCATGTAGATTAATCAAAGCCTTAATAGTTCTGAAGAATGGACGGCCTAATATAATAGGAGCAGTAGTATATTTAGGCATGTAAACAATAACAAAATCAGTAAGAGCAGGAAAACCTTTAATGTATACTAAAATATTTTATTTAATCCCTACAACTTGTTTGTAGGTAGAATCTGCTAGATGTAATTTTAACTCGGTGATTTCAAAAGAGCCAAGATTTAACTTATTAAAAAGACTTTTTGGAATTGTTGAAACGCTTGCACCTAGATCACAAAGTGCAGCTATCTCATTGGTCCCAATTTTAATCTTAATAGTAGGCTCAAATATATCATCAAGCTTCACAGGTAAATTTTCAGCAATTTTCTTATATTCTTCCTCAAGCTCACATACCTTTATTGCTACCTGATTAACAAAGTGTTGATACATAGTTTTCTCATTTCCTTCACTTACCGGAATCTTGATATTGATCCTTTTTACAAGATCTTCAACGGTGTAATTTGGTGAAGGAGCTTTAGTATAATCAAGTTCTTCAGGCTCCTCCCTTTGGATTCTCATCATCCTGAGGTCTTCAACAGGATTGGGCTCAGCTTTACCTGCAAATTTAGCTAGAATGAGAGTTTGACTCTCGTTCTCTTACCTAGCCGTGCCTCAACAATCCTTGTTCTTTCTTAGAGGTCCTGCAAATCATTCCTCAAACTTACAACTTGGTTAGATAATTTACCAAGCATAACATCATGGTTCTCTGTTATTTTAACAAGGATATTGTTTTTCTTATTTTGTGAATCTATAAAAGCCTTAAGTGTTTCTTGGAGACTACTATTACTTGATCCCATATTAGTATTAGAGTTACCTGCAGGACTAGAATAATGTTTCTGAAAATTCAGATTATAATTCTTCTTCCAAGCAGGGTTACAATCATTATGAGCTTTGAAGTCTATTTATTCAATATTTGATTCTGGTATAGCTCTTACATGGTTTTCCTTCCCTCTTACGGCTAATATGAGCTCATCCAGCTTAGCATTGAGTTCTTCATTTTCTTGTGGTGAGACGGAGTTCACCTTCTTAGTGTTTGATCTATCCACATGCCACTGGGCATGGTTGTCTTGCATATTGTCTAGCAACTGCTTTGCTTTGGTAATATGTTTGCCCATAAATATTCCTCCAACTGCAGTATCAAGCATAGACTTAGACACAGGGTTAACAACATTATAAAATAAATGGAGAATTAACCAATCTTCCATCCCATGACTGGGATAGTTTCTCATGCATTCTTTCATCCTATCCCATGCAGGCGCTAGTGGCCTTCGCTCTTCCTGTCTAAAACCAGTAATATTAGATCTTACTTGCATAGTCTTTGCAGGTGGGAAAAATTTAGTCATAAATAAAGAAGTACACTCCACCCATGATGCAATCGTATTTCTAGGCAAAGATAGCAACCATTCTTTTGCTCTTCCTCTAAGAGAGAAAAGTAATAAACACAATTTGACCGCATTAGGGTCAAAAAATTTTATGCGCATCATATCACATATTTCAGTGAAAGTGTTCAAGTGCATACCTGCGTCCTCAACAGCAGAGCCTCCAAATTGATTCGGTTGAACCAAATTTAAATAGTATGGCTTAATTTCATAATCATCAATAGTAATTGCTGACTGGGTAATAGGAGTATGCAAATAATCATTGTTGGGAGTTGCAAACTCCCCAAGCTTCTTTCCAGTCATATTTCCTATGTTTTCCGGTTTTCTTAAACAAAGACTTATGATAATAAAAACAAGAATTTATAGACTAACTTTTTTTTGTTTTTCAAATAAAGACTAAAAGCAAACTAATAAAATTAAAAAAACAAGAATTAAAACTAGCAAGGTTCCTACTAACCTCACCAGTGTAGCTATTGCTTCCCCGACAACAGCTCCAGAAAAAGGGTTGATACCTTCGATCAGGATTACGGATGTAGTATAGCTCTTTTTCCCTAGTATACCTAGGTTATCGAATCCTCGAGAAGCAGAAAGCGTAGTGAAGTTACTTTAACAGACCTTCGGGAATTTTAGAATTCTTTTTGTGTTTTACAAGACCAAGAGTTTGCTATCTTTTGTTGTTGTCGATGATGGAGAGAGAGGGCCTAGGGATTTCGAATTCACCTATAGCTATGCAAAACATCGGATGGGAATAAAAGATAATAATAAAGTATGCATGTAATTGTTAGAGCAAGATAATTATATGTGAGCAGTGCATCCATAATTGCTATTGCCTCCGCAACCACTTATAGCAATAACCTACTAGTCTCATCCATAGAAGAAAGAGAACTAATGATATGCATAATGATGTCACCGTTAATCCCAAGTAAATCCCTTACATGCGGCCGTACTACCCCCTCTATCACTAGGGTTCCCAACCTGCATATTAGTCATTACTCATACTCCCTATACTTGGCTCAGTCCTCGGGGTCTTGGGTACCTGACAAGTCCCTAGATTGAGGCAAGAGAGGATACAATAATCATCATGTCATACAAACTAATACATGATCCCATCTATGATAAATAACATGCACAAAAAGCTACATGGCTAGGCAGGAGCCCTTAGCCTAAAGAGAATTACTCACTCACAGAGATGAAATCAACAATCATAAACATTGCAATGGAAATCATGAGATTGGTAGCAAATAGTCTTACAATGTCACCAATCGGAGATGAGATCTACTATTACAAGTGGTGGAATATGGCTATGGTGGTGGAGAAGAGTTTGGAGATTAGATCTAAGTCTATTCCTCCGACGGCTCTTCGGTGTTGTGGATGCAGGTTTCTGGGGTTCTGGCAGTGGCCTAGTTTCTCATCGCCCGAAGCCTCTTTATATAGGGGTCCTTTCACGAATGTTGTTCTGTTTGACCTAGCGGCACTAATGGCAACTATAGGTCGGAACTATACGACAGGAATAAAATTCCGATCTTATAGTTGGTCGTTAAAGCTTCAACATCCACTTCACGACCCCTGGTTTCTTTGGGTTGTTGGAAATCTCGAATCTTTGACTTTAATATTGTGATTCCCATCATCAAACGTCATTAATTGTGCAGGGAAAAATAGAAAGAAAGGATTGCATACCCCTTGATCATTAGGCATTAGTGGCAGGGTTTAGAGAGATATTTCATCAAAAATATGAATGATATCCAGTTTAAATACGGATGTAGATGGCTATATTTCACAGCCATCAGCCACCGGCGAGGAGGCCCCCGTCCCCGTACAGGCCCCCATCGAGGCATCGAAGGCAGTCGTTGTCCCCGTCTAGACCACCATCACTGCTTCTGCCGTAGCCGCCGGCGAGGAGGCCCCTGCCGGTCTCGGGCAGATCCCACTCGGCTAGGACCCCTACAAGAAGGATGATTATATCAGGCTGGAGAACCCCTACGACACCAGCATCGCCGATCCATGGTCGGAGGTAACTAGGGTTTTCTCCCCTTCCCTTGTTCTTCCTACATTCCCATCGTTGGATGCTAGACCGTATGTTATTAGGGTTTGGTTGTTCGTATTTTCAATCGTTGGATGCTAGGTATTTTTATAGTAGCTAATGCTCTTGTGTTATATCTCGTATTTTGATGAACCCCCCTGTTCGTATTTCAATCCTAATTTATTTGTACTCCGAGTTGCAGTTAAGGGATTCCCTTGTTAGTACGAGTGTAATCTGTAGTTGGGATCAGTATTCAATTTGGTTTGAGATTTGGGGATTGGGGAATAATCAGGGGATCTCAATCGGTTAATTTATGCAAATAATCAATCCGGATAATCAAGGTATCTCAATCATGTCCTTATTGCACTCTACTTTTTTTCCAACAGGAGGATAGTAGCGACGTCTGCAGCGACGATGAGTCCAAGGATACCAAGACTCTTCAGGTGCTGAGGAGGCTGAAGTCTGGCCAGTATGACAACTTCTTCGTCAACGACGTCTACAGGTTCCCCTTCTGCACTAGGAGGAGCCTCGTGACCGACTTCAATTCGCTCGTGAAGCATGCCAAGGACGTGAGTACTTGCGGCGAGTTCGTGAACGTCCATGGCTTTAGAGCCAAGCACCAGGCACTTGGTCTTCACCTCCGCAACCTCCAGAAGGTGCCCATCGAGGAGGGTCGCATGCCCCTAATCAAGCCGAAGGCGCCCAAGGTCAAGGGACTAGGTAGCAAGAAGTGGAGGATGTGCCAAACAAAGGATGCGGAGGCCCTCCTGGTGAGGCCATGAGGGGCCACTGATCTTGTGTTGCTACTGCTGTAAAACAACTTCTTTTATATTGTTTGTGTTCAACTTGTCCACTGCTGCTGATGAGCAACCTAATTGTCGAACCTCGTTAAGTACCGTACTATATATCCTATATTAGCTTCTTTATCCACATCTGCTATATATCCTATATTGGCTGCTTCATCTACATCTACTCTGTTTACTGAATGTATTTATGGTGTTGGTTAGATTTGCTGCTCTAGATTTACTACCATATTGGGAAAAACGAGGGCCAAAAGGAACAATGAATGAAGAGAGAAGTTGTTCTAGATTCGCTATCATTTTGGGAAAAACACACAGATGTTAGCGAGAGAGGGGGAAAAGACGCTCTTAAAAAGGCCAATCGTAAAAATAACAAAAACGAAAACTTCCAATTTAGGCGACAGGGCGGACGTAACCACCAAACGCGTCCCACATGGTCCCACACCACGTCCCCCATAACGTATTCCCAACAAACTAGCCCCACGCAGTCTCATATGGTGTGGCTCCACACGTCAGCATAATGCATCCTTGACCAGCCGGCCCCACGTTGTCCCACACCACGCGGCCCCACACGTCAGCCAACGGTCAACCTAACGGCAGTTGCCGTTCGAGCTCTTTAATGAATTTCCGATAAGAAGATGGGCAAAAGTGAGAAAAAGTTAAGCAGGTGGGGAAAACTGAGTACAACTAACGAACCAGGGGATAAAAAATAAAATCCATCAATAAAAATTTAAATTTAAACCCCGGAGGGAATTGACCTAGGAAAAAGCCACCCTAAAAAAGGAAAGAAAATAGCAATTTATGTTGTTGTGTGCCGTTGTGAGCCAGCCCAGGTGAACAGGCAAGCAAAGGGCGCTATATGCCGCTCAGTGCGGCAGGTTGCAGGGCGTTGACCATGTGTTGGCGGGCCGCTATAGCAAGTCGGCCCACCCGGGTTTGGCAGTTGGGCTACTGGTGCTTCTTCGCGGGCTGCACCGTGCACCCTGGCGACCCTCGTGAGTGGGTGGCCGGCACACATGGGGTCGCCTGTAGCTGAGTTGCTGGGTTGTGCATGGCGCGCTGGCCCACCCAAACAGGTCCTGCTGATTGCTGCTGCTCAACTGGCTGCTAGGCCATGGTGGGGTGGCCCACCTGGCTGCCCAGTTAGCCCATCCGACCAGCACCTCCTTTTTCCTATTTTTCCTTTATTCCTTTAGTCCCACATGGGGCACCCAATGGAGGGAGTACCCCTCCTCCACCTATATAAAGGGGTGCCAATGGGTGAGATTAAACACACAATTACACAAATTGAAATATTCTATGAGGAACTTCCTCAGGGAAATCTCTCTCTATCTTGTTGTCCTCTCGCGATGGAGCCATCCTAGAAAGGATGACGCCTACAAGAGACGACGCACCTGTAGCACGCTGTTGCGTTGCAGGGATTCTAGCCAAGGGGTCTACTTCCGCACTCCCGACAGGGATCAGGGAATCGGAGGTCATCATCATACACCATATGTGTACAAAACCTCTGTGGTGCTACCAATAGTACACCTTGGATGTCATGAGCCGGAGATTTTGCACGATGAAGATGGATCAAGGGGTGACCTGCAAGGAGCTTGACTACCTTGAGGTCAGCTACGAGTACACCTACTTCAACCATGTTCCTCTCAGAATATTAACCGTGTACGATCTACAAGGGTATATATTCTATACGCATGGTCATTACTTCATTACTACATAGGTAGATACTGGGTGTCTAGGCTTTCCAACGTAGGAATTTTTTTGTTTTCTGCCACGGAACCGCTTCAGTGGTATCAAAGCCTATCTAAGCATAGAAATGTTGCACAGCCATTACGCAAGTGGATTGTGCGGGCATTGATCCTATAGTTGTTACCCTCTAACGTGTACTTGTTAATATCGCGGTATTGATTAATGAAGCGGCCCAAACCGACCTTACGCGAGACTGGTTCCACGCTCAATATATGGCTTGTACCGTATAATGGCTAGGGGGTGTTTGTCTCTCAATCAACAGTTATTGTAGTATTTACAATGGAGGGCCCGAAGGGGTGTAGTAGAGATAACTTTTGGATCTAAGTTGTGGTTAGAAAGTTCATAGATTAGAAATGTTCTATTGCGAAATCCCTAATAGCCACGTAAAACTTGCAAAATATAAAGTAGAGGCGTCTAACTTTATTTTGCAGGAGGGCTTGTGATTTGATATGGTATGTTCATTACAAAGGTAAAGTAGTTTACTTTCCTATTTCTAAGTAGTATAGTAATAGTCATCGTTCCGATGGACGACCTACTAGTGGCATCGTGGACTTGGCGTCGAACTGATGGCAAGATGGAGATCATGTTGGAGTGCTCGATGGATATCAAGGAGCGAGAAGAAGGACCATATCATATCACAATATACATGTGATGTTGATACCAGTTTTACATCCTGTTAGTGTGCTTGTATTGCATACTCGACGGTAGCATACCATATAGGATGATCCCTATTAATACCAACTTCAATGTTCTCCCATTAGTGCGTAACCACCAAGAAAGTTCGCAGTTATGAAGCAGGTCATGATGATCGGGTTCTAGACATCTTTGCATTCGCATATAGTGGGTGCAAGCCATGTATGCACAACGAAGACACTATGGTTGAATTGGCGAGCCTAGCATGTACAAATATGGCCTCGAAACACGATAGATTGAAAGGTCGAGCACGAGTCACATAGTTGATGTGATCGACGTATATAGTCCACCCTGGTAACCGTATCAAAGGTTGTGATGATCGGGGATGATATGTTGTAAAGTAATCGTGTCATCGCTAAAATCGTCCAAGGGATGACAATTTTAGTGGGAGCTCATTTATAGAATTGAACTCATATTATGAACTTAGTCTAGATATTTTTACAAATGTCTTTGTAGATCATGGCTTATTCTATTTAGGTCCTTGAAACCATGGGAATTTTCTTGTCGTTGTGAAACTTTAGAAAGGGTCCAACTATATATATTAATACCCATGCTTGAGGGATATCCTCGTAATAGTTAATCTTCTAATTATGATACAAAGAACCATTAGGAGATAGTCCGATGAATCCGCAAATGTCATCCAACGGGCTCTACTCCATTGATGATATTTTGTGTTTTCTCCATTACCGTCCAATGAAGCTATTCTCCATTCGGTGGAGGCTAGGCTATACCATGATTGTGTTGTTACACAGATCAGGCATATAAAGTATGAGTCGTTGGACGAGTTTCCTTCCAAAGTGGAAGAAAACGGATCTAGGATAATCACTTAGTGATCTTACATTAGAATCATGAATGCCACATAAACGATGTGGACTATGGACAACTTTGTGACAAATGGGTCATTGCAATTCGCTTCTTCCCGATCACAAAGATGTCTTCAGGGGATATATCATGAAACACAAATAGTTCAACTACATAAGTTCATGATAGAGTTAAGTACTCTCAAAGGTCTTGATTGTAGTGGGAGTCATGGATGAAAAGAGTGTATGTTAGATATACAAAGTATAAATGCTATTCTTGCAAAACTCGTTGTAGTGTACAAAGTATTCGATACTTGTCCAGTTTTGCAAAAATAGGATTGTCTCCTTGAGTATTGATAAAAGACATCTGACTTTAAATATTGAATAACACTATCGTTTAAGTCATTTTGGTTATTGCATGTTTTTCATATTGAATGAAAATCGGGGTCTTATATTTAATCTAGAGACTTTGTGAAACCATGCCTCTTGGGCAGAATGACTAAAACTCTGCATTCTGGTAAAATGGTGATATTCGAATAATTGTTGAATTGTATAGATGTGATGTATTGTATTTTCAGCAAATAGTGGAAATCATTAATTTATAAACTTCATGGTGAGTTTAAGTAAATATGTGTATTTACTTAATGAAACACAAGGTTGAAACTATTTGAATTGTTCAAATGAGTTCAGAATGAAGGAGGATAATGAAATTAACAAGAATATAGAGTCTCTTTGATTTGATCGATATGACTAAATATTTAAGTTAAGTATTAGCATTAAAGGACTTGTGAAAGATTTTTCACAAATTATGACAATTGGACAAATTCAGAGTGTATTGACTTGTATGGATACCGTAATCATATTGTATTGGATACAAAGGGTCTACAATTGTCTATTATAGGGTTATAGTTACCATTTAGAGTTAAGGATCAAATAAGCGAACACTCATTTGAAATATTAGGAACATCTAAAATATTTTTGGAAACAACACCATAAGGGTTTTGGCATGTTCGAGTTTCTAGAGATTTCGATAGTTCGAAGTCATGGAGAATATACAAAATCTTTGTAGTGTATTATGAATACATCTTCCACAAAGGAATAACTTGTTATCGGAGGAATTGTGTTTTATCAAGAACCAATTTCTTGATAAAGATACAGGTGGAAAAAGTAAAAGCATAAACAAGGTATTTGACCTTGCATCCAAAATGAAGAGTAGTGCAGCGAAATTTGATCCAAGGGCTAAATTCTGCATGAGGAGAAACTAATAATAATCATAAAGTTTCAGATAAGTACTTTTATAGAAGAAAGTAGTATTCAAAATATATTCTGCAATATGTAGAATAATTATTGATTCGCGTGTCATGTTGATCAAACAAGACATACCTACGAACTACAAAGAAGCGCGATGGACCTAAATATAAGAAATAACTAGGAGTCATACAATTCTATATTAAGTTACATTTAAGATTGAAAAGTAATATGTTACTTGATCTTATTAAGTAAATTTGTTTACTTAATCTTTCCAAAGGACTGCAAAGTCATAAAAAAGAAGTTTAGACAAATTCAAGGAGTTGACTACCATTGTAGCGATGCTTGAGTCTTTTGGATTTACAACAACAATATATTGATATTGGAATCTCGTAGTTGGAATTCTAAATTTGATGCATGATCAAAGATTTTTGGAATATCCAAGATTGTTGAGAGAACCTGCATTTGAGTGGGAGCTAAGTAGCTTGGCTAAATCTTAATGTGAAAGCGATATATTTTGAGTGGGAGCTAAGTGGAATCCATGGATCTAATATATGATGATATATTTGAGGGGGAGCGTGACACCATTCTGATATGTGTGGAGAACATATATGTATGATGTATTTGGTATTAACAATATTTAAGTTAGTAAATATTCTATATTGAATAGATTATTAAACATTGAAATCTATTGAGATAGATTGGTAGGTTTAATAAAACATAGTGTCAAAATTCTTCCTGAACTTGATTCTGAAGATGTTCAGAATATCCTAAAGAAGATTCTAAAGTAGTTAAGTATGGAACAAGGTAAGAAAGAGGTTCTTGTTGAAGCATTGAGTTAAACTCAGTATTACAACTATGGTTGAAAAGAAAGACAGATATGAGTTACATCTCCTATGCCTCAGTCATAGGTTCTTCCATATAACCATTTTGTATACTCGACGTAATGTGATCCAGGGTTCTGGTTAGAGGAACAAGTTCTTAAGAACATGTCTTGAAGTGATTCCAGGAGTTAATCATGGAACCAGAGTTAAATTTAGCCTTAAATTGTAAGGGGCAAGAATAGACATCGAAGTTGCATTCTATGCAATGTCGATTAGGATCTACATAGATATAGAAGTGTATGGCTACTTCTGAAGTGGCTATTACAGTAGTCTGGCTAAAGAAGTTTGACTTCTGCTGAGTGGTTTGAAGAGTTCACATGACATCAGTCAAAGTTCATTTGACTGATCGACCGTCATTGTAAACACTAGAAACAAAAGTCTCACTCTATCGCCAAAACATACTTCGACACATTATGTGATAATGGTGAAAATGTCAAAATTAGTTAGACATTAATGATTTGCAAAAAGACATACGCATCTGGTAAAACAAATCAAGGACATAACATTTTCCATGAGCAAGCATGCTTGTTCATAATGTCATCAGATGTTATGATTAGCATGAATGCAAGCTAGATTATTTATACTCTAGTGTAAATGGGAGACTAAAGGAGATATGCCCTAAAGGAAAATAATAAATGGGTTTTATTATCATATCTCAATTAGTTCGACGCGGCATACATGGTGTCAACACGGCGGACAGAGGTTGTGCTTTGGCAAAGTCGACACGGCGGTCATGGTGTCGACGTGGCAGAGGGAGGCCGCACTAGGGCAGAGTCGACGCGGTGGACGGACGTCGCGCTTTGGCAAAGTCGACGCAGCGGACGTGGTGTTGACACGGTGGACGAATGTCGCGCTTTGGCAAAGTCGACATGGCGGATGGAGGACGCGCTTTGGTGAAGTCGACGTATTAGACCCGGTTTCAACACGGCGGATGGAGGTCACGCCGTAGCGAAATCGACACTACGGACATGGAGTCGATGCGGTGGACAAAGGTTGCGCTTTGGCAAAGTCAAGGCAACAGACATGGTCTATGAGGTGGATAGGATGTATGATGTTTAGCCGGTAGTACGGCGAGTCCACGATGGGCGTGTCACTAAACATGGCGAGTCTGCGACTGGTGACTCCACGATGAGAGAAATCGCGACAGGCAAGTCTGTGGTGGGCAAGTCCCCGAGCGTGGCGAGTCCGTGATGGTGAGTTTGCGGTAAGCGAGTTCGCGACGGGCTAGTGTAACGCCCCCGAATCGGGTCTATGCAGATCTTAGCATTTCCCGCCAAACCCGCATAGAAGCGATTCAAGGACGCCCACCAGACACTTCCGTGTGGGTGGGATTTGATTACAGGTAGTTACATCATAGTAGTTTACAACAGACTCCACAAGAACTTATATATACAACAACGACTCAACGAGTCAGGAATACAAAAGATACAAATCATAAAGAAAGCCAAATAGTATCCGAGGACGGATAAGATCCAAATGGGACTAAGAGTTCTGAAGAACAACCAAGCGGTGTCCATAAACCCTGCCCAGGCCAAGCCGGAAGGGTAACCTTGCTAGCATCATCAATCACATACCTGTCAAAGCCAAAGGGGTGCCGACAAAGGGCAAAGGAAAAAGAGAGCGGTTAGTACTAAGACCAGTACACGACCAGTCTAGAATTCAGCAGTCCTCGCATACATAGGTATGATTGGCTCAGCGGCAGCAAAGCTTGCACTATCTAACTTATAGAGACACGCTACAACTTCGGCTATTAGAGCGAGATAAGAGAGCGATATGCGATAACTACAATATAACACCAATCATAACCCATCCCAAGATTTCCCCCTCGAAGACCAGTCGAGAAGTCCTCTTGCGGAACACATACGGTGGCAATTTTAGTTAAGCAGGTATTTAGTTGATAAGGCTAATTACTAATCATGTTATTAGAGGCAAAACATTAGTGGTGTTATCTATGATCATGATATCGTACTCCTGAGGCATCCATAATCGTGCATACACGGCTTCTCAAAAAGATTTACCCTGCAGGGGTGCACTACAGTGCCTGCCCAAACGCATGCTCAACCCTTCAGGCAACATATTACGCGTGTCGTCCGAATCTCACAAAAAGAACTGTCCCATAACTACACGCGTATCCAAAGGTATCACCTACTGTGGGGAACCGACCAAGAGGTACGACAAAGGAAGGCACAATGTTTGCGTCTACTGATGGATCGGGCCCTGCGGGGTAACTTGTACACAGTGTGGGTGCCGCCACCTCGTACCGCAATTTATGTATGCAAGCCATGGCAGTCCACCAAAATATCATGTCCGATCAACTCACCCATGTCCGAAGACATATTATGCGTATGCACCAAATGGAAAACCAATTTTATGACCCTCTGGATAAACGAATAGCGCCGATAGTTGAGAGAGGATCCCAAGGGCACCACGTTTGGTTAGCGCGATCAACTCAGAATTAGTATCGTAGAACGAACGATTCCTAGATCGTCTCAAGCAATTCCTAAAGATGGTCCCTGTCGGGGCCTTATCATTAGGTGAAACCATAACCAACATCATCAATTTATTTATCTTAGCATCAACCATATCCAGATATCACGGTTCACCTGTATAAGAGCGATACTAAGCATGCCTATGACTCACAAGGGTAAAGCTAGCTAGTCAAGCAAGGCAATATAGTGGAGCGGGTAAATAAACGGAGCGGTACTAGAGCATCGATAATAAGGATAGAAAATAGACAAAAGAGGAACTAAAGACTATAAATGCAAGATAGGGAGAAGAGGGGTGAATGCTCGCCTGAGAAGATCCACTGAAGTCTTGCCGTATCTCTCATCGACTCATCGTCCTATCCGAGAAGAAGCAGAGCACTAGCAAGAAACATCGTTGCAATATTTAATACTACAACGAAAGATCCGACATGTTTATGATATGATGCATGGCATGGCACTATGCATTCTATCTTAGACATATTAAGCGGAATCGGAGTCCCGACAAATAGATATTACGGTTTAACTTGTTTATCTATCCCGCAAATTAAATATTGATTAGCACGGCAAGGCATGGCAAAACATGGCACCAATTTGCTACACAAGTTTAAATAGAATAGAGATAAGATATTAATATCCTACATTTAATCACCATATTTAATTATTAGACGAGTCGATAAAATAGCCCCAAATGAAAAAAATTGTATGCAAGCATGTACGATGAAGTGCAACAAGATATATGACATGCTATGAAAATAGGGATAAGGTCGGGTTCTCACAGTTCAGTTTAGGGAGATGGAGAGGAGGGCTTCGAATTATTGTTGGAATGATGGAAGTACTCATAGTAGCCGGCGAGAAGGAGAATCAGAGAAAAATCTCTTCAGGACATTCTGCCAAACACTTGACAGACGAGGCAGGCACAAATTGAACTTGTCGATGAGAAAACGATCCGCTGGACTAGCAATATCTCTGTGGATGCATATGCGTATACCGGAAAATGGACAAAGCCGAGGTAACGCAAACAACGGCGCGTAGGCGATGCAGGCAAGCCGGCTCCCAAGAAGCTGAGCACCGGCGAAGTTGATGTGCTAAACTATTGTTTGCTATCGGCAAGAAAAACAAGCACGACCCAAGAATTAGCACAGAAGAAAGAAATAGACTGTTGATTTGATGTTGACTGTACGGAGGAAGACATCAAAACCTGTAGAGAATTGACTCATGGTAAACCGGCGCATGAAGGTCGGGTGCAGGCGCACGGCAGGACCTAGCCGCCGGATCGAGGCCAAGCAGGACCTGGTCGACTATCTCCTGCAGGGAGTAGGCGGTGGGGTGTGATTGCTAGGTGGATCGAAGGGGCAAGGCGGGAACACACGGCATGGGGGAGTGGCAGTGGCGATGGAATCTACATGCCTTGAGGCTTGTGGTGATTAACCTGCTCGCGATGGTTTGCAAACAGGGGATAAGTAAGGAATCTGGGCCAGAACTGGTCGGGGAGGCGATGGGACGTGGTGTCCCTGTCCACTGCGCACTGAATCAGAGGAGGCTGGCGGGTGGAAAAATTGGAGTTGTGGTGTATGCTGATCGATTTGGCCATTCAAGGATTACTGTCGTTGCATGCACTGGTTAGCATATGGAATGGATCTGAATATTTGGCTCAAGCATCAATACATGAGGAGACCATGATGGAATCTAGGATGCACTAGCAAATGAATTGTAATTACTTGGTGAGGTCTCGCCTATGGACATAGAAGAAGGACAACGACCAGATCGAGGCTGGCTGATGTCTCACGCGGGAAGAAAAAAAGGAGAACGTCGGCGGAGAGGATTCTTGAGTGAGGAACTTGGACAGATGTAAATCTTAAATTTAGGGCTAGGGTTTGAGAAGGAAGAAAGGGATTGGAGTATTTATATAGTCCAGACTAGATGGGTCTAGTTTTAGCCAAAACTTTTAGATAGACTTTAAAAACTTTTACTTTTAATAAAACGACACATATTTGCAACCGGGGTGGCCGCAGTGCACACTCTATCCACCGCCAGATTGTGGTGCATGTGCTCCCTTGTTTCATCTGCATGTTGATAGTGGTAAACGGAGTTAACTGCCCCGTTTATAGAGCTACACCGCGAGCCTCGTACCTTGATGGATGCTCCATGCAGCCCCTAGCCGTTAGCAAACTCACCTCGTTCTCTCTTATGCACTACATGCATGGTTCATGGAGCATCAATACCCCCGTCCCCGTGAGAGATCTGTTATAACGGCTGGAAGTTACAAACTCTTGTCGACAACGGCTAATATCCACGCGAGGTGCACTGCCATGATGTAAGTAATGGAGGCCAACGGTTGTACACGCGCATTGTTGTCTGTGCCGCGAGCCATGCAGTACGTTCACTACGTGTTAAAAAGCTAGTTTCAGCGTGGTGACGGACACGGGTTCTGTTCACTAATCTGCGATGTGGCATGGATTTTCCCAATGATGCATCTTTCTCGAGGGGCCATGGGGCTCCAAGAGAAGTGGTTGGTGATCAAGCAATTCTTCCTGGTCGGAGCTGCAAATGTCGTCCTCCTCGCGGCTAAGGCCAACATGCACTTGCGCTGGTATCTAGCAACGCTAACGTGGATGATTTGCGTCAACATCATCATCGTGGTTGGAGTTTTCGTGTCGATTGTTGATTGGAATCTAGGTGTAATGTTTGCTTAGGGAAGTGAGCCTAGCTCAACTGGTTGGGGAGTGGATGTACAAACCCAACACCTGGGTTCAAATCCTCACGGATGTGAATTTAGGTTCCTATTTATACTTGAGGACCAGGTTATCCTGGTACTCATGCAATTTATCTTGAGGACTAGGCTTGGTGTTTAACCAAGTTTAAAAATCCTAGTACTCATACTTAATGGTTGTGTGCATCCCTAGTTAGTGCAGAGGGTAGGGAAGTGAAAATCCTCCCTCCATTTTAGTCCCGAGCATCTCTAGCAGCGCCCACCCCCACCAAACCCTAGGCGGCGCTCCCACCCTTGCCCTCCGGCAGCCCCCGTTGCCCTCCCCGGCGGCAGTAACGCCCCCCTTCACGTCGAAGACGGCGGCAAGGATGGAGAGGTGCCTCTGCTGTTTTTCCTCGGGAGTTGGAGGATCACCGGCGGAGGCGTAGGGCGGCGCGGCTGTTCGGGCCGGGGCCTGAGGCCCTTCGGCAGGGCGGCAGGGACACTAAAAGAAATGTGTTGACTAGTGACCTTTTCTTAGTGACTATGATTTTTTTGGTCATAGATCTATGACCATTCCGAATCGAATGGTCGTAGGGCATTTTGGAGGGATCAAAACATGAAAAACTATGACCTTTATTGTCAGAAAAGTCATAACTTGCTTACACCAGTTGGTCATAACATAGATGACACTTGTCTACGACCTTTATTTTAAGCGACTACGACCAATTTAAATGGGCATGGCAACTCACACACGATGTCTTAAAGTGACTTGTCAGCCACCTCCGCATTTCCGTCTACGTGTCATGTCCATATATCCACTTTTGCTTATTTGACTAGATAACACTAGATTTAAATCTACCACTAACATATGGGACCAACTGCCAAGTGGCATTACACGGTTATCCAATGACACGTGACACCTAACTCCCATGTGGCAGTGTTGATGAATAGCATCTCAACCATCTACATGACTAGCATCGAACGACCCAATTTTCACTCCCACCTAAACAGTGTCACACCATGTACCTGTCTATATACGTTAGCCGGGAAACCAAATTCAGAAAAATAATCGCGGGGAGACCAAAATATCGCCACCCTTGCGCATCTCGCAAACCCTAACAGCCGCCTTCTTCTCTCTTCCTGCCGCCACCTGCAGATCCAACCCTAACAGCCACCTTCTTCTCTCGTTCTGCCGCCGCCGCCCGCAGATCCACATCGCGCGGCCACCTAGTCCCAAACCCCCAGCACCACCCACCACTTTTCTTCTCTCCCCAGTCCCACCGCTTGGATCCCCCATCCGCGCCCCTCTTCTTCTCCTACTCCATCTACCGCCTCCAACTCCCGAACACCTACACACTGCAAAACCTAGATCACCAGGGCACGTAGGAGGTGCAACATGAAGGGCACGGGGAGGACGTCGGGGGATGCCGGTATTTTGCGGTCGCTCATTGTCGTCTGGTGGCGGCGTCATGGAGGCAGCACATCGAGCCACGAGGCCTCTGGCGCCGGCGGGCTACGCGGGATGCGAGCAACCAGAGCTAGCGGGTTCGTCGGGCCGGTTGCGGACGCCGCTGACTCTATTGTGGGTGGGGTCGTGGCCACGGGTGACTCCACGCCATTAGAGGTCGTCTCGCGGGGAGGACAGGCTGGTATTCGCCCCACCACGCTGATTGGCGACGGGCCACTTCACCTCTGGCGACTTCACGGGAGGGAGGTCATGGACATGTACATCTCTACAGGTTCTCTGTCAAGGTATATGGGTCTGATGCCGATGCACCCCCTTAGTTTGCCAGTTTGGTGACATGATCTATACAAGGAAGGTACAATTTATCTCAAATGCTGGTTGTCCATCTGCTCCCATAACTGTGTAGTGGAAGGGAAGACGATCTTCAAACATTGTGAAATGTAGTATATTTTCCTATTTGAGGAACACTAGCTTTACAACATAGAACAAATGTAGCTTAAGCCTGAAGTGGTTTGATAGAACCATCGCTCTGGTCTATAATGTTGGGCATGTGTCTTATGTCATCTAGAACTACTAAAGCCCTTGATATTTGTTGTTTAATTGGAAGCTCTAAAATGACTATCTCCGTGATGTCTACAGACCGAGTCAAATTTCGTTTTCTGTTGTTTATCTTGCACCTTAGCTTGGTAAAAACAATTGTGGTCTGATCTACAGATAAGTGGTGGAGGCCAAGTGTGGACACAGTTGTAGGTCGTCAGCAACAAGTATTCTAGATTACAAAGTCGGCATGGTTGAAGACGATTGCTTCACACTAAAGCAGGTTGAGGAACTTGGTCAGAAATCATGGACTTGGAAAATCTGGAAGTGACAAGGTATATACTAGTAGAATTACAGAAGCTGCATGTATGTTCAGATGGATGTACATTCATTCTAAATAATATTATTTTTTGCATATGAGATTTGGTCTACGTGATGAAGCTAGTGTTCAGATCAATGTATCCATGTTATATGGTTTGTTGTATACTAGCAGCTCCAACATTTATGTTGTTAGGACTATAGCTGCCCCGTGGGTTCATATATAGTTGTTGATACTACAGTTTGGACATGTTGTCGTTGATCCTTGCTTAGCTTCAGATGATTCCTTGTATGTCCTATGGTTTCTCCAATGAATCCTATTATTATCGATTCATGATCTATCTTGTCGTTTTCTCACTCTATTTTCTCCTATCCCAAGTTTATTGCAGCTAGTTGGCACCTATATTCGCCCAAATTGAAGGCCTGCCCGGGAGCGTCTGCGTCGTGCAAGAGTTCAAGCTGCTCGCTTCCAAGTCTCACCGTGGCGGCCTCGACTATGCTGCCCAGGAGCTTGTCAACATGAGCACCTCAAGGTTGAATTATTCTCGTTGGTCACGCTCCTCGAATCGATTGATGCACTGCTTCTATCCTATTATGTGTTGTTTCACTTCTGGCCAGTGACAAACTTTTCTATTGTAGGCTTATTCTTGTTCTGAATTGTGAATCAGGAGCTCTTTGTTCATCTAAATGTGTGTTGGTGTGCATCAGTCCGATGGGTGGCATTCTCACCACCGGAAGAGGGACATCGTAATTCATCTTTTAATACATGTTGGTTTACTTTTGTTCAGGTTCTTGGCCTTGTTCCCTTCAAAATAGGGATGTACATATATTTTCTTGACTGAAATGTATATACTCTTATTTCATTAATTGAGTGGTCTGTAATTTTGTTCCCTTTTTCTAAAAATATTATTTTATGATTTTGTGCTTAGTTAGTAAGCCATCAACATAGAAGAAACTGCTATACTCTAAAACAAGCTGGGAGATATCAATATAGTAGGACGCACAGCCGCTGTAAAACATACTACTGGTAGACTTCCGTTGAGTTTTTATTAGTTTGGTGGCATCGATTTTGATTGCTTATTTCCCACTATTACTTCTAAAGGCTTGGTTAGCATATTTTTTGCATGACCCCATGGTTTCTGACTAGGGGCCTTTTGTTATATGGCTTCAATTTATTTACTGACTCAAGACAAGGAAAATGCATGGGTTCCTTGAAGTCTTCTACGTCATTTACAATAGTCCTAGACGAGGTAGTACTAAGATGGTGAACAGTTGGTCTTCCTATATGTATCTGTGCCCCGCTATATAATGATACTTCAGGATTTGATGTAAGTCCGAAGTAATAAGATTGACAAACAGTTAACTGTGATAAACCATCTCCTACTTGTTCCTTTGTTACCACCAGAACTTTGACATGCTGTAGCGGAAGTGTTTGTGGATGGCTAGTGTCCCTATCGATACTATCGTGGCATCACGCCCTGCAGGGGGTGTCATAGTTCTCCTTCTCAGGTACTACAGACTTTTCATCTTTGCCCTTCATGTGTTTCTTGTAATGTTACTGAAACTTCGTATGTGATTTCTCATGAGTTAATTTAGCTAATTGGAACCCCTTGGAGTTTATCTTGTATATATATATTGTTTCTGAGTTTAAGCATGAAATAGTTGCTGTTCTGAAAGTGATCTTTCACCTCTTTGGTGTTGTTGTCAGTGTATATGATATCTTGCTGCCCTGTTACCATGACATATTTCCATTACTTATACAAGTTGGAAGTCGTTGCTGTGTATATGAAACTAATACCAAGTTGTAACATTAAGTTGGAAGTCGTTGATGTGTCTTGTGCTAGCTTGTTTGTTTGCGTAGTGACTAGAGGAAACTCCTGTAGCATTTTCACACCTTTTTTTGTTTTATGCGACATGTTTTTTTAATCACAGTGATTTAAGACAATCAGATCAACAAAACTCTTTGTTGTCTTAGCTTGCACTTCTTTAACGTCCTAAGATTCTTAGTTATCCAAAACACCTAAGAAGTAATACTAGTAGATCTAAGGGATGATGCACACAACACATGCTTTCGAACTAAGTTTAATTGAGATTGTATGTTTTCCATGTTGGCTAGCCAGCCAGATCACCACCCATCTTACTTCGGGTACTCTTTCAAGTGCTTAAAAGCACTCATATGTATGTGTTGTATTGTTGTCTTATTTGTCCAGAACAATCTTATTAGTAATTGCTTGGTTGCTCATCGATAGTAATGACTCCTGTAGCTAAGCATAAGTACATCTAGGTTGCTGCGAAGGTGAATTTGAGTTCAGGCATTAGGATCCTATTGACTAGTTACTGACCACATACGTGTCTTGCCACTCTAGGCATCTTCAGGAAGCACAAGACGCGGTAGCAACTGCCGAGGCACAGGCAGTGGCAGTCAGCGTCCAGCGAGAGCGAGGATACCAACCAAACCGAGAAGGCGGATCTCTTTTTTCCTGTTTAGGTATGGTCAAGTACAACTCAGTTTTATTAAGTATCAACTACTAAATATGCCCTATTTTTTGCATTGTTTTGGAGCTTTTGAAAATATTGCACCCTCATGCTTTTGCATAGCTTAACATGTTCTTTTGTTGTTACCAAATATTAAGTGGTGTTCCTCTCCTTTACAAGAGCTGCAGTCTTAAGTTTGAAGAAGCTCGTAGTCTGAGTTTTGAAGTCTGAAGTCAGAGCCAGATTTTAGATCGCAGTATTACTATGTTAGATAAGGATTATGGGATGGTTGTAATAGAAATTGTTTTGTTATTACTTAAAAGTATTTGATCTGTTATATTGTGTATTTGAAATATTTGTTGTTTACTATCAAACAGTGCAAAACTGTAATCTGTGAAAAATTGGAATCTGATGAGTGGGTACTTTAGGAATTTGAATTCTGACTAGCGGACCTGTGTGGAACTTACGCCTGAGTAGTAGGGCCTAGTAGTTAATCGCCACTGACAAGTAGGACCCATCTGACATGTGGGACCAATCGTAATTTAAATCGAAAAAATGAAAATGTTGGGCCAACAAAATTTTCATGGCCAAATATATGGGCTTGTCCCACATAATAAATGGATAGTAAAATCTAAGGCTTAGAAAGCAAAACGCTGGAATTGTTGGGCTAGCCCATGTAAAGCACCGAATTGGGCCAGGCTTAATTTGATCAATGACCATCTGATTTGGTCATAGATTTGCCATGTAGGATCGTCCACGTAGGATCTTACATGGACAAGGTAGATAGCCCATGACCAATTTTTTTGGTCATAAGTTCTATGACCATCTATTTTGGTCATAACTATCCATGACCAATTCAAAAAAAAGGTCGTTAGCTGTCTATAGTGACCCTCGTTATGTGACCTACTGTTTTTGGTCATAGAAAGGTCATAGATGAATTACTATGACCTTTCTATGACCAATATTTGGGGTCACCAGTTAACACATTCCTTGTAGTGGGAGGAGGGCGGCAGTGTGCCCTCAACTCGGCAGTCCAAGCGCGCTGGCTCATCGGGCCAAGATCTGGGAGAGGCCGATCTAGCCAGATGGGTCCAGCCATGGCCGGGGCGGAGGGATCTGGAGGTTCCTTGGATCGCCGGTACCGGCAGCCTTGCGTTTGGACTGCTTCTTTCCTTTCTTGTCTCCGACATGGAGGTGACTGGCGGCGTGGGAGCCTACTAGGCTTGTGAATAATGGCGGCAGTCCTAGGATTCCTTATGTCGCCAAGATGATGATCTGTCGGCGCTTTTCCCCATCGATCTGGCGGAAGTGGCGTGTTCCGGAAAGCTTCGCCAGCGAACTCCCATGGGCGAATAATGTCTGGAGATTGCTGGGTTGAAGGGATTCGGTCATGCGCACCCATGTTTTATTATGACCGTTTGGGCTCCGAGGGAGCGCTTCGAAGCTCTCTTGGCTGTTAATATCATGGGGCATGTTCTCGTTCCATGGCGCTGAGGGAGAATGTCATGGAGACCGAGATTTGAGGATTGACAATGGTGGTTCGAGTCTGGGTGGTGATGAGGAATTGGCTTGGTGACTTGTGACTTGGTGCAGTGGCATGCAAGTGGCGAATGCACAGGAGAGGTTCTCAGTCCTACCTTTCAGGGTGAAAACCTAGGGTCTAGCCTTAATTGGTTGTGCCTGGCAATGGCCTTGTTGAAGGTATTGTTTGAGAGCGTGGACTTTCTTCCGGGTGAAAACCTAAGACCTATGACCGGGCGATGACACTGTCTGTGCATTGTTCCGTTCTTGGAGGCATCGCTTTTGGAGAAGCTGGACTTCTAGTGTTATCTTGGTGGTGGTAGTACCGATGTTTCAACAAATGTGTCACTGTAGCGGGGTTTTTCTTTTTTGTAATTCTTTTTTTATTTTTTGGTTGTGTGCATCCGTACGTTGTTAGGGCAATGCGTTGTTGCAGAGGCTGGGTGTAATTGGTCTGATATTAATATATGCTCCTTTAAAAATAAGTGTAATGTTTGCTCGTAATGGTCAGCTTCACCTGCCATAGAGTGTGTCATATCAAGTAGTCGTTTAGGTGTTCTATTGTTTTAGAATAATTTATGAGCAGTGGTGACATAGCTAGCGCCAGTATGTGAACTTATGTTCGCACATATGCCACGTATTATCATTGTTCGATGAGTAGATCAGACGTGCCAGAACTTATCTCCGGCATAGTTGTGTCTTGTACCGAGTCAGAGATTGAGTATTTGCTATTTATGTCTGAATTGTACCATGTAACCAGTCAAGAATTAAGTTCCAGTGATGCTGGTAGTGTATTTTTTTGAACAACATTCTATTATTTTTACATCAAACGGTATGATTTTGTTGTTGTCTATACAACAAAACACAAAAACCTATCACGTACCATTCGATATTCTAATATGGTTGATGCTGGCAACGGAATTAGGAAATACAGAATTTCCAGAAACCAATGCGGCAAGACTAGGCTGTCTAGGGTATGTGAAAAGCACGCATCGCGCGTTGAAATGAAGAAACCATGGCAGGGTCGATATGTTTTCCAATGAACTTAGGCGTTAATTTCTTCAACAAACTGCGGTTGGAGTTTCCCCGTGTTGTTCTTCAAGTGCACGGTACAGAATTGACCAGCATCTTCACGTACGTCCAAGAAAAAACTGAAAAATGAGCCGTGGGACAACAACAAAACAACGCATAAAACGAGTTTGGCCAGAAGTACGGGGTCTCCTCATCCGCAACTACCTACCTCCTAGAATTATTGTGGTGCATGCATCCACCTGTCGTCCGTCCGTATGAAAGCACTAAATGCATGTGTAATACTAATTTGTTGATGGCCATGGGCTAAATGCATGCATGTGCATGTAGAGGTTCGCGTATGAAAATAATAAATAAATTACCATACGGTCTTGAACCCCTGATGTTGCCAGGACCTATCTATTAGTAATGCAGTAATGGGAAAGGCTTTTCGCGAACTTACCCTTGAAGACCGAAAAGCGCGCTCAGGAGCGTGTGGTTGATGTAGATGAGCCGAAGCCGACCTCAAGGTCGTGATGAAGTCCTTACACTCATGCGGCTTCAACGACTTGAGTGCCTCAAGTGTGACACCTCGCGGGGAGTTACATGCATCCGGTGCCTGACGATGACTCCCGCTTCCCCGATCTAGCAGCAGTTGTGAAATTAGAGCTCTTGGATCTAAATCCCGCAGCGCGACGGCGCTCCGCGGTGAAGCTGTCTCTCATTCGTGCAGTCCAAACTTGGGACCACGGTCACGGGAGAGAGAGAGAGAGAGAGAGAGAGAGAGAGAGAGAGAGAGAGAATATCAATTGGAGGTCTCCCCAAAAGTGAGAAAACATTTATTGAATATTGTGTCTATTTATCTGGCCAAATACCCTGACTAAATATAGGGGCAGGGGAGGTACTACCTCCCTCAAAGTCTCGGGGTGGGACTAAAGGAGGGGGAGATGTGGGGAGGCGCGCCGGCCAGCCCCCACCCATGGGCCCCACGTTGGGCAGGCCCAGTAGGGCCGCCGGCCACCCCCTAGGCCCCTCCTAGGGGTGTGGTCCCCTCTTGGGCCTTTTCCCTTCCGTGTTTTGGCCCATTAATCCTTTTGACCTTTAATTGATTTTCTCTTTTATTAAATAATTATAAATAAATGATTAAATCAATATTTTACATTCATTCACATATTATTCAATCTCCGTGGCTATGGAACACCTTCCACCTCTACTCCGGACATTCTCCAGACTTACCGAAACCCTTCTGATTTTCTCTCTACTCTTCTTCGGTGATTCTGCCAATCCTGTAAACACTCTCTAAGCATCATCAAGCCCTTAAGCGTGGTACCCCACGGTTCGGGAACACTCCAGACATGGTTGAGACACTCCTGGACCAAGGATCGATAGAGGGACCTAGATGGCCATGTGACCCCTGTGCATTCCACGAAGATATTTCGTCGTTTGAACCGGGACAGTCATGTCTTATTTCTTATGTCTCTCGATACTTGCATTGCCCGAGATCTGATCAATGAAATCACCATGTCGTGTTCAATCTCGTTACCGAACAATGCTACTTGACTCGTTCCGACAAGTGATATCCCTGTGATCAAATCACACGCTGCGCAGCTATTGGATATAACTTCTCCGAGTGGGCCCTTGAGTATCTTCCCGTTACGTGGACGGACAAATCCCGCTCTTGACTTATATTGCCTCTACGGTTCCTCCGAGTACCTAAACACACATTTATAATCACTATGTTACCAAGTGACGCGTGATGCTATCTAAGCACTCCCGGGAGACAGTGATTGATATAGCCTCATGGTACGATGATCCATTCTAATCATCGTAACTTGAACTTCGTGACATGATCGGATCACGATGTTTAAGTTGGGTATTGGTTCATCATCTCATTCTTAAAATGAGTTGACTCCATTTCCAACTGGCATAAATGCCACATGATCAGGAAACCTTGATCATCTGTTGACCAATGAACCAGTGACTAGAGTTTCACTAGGAACCCCTGGTTGTTTATATATCACACGTGTATGGACGTTTCCTTTCAATACAGTTATAGAATGATATAAAACTTAATCATAAAATTTATGAAATATGATAATAATCCTTATTATTATTTGTCTCTAGGGCATATTTCCAATAGTCTCCCACTTGCACTAGAGTACAAATAAAATAGCTGCATTTGTTCTCAATCATCGGCACCATGTTACCAGGTACCCTGAACATGCTTGCTCATAGAAGAGGTTGAGTCTTGGTCTGTACTTTATAGTCCCAAATCCTTTGCAACTTACTAATGTCACCTTGATTAACATTAATACTTTATCATCACATGATAACATCTTTGTGTATGCATTGTCGCTATGGCAGCAGAACGAGGCCGAATTCCAGGAGCCTACAGTGGTTTTAGATCAACCTCGAGGGCTTTCTCATGGGCATTGTGTCCTGGGACACACCATTCTACGTTAAAAACGAGCTAGCCCCACCATAACATTATACAATACATTAGATGGTACCCTTATCTATTATTATAAATGTATCCATCGAAATGTTAGTGCACCCTGTGCAACTTTCGATGTTTTGTTCACCTCGCTTTCTACTTGACTTTAGTTGGTATTACAGGAGTTTCCAACATATTCCCTTATAACATAACCCTTTATGCTTTAAGATATGTCATCCTTTATGGATTTGGAAAAACATGTCTATAGTTCTCTATTAGACACTACGGACAAACTTAGCTCAACGTTCGGTGATTCAAACTTAATCACTTTTCAAAAGTTCCTTACTGGATCATATATTATGTTAAGTTATCATCTTGGTTTTCTAAGATAGAACCTATGTATCAACATAGTGGATGATGATCATCCTTTTCTTTCTTTCAACCATTGATGTTAAACTTAATACTATTCCTAATTTGAGTTATTAAGGACCAGTTCCTTAATTAACTTTTATTCTGAAACCATTTTCAGAATCCTTTAAGGAATACTACATAATATCGTAATATTCTTATTATCAACTTCTACTCCCTATAAATCATTATTTATTGGTACTTGCGCTTTTATTCTTAATGTGTCGTATACACACTTAAGAATCACTCATTTAAGCTCCCACTCAAATATGTTCCCAACATGTTTGGGTTTGAGTCGTTACACTTACTCAAACTATATTCCTACATATTTGAATTTGAGACTTAAATTGCTCCCACTCAAAAATATGTCATTCACATATTGTTTTAGGAAGACTTTCATAGCTCCCACTCAATTTCATGCAAATTGCATATCCACTCACTATTTTGAACAACTTCAAAATCCTTTGATCAAATATCAAACTAGGAGATTTACAATGAGATACTAGTACTTTACTAGTATTTAAATCCACTAGACATTCAACACACTTGAATCAAATTCATTTGAATTTGTCCAATACTTGACAAATTGTGCTTTGGTCATTTACCCCTTTTTCCACTATGGATTTGTAGTCATTTGGGAAAATCCAAGTAACCCTTTTACTTGTAATATTCAACAATGAATTACTTTCCAATCTCAAGGGAATTTTGCTTTGGGATTTCTCATATCCTTAGCTTATCATTATTTCCTTAGTAGTTCGTAGGCATGTCATATTCTGGTAATCATGACAAATGATTCACAAGTGATTCACAAATGTCTCCATACAAGATATGGGTTACATTTTGAATCCTACTTCATGTAGTGAAAACACTAGTTGGGAAAACACAACGATCACTATCATTGATTCTTTCCTTTGTGAGGAGAATCGTTCAGGAACACTTTCTGTTGTGCTTCTCAACACTCTGATGCAGGGATTTGAATCCTCATCATGTTTTTCACTATCTTCCATTTGCTTCATAATCGAGAAATATCACTGAATGTGAACTTTCTCGAGAATGCACCAAAATCCAAGCAATACTAGTTTTGCTTCTCTTTTGGTTTCAGCTATGGATTTCGTATTCAAAGTTTCCAATGAATACTCTATAAGGACTTATTATATATTGTTTTGGTTATATCGAATTGTCGTGGTGGTGTCACAGCAGATGCCATGGATAGGCTAAAGGTGGGGCCAATATGCACTAGAGGAATCCAGGGAGGGATAGTGTGGTGATTCCACACACAGATGCTTTGTATTCTCAAAGTTCACTGATTTTACAGATGCTCCTTGAGCTGTATTGGGGAGAGGAGGAAGAAGAAACTCTCTTACTCTCACCACAACTTATCACCCAATCCACAAACTACTCACCCGCCAGCCCCAACTACAGAGGCCCTAGCGCCCCTTATAAAGGAGAGGCTAGGTTCCCAGTTAGGGCATAAGTGGAGGCATATTCCTGGGAATATGCCTCTCCTAAAATAGCAAACCGACTGGGTCTCCTTTTCCTTCGTAAGCCATGCAGAGCCTACGTAACCCTCTGCGGCGCCAGCGTCAGCCGACATAGGCTACGTCACCTTTGTCGGCCATGCCCTGCTGATCCCTCCCTCTGTTCGCTTCGCTCACGCTCCAGCGCACAGAGACCACCTTTTGACCAGCGAGATACCTTCCTTCTCTTGCAAGCCTGGTATAACCCGGCCCCGTGGGTACCTGCATACAAGTTACAAAAAGCATGCCGGCATACGCCATACGTCGGCCGGGACACAGTCAGGTGGACATCCTCCGATCCGGGTTACTCCATAAGTCGGCCTGCCTTGAGGTGACCCAGCCAGCTTTCGCTTTGACCTTGCTATACCTCGGCTAACCCGGCCTCTATACCCCGGCGTGACCCTACCCGGGGGTATCCCCCCAACATTAGTCCCCGAAGCTGGTGCGGTCTTAGCAATTTCAGCTGCTAAGGCCACGGCAGGTTCAATCTACTGAGCTTTTTGCTCCCCTTTCTGAGTTACCTTGTAGCTCGGATTTCGTGGCCTAGCTTTCCCTTGGCACATTCCGAGTTTTCACTCGATGGCTGGGTCACTCTTTAGTTTTCCGTGTTATCCTTCCTTCTCTCATACACTTTCCCACATCCTACGTGGAGGGTAATCATCACATTGCCTCATTTTAAGGGCCTGCACCCGTTACTGCACTTATTGTCAGGGGTTACTGCTGCAAACGTCATGTTGCAGCTGCCTCCTCGTTAACTGCATCACCACGTCACATCATGGGATCCCCTATTTCCTGTAGCCCTTCCTATGGCTTGCCTCTTATTGGCTGATCCGGAAGATACACGGCCACACCATGCTGCCTCAGGGCACTGCCCGATCCTACTATCCATTGCAAGGGCACTATTAAATAAGGGAGGGAGCGCGTCCCTTAGATGTTTTCCCCCTTCTCGCGCCCCTCAGCCTCTCTGCTCCTTCTTCTTCCTTGCGGCATCGCCGCCGCCACCGTCGCTTCTGCT
The DNA here is from genome assembly GCA_910589775.1 of Avena eriantha. Taxonomy (NCBI): domain Eukaryota; kingdom Viridiplantae; phylum Streptophyta; class Magnoliopsida; order Poales; family Poaceae; genus Avena; species Avena eriantha. Next base: position 300,148,735 of record OU342743.1, read on the forward strand.
CCACAGCGCCGCCGCGCCTTGCTTCTTCTCATTTCCTTGTGTTGGCCTCGCTGCCGCTCCCGCGCTGTTTCAACGTCATGGGGCCGCGCCAATCCAAACCTCTGTCCCCCACCTTTGATCGGGCCGGTGAGGACAGTGACTTGGAGATGACTGAGGAGGAGCTCGCCGTCGTCGAGGAAGAAGAGATGGAGGAGGAGGGCGAAGCTCAAGAGCGTGGTGCCTGGGCCGGTTCTTGGGTGTGCCAAGACGATATCGATTGGCTCTACCGCACCCGCCACATCCCCAAAGGCGTAATTTCCCGCCTTGCCTCTGAGGAGATCGCTCCCTCACCCAATCCGGGTGAGTTCGTCGTCTTCCTCTCTCACTTCTAGCGTGGCTTCAGCCTGCCAGTGAGTGACTTCTTCCATGATTTTGTCAATTCCTATGAACTCCAACCTCATCATCTTCTGGTGAATGCCATTACATCCCTCTCCTCCTTCGCATCCGATGTAGAAGGATACCTCGGCTTGTGGCCTACTAAAGAGTTATGGATCCGGTTCTTCGGTCTCCGGAAGAATGTTATCCCGGATAAGACAGCTGCCCCTACTGACAAGCTACTCACCCAGTGCGGTGCCGCTTCCATTTCTCCCCGCAAAAACTCTGTCTTTCCCCGGGTTACCGGCCTCGAGTCCTGCAAGGGCTGAGCCCGGACCTTTTTTATGTGAGGAATGGCTCGGATGAAGATCTGATCCGGCTGCGCCCCTTCGCGATGGGTCCCCCTAATCCGGCTATGTGGGACCGGGTTCCCAAGAAACCAACTGCCTTGGCGAATCAGGTTAATTAGCGGTTCAAGGAACTGAAGGATCTAGGGCTGCGCAACGAGGATGTGATGATCACATTCATCCGCAGCCGGATTTCCCCCATGCAGAAGCGCACACACAAACTCTGCCATCTGAGCTGGCGACTTGACCCCAACAGGACCTCCTCCTGCGAGTTGAACAACACTGAGATCTTCCGCCGGGTCAAGGCCATCTTCACGACCGATAAGGACTTCAACGCTGACTGGGATTGGGGGTTGGAGCACCACTGCCGGGACAGGCCTCCTCATGCGGTAAATCTCATTACCCAATCCTTCTTCGAGTTATATCATATGTCGGAGCATGTTGTTTATTTGATCCCTTTGAATTTTCCCTTTAGTTGTTTCTTCAGCATACCATTGAAGATGGCACCAAGCCTTCCCTCAAATGGGGGAAGGATCGACTTGTTTTAGACGAGGAGGAGCCGGATCAAGAAATATTCTTGCCTACCCCGGACACATCCAAGCGAACCTCTGGTAACTTATTTTCCTTAAGGAGTTGGCTTGACGATGAGGATGATTCCGATATTGAGGTGGTGGAGGTATTTGACCTGGTGCCCATTTCTTACGCGTTTCCGGCTTCAGCTAACCCGGCTGGGTAGATCCATGAAGATCCCCCTCTCGCTACGAGTGAGTCGGCCCCAGCCGCGTCTAAGAAGCGGGCTGCCACTTCAGCTGCTTCTTCCGAGCCTTCTCAAACAACCAAAAGGCGAAAGAAGTCCGCTGACAAGGTCGTCAGCAAACCTCCGACTAAGGCCATAGTCCGGAGAGCTCGGAAGCCCAAGGATCCTCCAACCTCTGATGAGTGAGTTTGTTTTTCCTTGTACCATTTTCCGCCTCGAGTTTCTTTGTCTTCACGCCTCTCTCTGTTATATAATTTGTTATTCATCGTTTAATTTGATAGGGCTGCCATGGAGGTTCCCCAGAGCGGCTCCAGCATTGCTTCATCTTTTCGGCGTACCGCATCTCCCCCTCGCGACGATAACACGCACCCACTGAGCCCAATTCAGGAAGGCTCGGTGGCTACACCGGATCTTAGCCCACCTCACCCAGAGGAGGGCAACCTCGGTGCAGGGGGAAGTGGTGTCGCCGAGGACATGCTAAGGCCGGATGCTCCCAGCTCCTCATCGGCTCAGCCGCAACCCGTCGTCCCTGAGATACCAACAACAGTAGCACCACCAACGCCAACACCAGCACCATCACAAGCACCAGCACCCGTACCACCAGCAGCACCAACAGCATTAGTAGCAGCAACTGCAACACAAGCACCAGCGCCAGCACCAAATCCTCCTGTCTCGTCCGAGTCTTCCAAGACTCGGCGAGAAGACCCAACTAGCACTAAGGCTGCGCCCAAGTCCAAATCTGCAGCTCAAGCCTCAGCCTCCCAACAGCAACCCAAGGCCAAGAAAAGTTCTGGTACCACCAAAGCATCATCTATCGAGGCTGGACAACGCACCCTTGCGTCCATGCTGCCGAAGAGAGATGCCTCCTCCGGGTCAGCTGGCAGCAAACAACTTGCACTATATACCAGCCCTGCTGCCGCCCTAGTTGCAAGGAGAGAGGCCCACGCCAAAGGCTTGGTCACGCCCCACATGCTTAGTGAAGAGAGCTATCCTCCGGCTTTGATCGAATATGTCAATAATTGGAACAGAGCGGAATTCGTCGATCCAAACGACGATCTCCTAGAGAAGTTTGGGCCCGCCGAGTTCAGCGCACAGATGAATACGGCAGCCAAGGCTATCAACATTGTTGGCCGGATGATGGAGGTACGCTACTTTGTCTTTTCCTTAATATGCACAAGTCCTTAGAGATATCTCCATTAGTCCCCGAGCCTCCGGGGGAGTAACTTGTTACTCGGACAGATGCTCCTTAGAGAACTAGCATAGCTCCTTAGTAGCTTAGAATATGCACACACCTAGAGCCGGGTTAAGTTCCACTTGGCCTGGATTTTGTACACTTCGAATATGCACATACCTAGAGCCGTGTTATGTTCCACTTGGCCCGGATTTTGTACACTTCGAATATGCACACACCTAGAGCCGGGTTAAGTTCCACTTGGCCCGGATTTTGTACACTTCGAATATGCATACACCTAGAGCCGGGTTAAGTTGCACTTGGCCCGGATTTTGTACACTTCGAATATGCATATAGCTGAGCCAACTATGCTCTTTTCAGATCACTACCAATCGTCGGACTGCTGAGTTTCAGCGCCTCTTGGACTCACACAAGGTGCTGCGCTCGAAACATGCTGCTCTTCTTGCTGAGTGTGAGAAAAAGGGTAAGTTTTCTCCTCGACTTCTCCCCCCATCTTTCTTTGTCTTTTCCCATCAAATTAATCTGTCATTCGGATTGCACAGCCAAAGTGGAGGCCGAAAATACAATTATGAGAAAAAACTTGGACAAGATAAAAGGTAATTCACTTTGGTTACTCATTTTCCGTGCTTTCTCTCCTTTCTCCTGGGCTCAGCAGATATTCATACCTCAGCTCTGCCGGGTCAACAAATCGTTGGAGCATCCCTTGATGATAGTGTGCCCGTGCCTGATATGATGCTGCATTTTCTCGAACAAGCAAGGCAACATCAAGCCAATCTCAAGAAGAAGGATGACGAACTTGCCAAACTCTGAGCCAAGGATGATGAACTTGCCAAGCTCAAGGCTGAGATGAAAAATCTCAAAGAGCTCCACAAGATTGAGATGGACAAGGCTAGCCAAGACTTCACCAAAGAGCAAGAACGTCTTAGCCTTCAACTTGCAAAAGATCAAGAGTTGCTGAAGGAGGCCGATGTCCAGCTTGACTCGGCTAATGTTGAACTTGAGAAGCTCCGGAAGAGGCATGCTGATTGCACCAAAGAGCTGACCCGGATCCATAGTCATATCTCCCGTAAGCTCTTTTCCTTTCGCCGACGTGTATTTCTCCGGGTTAAACTCCTTTACTTACTTTACTTGTTTTGTTTTCAGGCAAATTCCCCGAGGGCGATGCCGTTGCGGCTACTGCCGTTGCCAAGTTCCGCCGGCAGAGGGGTACCCCAACTAATCCTGGCTCTGAACCCATTCCTTATGACATGGAGGATCTGCTAGTCAGCCTATCCTCCTAGATTGAAATTGTGAAGAACTATGGTTTGGGTCTCCTGGATTCAGTCATCCGGATCTTCCATGCACTTTGGCCTGGTGAGGATCCTCCGGAGGGATCCACTGCTTTGATCAACAAGCTGATGGATTGCGAGACCCAGCTCGACCTCTGAGGGAATCCGCCGCTCATGCTGGAACTGATACTGTCCTCCATTTCGTGCTCACTTGGTATGAAAAACTAGACTTGAAGATCCTCGAGCGCTTGCGTACCGGGTCCAGTTGGTCGAATGATCCGGATTGGGTTGCTCGGTGCAAGGCTTGTGCCAACAACCTTATCCAGTTTGCCCCTGTCCATCAATGGAACGAAGGACCAAGCTTCCTCGGCGTCGTTGACGACGAGTACGTTGAAGATGGTTCGGATGACGAGGAAGAGGACGAAGCATCATATCTCGAAGAGAATGAAGATGACGATGAGGCTGAAGCTAATCTGGACAACGAGGCTGAAGCCGCAGCTCCACCCACTGGCGCCGAGTTATCCCCTCCTACTGCTGCTCCTTGAGCACCAAAAACACTTTGAAATTTATCAGATCCCCGGTATGCCGGGTGCAAATGTATCAATCATACTGATTATATTTTGCTACTAAGCTATTCACGCCGGATTAACTTGGGCGTAGTCCCTGAGTTTCATTTTCTTGTTTCTTCAATTTCATGGCTTGGCTCGCGTCTACCTTGATCGGTTTTGTGACTTATGAGTCCGAGCTTCAAAAGTTGACTTAACAATACTTGGAAACTTTAGGATTAGCTCAAAATAATCCAGCATAGTAAAGATAAAGTAAACATAGGGTTAGTCCGAACAATAAATATCGGCTCGATTACGTTCTTTTCCTTAGTCGTTTTTCGTGTGCTATGCAATTCCAAACTTGTTCTCTTGCTTGCCATAAAGCCAATTCTTGTTGGACAGTAGCAAGTCGAAGAGTTGAGTTTTTGGTGCTCACACACTATTCATCTGGCTTAGGCAGAAGCAACTTAAGCTAGCCGACATAAAAAATAAATAACAAACACATAGAACAACAAATATTACTAAGGTAGTCCCCAAGTTACTGCACCAGGTGCCAAGATTTCATTGATAAACTCATTGCCGGCATACATACCGACATATGAGAAACTCGGATACACACACTTCTTTGTTAAGTGTAGAACGGACGAAGTAGGGCTACATTCCATGGACGGTTAGATTCCTCGCCAGACCTGTCCGCTTTGTTCTTCTCCTGTGGTTGTGCATCAATGAGATAATAAGAGTCATTGTGTAATGCTTTGCTTACAATGAATGGCCCTTCCCATGGGGGGATAACTTATGCATGCCAGTAGTACGTTGCACCAACCGGAGTACCAGATCACCTTCCCGGAAGACTTGGGATTTACTTTCCGGCTATGATAGCGTCGGAGATTTTGCTGATATATGGCGGATCTGGACAATGCCAATTCTCTCGCTTCTTCCAGCAGATCAGCATCATGTTACCGGGCTTCTCGCACTTCGGCTTCTGTGTATTGGGTGATCCTAGGCGAATGCTCTATGTCGGCTGGTAATACAGCTTCTGCCCCATATACCAGAAAAATGGCGTATAGCCTGTTGATCGATTCGAAGTTGTTCTTAAACTCCACAGTACCGCTGGTAGTTCTTCTATCCAGCACCCTGCTGATCTTTGCAGCGGCTCAATGAGCCAGGGTTTTATCCCAGATAGTACTAATCCGTTGGATCTTTCCACTTGTCCGTTTGACGCGGGGTGGGCTACTGAGGCAACGTCTAGCCGGATCTTCTTATCCCGGCAGAATCGCGCAAATGCTCCTTCAGCAAAATTGGTGCCGTTATCTGTTATGATACTGTGAGGGTAGCCATATCTCAGGATGATATATTTGAGGAATGATACGGCTGTAGCTCCATCACATTTTCTTATCGGCTTTAATTCAATCCATTTTGTCAACTTGTCAATCATAACCAAGATATGGGTCATGTTTCCTTTTGCCGGCTTAAATGGGCCAACCATATCCAAACACCATACGGCAAATGGCCAGGTAATCGGTATAGTCTTGAGCTCCGACATTGGCATGTGTGTCTTGGTAGTATACCTCTGACAACCATTATATTTTCTTACTAGATCCTCTGCTTGCTCCAAGGCACTTGGCCAGTAAAATCCATGCTGGAAAGCTTTTGCTACTAAGGCTCTGGATGAGGCGTGATGCCCACATTCCCCTTGATGTATATCTCGGAGGATGTCAAGCCCTTCTTCCGGGTCAACACATCGTTGGAGGACATTCGTGACACTCCTCTTGTATAGCTCGGCGTTGATAATCATGTATGCCTTTGTGCGCCTCTGAATTTGCCTTGAAAGCACTTCTTCATTGGCAAAGATCCATCCTTCAGGAACTGGAATATGTGCAGTGCCCAAGCTGGTAAGGCTCGCACCAGAAACACATCCTCGTTAATTTCCATTTGATCCGCCGACATAACCTCTGTCGGATCACGCTGTGTAGTCCCTGGGTTCTGCGAAGCAGTCCCTAGGTTTGCAGAAGCAGTCCCCGGGTTTCCTGAACCACTTCCCACATCAATGTCCATGGGCACAGCTCCAGACTTCGGATCGGTCGGGATATAGATTGACTCGGACTCTGGGGATGTCCTGATAGATGGCTTTCTGAGGTGCTCTAGTGCTACACCTGGCGGGATCGCTTGTCAGGTTGATCCGAGCTTCGATACTACGTCAGCAGTCTCATTTTCCAGCCGAGGTACATGGTGAAATTCGCATCCCTCGAAGTATCCTGATATCTTCTGCACATGAAATCTGTACAATCCAATGTTTGCATCCAGAGCATCCCATTGCCCTGAAACTTACTGAACTACCAAATCCAAGTCACCGAAGCACTGGATTCGACGTATTCCAATTTCTTTTGCTACTTTGAGTCCATGCACAAGTGCTTCATATTCGGCAAAATTGTTTGATGCGGTGAAGTGGATCTGTAGCACATACTTCAGCTGATCTTTCTTGGGAGAGGTAAGCACAACTCCGGCGCCTAACCCGGTTTTCGTCTTTGATCCGTCAAAATGCATTCTCCAGTAATTCGGATCTGGCAATGGTGGCTCATATTGCATTTCATCCCAATCTTCGAAAAAGTCGGCCACAACCTAAGATTTGATCGCATCTCTCCTGTCAAATTGTGGAGCGTAAGGGGCTAGCTTGATTGCCCATTTTGCGATCCGGCCGCTTGCATCCTTGTTGCTCATTATTTCATATATGGGGGCTTCACATATCACTTTGATGGGGTGCTCTTCAAAATAATGCTTTAGCTTCTTAGTTGCCATATACAAACCATACGCCATCTTCTGATAGTGAGGATAGTTTTGCTTTGATGGTGATAATACCTCGCTCGGGTAATAGACTGGCCTTTGCACCGACTTACCCTCTTCGTCGCTCTCTACCACGATCACTGCACTTACAACCCGGTTGGTTGCGGCTATGTAGAGCAACATTGGCTTTTTTGATAGTGGAGAGGCTAACACTGGTGCAGTAGCTAACATTTTCTTTAACTCAATGAAGCCTTCATTGGCCTGCGGCGTCCATATGAAGTTATCCGACTTTTTCATTAGCTGATAGAGAGGCAGTGCCTTCTCTCCCAACCGACATACAAACCGACTTAAGGATGATAGGCACCCAATGAACTTCTGGACATCGTTAAGACACTTCGGCAATTCCATTCGCTCTATGGCTCGTATTTTAGTTGGGTTATCTTCGATACCTCGGCTAGAGACAAGAAATCTGAGTAATTTTCCAGCCGGAACACCGAAGGTACACTTCTCCGGGTTAAGCTCCATTCGGAACCTCCTTAGGTTCGCGAATATTTGCCTGATATCATCAAGGAGCATTTTGATTTCCTTGGTTTTTATAACCACATCGTCAACATACACTTGCACATTTCGACCAATTTGATCGTGTAAGAATTTTTGCATACATCTTTGATACGTTGCCCCTGCATTACGTAAACCAAAAGGCATAGTGCAATAGCAATAAGCCCCGTACGGGGTGATAAATGCAGTCTTTATTTGATCATCTGGGTTTAGTGGTATCTGGTGGAAACCAGAATATGCGTCTATGAATGACAACAGTTCACACCTAGCAGTAGAATCTATGACCTGATCTATCCTGGGTAGCGGGAATTGATCTTTGGGCACGCCTTGTTCAGGTTCGTGTAATCGATGCACATACGCCAAACCACTTCTACATTCGGATCATCTTTCTTCTTTTCCACAAGCACCGGATTGGATAACCAATCCGGGTAAAGCACTTCCATGATGAACCCGGCTGCGAGGAGCCAAGCTATCTCATCTCCAATGACTTGTCTCCTATCTTCGGTGAAGCGGCAAAGAGGTTGCTTCACCGGCTTTGCCTCGGGTCTCACATTCAAAGAGTGCTCGACCAACTCCCTCGGAACACCTTAAAAGTCCTGTGTGGACCAAGCAAAGATGTCCCGATTCTCACGGAGGAAATTGACGAGCTCGCTTTCCCATTTCTCATTTAATCCGGCACCAATTGTTACGGTGCGTTCTAGGAACAGGTCATCAACAGGCACTTTCTTTGTATCCTTTTTGCTTGAAACGAGACACTTCCATGCGGGTTACTCAGCACCGGCATATACTGTTGTGCGGACTGAGCCAATGCCGCTACTTCCTGGATCTTTCTTTTCTCTAGTTCAATCACGAGCGACTCGGCCAGGTTAGACCCGGCTGACGCACACTCAATGGAACGTCGGAAATCCCCAGCTATGGTGATTACTCCATTTGGCCCAGGCAACTTCATCTTCAGGTAACTGATGTGAGTACTTGCCATGAATTTGTTCAGGGCCGGCCTGCCGAGCAACGCATGATATGCGCTTTGTAAGTTCACAACTTCAAATTCCAAATTCTCAGTTCGGCAGTTATCTCTTGTGCCGAATAACACGTCAACCCGGACTTTGGGAATGGGTTCACAGGACATACCTGGCACAATGCCATGGAAAGTTGTGCTTGTAGCTTGGAGCATGTTCTCCGAGATAACCAACTTGTGCATAGTATCCACATACATGATATTGATTCTGGTGCCATTGTCGATTAGCACCTTGGAGAACCTCACATTGATATTTGGCCCAATGAACGTCGGGTCCAGCACTAATGCATACGAACTAGGATTCAACATGATCTTGGGATGGTCCTTGATACTCTAGGTAATTTCCTGATCTGACCAAGGCATATACCTCGTCACTGCTGGCATAACCGCATTCACTTTCATATGTCGGCGTTGCAAGCTTTTTCTATCAGTTTCCTCCGTGGTAAACACACAGTAACTCTGGTGATGCTCCCTATATTCATTTCTCCCCTGATTGTTGGGATATCTTTGATCTGGCTGATGCTGATTTTCCACCTGATGCACTACATCCCTTCTCTCATGGTTCTCATACCTCGGCGGAGGTGGTGGCAACATTAACTGTTGCGTATTTGCTCCGGAGAGCAATTGTTGCCGAGGTAACTCCTGTCGAGGTTGATTGTTCCGAGGTGCCTGAGCATTCCCCGAGCCACTTTGCTCTATCTTCCTCATCCACTCATATTGCTGGGTTGTATGACCTGCCGGGTTACTCGGATTTGGCGTGTGAGCATTGCCTCATACGTATACCTCGGCCGGTCTTTCTTTTCTTGCCACTATCTCTTTTGCTCGGGCGTCCAAGTTTTCTTGCCATCGTTTCTTGGAGTCCACTGTTGCCCTCCAGTTTTCTGACGCTGATTACTCCCTGCTCCGGGTTGATCTTGGTTTACAGCAGCAACTTGTTGTGAACTGTATCTGTAATCCGGTCTATCATATCTTCTCTTACTCCGGTAATCATTTCGCCGGGATGATCCGGCTCCGTCTCGCTGGTAGTACTCCTCATTTGACTCGTTTGACACAAGCCGGGATTGAGTCGGATCACCTAAAGCATACGAATCAGCAATCCGGATTGTTTCTGCCAGCGTAGTTGGCATATCCCTTTGTAACCTTTGCCATAGCATGCTTGAATATCTACACCCTTGTGCAAACCAAACTATGGCCTGAGACTCAATCACGCCTTCACATGAGTTTCTCACGTTGCACCAGCGAGTTAGGAACTCCCGGTCTGTTTCATTTGGTCTCTGCTTGCACATTGGTAAGGTCTGTGGCCTATTCGGCCTCTGATACGTGCACGAGAAGTTACTGACGAACATTTCCTCAAAATCTAGCCAGCAGTTGATACTACCGGGTGGTAAATTGTTTAGCATACCTTTGCTGGCCCCTCTAGCATCTGAGGTACGTATATCACTACCCATCTCAAATTGCATGTCGCAATCACCGCCATTGCGTATTTGATTAACCAATCCTCCGACTTGGTGCTGCCGTCATATGTTTTCGTGCCTCTGGGTAACTGGAAGTTAGGTACCGGAGGCTCTTTCATGATCCGGGGCCCGAAGCACGCTGGACGCGGAGGACCTTGCCCCTCAATTTGCTTCGACCTATAGAGCCGATCCAGCTTCAGCCTGGCGTCATCAGGCAACAAGTTCCTACTTCCCAACCTTGACCCTATCACATGATGATCCGTCCTATGGTATCCTGCATTTACCATTTCCGAATCACCATCGTTGTATCTGTCTTGCTCTTGGTGAGCACATTTCTGCCGCATACCCTGGCCGGCACTTTGCTCTTACCGAGGTATATTTTGCTGCTGCTGTTGCCGAGGTAGGTTTTGCCCTGCACCTGCCGAGTTACGCTGTCCGGCATTGCCGTTTTCAGCGTTTCTCTGACTGGCATTGCCTTGGTCGCGGTTACCTCGGCCAGCTTCACTTCGGCTGACACTTTGTCGATCCTCATTTCCTTGCACTGCCTTTCCTTTCCCTGCCCTTGCTAGGTCATACGGGACTATCTGTTTGTTTGTCCTTGCCGAGGTTATCACTTCCTCTCTTCTAGGGCCATCATGAGGGGATGATGCAGCTCTAGCAGATTTCTCTAGGTTACCCACTGCCAAAAAAACGACCTTGGAAGCCCCAGCTCTTGCCGGGTTAGCCCTGAGCAACTCCTCATTCTGTCTGTTAGCGATCCGAACTAACTCGTTGACCCTCTCCTGCTGTCTTTGCCGGGCTTCACTCGTCAAACCTTCTAGTTCAGATGCAGCCGCATCCGCTGCTCTGAGGTTCTTTGCTGAGGTGCTGTACTTCGACAGCCCCATGGACAAAAGGTTCTCTGATTCCTCAACTCTAGTCTCACCCTCTTTGTTCATTTCACTGATGAGGTTTCTCCCTTTTACTTTTACATCATCTACCTTATTTGCTCTCGCGTACTTGCGCAGCGTCATGTTCAACGACTGCTGAGCCGCGGCTATCTTTTTCGCACCCTGTAGTATTTTCTGCCTAGTTTCCTCTAACTCGGCTTGTGCCTGAGCCGGATCTACCACAGGTGCTATGGGGCTTGCCAAGCTATCTATCGCCTGCTGCAGCACATTCTCTGGCCTCTCTAGCGGAGGACCTCTACTCTTCCTCGGCGCCTTGGGTGTTACCGCCGGATCTGGTGCCGGGTCCTTGCTCGCGCCAACGTCAGGTGCTATCATCATCACCTCAGCGCGATCAGGAGAGCGAGTGATACGCGTACCGTCAGCCGTGCTAAGGGCCGGCTCGCCTCCTTCGACGACGTGCTGCGGGTGAACGCATGACACATCAACGCCGACGTAGATTTTGTGGGCGCCAAGCTTGACGAAGAGACCGTTGCGCGGTGGAGGTCGCTTGCCGAAGCTACCAGCATTGTCGCTGACATAGTCCAACTCTCCAAAGCGATGAACGAGCCCAGAGACGATGCGCTCGCCGTTGCCGATGATGCTTCCCGTCCGGATCTTCACTCCTGCTAGCACCGCTAGCCCCACGATGGGCGCCAACTGTCGTGGTGGCGTCACGGCAGATGCCATGGATAGGCTAAATGTGGGGCCAATATGCACTAGAGGAATCCAGGGAGGGATAGTGTGGTGATTCCACACACATATGCTTTGTATTCTCAAAGTTCACTGAGTTTACAGATGCTCCTTGAGCTGTATTGGGGAGAGAAGGAAGAAGAAGCTCTCTTACTCTCACCACAACTTATCACCCAATCCACAAACTACTCACCCGCCAGCCCCAACTACAGAGGCCCTATCGCCCCTTATAAAGGAGAGGCTAGGTTCCCAGTTAGGGCATAAGTGGAGGCATATTCCTGGGAATATGCCTCTCCCAAAATAGCAAACTGACCGGGTCTCCTTTTCCCTTCGTAAGCCATGCAGAGGCTACGTAACCCTCTGCAGCACCAGCGTTAGCCGACACAGGCTACGTCACCTTTGTCGGCCACGCCCTGCTGGTCCCTCCCTCTGTTCGCTTCGCTCACGCTCCAGCGCACAGAGACCACCTTTTGACCAGCGAGATACCTTCCTTCTCTTACAAGCCTGGTGTAACCCGGCCCCGTTGGTACCTGCATACAAGTTACAAAAAGCCTGTCGGGATATGACATACGTCGGCCGGGACACACTCAGGTGGAGATCCTCCGGTCCGGGTTACTCCATAATTCGGCCTGCCTTGAGGTGACCCGGCCAGCTTTCGCTTTGACCTTGCTATACCTCGGCTAACCCGGCCTCTATACCCCGGCGTGACCCTACCCGGGGGTATCCCCCCAACACGAATAAGCCCAAAAATTTCACGACGATCCATACTAGATATGGAGCCGATTTCACGAATTCACATGGTTCACTATGTATTCTAATTGAGTGCTAACTATTGGTCTCTACATCTACACTACAACGATTTATTTGCAACCATCTATTCACCCACTTTGATATCAAATATCATATTGTGATGCTTTTCATTTTGACATTTCAAACACATTGCATTTCACAATTTCTCTTCATGCCATTCTTATAAAGTCGAATTCCATTATTATTGATAAAATCATAGTAATTGGATTCTCATTTATCTTTAATACCCTTTTTTGTTGATGAAATAATTTGATCATATCAAATAGTTTCATATTCATGTTTCCTTTGGTAAATTACTTTACACATTTAAACAATCATATAATGATAATTACCATTTTGTTAAACTATAATATATCGAATATGTATTCTCTTTAACAATTCCTCAAACACTTTGTATTCAAGTAATACACGGTGTTCAAGTTATTTTGCCGAACTTGGGCATGATTCATATGTGATAAGAAATCAAGTTACTTTCACATATTATCAACATAACTTTGAATTTAAACAATGGTTTCATTCATTAATGAATATATCATTAAGTTTGGTTTTTTCAAGGCATTTCAATATTTTACAAATGTTCATGTATTATGAATTAGTTTCAACACCAGGATAATTCACATATAATCGAACAAGATATGAACACAAATAGAAATCATTCATAAAAGTGGAACAACTGTTTGTTAGAAGCTCATATGAATAACCGTCTCACGAAGTGTGAGACACACTAATGAAGTTCATGATCTATCGATTACAATAATCATCCTAAAACACAAAGTAAGTGATAAATGTTGAGGGAGAGTGTTGTTGGCCATCATCATCATGCTCGCCATCAACACACAACGTCACCTCCTCTCCAGCAAGCACCTCTATGCAGAAGGACCTGTTTTTAGTAAAACAAAACAAGTATCAGATATACTTAACACTGCAAATGTGTTTGTAAGATTATAACATTTATAAAATTGTATATCAAGTATATACCTTTGTCATCGATGACCTCACCGACAACAGGTTCAACCATCACATTCCTGAGATGTGATATGAACCTGTGGAAATCATGTGCTTCCGCGTCGCCTCTCATAATGCAAGTCCTGACATGTGCTTGGTAGCTTGGTGGCAGCGACCGCAGCACAACGCCATTTGCAAAAGAGCTCGTCATCCAGCTATCTAGGAAGTATGCCGGCCTCATGAACGCATCATGCATGCGCTCCAAGTTGTCGTCAAGTGAAGAGTTCTCCTCCATCTTAATGGAGAGGAAGTCTCCCATCAGCTCATGCTCCCATATGCGTGCTTGTTCCACGAAATGTGTCCTAAGCTGTACCATTGTCGCACGAGGGTCAAGATTACCCACGACTGGCCACAAATCATCCACCATCCTGTAGCACATTGTACCTGATATGAAGGTGAACATCTCACTACGATAATAGTGGTACTCCTGCTGTTCTGGGGTCTCATAGAAACATGGCTACTCCAAATCCATCTCGTAGAGTATATAGTCGACCATGTTATTCTTGCTAAGGAGAACGTGGAGACGCGTAACCCATATAGAGAAGTTTGATCCGTCTAGCCTGAGCTTCTCTCCTTCTAACCAATCATCAATAGGAAAGGTAGCATCGGGGATAACCATTTTCTACATTTATAATTGCAAAAGTAATTTAGACTAAGTTTATAATTAAATGAGTTAATAATAACTCCACTCAGAAACACCTATCCCCTGAAGGGTTCTAGTGATAACACGACCCCTTTTCCCCACATCTCCCCCGATCATCACGGCCATCAATGTGGGTTCTAGGGTGGACACTAAACGTCGGTCACATTATTCATGCGACTCGTGCTCGATCTTTCGACCATCCGTGTTTCGAGGCCATGTCTGCTCCATGCTAGGCTCATCAATTCAACCTTAGTGTATTCTCTATGCAACATGGCTTACACCCACTATAAGCGAACATAGATATGTCTGACACCCGATCGTCATGGCCTGCCTGTAACATCTCAAAAATATTAAACAAGATTATCAAGTTCTAATCACCCAAGTTTAGGGTTAACAAAAAATATATTCTTAAACCCTTATGAATGCATGTGTTTTTTATTAATGCATGAATGCTTGCTACGCCATGTTTGATCGCTATAAATAATAAGGATTACTTTAATGATGAACACCACATCATCTAGGTCAAAGCCAAACAAAAACAAAGCAAAATAAAATCAATATATGAAGCATATGATCAAATGGTCATTTTGGCCAAAGTTAACCACTAGCCTACTTTGGGCATCTATAGTAAATGTTTTCCAGCAGAAACAATTGTACTTCTTTTCCCCCTTGCTAGACCAAGTGAAAATGAACACAAGAAAACTTTACAAACTTACAGAAACCAATTTCAAATCTATTTGAGAGACATTTCAAAATTGAATCAAGTGTAGGTATCTAGATCACCATTTTACGAAAACCACTCAAACCAGCACCACTTGACAAATCCCAGCAAACAGAGACACTCAAGCATGTGACCAGCACACCCACCAAACATCATTTGAAAATTCAAAGGTTTAGTTCATGATGCCATTTAATCGAGCACTTAGCAGATAGAGTACAACTTACCAACTATCTACTGTTTGTGATTAATCAATTGTTCACCATTTGTACCCAATTCAACTCCATAACTAGCCCACGATCACTCCCAGTACCCAGCTGTGTACTGGAGCCTCTCTCCTTTGCAGTTTGCACCAGTGTCGCCCGTACCCGAGCATGTCATGCTGGTCGATCATGGACGCGACGCCACACGCTGCACCGCCCTCTCCCACGGTCACTAGCAGCTAGTCGTGACCTCACCGCACCCCTTTGTCCACCCTTGACTAATGGCGACCAGTGGAGAAGCCACTGCAGCCGCGCACATTTAACTCGAAGCCATGGCGAGCGTACGCTAGAGCGCCAGGCCATTTCCGCGCAGCCACGCCGCGCCTTGCTGTCTCCGTGCATACCCGCACTCGCTGCATCACCAGCGACCTCCCAGACACAACCATTCGCCGTCCTACGCCCCGTGACCACCATACGCCATGATGAACACCGTCGTACCCCCATAGAGCATGGACGTCTCCCGACCGTTTAAGACCGCACCTCGCCATGCCACTATGCGCACGACAATCGCCACAGACCACCACGTCGACCTATGCCCTCCTCCATGCCTATAGCGACCTGTAGCAATGTCGCTGACGAGCCCGAGCCATGCCGCGCTACTCCTCTCATCAGTGTATAAATAGGACCCTCCCCCAGCCTCAATGGCACACCATTCCACTCTCCTCTCCCTCAGAAACACCCATGACCCTTTCCCGGAGCAAGGCAAGCACCACATCGCCGGAATTTCGCCGGAGACCGCCGCTGCAGTGAAGGAAGGGCGCCGCTGATTGGAGCCACCCTAGGAGCCGCCACGACCACCATTCGAATTGTCGTCATTGACCAGCTCGTTCGCCCCCATTGCTGGACCTAGCTGGAGCCCTGATAAGCCTCCGACGACCCTCACCGTGGCGCTAGGTTTAGAATCCCCCGCGCACCATTCACCGGAGATGATGATGCTCAGCCGTCGATCTCGTTCTAATCGTGTGGCTTAGAATAGCTGATATCGTTTCGTTTAGATACTACCGCTGATGTGTGGGACCACCTTGTAAGCAGCCTGCTGCGCGCGTGTTCATTCCTGCGCATAGCCCAGCGATTCAAATAGAATTTTTCCATTTAATTAAAAATCCTATTCTGTCAGTAGATTCAAAATTGAATTTAGAGAATTTTACTTAACCAAAATGCATGATTCCAATTTTGTTATAAAGGTATTGAAAATATCAACATACTCCAGTTGGATTAAAACCACTTGAAATTATAGATCACCTATAGTAAAAATAACAAGACAGAGACTTCTACAACTTCAAACATTTTTATAAAATCAACCATAAATTCTTTTGAGTTGATTCTAACTCTCAAAAATCACATTTGCTATGCTCTATCTAAATATGTAAAAGATTTGGTTTTACATATATTAATATTGCACTAGTACTAAAAGAATGCTATATAGGCATTTCTAGTAACTTTAATATTATTAAATAGCAATATTAAAACTTGTAATATATGACCACCACTTTAAATCCCATTCCCAAGTATTGGAATATATGGTGATGACATGTGTCAACATGATCCCATATTCTAATTGGAGGATATTAAATCTTACGTATTTTTCAATGAGTAGAAATTACTTTTCCAAAATAAGATAAATAAGAATATGTCAATATTTCATGTGATCATTGAGATGATGTTAGATCATCTAGTGTGAGCCCTTGTGTGCTAAATAGAAGTAGTTAAGTATTGTTTGGTGATGGTGTACCTCGTATTTATTTATAGATGCTAGTACCGACCCGGGCTACGACGAGGAGGAGTACTTCGAGGAAGAAGAAGAGAACTTCAACAAATGCACTACTCAAGGCAAGCCCACTATGCAAGCTATCCATGCAAGCTTAGCTATGCAAGCTGACATGTGCAGATACCTTATGCATACTATTGAGATGCAACCTTACCAATTCCCAGTTTTACCTACAAGCTTTACTTTTCCATTTACTAAAGTTTCTTAACTAGTCAATTAATTATGATTAGTGGATAAATAGGATTGAAGCCATCAAGAGCATAGAAATAGACTTGGGAAGTTACACTTGATTAGCACCCCTCAATAGTGATACCCTCATTACTAGTGGCTAGTGCTAAGCTAAACTTGATCACTTTAGATGGGAACAATTGGAGAAAATGATTATGAAAACCTTGGAATGATGAGTCATTCTATTAAAATGTTTTGACATGGGTTATGAAACACAATGATTTGATGATGAAACTGAATGAGGCATGAGCCCGGACTTCGATAAAAACTGATGGTTGGGTTCGGATGCGATACCATTCCAATTTTACTGTACAACCACAATACCTGAGTTAGGTAGGGCTTAACTAGAAGTTTATATGTCTTAGTATGGGTTCCCTTGCGGAAGAGGTTGATCTAAGGCTACCTCGTGAATATGAATGTCCACCTATGCAGTTCCTGGGATGGCAGTTGGCCATGGCTGGGAGGCCAAACTCTTAGGAGAGGTGCCTATACTAGGGTGTGTAATTGAAAGGTTAGGATTGAGTATCCGCATACCAAGTATGATGATTCAGGGTTATCCCTGACGGATGTATCGAATCTTGTGGTGAAAGTGTACCACCTCTACAGAGTGTCAAACTATTCGAATAGCCGTGTCCGCGGTTATGGACAGTTGGAGTGGCCATACTGTTCCATTGTCAGATGTTTTCAAAATGACTTGTGACTTGAACTATGACTTTGACTTGACCACAATAGGGTTGTGGACATGAAAACTAGGTTCCCACTTAAGTAATTTAGAGAACTAAATTAGGTCTTTACACTGAATTACCTATGAAATAAACCCGCCTTTTTGCAAACAAACCTAGAGCATATGATTCCTACTAGTATTACCTTACTTGTGTTAGTGTTAGTTTGCGAGTACTTAAAGAGTATTCATGGCTTTGTCCCTGGCTATTCCCATGGCTACACAATGAGGAGGACTATCCCGAAGACGGACAACAGGAGGTGTATGATAACTAGGATCATCTCCCATCGTCAGCATTGCCTGTGACCATGAAGATGGAGTCTACTACATTTATTTCCGCTACTCTGATTTGTATTAACACTTGATCATGACATCAACTATTTGTAAGACTATTATGGTTTGTAATGGATGATGTATTGTGGTACCAATTTTGTTATGTCTCGCAAAAATGGTAGGGATTGCGATGTACAGTATAACAGGCATCTGGACTTAAAAATCCGGGTGTTGACACTGCCTCATACTAAAGAACTTTCTTCGCGGTGCACACTAAGGGGGAACACAATCATTGGTAATTTTTAATAGGGGTCATCTTATTAGACTAACATCAAGTATCTAATACTACCACACAATAATATACACAAACAATAACATTGAATGTAAATGCGATGTGATATGGTCCTTCACGTCGTGATCTCCATCCGGTGTCACAGGACTTCGGTGCCAGGGTTCCGGCGCCGTAGACACTAGGGTACCCGTGTCTTTTCGGCGTGGTAGTCCGTCACCTCCGTGACTATCTACTACTACTTCGTAACATAAGTTAATCACTTTACCTTTGACACAACCATATCACAAAGAAATGCCTCCTGCAAAACAAAGTTAGACGCCTCTACTTTATCTTTGCATGTTTTACGTGGCTGAATGGGCTTTCGCACAAGAATCATTCTTACCTACGAACTTTCACCACTATGCTGATCAAGTAGTTGTCTATACTATACCCCTTTCGGGGCCCTCCGTTGCAAATGGCATACCAACTAATGCGAGAGAGACAAACACCCCCATAGCCATTTTATATGGTACAAGCCGTATGTCAAGCGTGGACCAGTCTCGCGAATGAACGCGTAAAGTCGGTTGGGGTGCTTCATCAAGCATTACTGCGGTATACACAAGTACAAGTGGGAGGGTAACAACTAAAAGATAAACGCCCACATGCTACATCTCGTGTGTTCTACCCGTACTAGCATTATTACGCATAGATCTAGCTCTGATACCACTGTAGGGGTTCGCATATGAAAACAATAAATTTTACCCTATGCCCCTGAACCCCTAATGTTTCCAGGACCTATCTATTAGTAATGCATTAACGGGAGGGGATTTCCACGAACTTACCCTTGAAGACCGAAAAGCATTGTCAACACTCAGGAGAGCGTGGTTGATGTAGACGAGCCAAAGCCGACCTCAAGGTCGTGATGAAGTCCTTGCGCTCCTGTGGCTCCAATGACTTGAGTGCCTCAAGTGTGACACCTCGCAGGGAGTTACATGCATCTGGTGCCTGATGATGACTCCCGCTTCCCCGATCTAGCAGAAGTTGTGGAAGTAGAGCTCCTAAATCTGAATCACGCAGCACGACGACACTTCACGGTGAAGATGTCCCTCGTTCGTGCAGTCCGAACTTGGGACCACGGTCACGGGAGAGAGAGAGAGGGAGAGAGAGAGAGAGAATATCCATTGGAGGTATCCCCAAAAGTGAGGAAACCTTTATTGAATATTGTGTGTATTTATCTGGCCAAATACCCCCACTATATATAGGGGGAGGGGAGGTACTCCCTCCCTCAAAGTCGTGTGGTGGGACTAAAGGAGGGGGAGAGGTGGGGAGGCGCGCCGTCCAGACCCTACCCATGGGCCCCATGTGGGGCAGGCCCACTAGGGCCGTCGGCCACCCCCTAGGCCCCTCCTAGGGGTGTGGTCTCCTCTTGGGCCTTTTCCCTTCCAGATTTTGGCCCATTAAGCCTTTTGACCTTTAATTGATTTTATCTTTTATTAAATAATTATGAATAAATGATTAAATCAATATTTAACATTCATTCACATATTATTCAATCTCCGTGGCTATGTAACACCTTCCACCTCCACTCCGGACATCCTCCGGACTTACCGAAACCTTTACGGTTTTCTCTCTACTCTTCTTCGGTGATTCTGCCAATCCTGTAAACACTCTCTAAGCATCATCAAGCCCTTAAGCGTGATACCCCATGGTTCAGGAACACTCCAGACATGGTCAGGACACTCCCGGACCAATGATTGACAGAGGGACCTAGATGGGCATGTGACCCCTGTGCATTCCACGAAGATCTTTTGTCGTTTGAACCGGGATAGTCATGTGTTATTCCTTTTGTCTGTCGATACTTGCATTGCCCGAGATATGATTAATGACATCACCATGTCATGTTCAATCTCGTTACCTAACGGTGTTACTTGACTCGTTCCGACAAGTGATATCCCTATGATGAAATCACACATTGCGCAGCTATTGGATATAACTTCTCCTAGTGGGCCCTTGAGTATCTTTCCGTCACGTGGACGGAAAATCCCACTCTTGACATATATTGCCTCTACGGTTCCTCCGAGTACCTAAACACACCTTTATAATCATTGTGTTACCAAGTGACGCTTGATGCTATCTATGCACTCTTGGGAGACAATGATTAATATAGCCTCACGGTCTAAGGAATAATCTACAAGGATCCATCTAATCATCATAACTTGAACTTCGTGACATGATCGGGTCACGATGTTTAGGTTGGGTATTGATTCATCATCTCATTCTCAGAATGAGTTGACTCCATTTCCAACTGGCACAAATGCCACATGATCAGGAAACCTTGATCATCTGTTGACCAATGAACCAGTGACTAGAGTTTCACTGGGAACCCCTGGTTGTTTATATATCTCACATGTATTGATGTTTCCTTTTAATATAGTTATAGCATGATATAAAATTTAATCATAAAATTTATGAAATATGATAATAATCCTTATTATTATTTGTCTCTAGGGCATATTTCAAGAGTGCACAGCGGTAGTGGAGCTACCGTGGTGCATGAATGTGTTTTGTAGCCGCTATGCTCCGGCTTATTCTCCTTGACCAGCTCTGCCATTTATTCTCTTAACACCGGTTTCTCCCTTTATCTTATCCAACAGTGGTTATCCCATGCACCACGGCCACCATGGGCAGGCCAACATTTTGCTTTAATAAAATAAGAAAACCTGTTGTGATCATATAACTGACCGAAAAATAGTATTTTGTTTTTTAAAATTAAGAAAAAGGAGGGCGACTTTATGTATACCAAACCGTACAAATAATTTAGCAAACAAAATATGGTGTTTAATAAAATAATTTTATGCCTAGAAAAGAAAAAATATGCATGATGTCATGATGATGCACAAAGTAGAATAACGGGAAATTTCTACTATGGTATATTTTCCGGGCATTACAACTCGACACCAGTAACAAAGATCACGTCCCAAGATGCAAGAAAAGAGACCGGGGGACGGACTCGATTGACGGATCATCTGTTGTCAGGTTGATCATCATGACACCACTAACAAGAATTCTTGCTCAGTCTTGATCAGGTTAACACCACCAACAAAGGTTACTGCTCACATTCTTCGAGTGAACACTCCGGAGAGGCAAATGCGGAAGTAAAGGTTTCAAAGGTAAGGCCACCTCTAACTTCCATGAAAGAGTAAAATTGCATGGGTTCACTAATCAATGTACAAGAGCGAATGGTAAGAGTAGTGGTATGGTCATGACTCTATCCCGCACTCAAATTATTACTCTGTACATGAATAGAAGAATCATGCAACCAACTCTTAGAATTCAGACTGAAGATATTGACAATCAGTATTAACAAAGATTCAGAAAGATGATGTTGTCGCAAAAGTTGTAGAACATCGAAAACATTTGGAAAGAGATCAGGTAGCATGAAATCCAGATGTAGCTCCACCGTAACAAAAGGAAGAAATTGAAACCCTAAAGGTGCGACAGAAAACCAACCACGAGAACCTAGACTTCAAGGAGGTAAGAGAGTAGATTCAAAACGAGGAAAGATAAGAGGAGAACGAATAGAGGTAAGCAGTAAAATTAGAGCTAATTAGATCTATCCAACGCATTTGTAGCAAAATAGGATATGACACTAGACATCGTCCGTTGGCAAGGTTAACCTATAGGTTGGACTAGTGGGGTATCAGAAACCTTGTCTCTGTTACCACTTGTAATGCCCCCGAATCGGGTCTATGCAGATCTTAGCATTTCCTGCCAAACCCATATAGAAGCGATTCAAGGACACCCACCAGACACTTCTGTGTGGGTGGCATTTGATTACAAGTAGTTACATCATAGTAGTTTACAACATATTCCACAAGAACTTATATATACAACAATGACTCAATGACTCAGGAATACAAAAGAGATAAATCATAAAGAAAGCCAAATAGTATCTGTAGCATCCCATCTGTCTAACATATGTAATGCTACATGGTTTAGTAATATAATGGCTACTTCCTACATATAATTGTTGCATCATAATTATATCAGGCTCATGCCATCATGCCACCTTGCATCTGAGCATCATATAAAACCCTTTTCATTTTAGTTCTTCTCTCATATGCATTAGTAATTGAATTTGGCTCTTGACATATTGTATCTGGTTCTTAATAAATGCTTGATGCCCAAGTTGAGTTGGGGCATATCT
The DNA here is from genome assembly GCA_910589775.1 of Avena eriantha. Lineage (NCBI taxonomy): Eukaryota > Viridiplantae > Streptophyta > Magnoliopsida > Poales > Poaceae > Avena > Avena eriantha. The sequence continues at coordinate 300,171,532 of OU342743.1, forward strand.
GGATGATATTCTAGTCTATTCTAAGTCAAAGGAAGAACATGAAGAACACCTTCGGTGTGTCCTAAACAAGCTTCGTGAGAACCGCCTGTATGCAAAGTTCTCCAAGTGTGAGTTTTGGCTGCCTCAAGTCACCTACCTTGGTCACGTCATCTCTGTCAAGGGCATTTCCGTCAACCCAGAAACTATTAAGACAATTGTTGACTGGCTTCCACCCATAAATGTCAAAGAAGTCCGGAGTTTCCTTGGTTTGGCTAGTTACTGCTGTTGCTTCGTTCAAAACTTCTCGAAGATTGCGAAGCTTCTTACCGATCTTCTCAAGAAAGGCAAGAAATACCTTTGGACTCCTGCATGTCAAGCAAGCTTTGAAACACTCAAAGAGAAGCTCACTTCCACACCAGTCTTAGTTCCTCCAGATACATCAAAGCCTTTCCAGATATTCTGTGACGCCTCATTGCAAGGATTGGGTGCGGTCCTTATGCAAGAAAAACAAGTTGTTGCTTATGCCTCTCGACAGTTGAAGACGCGTGAGATCAACTATCCTACACATGACCTCGAACTCGCAGCAATTGTCTTTGCTTTGAAAGTATGGAGGCATTACTTGCTTGGCAACCGTTGTGAGATCTTTTCTGATCACAAGAGTCTGAAGTATATATTCACACAGCTTGATCTCAACCTTCGTCAGAGGAGGTGGATTGAAGCAATCAATGATTTCGATTTGACGATCAACTACACTCCGGGAAAAGCTAATGTCATGGCCGATGCTCTCAGCCGAAAAGCTTATGTCAACAATCTCATGGTGGAAGAACAATAGCCTCTCTTGTGTGAGGAATTCCGCAAGCTCAACCTTGAAATTGTGGATCAAGGGTATCTTCTGAACCTTCTAGCAACACCTATCTTGGAAGAAAAAGTTCGCTCTATTCAACTTGGTGATCCTTACACTAAGAAGATCATCTCCAACATTCAGCTTCCGAAGTATGAGTCTTTCCACGTCGACGACCAAGGCACTCTTTTCTTTGAACACCGGATGTTTGTTCCGAACTACTCGGGTTTAAGAGAGCAAGTTCTCAAGGAGGCGCATAATTCTGTTATTTCTATCCACCCTGGCAGCACTAAGATGTACATGGACTTGAAAACACAATATTGGTGGCCTGGGTTGAAATGATATTGTGCCAAGTATGTCTCGGAGTGTGATGCCTGCCGCAGAGTTAAAGCTGTCCATCAGAAACCTTCCGGTCTTCTACAGCCATTGAAGCCTCCGGAATGGAAATGGGAGAAAGTAGAGATGGACTTCATCACTGGTTTTCCAAGGTCGCAGAAGGGTGACAATGCAATCTTTGTTGTCATCGACAGGCTGTCTAAAGTGGCTCACTTCTTTCCTGTCAAGGAAACAATTTCTGCAATTCAGTTGGCTGAGCTCTATATCAACAGAATTGTCTCTCTGTATGGGGTTCCTCTTGAGATCAGCTCAGACTGTGGAAGCATCTTCACTTCCAAGTTCTGGGGAAGTTTCCAAAATGCTTTGGGAACAAAATTGAACTTCAGCACAGCTTACCACCCTCAGTCGCAAGGACAAGTTGAAAGGATCAATCAGATTCTGGAAGATATGCTCCGTGCTTGCGTTATCTCTTTCGGCATGAAGTGGGAAGAATGTCTTCCTTATGCTGAATTCTCTTACAACAACAACTTCCAGAAAAGTCTAAAGATGGCACCATTTGAGGCTCTCTATGGTCGCAAATGCAGAACTCCGATTGGTTGGTCGGGCGCAGGAGAAAGAATATTGTTTGGCCCCGACATTGTAACTCAAGCGGATGAGAAGTTCACATCATTCTTGAAAACCTAAAGATTGCTCAAAGTTGCCAGAAGAGCAATTATGACAGAAAGCACACGGACATGGAGTATGTTCCTGGTGATCTCGTTTACCTTCGTGTCACTCCCATGAGAGGCACGCACCGCTTTGGTATCAAAGGAAAGCTGGCTCCTAGATACATCGGTCCTTTCAAAATTCGTGGAAGAAGAGGAGAAGTTGCTTATGCTCTTGAGCTCCCTGAAAAACTCAAGGTCCATGATGTTTTCCATATCTCTCAACTCAAGAAGTGCTTCAAGGATCCCAGCAGGACCGTGGACCATGAACTCATCAATCTCCAAGAAGATCTGTCTTATCAAGAACACCCCATAAAAATTATTGAAGTCACAGAAAGAAGGACTCGCAACAAGTCCATCAAGTTCTGCAAGGTGCAGTGGTCGCACCATTCCGTTGATGAAGCCACTTGGGAACGTGAAGATGAGCTCCGTGCCAAGTATCCTACCCTCTTCATGTCTTCTTCTTCTTCCTAGAATCTCGGGGCGAGATTCCTGTTTAGTGGGGGAGAGTTGTAGCATCCCATCTATCTAACATATGTAATGCTACATGGTTTAGTAATATAATGGCTACTTCCTACATATAATTGTTGCATCATAATTATATCAGGCTCATGTCATCATGCCACCTTGCATCTGAGCATCATATAAACCCTTTTCATTTTAGTTCTTCTCTCATATGCATTAGTAATTGTATTTGGCTCTTGACATATTGTATCTGGTTCTTAATAAATGCTTGATGCCCAAGTTGAGTTGGGGGCATATCTTTTATTCTACTCCATCACCTTTATTTGTCACCACCTTATAATCCATCATCGTAATTACCCATGGGCTTTTATTTCGTTTGGCATTCAATCTAGCTCATGTGGGTTGGGATGGATCCAATTCTATTTTCTCTTGCTTGGCCTTTACTCCACATTTTGGGTAATGCATGGGAATCATGCCATGTTATATTATTATTGTTTTCACAAGATTAAAACATGGCATTTAATACTTATGCATGGGCCATGCAAAGCACCCCATCTCTTCTCCTTTGGTTTTCTTTGCTTGTGGAGTGGATCTAGTCTTTTGGAACCAAACCAAGTGATTCTTTTCCTTTTGTTTTTCTCCATCATTCTAGAGGCTTCTTCTCTTTGTCTTGTGGACATTTGTTGCATGCAAAGGGGTACATGGGCCATGTGTTTCTCTCGTCATCAAAATCTACATTTTCCATCTCACCCTCCCTTTTCACCTTTTGCTTGTTCTTGTTTTTGATCATGTTACAACCCCTCAAACCTCTCTCTCTCATCCTCACCTTCACCCATGCATGATCAACTGGATCATATCTAAACCCTAACCCCACCTCCTCTCCATGCCACCCCATGTCACCCCCCTTAACCTAACCAAAACCTTCACTCTCTGTCTCTCGCTGCCAAAGGGGCCCACCAGGTTGAACCACCCTAGCTAGCCAACCCCTGGGCTAAACCTAACCCTAGCGCCATGTCGAGGCTAACCTAGCTAAAACCGAGCCTTCCCCTCCCCATTCCCTCTCTCTCCATGCCATGCTGGCCCCACCCCCGAGCTACCCCTCGCCCTGGCCCACCTGGCAGTCCCTACACCTACCTTGCCCTGGCCGCCCACGTCGAGCACGTGAGGGAGGAGAAGGAAAGGTGGCCGAAGCCACCTTTTTCCACCCCAAGCCCCCACGGCATCCCCCTCTCTCTCCTGTCCTTATCCCCATCCCCCTCGCCTCTGCTGTGTCCCAGTACCCCTCCCCCTGGACCTGCGCCAACCCTCTCCCTCCCCAACCACCGCGCTCCGCTTCTTCTCCAACGCCGGCCGCCACTCTCGGCCGCGTCTTCCACCTGCGGATCGAGGAGGCGCGCATGGTGCCGCGGTTGTCGGGGAAGCCCACCGGGAACCACTGCTTCGCTCCGTGCACAGCAACGAGGAGGAGGAGACCCAGGACCACCAGAACCACCGTCGCTCCGCCGCAAACCGTAGCTCCGGTCCGCCAGCTCCGTCGTCGATCTTCTGCACCTCGACCCGTTCCACCGCCACCATCGCACTCCCGGTGAGCTGCTGCACCTCTCTGGCAACCCCCTGTCGTTTTTCTCTTCCTAGACGAGCAGATCACGGCGACGAACGCCCTCTGTGCACGGCGGGTTCGTCGTCGTCTTCTCGCTGCGCGTCGCGGGACCTTCATCTCGCCGCGTAGCCGAACCCTGCAACGACCTCTGCCCTAACGCACTGGTACCGCCCCTCTGCGCGCGCGCCCCGCTTCGCGGGATCGAATCCCCGCCTCGCCGCGTCGTGCGCCGCGCGTCCGTCAGTTTCGACAGACAACGCGCAGAGAAGATCCATAGTGGCCGTGGCAGCTTTGCACATACCCCCCCCCCCCCACACACAATCTTTTGTTGTAACCGCGGTCCAGACCAGGCCCACATGTCCGTGTCTGTGAACCATTTTACAAAAAGAGACCCCGGTTTTCCTAAACCTCAACCCGCGATCCCTGGGATCAGACACGTGGCCGCGTCCACTTCGCCCGCCTGCACGTGGACCCGTCGTGGTCTCGGTCCCACCGGTCGGTGATTGCGGCTGGGTGAACCACGGTGAGAAAAGCCGAGCGGGCCCGCTGCCCCCCACCTGCTGCTGAGTCAGCGCATGGCCCACTCGTCGGTGTCTGCGTCTGGCTCTGCCTGTGTGCAAAAAGTTTCTGCGCTTCTCTGTTTAAATAAAGAAAACAATTTCAGAAAATGTTTAAATACAAATCCAAATCTGTTTTAAATAACTTTTAAATTATAAATCCAAATAAAACAAATGATATATGTTTTTGAATCAGAAAAATGTGAGGAATTCAAATATGCTATTCAAAATAATGTTTGAACACTTTAAATTTTCGAGATGATTAAAATTACAATAAAATGCCCTTTTCTTAATAAATTAATAACTTTAATTCTATAACTCCAAATTTAACAAATAATATGTCTAAATCGATCAGCGCGACGAGCACGTTCTAGCTATGCATTCCTTGTTATGATTTGAAGCATGCATCATGTCATCATTAAAGATCAGAACTGTTTATGGCAATAGAGCTGGACCTCATAAATAATAAAATGCTTTATTCTTGTACCCCACATCTCACCATGCCATGCTACTTTACAGCCATGTAAATTGTGCATCATTCATCATGGCATGCTTGTTTGCTTGTCGCATCTTAATTCATATGCTTTTGCACTTTATTTATGTTGGCCCTTGTTTGTTTGGTTCTTCTTCGAATAGATGCCCAGCAGGAGAATTACCAGGAATCACAGGAGTTCTACCCAGATCCATCTCTCGCTTCAACTGAGCTGCCAGGCAAGCACTACCACATGCTTGCATACATATAGTACCTATTGCCTCTATCTTATTCTTGCATCATTGAGTCGTGATTGCATCAAATTGAATCCCAAGTACTGCATAGCCTTTACTTTTAAACCCCACCGAAGCTTGTTCCTCCATCCCATGAGCCATTACTACAGGAGTTGTTTGAGCCATGCGAGTCGTAGCACAGCATGTGTAGGGTATGTGAGTGTCTGATGGATAATGAGGTACCTAAACAACTTAACCTGAGTAGTAATGGGATAACTAATGAAAGAGGCACCGGTGAGCAATATCTGCTATTTGGTTTTTCATGCTCACTTGTGTCCCGTAGGACCCCGAGTAATTGATTCCTGTTCCTTGACTATTCGCACTATCCACATCCGGGAGGCCTTATGGACCCCCCTGAGCCAGAGCTTGATTCATTCTAATTTCTTGGGGCCACAAAGTAGTTTGGTGTTTTGTTACTATCTTGTACTTATGCCATGCTTTACTGTTTTATTTAAGATTGTGCGAGGAGCACCTGTACTGTTTAAGAATTGCGGAGTGTTTTCGCGGTATCGACAAGCCCAATCACATTCTCGGGTTCCCAGTCGTTTATAGCCATTGGCGCAAACCTTGAGTCCGTCTCGGAGTCAGCTAGCTTCGTTGCGGGTAGCTTAATGGGGTGGCCCCCTGAAATATTTCTGAATCCTGTGATCGCTTTGTCGTGAATGCCTCGTTGGGTTTTGAGTTGGTTTTTCCGAGGTTGATCGAGTGTGTGTTGCTATTCGTGCACCCCTGTAGGGTAAATCTTTCTGAAAGCTGTGTCCGCGGTTATGGACGACTTGGAGCACAGTTTCTCGATCATAGACAAGTATAACTAAAGTACCGCTTTTAATCTGACTAAATACCTGAGTAGTAAATAGTGCAATACTCATGGAATGGTTAATAAAACTACCAACGGATGGGGGTTGTTCGTCCGCTTCCTCGTTGGTAAGCAAGGAGGAGGATGGATCTGTTAATTATACCGTTATAACTGTTGTTCTTAATTCACAGACATCCGTCTATCATTGGTTAGGCGGATGGTTAGAGAGTATCTATAGACTTGTTAGTTATTATCTTTTGCTGCCATTGCGTCACCCCAGGTTGTGTCCCCTTTAGAGGCATAAAGACTTGCTGAGTACCCCTAGGGTCTCACACGATAAATTGTTTGATTCAGATGAACAGGTGTACTCGCAAGACGGATACTAGGTGGAGGAGACGGATGATGATGGCAACGATCACTCAGTGTAGAGATGCCGGGAACGGGGATCCGTGAGATCTGTGGGCGGGATGTGTTTATTTATGTGGCATCTTATGCTGATTTGCTTCTTATCCGTACTCGGATCTTGTTTTCCGCTTCCGCCTGATACTGTGATGTTTGATGTATGAGGAGCTATCCGAAACTATTATGTCTATCTAGGATATTTGGATCTTGCTGTATGGCGTTGCAATATTTCTATTTCTTTTAGATGGAATGGCTCTGAGGACTGTTGTATGTGGCTTGCATACATACTCACTTGTGTATGTAGTTGATCCCTTCGCCTGCCGATTACGCCGCTCGTTCTTGTCCCGATGTTCTGCAAATGGTTAGGACGGCCGAAAGGTCTACCGTGAGTGGCCCCGGGCCCCACCGTACTATTTTAACCATTTTCGCTCATGCAGGCATGTAACTAAGAGCGTAATTCACTGAGGTAGTTACAGTATCTGAGTACGAATAAGATCCAAATGGGACTAAGAGTCTCGAAGAATAACCAAGCGGTGTCCATAAACCCTGCCCAGACCAAGCCAGAAGGGTAACCTCGCTAGCATAGTAAATCACATACCTGTCAAAGCCAAAGGGGTGCCGAAAAAGGGCAAAGGAAAAAGAGAGTGGTCAGTACTAAGGCCAGTACACGGCGAGTCTAGAATTCAACAGTCCTTGCCTACATAGGTATGTGCGGTGACCCAGCATACCACTGCATGATCTAGTACACTATAGTCGTTGACATAACACCAATGAAACACCGTTCGCTAGTATTACATCCCTCAGAGGGGTACAACAGAAACATAGCAGGTCCAAGACATGACTATAGATTACAACTCGACTCTTTACAAAAGATCCAGAGAACACTCTAGGTTGAAGAGAGAGAAAGAAACTTATTACAAAGAAGAACCAGATATAACAACTCAGAACTATCTGGCTAAAAGACTAACATCTAAACTATCTGGCATGCCATTGCTGCTAATGCAATGCTCTACAGAAGTAGGGTTTTATGGCTATAGTATCTACTCCTATCTAAAAAATATCTTCGCCTTTGCTTTGGTTAATGTGTATGTTGATTTCATTGACTTTATTGAAGAACTTGAGTTGCCGATGATGGTTTCTTGCGCAAAAATTTATGTTGACGTTGTCTTCAACGGCTTAGAACCTAGCAAGGGTTAACAAGGTACGGTTGAGTACGAGCATACTCAGCAAGTTCACTAAAAAGGAGTGTCTGATGCAATCTCTCTATAGCCATATACCAAAGGTCGTAGGTGATGTCTACGCACTTCTATTCTTGTAGACATTTGTTGGGCCTCCAAGTGCAGAGGTTTGTAGAACAGCAACAAGTTTCCCTTAAGAGGATCACCCAAGGTTTATCGAACTCAGGGAGGAAGTGGTCAAAGGTATCCCTCTCAACCAACCCTGCAATCAAGATACAAGAAGTCTCTTGTGTCCCCAACACACCCAATACACTTGTCAGGTGTATAGGTGCACTAGTTCGGCGAAGAGATAGTGAAATACAAGTGGTATGGATATAAGACAGCGGTGCCAGAAAATAGCTTGACAGCGTGGAAGAGACTAAAGGCAAACTGAAATAAAGATGGAAGCAAGCAAACATATAACAGATCTAGTTGCAAACGGTGTTTCAATGTTTAGAAACAAAGCCTAGGGATCATACTTTCACTAGTGAACACTCTCATATAAATATCTTCTCTTCATGATACTACTCTGAACTACTCTCCGGTTGGACACTCTAATCCATGGTAGGGCTATAACAGCACACCTCAAAGTTCGTTTTCCCCATCTAGATAACCCCACACTGTCACCTTGAGCTCTAGATGGTTCCAACAAATACCACAACTTCATAGAAACATCCAACTCCAAATATAACTCATAACAAGTATTTGTAATATCTAGCCTAAGTGCCACCATGGTGTACACGCTATCACTTTCACACACATGGGGAGAGCAAAGATCTATTAAAGCACTTGAGTAGCAAAGTATATCTACTTGATTACAAAGCTCATGATCACAATATGATCATGCATAGAGAGAGAGAAATGAACACATAGCTACCAGGAAAACCCTTAGCCTCGAGAGAGAACTACTCCCTCCTCATCATGGGAGTCAGCAACGGTGATGGAGATGGCGGTGAAGATGGTGAAGAGGCGGCGGCGCGGAGGACTCCTTCCCCGCCGTCGGTATGACAGGGGAGCACCGTCCCTTAGCATCCTTCCTTCATGGCCTATTGGGAGCCCTTACCCATGGAGATGGGATCCATGGGGGAGGCAAAAACGTGGCTTTGGTGGCTGCAAATTCGTGGGTGGAGGTGTCTCCCACGAATTAGGTTTCATCCCTTTATATAGCTTCTCAGATTCCCGTCACCCCATCTTGGGCTATAGTAAATCAGACCTATCAGACCAATCCGAACTCGGAATCAGCTAAATTTTATGTCCAGAACGTTTGTCACTAAATTTTCAACAACTTTGTAGTTTAAGTGTTTTCCGTTTGACGCTGTATTCGACCCGAAACGTGACCATCTTCAAAAAGATTTCTAAGATAGATTTCTGGAAAATCCCAATTTGACTCCAACAAGGTTTCCACTTGTATTCTTGGTAATTCCTACACATTAAAGTGTAAAACAAGAACATTGTTCACTTTTGCAACTATTAGTAGGTTAGTCCAAATAAATCATAAACTTTATATAAAAAAGAGTATCAAAAGCATATTATTAGCATAAAACCATCAAAAATTATAGATATGTTATGGACGTATCATTAGAAAATGCAGGTTTTCGTAAACATTTCTTCAAAGTTGGATTTTATTCTGAAAACCACTACAAAAAAAGTTTCCTTCCGCAACGACTGGGCCCGACGGTCATCGTAGAAGGCGCGTCTTCCGTGACGAAATTCTCGGCTCGGCCGTGACCGATGGAAAACTTTTTTCTTCCGGTTCCGCGGCCCTCTACTATGACGGATATGCTAAAAACATGGAGGAAGCTCGACTGGCGCGTGCAGAAGCAAGATTTTCGTTTCCTCGCGCGATGTTAACTCGCCGAAGTCTTTTGAGGCATGTGGGTCCCGGACGTCAGTGCCTCTAGCGGATCATACTTTTTGGTCGTGCCTTCCTCATATGAACTCGATAACGTAGCTCGAGGTTTCTGTTGTTTAGTCAGGCTGCTAGGTTCCACATGTGAGCCTCTCATTAGAAGGATCGTGTGTATGATGGAATTTTTTCCTTCACTCGCGCTACCCTGTTCCGAAGATGATAGCGTTACTCGATGCATCTACTGTCTAATCAACCTCTTGGGACCCACATGTCATCCTCTCATTAGAGTGTGTATGATGGAATTTTTTCCTTCGCTGGCGCTACCCCGTTCTGAGTTGATAGTGCTGCTCGACGCATCTACCGTTTAACCAACCTCCTGAGCCCCACATGTCATCCTCCCATTAGAAGAAACGTGTGTATGATGGATTTTTTTTCCTTCGCTCGCGCTACCCTGTTCCGAACTTGATAGCGTTGTTCGATACATCTACCATTTAATCACGATGTTGGGCCCCACATGTCATCCTCTCATTAGAAGAAACGTGTGTATGATGGATTGTTTACCCTCTATAGCGCCTTCGTGTTCCGAACTTGATAGCTTTGCTCACTGCATAATAGTCGTTTTTTGTTTTGAAAAGAAGTGTCAAGCACAAATTTCTATTTTTTATGGCGAGCAATACACATAAGAGGACGCCAAATGAAAGTATTTGGTTTATTATTTATTTTATTTCAGTGTCTTCAAAACATTATCAAATTTGAAGGCATGCATATTCTTAGCACGAAGTTAGTTGCATTTTTTAAATCTCGCGATGGTTCTCGATATATTGACGACATTGGTACCAACAAAGGACATCTGCAAAATTCAAGAGCAACCTATTATGCATACTTGTACTCCCTCCGATTCATATTAGTTTTCCCTAGATTGGATGTGTCTACACTAAAACATGTCTAGATACATCCATTTCTATGACAAGTAATATCAAACGGAGGGAGTAGTTCATATCTGACATAATTTCGTTAAATCGGCATAAAGTCCTCTAAGTGAGGGAAGTTACCTAGCTAGGAAGATTCAACAATTCTAAAACAAGGAAGTTATCAGAAAGCATGGTCCACTTTGTCTAAAATGTGGTTTGGTGGCACCTTTTTCCAGCTAGGTTTGGCCTAGAAGGAGCGAGATGCTTCGGTTAACAACTTAACATGGTTAGTGGAAGTGTACATGTTACATCAAGGACCTCAAAAACGAGAAAATTACACCTAACCCTTGTTTTAGTACAAAGGGGCCTAAAAATAAGCATGGAAAATCAGTCAGGACTAACTCTCTTTCTCCACCCACTAGCTGAGCCATACCGTTTGTACTAGAACAACAACAACTTGCTTAACAAAAAGGAAATCAATGTGGTGCTCACTTTTGCTAGATCTTGCTAAGGAAGTGCATCGAATGCGATGGGACGTGTATATATTTATATATACATACCAAGTACAATATCCCTTCTCTAGTGTTGTGTGTGTTGATCCTTGTAATAACCTTCCATGCAATGTTTAGGATGAAGCAAGTGAAAAAATCGAAACCCAAAAAGTTTGACCTGCGACTGCTATTTTGCCGCCGCCCCAACCCAACGCCCAAAATGGATAAGCACACCAACACAACGTAGCTGATGAACACATGATAGACAGACATAGAGCCGCCGTACCAATGTTAGAGTTGAAAGCGGCATCATGCAGAAGTTCCGCTTCTAGTTCATTTTACTCCTATAGAAACTTCAAAATGAACTAGAGGCGGGACTTTCACGGGATCCCGCTCGCAACCCTAACCATGGCACATGTGCTGAGCGCCACACTCCGGACGAGGGAGTGATCAACTAGCAGGTGTGCGCGGGGGTGCCGAGAAGATACATACTTGATTACATTACGTAGAATTTGACCGAATAAATAGAGTAACTAATACACTTGATTAATTTGTGTAAAATTAGTACTTGTACTGTTGGAGGTGGAGAAAAACTTTCCAATAATCATAATTTTCTACCAACATTCTTTATACTATATATTTAGAGTAAATCTTGGTCAAAGAAAAAACACCCAAAACAAGGACGCCTTATTATTCCTCGGGAAGGAGGTAGAGTAATACTCCTACCTACTACTCCTACTTATGCAAACAGTACTATAGTAGGACCTGTAAATAAATAATGTGTCTAGTCAAACCGCCATGATGAGACTATACTGTGCCAGGAGGTGACATGGTCAATTTATTACAAGAAAAGCAAAAACCTCTTTGACATCGCATCTTCCCCATCTCTGTTTAGTTTATCCACACTCGCTGATGCCGCCTAGACGTATTTGGGATCCTCTCCACCGCGCTGATCACACATTTTCCTCGCCATCTCGCCCGATGCATCTCTCCTTCCGGACCACCACCCCTCTCCTCCAAAAAACCCAAACAGTTCTATATAGATCCGCCCTCGCCCCTAATCCTCCTCGATGCGGTGGCGGATTGTATGTACAAAATTTGGAGAGGTTCAAGGGAGAGCCGGCGGTGCAGCAGCTTTAACAAGGTCGGCGTCGACGTCGTCAACCAAATCGCTGAGCATCTCGACGCTAAAAGTGTCGTCCGGCTGGCCGCATGCTCTAAGCAGCTACATAGCCAAGTCATCGGTGGAGAAGGTTATAGTTGCCCGAACTACAACTGCCTGGAAGTGGTCTCCTTCAACAAAATCTATGCACACATGATCTCCTGCATCCACAGCCTATTTAGTAGCGCAGAGCCAGGATGCGACTGGGTCGGCAAAAAATTAGTGTTGTATCTGCACCTCAAATCCACCCACTCGATCGAGGTGCCCACAATCCTCTACAGCCGCAAACGATGGGACCCATCTAATCTGGTGCCTGTAGGGTGCTCGCGGAGAACAAATGTCATCGGCATCAGGAAGACGGGCATGCTATTCATCGGCCGGATTGATGGGCACAACATGGAGATTGTCATGTCCGCCAGCCGCGTAAGGTCCACGGCATGGGAATTGGAGGAGTACGAGGTAAGGATATCATCATTGTCGATTTTCGTGGGTTCTATCAGCTCGAGTTTTATTCTGAGCCAAAGATTGTGGAGCCACCGACCGAAGCCGCACTGGCTGCGCTCAACCATTACCTCTCGGTAGAGGGGACTTATTGTCAAGCTCCTCAATTGTTGATCGGAGTTCCTCCTGGAGTTCCAATGTTGGATTGACGATGAGATCAACCAATTGTGAGAAATCACATCTTAATATTCTCCTGATGACCCTAATATGAATGTATATGTAATTTTCTAGTCCATCTGTTCTAATATTAATTACTTTATTTATTTTAGTGGAGGATTCCTTTTGCAATCGGAGTGGTGGAAATGGCTGGAAAGATCCATGAATTTTACATCTATCTTCACTACAAGAAAAGTTGGCTTTTACAACGGACGATTTTCGTGGTTGAGGGCCCGTTTTTCGTGGCCGAAGAGTCTTGCACGATGGATGGCCTTCTTGCTAAAAGCCCCATCACAAATGAATTAACCATGGTTTTTTTCACCCGTGGCGGGTCGCACCCTTCAGCAACAAAAAGATGTTCTGTCATAGATCTGCTCGCCAGCCACGCTGACGGCTGACGTCATGCAAACTACCACGTGGCAGCCACCATTAGTGGCCAGTTACCGCTGTTAACGGTCATAGAAACCGTGGCAGAAGCCAGGCCCAGCCAAGGCCTGCAAAGTACTAACTGGACCGGCCCATCAAGGGAGACCAACAAGAAGATGGCCCGTTACTGTTTTGTGCTGCACTATTTAAAGTAGGCACAGAGATGTGGCCCAAGAACTTTCAGGCCCGATTCTATTTCGGCCTACAGAAGGACCATGTTTGTCCAACACTGTGCTGCCACTTGAGGCCTGCACAAGTTCGGCCCTGCACTGTTCAGGCCTGTTACCAATTTAGCCTTTTATTGTTCAGTCCTGTTACTGTTTTAGCCTTTTAGGAATTTCGACTCGTTATAGTTTAGGCCCTTTAGTGTTTGGGCTTTTGCCTGTTAAGGCCGGCACTGTTTGGCCTGTTACTATACTGGCCTGCCATCGTACTGGCCTTTTGCTGTTGATACCTTTTACGGTTCCGACCTTTTACTGTTCCGGCCTTTTCACTGTCTGGACTTTTACTATTCTGGCATTTTATGGTTCTGTCCTTTTACTGTTCTGGCCTTTTGCCCCTACGGTCTTTTACTGTTCTGGCCTTTTACTGTTCTGGCCTTTTACTGTTCTGGTCCTTTACTGTTCTAGTCTTTTACTGTTCTGGCCTTTCACTGTTCTCGCCTCTTACTATTCTGGCCTTTTACTATTCTGGCCTTTTACTGTTCAGACCTTTTACTGTTCTGGCCGCATTGGGCTATTCATGCGCACGTTGTTACTGTTTTGGACTTTTTTTGCTAGCGCCTACTTTTCGCAGAACAAGTGAATATCAAGACATCAATTAATAAACACACAGAAATTAACATTACTTATTACACAACAATAAAAGTTTGTTACAACAAGTTATACAACAAGATCGTAATTCCAATAGATTACAACGTGTCAGTACCATCAATAAGAGATCGGTACATGGCGATTCGCTTCACTGTATCATCTGTCCTCTTCTTCAACATTTCAGCTACAGATCTAAGAGCAGCTACACCCTTTCGTTCTGCATGCAATATAGCATTTATATATTTATCACATGCAGGAGTTGTTCTAGGTGGACTGTTAAGTAAGTTTGCTTCGGCAATGCAATGGCAGGATGAATGGGACGAGGGATCACAACTTTCAGTCCTGCCTACTAAGGACTCCTTCTTGGTTTTAACTGTAGTCTGCTAAAATATGGTGAAACTTAAAAAAACAAGGAAAACAAGTAGTATTATATAAAGTAGAGATTATTTAAAGTAAGTATGAACTTACAGTAGCACGTTCAGGCTGACATTAGCTCCTTCTCAAGCGGGTGTGACTCCTGGTTAATCTTCCAGAAGAATCTGAGCAGAGCAGTTGGAACTCTGGTCCTTGTACCCCATTGTCATTTCTCTGCATGACATTTCAAACCAAGATGGTTGGTTTGGAAGGATGAAAACTCTTGAAAAACACCAAAAACATAGCATTAAAAATTACCAGACGTATGTTTCAAACTAGATAGCTAGTTTGGAAGGATGAAAGCAGGTGAAAACACCAACATATAGCATTAAAAATGACCAGATATATCATCCAAACTAGATGGACATTTTAGGAATTAAGCATTCGCACATATATTCACAATTGAACATAAATTCAAATGTCATGGCAAGTTCTTAGGTAGAATGACAACTAATTAACATGACAAGAAACTGGCCTAAGTAACACAAGGAAACCTCACGATTCAGCCTTGCTGGGCGTCAGATTCTCAGTGTTGGATCCTCTATGAGCTGTTTGCATGACCCGTGTGAGCGCTCGGAAAGAATAGAATCTATGAGTTCGTGTTGGAGGATTAAATCGATAGCGTGAGAATAAAGAAAGGGAATAAAATCAAGAAGCTAATGAGGTGGATAGGACCTACAAGATGAAGGGTGCAAATGAAATGGCAATAGCATCCAGGATACATCCTGAAGATTTCATAGCTTACGAGTAACAAAAAATATAGCAAACGGGCAAGAGAAATTACCGCTGCACGACGAGGACGGGTGGGATGGGCAAGTGGGTGGCGGGGCGGCGACTCGGCATTTCGGAGTCAGCAACGAATGATTCAGTGAACTAGCCCTGGTAGGATAGACAACGGCATTGGCGAAGCAGATCCAGTGCCGCGAGGGAGTCGATGAAATAGTTCTAGTAAAGAGCGCATGCAGTGGAACTCCGGTGTGGAAGAGAGGCCGGCAGTGAAGCAGCTAGAGGAAGGTCGAGGTTGGAGTGATGTGGGCGGGGAAGAGACGATGGGGGGGATATAGGTGGGATGACGCACATTTATGACCTATACCCCTCTATTGTTGCAGTACTGCCATGGTCCTTATTTCTGGAGCAGGGATAGAAGAGGAATTTTGCATTTGCAAAAGGCAGGGCGGGATATTTGAATAGATGCGCGGGATATTTGAATAGATGTGCACGGGATGTTTCGGCGCCATGCGGAAATTTTGAGGTTGAAGCTTCCGATGTACGCTACTCCGACACGGTCGCTCTCACGTGTTGGCCCCGTCTAGACCCACACGCCAGTGACAGTATGCTTACCAACATATAAATGAGTTTCCACACATTTGCCAAAATTGATAAACAATATATTTTGAAGGCTTTCATACAAGATGACTAAGGTCACAGCCATATCTCTGTTATAGTTTATAATAGCGTGTCCATATCTGGTAGATAGCTGCATCTTGGCATTTCAAAATAAGATTCCAGATTTGATGGACAATGCCCAACTTTCACGAATTTCCAAACTTTCTAGCTAAATCTATGCAATAAAATGACTTTTTGACAATCTGAAGTAAATATGTCTAATTTCAAACTAGAACGTGTGTGATATACCTTGCTCTTGACTTTTTAAAATAATTCAAAGATATCAAGTAATCAAATATTGGAGAACCACTGAGAGTTTTGGAAAATTCAACTTTTTGATATGAATGGTAATGACACCTAATTTCAGCCATTTTAAAAAAATACAAAGAAACAAAATATAAAAAGAAATGCATCCATTATTTTCTCTATTCGTGTCTCACTAAGTGCACTAGGTAGTTTCCATGGAAAAATATAATCTTGAAATTTGATAATTTCTAAGAAAAATTGTATCACAATATATATGGAGTACCATGTAAATATGCATGGCTTTCAAACTAGATGACCAAGGTCATGGCCATATCTTTTCTATAGTTTATAATAACCTATCCATATTTGTTATGGTGTGTATTGTCATTTAAAACATTATTTACAAATGAAGCTTCCGAATTGGAAGTTATTTCAATTTTCTAATACACAACAATGGCTTTAGTCATGAAGCTACTACAAAACATGGCTTTAAATCCCACTGCCCCGATTTTCACTCAAAGTATATATAGCCTAGGGTTAATTAAGTTTAGGGTTCAGGGTTTTATTTTGGGTTGAGGGTTTAAGGGTTCATGGTTTATGGTTTAGGATTTTAGGGTTTAGTGGTTTATGGTTTAGGGTTGTTCAAGGTTTTAGGGTTTATGATAGTTTAGGTTTTAAGGTTTATGGAATTTTTAATAATAATGTTCAAGCTTTATATATATGGTTATATTCATGGAATAGAATGGCGTTATCGCAATTTAATAAAAGTATTTCAAAATATGATCCATAAGTGCATTATACCTCCTTGGTAAGGGTTTAGGGTTCTAGGGTTAGGAAGTTAGAGTTCTAGGGTTAGGAGGTTATTTGGGTTTACGTTAAGGGTTTATGATTTTCAATAATGTTCAAGCTTTATGCTTATATTCATGTAACAGAATGGCGTTACCACAATTTAACGAAAGTATCTCAAATTTTTATCTATAAGTGCACGGTACCTGCTGGTTTAGGGTTTATGGGTCGATGATTTAGGGTTTCACGGATTAGGTTTTATCGGTTGTTTAGGGTTTAGGGATTAGCGATTTTTCAATAATGCTCAAAGATTTATACTTATATTCGTCGAATAGAATGGCGTTACCTGCTTTAATGAAAGTATCACAAATGTTGATCTATAAGTGAATGATACCTGCTTGGTTAGGGTTTTATAGTTTAGGTTTTATCATTGTATAGGGTTTAGAGTTTAGCAAATTTAGAATAATGCTCAAGCTTTATTGTTATGTTTGTTGAATAGAATGACATTACCTAATTTAATGAAAGTATCTCAAATTTTGATCTATAAAGTGCATGATACCCGCTTGGTTAGTGTTTATGGGTTGAGGGTTTGGGGTTTTAGGGTTTAGGTTTTAGGGTTTGTTTAGGGTTTAGGGTTTAGGGAATTTTCGATAATGCTCAAGATTTATGCTTATATTCGTCGAATAAAATGGCGTTAGCAAATTAAACGAAAGTATATCAAATTTTGGTCTATAAGTGCATGCTACATCCTTGGTAAGGGTTTGGGGGTTTAGGGGTTTAGGGTTTTGGTTTTGGGTTTTAGGAATTTTCGATAATGTTCAAGTTGCTTTATGCTTATATTCGTTGAATATAATGGCACTACATCAATTTATTGAAAGTATCTCAAATTTTGATGTATAAGTGCACAATACCTGCTTTGATTAGGGTTTATGGGTCAAGGGTTTAGGGTTATAGGTTTTTACGGTTTAGTTTATGGGTTGTTAAGGGTTTAGGGTTTAGCGAATTTTCAATAATGCTCAAGATTTATGCTTATACTCGTAAAACAGAATGGGTGTTAGCTGATTTAATGAAAGTATCTCAAATTTTAATCAATGTGTTCATGACACATGCTTGGTTAGGGTTTATGGCTGAGGGTTTAGGGCTTTAGGGTTTAGGGTTTAAGTTTTAGGGGTTGTTTAGGGTTTAGGGAAATTTTTATATTACTCAAGATTTATGCTTATATTCGTCAAATATAATGGAGTTACCCAATTTAACGAAATTATCTTAAATTCTGATATATATATATATAAGTGCATACTACGTTCTTGGTGAGGGTTTAGGGTTATAGGGTTTAGGGGTTTAGGATTTGGGTTTTACAGGTTTCGGTTTTCAGGAATTTTCAATAATGTTCAAACTTTATTGTTATATTCGTGGAATAGAATGGCATTACCACAATTAATGAAATATCGAATCTCAGATTTTGATCTATAAGTCCACGATACATGCTTGGTTAGGGGTTTTATATGGGTCGAGGGTTTTAGGGTTTTACGGTTTAGGTTTTATGGACTGAATAGGGTTTAGGTTTATCGAATTTTCAATAATACTCAAGCTTTATGCTTATATTCATCGAATAGAATATATATGGCGTTACCTAACTCATTGAAAGTATCTCCAAATTTGATCTATAAGTGCATGATACCTGATCTGTTAGGGTTTATCGGTTGAGGGTTGGGGTTTTAGGTTTAGGTTTTATTAGTGGTTGTTTAGGGTTTAGGGTATTTTCGATAATGCTCACGATTTATGCTTATATTCATCGAATAGAATGGAGTTACCAGTTTAATGAAAATATATCAATTTTGATTGATAAGTGCATGCTACATGTTTGGTAAGGATTTAGGGTTTAGTGTTTAGATTTCAGGGTTTCAGGAATTTTAAATAATGTTCAAGCTTTATGCTTATATTCGTGGAATAGAATGGTGTTAATGCAAATTTAATGAAAGTATCCCAAATTTTGATATATAAGTGCACGATACCTGCTAGATTAAGGTTTATGGGTCAAGGGTTTAGGGTTTTCCAGTTTAGTTTTATGGGTTATTTCCGGTTTAGGGTTCAGAGAATTTTTGGTAATGCTCAGGATTTATGCTTATATTCGTCTAATAGAATGGTGTTACCTGATTTAACGAAAGTATCTCAATTTGATCTATAGTTGCATGATACTTGCTTGGTCAGGGTTTAGGGGTTTAGATTTTACGGTTTAGGATTCCGTGAATTCTCAATAATATTTTCAAACTTTATGGTTATATATATTCGTGGAACAGAATGGTGTTACCGCAATTTAATGAAAATCTCTAAAAAATTGATCTACAAGTTGATGATATCCTACTTGGTCATATTTTTTGTTAAATAAAATTGTTTGGGTTGTTTGGTTGGGCTCGAATTCTGGCTTTTGATTTTGGGCTTATAAAGCTACGAACGTGTTTTTGGCTATTTTTTAGCTTTTACTCTGACATAGTGGATGGTAGTATAAGCCAGGTTGGATGATTTTAATGATTTTATCTCGGTTTAGCGAAAAATGTTCGAATTTTGAACAACAAGAGATGGGAATCTCTACTTCCCGTAATTCTGGCTCACTGACATGTGGGTCACTTGCATAGTGGGTCCAAAAAGTCGGTGTAGGTCGGAGTGGGCGGGCAGGTAAATATTGAAGATGGGCTGGGAAACGTGGATGGGGTGATGCACTTGGGAGAACGCAAATTTACCACCTATATCCCTCTGTTATTGTAGTTCTCCCTCGGATTCTTGTTTCTGGAGCAGGGATAGAAGAGGAATTTTGCATTCTAGAAAGAGGTGAAGCATGTTTGAATGGATGCGCGGGATATTTTAATGGATGTGAGTGATGTTTGGGCGCCGTACCAAATTTTGAGGTCGAAGCTTCTAGCATACGCTACTCCGGCGTGGGGCCTCTCAGACGCGCTATCACCGTCTAGGCCCACACGCCAGCGAGAGTTGCTTCCCAGCATTTAAACGAGTTTCTAGGCATTTGCTGAAATTTTCGAACAATTTAAGGCTTTCAAGAAGATGACCATCGTCCAAAAAAAAGGTGACCAAGGTCATGGAAATAGTTTATGATGACGTTTCCGTATTTGGTAGATCGGTGCATCTTTGCAAATCAACCAATATGTCTACTTCCAAATTTGAAGTTTGTTTTCGAATTTCCAAGTAACAACAATGTGTTTTGTTGTGAAGCAACTACAAATATGATGGCTCAAAATGCCACCGTGCCCTTTTTCACACAATGTATAACGCCCTTTCAAGCTTCCAGGCTAAATTTGTGCAATAAAATAAATTTTGGGGCTAGATGTTTTTTGGGGGCTGGATGTTTGAATGGATGGGCGGGATGTTTGAATGGGTGGGCGGGATATTTCAGAGCTTTGCCGAAATTTTGAAGTTGAAGCTTCTAATCATGTATGCTTTCTAGCATTTAATGAGTTTATAGACATCTGCCAAAATTAATGAACATTAATTCAAGGCTTTCAAACAAGAGGAGAAAGGTCACATCCATAGTTTCTGTACCTTTTTCATATTTTGTACTACTCCGTACATTGAATCATCTTCACCAACCAAGCTTACAAACCTAGCCATATTTGGTAGATCGGTGCATCTTGGCATTTCAAGCAATAGTTTACAAAGGAGATTCGAGATTTGATGGATAATGCCCTACTTTCATGAGTTTCCAAACTTCCTAGCTGAAGATGCTGTAACTTTTTGACGATTGAAAGTAAGTATATTTATGTACTACAAAGTGTGTGATCTAGCTTGCTCTTGACTTTTTAAAAATAGTTTAAAGGTACTGAATTAGTCAAATATTGGAGAACCACCGAGAGTTTTGCAAGATTTCAATTTTTTGATATGAATAGTAATGACACCAAGTTTGGGCCAGTCTTTAAAAAAAATAAAGAAACAAAATATAAAATGAAATAGAACCATCCATTTCTATGTTGGTGTCTCACTGTGTGCATTGGCTAGTTTCCATGAAAATATATAAAATTTGATAACTCTTGAAAAACTCGTTTCACAATATGGCGTACCATGTTTGAACATTCATGGCTTTCGAAAACTAGATGACCAATGTCAAGGCCATATGTGTTACCATACTCTATGATAATGTAACCATGTTTGGTAGATTGGTGCATATTGGTATTTCAACATTGTTTAGAAAAATAGCTTCCATATTTGGAGTTATTTTAAAAGCTCCAATCGATAATAATAGCTTTAATTTTTTCATATGATATATGGCGTACCATGTATGAATTTGCATGGCTTTCAAACCAGGAGACCAAGGTCATGGCCACACCTTTGCTATAGTTTATAACAACATATTTGTATTTGGTAGATTGGTCCGTATTATTGGCATTTAAAATATTATTTACAAAGGAAGCTTCTGAATTTGAAGATATTTTCAATTTTTCAAGCAACGACAATGGCTTTTGTCATGAAGAAACTACAAATAAGTATGGCTCAATCCCATTGCCCTAGTTTCCACACAAGATATATATAGCATGGGGTTTAGGGTTCGTGTTTTTTGGGTTGAGGGTTTAGGGGTTTAGGTTTTATGGTATATGATTTAGGATTTTAGGGTTTAGGGCTTAGGAGTTTAAGGTTGGTATTTAGGGTTTAGGGTTTTAGGGTTTAGGGTTTTCTAGGTTTTAGGGTTTATGAATTTTCAATAATAATGTTCAAGCTTATATATATGCTTATATACATTCGTGGAATAGACTCGTGTTATCGCACTTTAATGAAAGTATCTCGGATTTTGATCTATAAGTGCATCATACCTGCTTGGTAAGGGGTTGAGGGTTTAGGTATTTTATTGTTTTGGGGGTTTTGGTGTTTAGGGTTTAGGGTTTAGGTTTTTTGGGAATTTTCGATAATGTTCAAGCTGCTTTATATATGCTTATATTCATGGAATTGAATAGCATTAGCACAATTTGAGGAATGTTTATCTGAAATTTTGATCTACAAGTGCATGTGATACCTCATTTGCCAATGTCGTTTAGGCGGGGTTTAGGGTTTAAGGTTTTAGGGTTTAGGGCATTTTTTATAATGTTCAAACTTTATTGTTATATTCATGTAATAGAATGGCGTTACCGCAATTTAATGAAAGACCGAATCTCAAATTTTGATCTAAAAGTCCATGATACATGCTTGGTTAGGGTTTATATGGGTTGAGGGTTTAGGGTTTTATGGTTTTATAGTTTAGGTTTTATGGACTGAATAGGGTTTAGGGGGTTTATCGAATTTTCAATAATACTCGAGCTTTATGATTATATTAGTTGAATAGAATATGGCGTTACCTAACTCAATGAAAGTATCTCAAAATTTGTTCTATAAGTGCATGATACATGATTGGTTAGGATTTATGGGTTGAGGGTTTGGGGTTTTAGGTTTAGGTTTTACTAGGGGTTGTTTAGGGTATTTTCTATACTGCTCAAGATTAATGCTTATATTCATCGAATAGAACGGAGTTACTAGTTTAATGAAAATATATTAACTTTTGATCGATAAGTGCATGCTACGTGTTTGGTAAGGATTTTGGGTTTAATTAGTGTTTATATTTTAGGGTTTCGGGAATTTTAAATAATGTTCAAGCGTTATGCTTATATTCGTGGAATAGAATGGCATTATTGCAATTTGAAAGTATCTCAAATTTTGATATATATAAGTGCATGATACCTGCTTGATTAGGATTTATGGGTCGAGGGTTTAGGGTTTTACATTTTAGTTTTATGGGTTTTTTCCGGTTTTGGGTTTATAGAATTTTTGGTAATGCTCGTGATTTATACTTCTATTCGTCTAATAGAATGGTGTTACCTGATTTAACTAAAGTATCTCAATTTTTGATCTATAGTTACGCGATACCTACTTGGTCAGGGTTTAGAGGTTTAGATTTTATGGTTTAGGATTCCGTGAATTCTCAATAATATTTTCAAACTTTATGGTTATATATATTCGTGGAACAGAATGGTGTTACCACATTTTAATGAAAGTATCTCAAAAATTGATCTACAAGTCGATGATATAATGCTTGGTCATATTTCTTGTTAAATAAAATTGAATGTACCCGGGTACTAAAACAAGGGAGAAACAGGAAGAGTTCCTTGAGATTTAGGCAATGTTTGCTTGGGCTCAAATTCTGGCTTTTGATTTTTCGCTTATAAAGCTACGAACATGTTTTTGGCTTTGTTTTTTTAGCTTTTACTCTGACAAAGTGGAATGATAGTATAAACGAGGTTGGATGATTTTAACAATTTTATCTCGGTTTAGCAAAAAATGTTCGAATTTTAAACAATAACCGATGGGAATCTCTACTTCTCATAATTCTAGTTCACTGACATGTGGGTCACTTGCATAGTGGGTCCAAAAATTCGATGTAGGTCAGAGTAGGCGGGCAGGTAAATATTGAAGAAGGGCTGGGAAACGTGGATGGGGTGATGCACTTTGGAGAACGCAAATTTACCACCTATATCCCTCTGTTATTGCAGCTCTCCCTCGGATTCTTGTTTTCGGAGCAGGGATAGAAGAGGAATTTTGTATTCTAGAAAGAGGTGAAGCATGTTTGAATGGATTCGTAGGATATTTTAATGGATGGGTGCGATGTTTGGGTGTTGTACCAAATTTTGAGGTCGAAGCTTCTAGTATACGCTACTCCGGCGTGGGGCCTCTCAGACGCGCTGTCACCGTCTAGGCCCACACGCCAGCGAGAGTTGCTTCCCAGCATTTAAACAAGTTTCTAGGCATTTTCTGAAATTTTCGAACAATTTAAGGCTTTCAAGAAGAAGACCATCGTCTAAAAAAGGTGACCAAGGTCATGGAAATAGTTTATGATGACGTTTCCGTATTCGGTAGATCGGTGCATCTTTGCAAATCAACCAATATGTCTGGTTCCAAATTTGAAGTTTGTTTTCGAATTTCCAAGTAACAACAATGTGTTTTGTTGTGAAGCAACTACAAATATGATGGCTCAAACTGCCCCGTCCCCTTTTTTCACACAATGTATAACGCCCTTTCAAGCTTCCAGGCTAAATTTGTGCAATAAAATAATTTTGGGGGCTGTATGTTTGAATGGGTGGGCGGGATATTTCGACGCTCTGCCGAAATTTTGAAGTTGAAGCTTCTAAGGTACGCTACTCCCACTTGGGATGATGTCCCTGTCAGATAGAGCCACAAGCCTATATGCTTTCCAGCATTTAATGAGTTTATAGACATCTGCCGAAATTAATGAACATTAGTTCAAGGCTTTCAAACAAGAGGAGCAAGGTCACAACCATAGTTTCTGTACCTTTTTCATCTTTAGTACTACTCCGTACATTGAAGTATCTTCGCCAACCAAGCTTACAAACCTGGCCATATTTGGTATGGTGCATCTTGGCATTTCAAGCAATTGTTTACATAGGAGATTCCAGATTTGATGGATAATGCCCTACTTTCATGAGTTTCCAAGCTTCCTAGCTGAAGATGCTGAAATTAAATAACTTTTTGACATAAAGCCATTCATTCACAAAGTGCAATGCTATGTGCATTAGTTTCCATGGTAAAACATAAACTTGTATATTGATAAGTTTTGGATCAATTTTGATGTATGGTGACTGGCAGGTGGGCCACGTATATGGTGGTGCCTAAAGCAGGGTAGGTCAGAATTTGCAAAGTTATCCCTCCACGGTCCGCACCCCTTCACGCTATGTATTAACTTCCACCCTAGGCCTCACCCCCTTCCCCACAAAATAGACGCGCTTACAGCCGCTCCTCATCACCAACGTGCGCGAAGAAGCTTTCCCTACCTGTCGGTCTTTTTGAGACGCACCGGTGGGCACGTCGATCCCACGGTAGTCCTTCTATCTCTAGCTCGATCTGGTTGGCATTTTTATTGCCCTTTCAAATACTCCTACGTAGTTTAATTTGTCCTCAATCTGCATGGTCATAGTTTATTCTGCGCTGAATCTTTGTTCCTAAATACCTTCGGCGATTTTTGCTATCAATATGTTTGCTGAAACGCATAGGCATATATAGTTTTTGTACTTCATCTATATGTTTCGTGCTTTTCTTTTAATAATAACCAACCTTGTATGTCATAATTAAATAGATGGGCATATTTTGGATAGAGATTGCTCCATTAGGCAGCGCTAAACGTATCCTTGATGTTCTACGATTTATGGGATTTGTTAGAGGTCATTGTGACAAGGAAAAAGTACATTGTCCCTGCCGGTTGTGTGTGGATGGTAGGGTGCTGCCTCAAAGTATAGTGGAAGACCATATTTTTACATTTGGGATTCTTAGCACATATGTTAGATGGGTATTTCATGGTGAACCATATGATCCTCCATCTGAACCGAGGGAAGCACATCTTTATCATCAAGATCAAGTAGGGGAAGCATATGTTGATCAACTAGATCAAGTGACAGAGGCAACTCCTGAGCATCTAGATCAACTTGGAGAAGGGGGAGGAGAGAAAAAGCGCAAGCTGCATGAAACAGGATTCATCTCTGGTACTACCACTATGCCAGATGACAAGGTATATCTATAGAACGACAAATGTTCAGGTTGTGTGTCTTTGATGTTTGTCTAGAAACATATCTGTTAATCTACTAATCGCAGAAGCAGATGACCAAAGAGGACTTTGATGGTAATGACGATGACATGTTCATTGATGAGCCTGTACCCGAGGCTGTGGATCGGGTACAATGCATCTGGATCGATTTGATGCAGGGCTGCTGATCATCAGGGGTGTACTTTTGGTGCCGTTCATGACCACTAGCCCAGTTGCAAAACTCTTGGGGTGTAGAGCTATCCCATGATTGGTTCGCTACTTTCGTACTTCTGTAATATGGAGCTACCTTATTATGATTTCTAGGCCTTTGTTAGCAGAACTATAATTGGAAACTATTCCGTATATTAGTATATACGGAGTATATGTGTGTTTGTGTGTGTTTCAAGTATGAAATCCGAGCTTATCATTTTATCGGTTCCTAAACTGTTTTTGAGGCCCCAGCACTGGTGCCCTATGCTGCAATTACCGCCGTCTTGTCCACTGCTCCATGAGACGAATCAGGAGAAGGATAATAAGATGGGACCAATTTGCTTCGAAGAGGGGCGATTTTCTCTGTCCTTGGAGAGGAACCCGGGAGAACCAGTACTGGTACCAAGGGAAGGAGGAAGTTGGCTCGGTCAATTATCTCACCCACTTGATGTGGGACCTGCTTTAACTCACCCCTAGCGTGGGTCCCGCTTGAAACAGTTGTAGGCCACCACGTGATAGCTGGGATCAAAAATTCAGGATTCTCTCCCGGCAAAATATTCCTGCCACTGCCACTTAAAAATACTGTAGAAAAAAGTGTACTTCCCAACCCTACTACTACTAGTACTACTACTCCCCTGCCTATGCCTTTCTACCGACGACAAGACAAGAAACCATCACTAGCTAGCTCACATCTAGCAGGCAACTGTTTGAACTGGTGCAACCTCCGATTGAGGAGTTCTTGTTGAAATAGGTGGGTGTATTTGCTCACCTCGAAATCCGTCTTTGCTTAATTTGCTTCCGATAGGGCCATTGGGGGTACTATTAGTACTAGGAGTAGTAGTATTCGATATGCTTTGATTGTGAGTTCTTGCTTATTGCTCACCTTGGAATCACCTAATCAGGATATTTTTCCTCTTCTCTAATCGATTGGGTCATTTGGGTAGGGTGGGGGTGGTGGTGGTGGGGGGGGGGGTGGGTGGAGGTGGTACTGATTTCGTATGGATTCCGGATCAAGGCATGGTCACTGTTGTTCTGATTGGGCCATTTGGTCGGGTTCAATTTCGGTGTTCTTCACTTCTGTAACCTTTAGTTGCTACTCGTAATGTGCAATGGATTTTGTGTCGGATTCTGTATGGAGAACTATGGGCTAGTGGCGCGCACGGCCACTATGGATAGGGATGGTCCCGTCAGTTCCCTTAAAAGTTATCTAAAAAAGGTAATATAGCAGTATGTTCGTTGCGTTCTTCCATTCTTTCCAATGCTGACAGTGGTTGGCTGCAACCTGGATGTATCCATGTGCTAAAAGTTGTCTATGTCTGTATCCTATTTTTGTGGAAGCCTTTGTGACACCATCTCTTCTTCATTTACTATAGCACGGTGGTACATACCCGCGAACATGCGGTGCTCCAGGTGCGGCAAACAGGATGGTACCCCCACATGCCGTAGGATCTGGCGAGTACAACTACTCACCAAAAAACAAGCGCAAGGCCACCGACCAGCCGGGAGGGCCTAGCTTAAAGAGAAAGGTATTTGTTCTTAATACCCTTATTACCATGGTGCAGACAGATTTAAGTATTACCCGCTTGGTGCGATGCATGCTTGTCAGATGTTCAGAAACATATGTGTGATTTTATCAATTCTGGCACTGTGTTTATGTGAATCCAGATCTGGATCTGTCAGACTATCTCATACAGTCAGTATATGACTACTATGTACTATACTCCCTCATCCCAAGGTTTAGGCATATACTGTATTTTTTGAAAAGTCAAGCGATGGAAAGTTTGACCAAACTTTACATAGTATTGAACTGTTGAGCTTTGTTGCTATTTATGCAGATTGAAGGTGCTGCTATGGAGGCTGAGGCTGCTGTAGTGGCTAGTAGATTTCTGATGCCCGCACCAAAAGAGGACATCCTCTACAGAAGGAGGAAGCGCCAACCCAGTACCCAGGTGGGCAGTGACCTCTCTAAGAAGTGGGTATAATTTGGAAATCCACAATTTCACATATTATGATTTTCCATGTTATTTTTATTAGCTAGTACTATATGTTTATGCTCATTAGAAGTTCACAAAAATAAAATCTGTTTTCTTTACAGGCAATGGTTTTTTGTTATATTATTAGATTTACTTGCTCTTTACATAATTTAACCTTTCCACTTAATTTCAATCAGTACCACACCAGCTGCTCAGCCCTTTCTGCTACCCTCCTCTTGTCAAGCATGTGGATTGAAAGGGGGCCCCTGTATGCCATTCCAAAGGCAGAGGGATGAAAAATGGTGCATGGCCACCCTTCGCAAAGGGTACCCATGGTATCAGGTATGGATTCCAAGTGGTCTAGACCGACTTGATGTAAGATCTTGTATCTCACTTTTTTTGTTGTCGCCTTACTTCTCTATCAATTTCTCATGAAGGATGTCCCTTGTGTTGCTCGCCCCATTATAAACAAGATGTTCAGAAGCGACAAGTTTCTAACTCTGTATAGCGAGGGCCCTAAAGGCATGCAGAAACTATATGATGTGGATGTCTCCCAGACGATGGCCACCACCTATTTGGGTGGCCGAGGTTCGTCCAAGTATATCCGTGAGAATGGTCTGAAGCAGGGGACGAGGTAACATTCGACTTTAGCAAGCCTGGGCAGATACTTGCACGCCATTGTACACCTGTTGGCCGAAGGACCAAGAACAAAGGTAGTACTAATTAATTTGATTAAGTACTCATCACAACCTCTAATGATTTTCTTACGACTAACTGTCCTGCACCATTGTCTTTACTCATCATATGACCCTGACCACTTCTGCAGTCCGCTTCCCATTATCTACCACCCAGAAGGGTGCCAGCATCAAGCTGCTGGCACCGCCACCAGCACCGGCCCCAGTTCCTGAAACGGCACCTGTTGACCTCAATAGGAGAAAGAATAGAGGTAGTAACTTAATTCGCTTGTATACTCTCATCTCTGTCTAGGAGTTACTGTTGTATAAGAAACCATTTTGCTTGTCCACATTTGATATGCCTCTCTGACCACTCCTGTTGTCCCCTTACCTACCCCTCAGAAGGGAACCAACACCAAGCTGCTGGCACCCCCAACGGCACTGGCCCTAGTTCCTGCTCCGGCACCTGTTGACCTAAGTAGAAAGAATCAAGGTAGTAACTTAATTTGCTTATATACTCATCATATCCTCTGATCACTGTCTTGTGAGTAACTGTTGTATAAGATACCATTTTGCTTGTACACTTCTCATCTGCCTCTACCATCCCTACAGTCAACTTAGCTACCCCTTAGAAGGAATCTAGCATCAAGCTGCTAGCGCAGGCACTGCTTCTGGGCCTTCTGGCTCCTACACCAGCCCCTCTACAATTAGTGGCACCATCTCCTGCACCAGCATCGGCCCTAGCACAGGCACCGGCACAAGCTCCTTCATCACCCCGGGCAGCACCTTGTCAGACCATATCCTACACATGTGTCATCACAAGGTCGCACCGGATTATGTTTGTGAGTATATGGCGGGAGATAAAATGTTCTGAATGTCTTCTCAAGTTTCACATGATTCAGTGCATCGCTCTTAGTAATTATGCGTCTATCTCTTACTTTGACTCAGAAATTGCCTAAGATTGCCACAAAGCAACACTAGGACAGACAAAAGGGCAAAATAGTCTTCACGATGCAGAGCGAAGGATTGCTTATCGAGGGACGCTACGCCATTAACTCGACTGATGGTCGCTTGGAAACTACTTCTAGGTGGATCAAGTTCCGGAAAGCAGCCAAACTTACAATTGGAAGAACGGTCAATCTCGATGTATCTTGCTGCCCTGAATGTGGCATGCTGTTCATGAACTTCCTAGCTTTCTAGCTCTTTGGCTGCATGCTATTGTAATTAATTATGTGGTTGTCTTATCTCCACTGATCATATATGGGTGGTAAAACTGTGATAACCTTTTGCTGGATTGGAGCTATGATTAGTACGTACTGGTATAGTATATCTGTATCTATATAACGGTTCCCAATATGAGCAAATATTATGACAATGATTGTGTTGTGATCGAGTGTGTTTGGAGAAAAGGGCAAACTAATCGCATGGCATAGTTTTTAGAGCTGAAACAAGTACTGTCTCTCTATGTAGTGATATTAAATTTCAGTGTTTGTATTGCTGAATCAGTCACTTTGAAATGCTTCTGAATTGGTCAAGTGCTGCTGAATATGAACTAGGAATCTGTCAATTTTTATGTCTTATTATTCTGTACTCCTTAATCTTTCAACTAGTATTGAATTTGTCAAAAGTTCTATCATTGTTGCCAGTTGCTTGCTCTAGAGCTTTTTCCTTTGTGTCATCAGAACCGTTGATGCATTTTGGACAGAGATGAGAGGGTAAATATATACAGCGTGATTTCACCAAGTGAAGTCATTGGATACCAGCCCTGTTTTGGCGCATGTGGTGTGTGTTCATTAGATATTTTAACATGAATATCTGTCAAAGGAATTATCGCTTTGTTTCCTCCCTCGAAGAGGTCTGTGTTTGAATCTGGCGAGACACAGCCTAGTAAAATTTGAGATAGGAGCCCATTGACCATAGCCCAAAAACTTTTTAATTTGGCCTTTTTGGCAGTGCCCCCCACCTCTGAAAAAAACTCTGCCTACCCATGTTTTTAAGAAACTAATCCATTATGTGTCTTTTTATAAATCGAGGTTCCAGTAGCACTGCTCTTTTATTTTAAGAGAGATAACATGGAAACACAACAATATTTTTTAGAAGACTGAAACATAAGTTGTAGTACTAATACATGTTTAATGATTCAATTTCTATTAGTATCTTTGGTATTGTGGCAAAACACTCAGTTTATGTCTATTTGATTTGATTTAAAGGTCTTTAGTTCAAATCCACTATGTGTACATATTTATATATATCTTGGGTTTACTTTTTTTTAGATAGGGTTTACTTTTTAATATCACATTACAGAGAGGCTGACATCGTGGATCCACCAGCCTACAGCATCCCTCGAGTTTAATGGTCGGGTTTAAAAAAAGTTAAATACTTGTATAGAGAGGCTGGCATCAGGGACCCACCGGCCAGAACAAACCAGAGAGGGTGACATGGGGGCCTTAGCAGCAAGACCATACACGGTTGCCACATCGAGCAACGTTGTCAAGGTCAAAACAGCGAACGCGACCGAAAAAAAGTCCATCATTCGCAGGTTTGATATACAGAGACACCGGCATGTGGGACCCAGTAGCGCAGCCTTATACAGGTTCTGCCTTGAGCGACGTTGCCAAGTTCGAAACAGGAAGGCGCGAGCGAGAAAAAAGTCCAGCATGCACACCTTTCTTCTAATGAGAGGCTCACATGAGGGACTCAGTAGCCTGAAAAAACGGCTGATGCATCGAGCAACGCTATCAAGTTCGAAACACGAAGGCGCGACCGAGAGCAAAAATTCCATCATACACACGTTTCTTCTTATGAGTGTATGACATGTGGGGGTGGGGCCCTGCATCATGATTAAAAGATAGATGCAGCGAGCAACGCTATCAAGTTCAGAAAACGGAGGCGCGACCGATGGAAAAAATTCTATCATACACACGTTTCTTCTAATGAGAGGATGACATGTGGGGTCCAGGAGTTTGATTAAACGGCTGATACAGCGAGCAAAGCTATCAAGTTCGGAACACGAAGGCGCGACAGAGGGTAACAAATCCATCACACACATGTTTCTTCTAATGAGAGGATGACATGTGGGGCGGAGGTTGGTTAAATGGTAGATGCGTCGAGCAGCGCTATCAACTCGGAACGTGGTAGCACGAGCCAAGGAAAAAATCCATCATACACATGTTTGTTCTAATGAGAGGATAACATGTGGGGCTTAGAAGGTTGGTTAAACGGTAGATGCGTCGAGCAATGCTATCAACTCAGAACGGGGTAGCGCCAGCGAAGGAAAAAATCCATCATACACACGTTTCTTCTAATGAGAGGATGACATGTGGGGCCCAGCATTGTGATTAAACGGTAGATGCATCGAACAACGCTATCAAGTTCGGAATAGGGTAGCGCGAGCCAAGGAAAAAATCCATCATACACACGTTTCTTCTAACGAGATGATGACATGTGGGGCTGAGGAGGTTGGTTAAACGGTAGATGCGTCGAGCAGCGCTATCAACTCGGAACAGGGTAGCGCTACCAAAGGAAAAAATTCCATCATACACACGTTTCTTCTAATGAGAGGATGACATGTGGGTCCCAGGAGGTTGATTAGATGGTAGATGCATCGAGCAGCGCTATCAACTTCAGAACAGGGTAGTGCGAGCGAAGGAAAAAAATTCCATCATGCACACGATCCTTCTAATGAGAGGCTGACATGTGGGACCAAACAGCCTGACTAAACGGCAGACGCCTCGAGAAATGTTATCGAGTTCAAATAATGGAGGCACGACCGAAAAGTATGGTCCGCTAGAGGCACTGACTTCTAGGACCCACACACCTCAAAAGACTTCGGCGAGTCAACATCGCGCGAGGAAACGAAAATCTTTCTTCTGCCACGCGCTGGCCGAGCTTCCTCCATGTTTTTAGCAGATCCGTCGTAGTAGAGGGCCGTGAAACCGGAAAAAAAAAGTTTTCCATCGGCCACGGCCGAGCCGAGAATTTCGTCGCGGAAGACACGCCTTCTATGACGACCGTCGGGCCAATTCGTTGCGGAAGGAAACTTTTCTTGTATTGCTTGCTAAGGGTGAACATGTGAAAGCCTATTACGAGGATCCACAGACGAAGGTAAAACGAGAGAAGCGTGCCAAGCGGGAAAGCAAGCGCTACTCGGCCATGACCTGGACATGCTGAATCATTGGCATACAGATCTTGTGGTGATTCTGACCGCTCTCTTTCTCTCATGGATGCTGGGAGTATATGATGGACATGTAATCGTTCCTAGCTAGATTAAGGTTCTACTAAGAGTAGTTTTATACTTCTACCGACTATTTTGTATGGAGTTCTGAAACTGCTAATATATTTTGTAGTAATTCCTATGTACGAGGAATTGTTCAGATCGAGTGCAGAATATGGCATGTACTGATGAATCTTTCAAAAGCCACTGAACGTCTCAAATGTGCTGATGTTGCTATTATTAAAGTATTTTATAGAACTAATACTCTTGTACTGGTACTTGTTTTGATCAATGGCAGTAGATTGTTTTGCTTTTCTTTTAAAACATGGCCTTCTCAATCTAGATGAGGCCTGGGCTTCTTAGGTTGCATATATGTTGGTCACACATGCATTGATGTAAGAACGAGGTATGCACACAAATCCAGACTTAATCGCCAGTCTTGCTTGCTCCAATGATGGAGTGTGTTCGGAGAAAAAGGGCAAACTCATCCCTTGCCCGTTAAAAAAACAGGCCCAATGTTGAGACTCCCACCGGCAATATTTCCTACTACGCCAAGATGCACCCATATACTAAATTAATATGGAACAGTACATTAACTATGATGTCGATATGGCCATGACATTTTTTGGTCATCAGGGTTGAAACCTAATAATATTCATACATGGTTGGAAAATATGGCGTGGCTGGTTTCTAGAAGTTGTCAAGTCTCATGGTTATCAGTTTCCTGGCAGGGTGTACACGTGACGTGATAGGATGCCATGCGTAAATATTTGTTTTTTTGTTTTTCTTTATTACATGTGATTGTTTCAAAACGGGTTTAAATTGTCAAGATACAAATTCTTAGCAGGAAGTTGAATTTGTCAAAATTCTCGATTGTTTCTGATATATTAACTACCTGATGCGTACCACCAAAAGCTTTTTGTAGAACTTCGATAGAAATCTACCACTTTCTAGAGCTTCTAGTTCAAATATGATATGATTTTGTTAATAGAGACATAAATTCATTTGAGTGGTCCGAGTTAGCTCGGAAGCTTTGAAAACCCATAAAACTTGGGAATTGTACATAAAACATTGTCCACTATATCTGGAAACTAGTCTTGTGGTATTCAAAACCATGTTCTCTGTAGTTTCTGTGCATAGTATATTCATGGTGCTAGAGGCCAACAATAATGGGATCTTCTATATGCTAGACATGACATAATCAAATGTACTAAAAGAGATCCAATGGTCAACAATGTCAGGTTTTGCCAATCTATATCCAACTGTCGATGTTCGAAGTTATTCGTACACTATATAGTGGTATGGAAATTGTGAAGCAACATAGTCATTTTTTGTTTTGAAAAGAAGTGTCAAGCCCTACAAAGTGGTATGGAAATTGTGTCACGTGCCTTTTACTAGTATGGATACGGATGATCAGTTGATGTGACTCTCGGCCTTGAATTCCTGGACAGATAGGTTACGGTCTACTACCTTTTTGTATTACTAGATGGACGATAGCAAAATCGAAAATCTGAATCGAGCGGCAAAATCACCCACCGACCTTGAAGCATTTCCTACCTCACCGATTCAAAACCTTTGAGCCAAAATCTCCCACCGGATAGTACCATTTTTCTATTGTTATTAGCTAGACGCGGGCCAAATTCAAATCTCAATCGAGCGGCAATATCACATACCGACTTTGAAGCATTTCATGCCCCTCTGTTTCAAAAAAAATTGTCTTTAAATTTCCTGTTCTACCCATTGTTTAGACGATAGATGGGCATGCTAAAGTCAGTACCTCGGGGATCATAATTATATTGCTATTCACCTATACTATGGTCCTGATTTGCATAGTTTTTCCTGCTGGCCCTCCCAAAAATCCCAATCTCCTCTGTCGCCTCCACGGCCACCACGCGCACCGACTTGATCTCTGGTCTCGTGCGCCGCCGCGGAGCCTCTTCACCGACGCTCACCCACCGGATCTAGTTCACCGGGTCTCTCTACCACTGCACCGGAGCTACGGTGTCATTCACGATGCCGACGGTGTCATCAACCGCCCAAGCTCCGCTTTCTCACCGTCGATGGCGTTATCGTCTGCCCAAGCTCTGCTTCCTTGCCATCGAAAGCTACCCAACTGTACCGGATCCGCTTCAACGATGTCCATCGGACGTGATCTAGTTCAAGGAGTTCCATGTCCACCGCTCCAGACCAGCTGCACGGCCGTCGCTGTTCACTGCACTGGATCTGCCTTAGCGACGCTCTCGTCCACCGCGTTCAAGCTGGCATTGACCGTCCAAGATCTGCTTCCCCGACGCCAATAGCCACCGAAACCGCATCACCCTCGGTGCCTGGACGTCACTCGCACGGTACAGACGATGCTTAGACGTCTCTCCGACCAAGGTTAACCTAATCTCCAACCCGTTTTTGTTTTGTCAACAGTATAGCAGGTTCAAGCCTGTCGCAGTGAACCGCATTTTTGTAATCATGCTAGTACATACAAGTCACTGGGCACGTATGTTCTTCGTGCTAGTACATGCAAGGTCATTAGACATGTTGGTTTGCATTTGCTGCTCTACAAATTTCAAGTCATGCACATGTCTGTTATTTTGTCATGCACATGTTCTTAGTTACTCCATACAACAGTAATTACATGCTACTATGTAATTCTTGCAAAATCTACAGTCAGTGGAAAATATTAGTGTGAATTCTCTGCTCTACAATTGCTGAATCTATCTGGTTCGTCCTGAGACCAGTTCCTGCTATTATTTCCTCCTTAGCATCGTTCTGCTATCCTATAGTAGCCGTTTAAAATCTTCATACTAATTCGATTATAATTTTGTTGTTGCCATAATGCCATCTGGTTCTTCAAAACCTGCATCACTAACTATTTCCTTTTTCTTGCATAGAGCTCAAAATGGAACAATGAACATGTTGGTTTGCATAGCCTATTCTACAGGTTCACAAGGGATGCCATTACTTCCTTATCTGGTGCTGGTTCGTCCTGAGCAACGGCATAACTGTCCTCTACTATGTAGTTCACTCGTAGTTTGCATTCCTGCTCTAGAATTTCTCTTATGATGCCATTATAATTTCTATCTGGTTGATTTTTATCTATGACAGTAACTATTTGCCATTGTGTAGCTCACTGCAAATTCTGAGTCACCCAACGACTCTATGCATTCCAGGAGATGCCACTGATTCTATATATATTTGCTGAAATTCTAAGAAACACTTTGTTTGATTGCCCATTTCATTCTAGGCACACTTGTCTAATGCTTGTTTGTCCTATTCTACAGGTTCACGAGCGATGCCATTATATCTCGCATCTGGTGCTGGATCTGGTTCGTCCTAAGTCACCACATAACTATCCTCTACAATATATCGTTCATTCGTGGTTTGCATTCCTGTTCTACAAGTTCTCGTATGATGTGGTTATAATTTCTATCTGGTTCATTCTTCGCTATGACAGTAACTGCATGCCATTTTCTGGCTCATCAAAAATTTCGAGTAACCCAACAACTCTTACATTTTAGGGTATAGAACTGCTTCCATATATATTTATTCAAAATCACCTGGCTAGTTTATATCTCTGAAATTCTAAGCCACACACACACATTTTTTGATTGCTCGTTTCACGGTAGTCACACTTGTTTAATGCGTGCTTACTTGTCATGTTTGTTTGACGTGTTGTTCAATAATTGAACCATTGACCAGTTGTAAACTCCAGTTCATAGCTCCTGTCATATCAGTCAAATGAGTAGTTTGTTTCGTTTGATGTATTAACTTGTTATTACTTAGTTTCAGACTGCAATTATTGCTAGCCCCACCAAAAAGGGGGCTGCAAGATCATATCTCCTCCAATGTAGATGTCACACTCAATGGAATATGTAGGTTATCGATTGAGAAAGCAAATTGAGGACTCTACTATCAACTTGATTGTCAATTGAAATGCCGATTTTTCTTTCCCCTGAGTTGATAATATGTAATAATTTTAAGAAGTTGCAGCTAATGTAATATCTAGATAACTCGCGTAGGCCATGTAGGCATTTAGTTGACGTCGTCCACACATTGCGGTAGTCGTTATGGTAACTACGCCAGGCGGGTCGATTAGGGAACAGTACCGTGCTGTATTCGGCCAACAACGAATAGTAAAAAAATGCTGGATTATTATACACGTTTTATGATATTGGCATGGGATTCAGAATTGACGAAACTGTCAAAGGCCGTAAACGTAACGGGCTCATGCGCATGTGGTAACAGGCGTAAAGTAATAGGCCTAATGGGCCGTAACAGAAACAGGCCGTAACTGAAGCAGGCCGTAATATTAACATACCGTAACAGTAGCATGCTAGAATAGAAACAGCCCATTATAGTAACAGACAAGAAACTGCACAAATCGCAAAACAGTAACATGCCAAATAGTAGCGGGCCAAAATAGTAGAGGGCCAAAACAGTAGCGGGCCGAAACAGTAGCGGGCCAAAATAATAAAAGGTCAGAACAGTGACAAGCCTGAACAATACTGGCCGAGAAATTACCGGACGAGGGTAGTAACAGGCCGACAAATTTATCAGGCTAGAATAGTAAAGGGCCTTTGTGGGCCAGAACAGCTAAACACCAGAACAATAAAAGGCCAGAACAGTAATAGGCCAGAATAGTAACGGACCATCTCAGAGAAGGGCCATCAGTAGGCGGTCGATGATGGGCTACAATAACAGTGATGGGCTGACCACATGCCTTATGTTTACAGGAGCGACTTGGCGCAGGCTGCTAATGGGCCACATAGTGTTGGACCAACATGGGCCTTCTGTAGGCCAAAACAGAATCAAGCATGAAAGTTCATGGGCCGCTACTGGCTGCATTTTTTGGCCCATTTCAAACAATGCAGGACAACACAGTAATGGGTCATCTTCTTATTGGTCTCCCATTATGGGTCGGCCTAGTTACTATTCAGCAGGCCTTCGATGAGCATGGCTTCTGCCATGGTTTCTATGGCCATTAACGGCTGTAACCGGCCGCTAACGGCGGCTGCCACCTGGCTGTTTGCATGACGTCAGCAGTCAGCGTGGCTGGCGAACAGATCTACGACGGAACAAGTTTTCGTGGCT
This sequence comes from Avena eriantha, assembly GCA_910589775.1. Lineage (NCBI taxonomy): Eukaryota > Viridiplantae > Streptophyta > Magnoliopsida > Poales > Poaceae > Avena > Avena eriantha. The sequence goes on from OU342743.1 coordinate 300,209,052, forward strand.
TAAGGGTGCGATCCGCCACGGTCGAAAAAAACCGTGGTTAATTCATTTGTGACGGTGCTTTTACCAGGAAGGCCATCCGTCGCGGAAGACTCTTTGGCCACGAAAAACGGGCCTTCAACCACGAAAATCGTCCGTTGTAAAAGCCAACTTTTCTTCTAGTGAATTATGTCTGACAGCCTTCACAGGTTGACCAGAACTTCCATGGAGTTCCTTTCCTGCCGCGTTCGTAGCTCCTTCCCAAAACAGGGAGTAACATGTCATAGTTCTTACACCCTGCAGAGATGCATTACTTTACCCATGAGTGACCAAATCCTTGTTGCACAACCGGGCAGCTTATTCCCGTCCACAATTCTTGATGTGGGGCCCAGTAGATGATCCAAGCCAATCACTGCCCTTCTCCATGACCTCGCATGAAGACACGACCTCCCCAAGCAGATATACCTCCGTTAACCCCCATATAAGCATATATAACCCTGGCAACCCCTTGGAGACTCCAGTGAGCAGATCATGTCCCTGGCAACCCCCATATAGGCAGATATATCTCCGACAGCCCCTCACGAAAAGTCTAGACACCAATATCGCGGGGAACTAGGAGTCCCACCCATCTGTTGAGTGCTTGCAAGGAAGCTACAGCCTCACGATAAGGTCATATGTCCATGCGAAAGGAAGAAGATCCAGCTGACTTCTCTGTCCCATTCCAAATCCCATGGTTAACGCGTAATATACGGTGCTAGAATCACTGGCGACATTGGTTGATTAAGTCCTAGAAAGTATGTTATTTTACCACTGGAACTGTATCAGTAGATTATTACCATTTGGTAAATAATCTATAATCATATTATTATGAAAAAAGTGTTTTCTGATCTTTTTGAAATACAGGTGATGACAATATTTGAGTTACAAGCATTTGATAGAAAATAACCAAAGGACATGAGCAAGTTGTGAACTTGCCTTTTGTGATTGCAAGATTATGCACTCATGGTCTTCGAGACAATAGAAAATCCAAATTCTATAAATAGCATCATTGGTACGGTAAGGACGAATGTTTAAATAAGCAAGATGCAATTATGTATAAGTAATGTAATGCAGTTTGATAAACGCGAATCCCCAAATTAATCGTCTTTGATCTAGGGTTCGGAAACTAGGAATGGTTTCTTTAGAATGTGTGTCACTTTTATATCAGCTTCGCACTTGTGCTTCTTATTAAGGCTTGTGAGAGTGTGTGAAACAATATGTAAATACAACAAGTAGTATATAATATTAAAGCACTCAAATGGGGCATGGTATTTAAAAGATTTCCTTGAGCAAGATTATTAATTAATTAGAGCTTTTATAGAAATGTTTAAGGATTACTTTTAATGTTTCTTAAAAGAATAATTTTTGAGGAAAAGATTACTTTACAAAGTAAAAGCATTTTATCTTAAAGCTAACACTTTAAGGTTTTCTTACTAGTTATGAGTATTAAAGAAGAAAACAATTAGCATTTTTGAATAGTTATTCCACTAGCAAGTGGAGACTCATATATTTTGTAATATGAGAGGACACTTTATATTACTCCATGAAGGTGAAACAAAAGTATTATTTCTTTTGCTTGAGTAATGTTATTTGATATTTTGAATTAGAGTGAATCACCATTGACTAATTAAGGTAATACCCCTTACTTATTTAGGAGGTGGCTGAATTAACTTAGGATATTTTATTTTGCTTGTGTACTAAGAAAATCTGCCGTGTACGGTTGTACTTGCCAAAGACCCGGCTGCCTAAATAACCTTGGCATACGGCCGATTGGAAAAGAACCAATCAATCTATTATCAAAACCAATCTACTTTTTACGTACTACTTTGCGTTTCCGTTTGTTCTCTGGCTAAGCCCTAGCAGCCTAGGGTTTGGCTAAATCTTTGCCGTTTTGTCTTGAAAAAGGTCGGATCTTCTCCACGAAAGCAAGGAATTATTTGTTGATTTGCTCGAAAATCATCCGTTCGTCGTCACGAAATCACGACGGTTATCCTGGTGTTGCGCGGCAGATTTCCGCGGCAACAAATAGTTTCCCATGACGTAAGAGCATTACCGGCAGAGGTGAGCAACTGAGCATTTATTACGACACAAGTCCGCTTTTGTCCATTTACGTGGTTGAAGTGTCCTCCCCTGTCCGCGGGATCGCCCAACAGGAGGAGCCAAAGAAAATATTTAAAATGTTACAATAATTGCTTGTATATATATAGTTTTTGCAAGATTTCGCTTGATGCAAAGTCATAAATAGAAGATAGAAAAACTTAGATAAACAAGCCCTAGCATCTGAGCCGCGGTACTCGGCCGCAGTCCTTGCCTACTCATCATCGTCACCATGGTAGTGGCTCCGACACATGGTCTCATAGAATACTTTGATAATGAGAATGTCGTTGCTATCATACTTGAAGACGATGAACTGTCCGGCTTCAATGTCGTGCTCACGAGCGAATTGCTCCAACCAGTGTGGAGATACATTTGTCCGAGGCGGTCGAACAACACGTCCACGAACCACATGCTGGTGGAGCTGCCGGCCACCCACAACACAAGCTTGTGGGGCTCTTGCCCATCAAGCACGGACACGAACTTATGGGGGAGCCGCTGCCTGTCCCAGGTCATGCCCAAGTAGATGGTGACGCCGAACTCAAACTCGGAGAGGTCGATGGCGATGGACTCGGGCGACGATGGAGACGACGATGGCGACATGGATAATGGTGGCGAAACCTTTTGGCCTCACCCACCCCTTCCTCGTAGGTCGAGGCGTCCTGGGCCAGGAGGCCGTCCCAGATGCCCCACCCTCGATCCTATCTTGTCGGCCATGGTTGTGGTGGTGGGAGCGGCTATGGTGGTAAAAGGTGTGAGTGTGGGGGAATGGCCACGAGTGGCCTATTTAAGAAGTCCAAGGACAAGGCATTAGATGTCCTCATTGATGAAGATAAGTGCAGACACCAGGCGGCACGGGGCACGCAGGTGTCAAGCGGCGCGGCCAGATTTGGTGTCAGCGAGGAAGGAGATAGGCCCGTGTAGGCGGTTCAGCGGCCGCCATCAATTGGCGGAGGGGGAGACCATTGTGGGTCGCTATCGTGTGGGCCATGGAGGATGGATGGAGGACGCGTGCGCCATCTGCGCGGACACGAGCGAGCGCAAATGCACCACAAAATTGTGTCAGGAATGCGCCGTTCCGGTGCCTGCGGACCATTTGCTCCCTTGTTAGGAGCTCGTTTTTTGGACATCTCTCTCCACGGATAGCAAAACAGATATGAACGGTGCATATGCAGCCCGTCGCTGGGAAGCTCTAAGGGTCATCCCGCCACCCGATCAGCTTGGGATGAGGCGATCTCTAATGATGTTATCTTGATCATGCAAAGACTGCATTAATTCAGGACGACGAGGCATTCATGTTAACAGTCAACACATATAGGTACCGCACCTACACGCAAACTGCGTATCTCGGTTCATCTTAAAGTCACAGCGGTAATTCTGTTCTAGGAGGTGCAAGTCAGAGACTGCAAGCGGCACGGCAGACTCCACGCAATTAGCTAGGTGTCCACGGTTACTGATGAGACCGTTGATGGATCACGCGGCGAGTCTAGGAGTTGAAGATGACCATGGCATGCGTGCAGGGAGGAAGTGTTTATTTTTTTGAGAATTTGATAGCTTTTTATTGCCCAATGATGTTTAAGGGATATGAAGACTATGAGGGGCTGGAGGAGCCAAACCCGACGCCCAACACTACTGGAAATTACAGTATGAGCTATCAAATGTGCTTCTAAATTTGAAATACTATTTTCTTGTTTGAACAAGACTTGATTGAAACCTTGAATCGTCGCAAGAACCATGATGTACATGCCTCCTTATTGTTTATGATGTCCGGACAGTCTGATGCCACCACAAATTGCTGGAGTTGCAAATCAGCAGTTAGAGCCAACGCTTCCCTGCATGTTGTTGCTTCTAGGATGGCCGTACAGAAATTCGCTCGACAACTAGTGTCACAGCACCTAGGAACACCCCGTCCTCGTCTCGGCAAACCACTCTTAAATCGTCTCCATTGCCAACACGATAAAAAAACAACGTGGATATTCAGCTTCATACACCTAGGTGGATGAGCAATCCACTTTGACTCTTATTGTTGAAAACCTCATCTAGGATTAGATATAGAGAGGTTTTAGAACGTAGGCACAAAGTGCCCGACTTTGAATTAACAAAGCCCCATACGGCCAAGGTTTAGAAAGTGCTCAAGAACAACTTACCAGCAAAGACAAATAAACAAAGAAATATAAAGATGAAGCCTAACTTGAAGTGAAGCCCTTTTCACGCCCACGAGTCACCCAGAGAGGAAGATGAGTTGGAGAGGACGCCATAGAGGAAACCCATGCCACGATCGACCACCAGGGCCAACCATGTCGATCGTCTGTTCCACCTCTAGAGAAAACACCCTGCTTTCTCGCCTTGGATCGAAAGGCGTCGTACCGTCGAGAGGTAGAGAGGCTCACTCTGAGCACATTCAGACATTCATATATGTTTCCATGGAGGGATTGAACATTGTCGCCTCGTCAAGCCGCCACCAAAAAACACCACCACCACCCATAGCACTGAAGGAAATATACTCGAGAGGCAATAATAAAGTTGTTATTATCTTATTCCATGTTTATGATAAAGTTTATTTTGTATGCTATAATTGTATTAATTGGAAATGTTAATACATGTGTGTTTAATAAACAAATAAAAGGTCCTTAGTTATACCTCTCATATAAACTAGCTCGTTGATTAACAAGATGATCAAGGTTTTCTGATCATTGGCATTGGATGTTGTTAATAACGAGGTCAGAACATTGGTTGAATGGTGTGATGAACATTCATCCGAAGTATAGCAATACGATCAAAGTCACTGTGTTTAAATTGCTATAACATCATACGAAGTATCTTTAGTCCTTAGACCATGAGATCATATCAATCACTAACACTAGAAGAGTAACTTGAAAACATCAAACATTACACCGTAACAGGGTGATAATAAAGGTGGATTCAGATACTCCAAAAATGTTATGTAGAGGCTTATGGATCAAGAGTGTGATTTTTCCATCCCGATGATGGAGAGATATACTCTGGACCCTCTCAGTGATATCACATTGATGTAGTTTGCAAGCAAGTGATAAGATCACTAGAAATGTTACATCACGGGAACAAGAAAAAAGTACATGTCGGTAACGAGATCAAACTAGGTATGGGGATACTGATGATCGAATCTCGGACATGTAATATATCGCGAGACAAAGGAATTTAGTTGCAAACATTAAAGGTTCACAGAATCACTGAAGTCATTGTTGGATGTGTGGGAGTCAGTACGGATCTCTAGGTCCTGCTGCTGATTATTGATTGGAGAGGGGTCTCGATCATGTCTACATTATTCGCGAACCGTAGGGTTACACACTTAAGGGATACCAACACCACTTGGAGCAAATGTGTTTCAGATAAAGATTATGAAAGTGCTGGAATTATTTCAATAGACACCGAAATTGTTTCAGGTGAAATTGCTGAAATTGGTTCTGCATGTGATATTGAAATATTATAGGGGATTTGATGTGAATGTTTGTTAATTAAAGTAATTAAAAAAATTCTAAATAAAATAAATAAAAGAGTTTTATTAAATGAGAGTTGTATTAATTTTGGTGGAAAATTAATGCATGTGAGTGGACATGTGAGTGGAGGTGTTTTTATGTGAGTGGGAGCTCCACCCATATGAATGAGGGAGAGGTGGGGGCACCCACCATGGCCGGCGGCCATTCCCCTTGGGCAACCCCTCCCCTATAAAAGGAGCACCTACTCTTACTCCACTCTCACATCTCCTCGTGAAGGATCTCTCTTTCCCTCTAGAATTATTTTCCTATGGTCTCGAATTAGCAAGATACAAGTTCCCGGTGGCTTTATATGAAAGGAGTTGCCGCTTTCGCTACATCGCTAGAGCGAGTACATAGAGGTTGTCGGGGTACCGGACGTGTGTGTGATTACGGATGCACCGCTGCCTTGCGGTGCTGGACTTGCTGGTGCTGGACCTGTTAGACTTGCTGGTTCTGGATCTGCTAGAATTGCTAGACTTCACCGTGATCTTGAGATCGGCAAGTGAACGACTACATCATCCATGAGTCTAACCTTGTAACACTTTGTCGCTTTTCAAGGGTATGTTCTCTATGGATGTATATCCACCCGTTGATTGTATCTAGATAGATAGATCTTGGTGCTTAGTTGTTCACATCATTGGAATTTTTTTGTTTTCTATGCTGCGAATCCAACAATGGTATCAGAGCCTGATCTATGCGTAGATGCTTTGCACGGGTAGAACACATATGAGTATGTGGGTGTTGATGATCATGTTATTGCATCTTATATGTATTTTGATATTGGTGGCATAGTGGGATGAAGTGGTCTTTACTAACTTTACATGTGCTCGCACATGAGACCTATCCCACGCTTGGCATGCAACTATTTTTGCATAAGTAGCTAGCGGGTATCTGTCTCTCCTACTATAGTCAATATCTGATTTACAATGAGTTGCTAATAATTTTATTATCATCTATGTGGTTCCATGTTCATAGGTATGAATGGTTCTATCTCCGAAATCCCTAAGCCACATAAAACTTGCAATTGATAAATTAGAGACGTCTAGTTTAGATTGTTGTTGGAAAAGTGTCATGATATGCTAATGTTATAATTTGTAGTATGTATTGATACTCTTGGAAATTATAACATACCAAAATGTAACTTCCATAGACCTTGGCCTTACACATATAGGGATGATGAAGATCATACCACAATGCACTAGATAACGATCAAGTGCAAGAACCATATCATATCACTTTATGCATATGATGTTTGTTTGCATCTTGTATTGCTTGTTTGGCGCTTTAGTAGCATTATAAGATGATCCCTCATTTAAATATCAAGATAAAATGTGTTCTTCCTTAGTATGTACCATTAAGAAAGTTCGTCGTTTCGAGACACCACGTAATGATCGGGTGCGATAGACTCTACGTTCGCATATAACGGGTGTAAGACAGTTTTACACACGCAAGTATTAAGGTTCTTACTTGGAGAGCCTAGCATGTACATACATGGAATCAAAACACGGACCGAAAGGTAAAGCATGAGTCATATGGTTGATATGATAACCATTTGGATGATCGCCTTTGAAACTACTCTGACTCACATGATGATCGGATTTGGTGTAGTGGATCTGGTTAATGTAATCACCAAAACAATTCGGGGGATGATGTTCTTGAGTGGGAGTTCATGTAGTAATACGATTAGAGTTGTACTCAATTTATCATAAACTAAATCAAAGTGAATTTGCATAATTTGTTATAGTTATTGGCATCCGTTTACTACCTTGTGATTAGTTTTAATTAAGATAATAGAACTATAGAATTATGGATATTTACTTTACGAATTGGTATCGTATTGTTTTTGAGTATCAATCTAAAGTTTGGAAGTCCTATTGCAAACTTTTAGCAAACTCCATTTAATCCATGAAGTTTAATAAGTAGTATTAAATTAAAAGTAACAATTCCAGTGTTAGTATCTAAAGTATCATGTTTGTCTCCATGATTCTTGATATTCAAAAGTTGTTTTAATATTGAGGTTATCTAGGAGCTGAAATAATTGTTTTAAAAACCGTCATGTGTGGAAGATATTACAATATCTGAAACAATGTTTTGGTTGCAATATGATAGGGTATAATTTAGTAAAATATATGTTTTCATATTGTATGAGAATTTGCGAAGATTCGAGACGCTAAGCATCCTAATATCCCAAAAGGTGTTAAGAACTAAATTTATACTCTCGATTCACCCTTATAAGCTATAGTAGCTTGATAATGAAAGTTGTCATGATAAAGATGAATAGAAGATTTAGGTAAATGTTTGGGAAATACATTTGTGCTTGTACAAGCGGGTGCGAGAACTATCTAGCCATTCATGTGTTGTCTGTTGCATTGAGATCCGGATAAAGTTGCTACCCGGTGCTCCTTTTGCGTCTGTTTTCTGAATATGTTTTTCTGAGTGAATCCGGGGAAAGTTTGCTAGAAAGCAATAGACTGTACCGTACTACCCGAGAAAGTGAAAGCGTGCGCCTGTACACCTAGGCTGGGCAGCAACTAGACTACTAGTACTGTCCACAAGTGAACAGACCGGCCGTGGTGAGAGGATCAAGACCGTGCCGCTGACGCGAAGGCTCTGTGCCACCCTGCCACTGACCTGGAGTCCACCGGCCGCCTCCACGGAACCCTCGCTGCCATCCCTAGCACCAGCACTACAGGAACCCCTACCTCCATCGCCCCTGATGCTCCACGAACCCCTGCACCTACCCTAGTAAGCTCAAACACCACCGGCCTCGTTATTCCGCACTCAGCTGGTGACGCTTCCCTCATGCGGTATCTAGTTGCTCAACACATGAATGCAACAATCAAATCGGACGGTATCATACTTACAGACCAGCAGTATTTTATGCACAGCTTACACAACCAAGATCGTACACTACTTGGAACTACTAATGCACATGGCCGCACGATGCCACGCTCGTGTCGTCACGCTGGGCCTTCTCTACCACCTCGTCCACTCTGGCGCCATCGCCATACACCCAGTAGGCATGCCAGAGTGGCAACTGCCACCGTGGCGGCGTGGACCCGACGTAGCCCACGAGGCATGCCTCGAAATTGGGCTCCCCGGGCCGGAGCATGGCCGACAGCGGCATCCTGACACCACGCGCGGCGCAGGCCTAGTGGCGCACCGCGATGCGCATGTCGAGCACGTAGGAGAAGTACTCCGCGAAGTCGAAGAGCTCGTCGGCGTCCCGGCCCATGATACCCAGGAGGTACTCTCCCTTGGGCCGCATGTTTCCGTCGATGCCATAGTAGAATAACGCAGGAAAGCGGCGCGCCATGGAGCATGCGGCCCGGGAGGGTAGGCCTAGCGACTCGAGGAACTGGATCCACGGGAGAAGCTTTTCCTCCACGGAGAAGGAGAGCAGGTCAGCGCGGCAGTGCAGGTCGGGCACGCCGAGCACCCGGAGGAAGTAGAGCATTGTCACGAACCATGTGAGCCAGTGTACTGGGTCGCATGGGCCACTGCAAGAAGAGAGGCCACGGCCCAAGGCATGAGGAAAGAGGGACACACACCTACTGTACTAAAAGGGGATCAAGATCAAACAGTGAGATCGGGGAAGAACCTAAACCTGAACGGCTGGTGGCTCTCTCTCAATCTCCTTGTTCTCTCTCTCTCAATCCCCTGATTCTTGTATCTAGACATCAAATTGTGTCGAATCGAGTGAGATTCATATCAGGATCGTAACAATCTGGTATCAGAGCCAGTGCCGCCTAGGTTTCCACCACCCAAAATTTTTCTCCACCACCAATCTGGCCTCAGCTTGAGATGGAAGCCCCAACCAAGGTGCTCGTGGATCTCATGGCAGTTATTTCCTCGATGAACGCGAAGCTCAACGACCTGTATCCGGTCATCCTCGAGCTGAACAAGCGTCGCCTAGGAGTGGATAGTGCGGTGGACGTGCTACCGGCGGAGGTGGGCGACCTCCGGGCTCGCGACATCGACGCCACGCGCCCAGCGGAACCGGCGGCGGACAAGGATCTGCCTCCGCTTCTTCTCTCGGCGGACACGCCCTCTTCATCATCCAAGACGACGTCGGCTTCCAAGCAGACATCAGCCATCGTTGCGAAGGTGCCCGTGCTTACGTGCTCCAAGGCCGAGTAGGACATCCCCTTCCAGATTGCTGGAGCCACCACGGTGGCGCTGCTCCATGAAGATGTTCCCGAGCTCGCGGCAGACCCAGCGGCGCCCCACTGTTCGCCATCAGCAAACAACACCGACAAGTAGACTCTCTACGTGGTCCTGTCGGCATGTACCGGCTCCATAACCACAGCGTCTCACACCTCTGGAGGTCATGGCCATTAAAGTGCTGCAGCCGTTCACAATCATCGAGCATGAAGTCGACACCAACTGGCTGGACATCAATGGTGTTCCAGCAAGCGCAGCATCCAGCTATCAAGTACATGCAGCGCTAATTATAGATGACACAGACAACAAAATTCAAGTGGGTAGTGTCATGCCTTTTGATCCTGGAAGGAAGCTTCAATCAAGTGTCCAAGCTTTGTTAGCAACGTCACTTGCTAGTTCTGAGGTACGTGTGTTCTCGGGTTGTTTGGAGAACAATAAAATGCTCAATGTGGACACCATTTGCAACACTATTCCTATAACGGATGACCAGTGGTTTTGCAAGATTAGTTCATGTGGATTTCTCATCAAGTTTCACCCATACAACACACTACTGATTGATGCCTTGTGGAGCATATTGGCATGCGAAGTGGAGGTTACTTGGTTGTACAAGGGAACTTGGTTGTACAAGGGCAGGGGCATAAGGGATGCATTTGGCATAAATTTCACCATGTCGTGGGATCCTGGTGAGCAGCCTATGAATTATGAGATGCTTGGGTTATTCTCTTGCCTTGATTCTCGGAGGAAACATTCTAAGTGGACTAGACAACAACTGACATATAAAGATATCATGGCTGATTCTCTGTCTAGCTCAGTGCATGGTGGTGACTCTAATGATGACAGTCCTCCTTACAACCATATTCATATTTTTCGTCTTTCTGCTAAAGGGGATCTATTAAACTCATAATTCATTAGATCTTTGTTATCAATGCCAACTAGGTATCATAAGTAAATGGATCCCGGTTGGAGTATGTCCTCTCGGACAACCGACGGTTCTTCGATTCCTTGGCCCTCTGTTGGATTGAATTGGAAATACCTCAACGATACAATCAATTCAATTATGAATTGCAATAAGCAAGTGGGGTCTCTCAAATAGAGTCGAACTGCTAGACTACGATGAATTCAATAGATTCAAAAAAAACTAATTCCGATATATAAAATATTAATTCCAATGGCTTTTGCTATAGTAACCTTCCCAACCATGATTTTTTATTCCACTCCGTTCCCTCACAAAAGGGGGTCGTAGTGACCAGGCCCGGGCGACTGTTTACCAAAAACACAGGTCTCCGCAAAATCGTAAGACCATGTATGGGAGCTGACGCCTGCCCAGTACCGGAAGGTCAAGGAAGATCCCTTGCATTGCATCTGTACCAATCAGCTGGTCTTGTTGTCAAGAGTTTAGCCATTATTTAAGAACTTGTCAGTCACAGGAATCACTACTTCTGAATTCAATGGTGCCATACAACTCATATGTTCAGTTCACTTGTCCAATTCTTGGTCCTTCTTATTGACCTGGGTGTTTTGACATTGAAGGACAGATGGAAGTCATTGCTCCTTGTTTGACTTCTTCAACCACAATAATTGTGGCTAATCTTCCTGTGCAGACAAAGGAACCAAAGGGCATACTGCTATACGTATCACAGTTGGATGCATCACAACTGCTTGGCATGTTTCCTCCATTTGTGCATTGGTGGAACTATATGTTGCAGGCTTGGCCTTCTGGGAGATCCAACGTTGTGACGGAACTGAACACCATAGTGGGGGAGAATTTATATTTTATGTTACTACCTTGGGTGCTCGAACACGAGGAGTTGAGCCTCGGTTTTCAGTTTCAGCAGAGTAGTATCCTGCCTGATTCATATCTTGGCAACCAGAGCATAATGGCAAGTCTGCGTCTGAATTACTCCCTCAAGTATAATTTATGGCATGGAGCACAATCTTGGTTTGTATGTCAGTTGGTGCATCTCTTCATATTTTTATTTTGCCTGTCAAAAAACACAGTCGGGACTTGCAAAGTGTGCAGTCTGCAATTGGTCGAGATGCTCTACTTTTCCTTATTGGTGTCAGGTTTCTTGTGCAATTGGAGGTCATATGTGAGTGGAACCATTGATAGGACTGCTTCTTTGAAGATTGTTCTTGGCAAGGAAGACTATGCTCTGTGGGATCCCGGTGGTCACGTGCCTGATGTTAAGGGGGGTGGGGAGAATGTCACGAACCATGTGGGCCAGTGTACTGGGTCGCATGGGCCACTGCAAGAGAGGCCACGGCCCAAGGCATGAGGGAAGAGGGACACACACCTACTGTACTAAAAGGGGATCAAGATCAAACAGTGAGATCGGGGAAGAACCTGAACCTGAACGACTGGCGGCTCTCTCTCAATCCCCTTGTTTTCTCTCTCTCAATCCCCTGATTCTTGTATCTAGACATCAAATTGTATCGAATCGAGTGAGATTCATATCGGGATCGTAACAAGCATCGGCCGGAGTCGCGCGGCAATGGGGGACACGAGCAGGCACGGGCACCGATCCTGCACACGCAGCAGCTCCTCGGCGGCAACCTCGGTCTCCTCGGTCAGGAACCGCAGCGCGGCGGTGATTTTCTCCACCGCCCCTCGTGTTCTGGTTCTTGGCTCTGTTTTGGTACTGGGAGCTCGCACGAACTCTCCCGTGCACGCATCCCCTATCTCGTCCGTCATTTGACCGAAAAAGCCTAAAATCAGAGGATGCGATTGGATTTTGTTAAAGAGGATTCAGACCTGGGAGAATCGAAGGATGCGATTGGATTTTGTAACCCTGTACGCGAGGGCACCTAGAAAAATGGAGAATCGGGGGATTGAACTCACCGGAGAAGCTTGGGATAGAGAAAATAATGGGGATGGTGGAAGAACTCTATCAGTGGAGACGGTGACAGAAGAAGCCTCGTACTCTCTCTCTCCCCCTAGAACGAGATGGACGATAGGAAACTAGGAGGATGAAAAGGCTACAGCCGCCACCCGGGTCACTTGCCGTAAATTCAGGAGCGCGTGCCGTAAAGGGCGGAATAAATCGGAACCGACGCGTCTCAGAAATTCAGACAAGAATTCACAAAATTGGGTGGAAAATAATATGCACAGATCTCGATGGTTGTATGGAGGGATAAGATAGGTCCCGTACCCGCTTGTACAAGCACAAAATCCATTTTCAAAATGTTTACTACACTAAAAGATTACTAAAGAATGAAATTTTTAAAAACGCCAAACATTTGATGATGGTGATCCACTTCAAAGTGCAAGTATAAAGGTGTTAGTATTTGACTATACATGCTTTGGACTATGTGTCATATTTATGGCACCACTACTGATGTTGATAAATTCTTTTAAAAGAAAAGGAAATATTGAAAGAGAATCTATAAAATATTTGATAGAAAAGAAAAGACTGTAAATGTCTAGTTTTAGGTATATAGATGATATACATGTTATGGATTTATTCTTTGCTTGTTAAACAATGTGGTTCTTGGATATTGGATACCGAATTTGTTGGTGTGAAGTGTCATACAGGACAATACGAATCATGAACTGCAATGGTCTAAGTAACTAGTAAAATAATATATGATGATGATCATCAGAAACAAATAAAGTATTATTGTGTTTCTCGTTGACATCAAAATTTGCCTTCAAGATTTGTTTTAATAATTGTTAATTTGTTCCGGTATCATGAGAACAACGGTTGTTAAAAAATTACCGTATTCCATAGAAGATAGATGGACTTTTATAAGTCTAGTTAGATAAATCATGTCCATAAAAACTAATGCTAAAATGTCGCAAGATAAATGATTAAAAGATCACTTACAAAGTGACGTCGATGTTTAAATTATATTAGAAAAAAATATGAAACTCCATGTTGTAGGAATTTTGGAGTCTTTTGATTTTGATCAAATTGACGCTTGTGAGACTTTCCTCGAGATAATTGAAACTCCGTCCATAGGCCAAAGAGGAACAAATGACTAACTTATTGGACATTGTGTAGGTTGATGTATATAGTCCATTATGTGTAGCCGTGTGCGGTGGATCTTTTCAACTTCATATACTTTATCCAGAAATTTGAGTGGGTATATATGTATATTTATTTAATAAGGAAGAAGTATGAAACATTTGAAAAGTGTTCAAAGGCTTTCAAGGTGAAGTAGAAAAACATTATAACGAGAAAATAAAGAATTTATGATTGGATCATAAAGTAAGATATTTAAGTTACAAGTTTACCAAAACACCTAAGATTTGAGGAATCATTCCATGGATTTGCATTTCCCGATAAACCATAAGAGTATGGAGTGTTCGAGACATGAAATCAAACCATGTTTGACATGGTAAGATCAAATGTGTCATTTATAAAACTGCCATTATGTTTTAAGAATTAAAACTTTAGGGACTACCGCTCTTGCACTAAAAAGAGCGTCATCATGATCCGTTAAAATGACACCATATGAGTTATGGATTGGGATAAAACCCAGGTTATCTTTTCTTAAATTTTGGTATGCTAGGAATAAGTAAAATGTTTACAACCAAAGTCGGATAAGAACGTCTTTGTAGATTATCCCAAAGCAACAGTTGGATATTTCTCCATAACACTGAAGACAAAAGAGTTTTTCGCTTTGAACATCAAGTTTCTTGAGAAGGAATTTTTCACAGAAGTTAAGTAGGAGGACAATAAAACTTTGATTAGGTTGATGAACCTAAGCAACATGTGCTAAGTAGCGTAGCGCCAGAAAGTTTCCAAGATGTGGCCACAATGCTCATGCCTCTCATGACTACAAAGGTTGTAATCTCGGAGATTAGAGTTCCTATTTGAACCGTATGGGTCGGGTAACAATCAAATAGTGAGATTTGATAGAAAAGTTGTTATTGTTTGGACAATAATGAACCTACTGCATGCAAAACAGCGATGATGGGCCCTGATTCCATCGATGTCATAAAATCCGTGATAGTTTTCATACACGATAAATCAAGTTTTGAATTTGGAAGACCCTCTGAAAAGGCGTGAAGACTATCGGTCATATTTGGATCTATAAAAGGGATGGACATGGATGTTTCACATCTATGAAATTCAGATGTTATTAGAGACGTTTTCCGTTCGCAACCGTCTAAGGTTAGTACTTGGCGGCAAAGATCTGAAAATATTTAGACAAATATTTTAGATTTGTGCCACATTTTTCGTTCCCGCTCGCTGAAGTTAGTACCTGACCCCCACTGTCCACCGCCGCCTCTGCCGACACCCTCCACCACCGCCGCCTCCGGTCCCCTGCCTCTCCTCCCGCCACCTCCGGTTCCTTGCGGTGCAGACGCTCTCCCTCGCCTCCAAGTACCCCTTCGTCATCCAAGTAGGTATGCGTGAAACCAAACCCCCAAAACCCTAATGTAGAGCTTTGATTTAGAAATTTTGGCATGGAATTTGTCATCTTTCTTGTCGAATTTAGGGTTCAGGGTTCCCGAGCTGTAGAGACACGACTGTAGTGTCGAGAGAGCTTCCCCCATCCTACCTCTATCTGTCCCACCTCTTTTCTCCTTGTCTACATCTTAAATCTGTAATTCTTTATTGATTCCTCATTGTTCGTTGCCCTTCTAGAAATATGGATTTAATTTTCACGTCATTAGTCGGCTTGGATCTCATTTATTCGATGAATTTCAAATTCTTTGGTTGTGTATGTTTTTTTATTAATATACGATAACAAGAATTGTGTTTCTGTTTTTAGTCTAATTCATTAGTATTATATTTGATTGTATTAAAATGCTCAATGTCTATATCTATTTAACAAATAGGAACCTGCAGTGATCTTGCAATAATGCTCTATAGCATGACAGTGTTGCCACTGAGAGGCTTGAGCTTAGAGGTATCAAATAACATCAAAATTCCATTCATCTATTTTAAATTTATATGTATTTAGACTGTAGACACATAAAAATTATTCCACCGCATTGAAATTTGTATATGTTATTGCATCAGGGCCTCAACACAAGGAGAGCACCGATTTTGTTAAGCATAGTCTTTTTGGAAATGATATGTATCTGAAAGAAGTTCATGTAGACTTCCTTTTAGACTGGTGTGAATCTAAATTTGTACCAAAAATCAAGTACTACGTCTACAGGTTGCCCATTTACCTGTCGTGGAAAAGAAGCACAAGCTGGTAAAATGATATATTCTTGAACACGTGATCAACAAGCTACCCTGTGATATTTAAATACTTTCAGTAATAAAAGCATGCTAATTCTTCAACTCTTTATACTTGCGTAGACATTTGGAGCTGAGTTCACAAAAAAATATCTAAAGAATCGTCTTGATGAACCAACTGATGTCCATGTTTGGCAAATGAAGAGCAATAAGCCAAAGATGGTTACGATAAAGATGGGAACTAGTGGGTGAAATGCAATCTTGACGACTGGATGGGAGAAGGTTGTGAGAATCTTCAACTTAAAGCAGGATAACATTGTCCTTTTTTGCTTTGATGAATTAGATAATGGAGAGGTATATATTCTGGTTCAGAAACTTCCACCGGGCTGTCCATTACTACTTACTAATTATGCTTCTTCAATGTATGGACTCCACATTGTATGCACTGCCATAAAGTAATGGCTAAATATGTATAGATTTCCCTAACTATTGGGCTAATTTTAATTGTTAATATAATGGTCTTCTTTTGACTGGCTGCTGTAAATTCTTGAGTTAATCTGTCTATCTGACTACAATCATGATTATGTATCATGTCAACTACGATCGAGTTTGAATTAGCATGATACTATTTAAAATAGTTTACACACTGGAGACGGTCACTTTAAAAGGCCGTTTCTGACGGTCTTTGGTAGAACCCGACTCAGGTCACCTGACTATTGAAGACAGTCCTTAGTATAGTCCGTCTGAGGTTGAGGAGTTCTTGCAAGCGGTCAGAAATACTAGCCGTCTCCCGCTCGTACATGTTAGATGTGTTTTCTTTTTTGCACCGTCTGAGGTCTCGTATCTTAGAGTCGTAAAAAGAAACCCGAGTAAAGTGGTGTGCTCTTAGAAACTATGAGCTTGAGTCGGAACGAGAAACCGGCGGAGGCCTATGGGGAATTGACGTCTCTAAGTATGCGTTTGTACTAGTGAAAGTAAGTAGTCCAACATTACAAAACACTATCAAAATAAACAGGCTCGGGCTATGGATAACTTATCCGTAGATCACGCGGCCATCCATGTCGGGAGAAAATATCTTTGGTCATGTCCTCCAATCGCGTACACCCTCCCATGATGTTTAGCCGCTACGGCCACATCGTAGGCTCCCTTCACAATACCCAAAAGGCCAAAACTGCTGCATGACTGAACCATGCATCTGAAATCACATAAATTGATCAACTAGGCACTAAGAATATTTCCCTGATCACCACCTGACACTGAATTAATGTTCTTCAAATGAGACTGATACAGGAAAGTACCAATCCCCTAAGAAATCCACTAGCAGGAGCCAACATCCTAGCAACCTCAGCCTCGCTGCTAAGGGAGAGCAAGAAACTAAATCAAATGATTGTTTAGGACAGGAGCCCATCCATGAGAATCAGCTGCAGACAAAGCGCTCCACCTCGATGTTCGTCTTATGACGGTTGGACGTCGTCTTTTTCTGCTTGCGCTAATCCTCGCTTTGGCCGGCCATGGAGAACATGAACCTTGGACACGATGGCGAGCGCGAGTAATGTCTCCTTGCAAAGCTTGACGCCGAGAACGTCTAGAAGAGATTGGGCCGGAGTAGCAGAGATTGGACGGTACAGCGACAACTCGACCAATTTCTCCTGAGAAGTATTGTCCTGATCGATCAAGGTTCTACCGATGGATCAAGGTTCTACCTATATAGAGTGCCTCCAGCAAATCAGCAATTATGTTGTTAGCCTAAGCTAGGGCGCACGGACATTCATAAGACGGGCAACTCACAAACAACGGAGACAGATGGACAACAAGAAACACGATGGACAAAGAGAGAAACACTCCTTTAGTAGGTGTGTATATATATATAAATTGTATTGTGGGTTGCCATTGGAAAACAAAAATCCACAGATGAAATCACAATTCTTTCAAATTCTTTCACTAGTGACACCTAAAATTTAATCTTCACACGCACACGGTGCCCATGAAAGCCATCGCCTGAAAGAGAGTCCCACGTCAGTTAATAATAGCAAAATGATCTGAAACTTAAAGCTGAATTAGGTTCCATGGAAGCTTCTAGTTTATGCCGGGCTAAGTGGAAGAAAAATTCAGGGCCTGCTCAAACTGTAACCGATAGAAACGACTATATTTGGTGAATAACCACATCAGACAATATGCATTCAAAACATAGACGAAAATACTACTCCCTCCGATCCATATTATTTGACTTGGATTTTTCTAGATTCGAATGTATCTAGTATTAAAACATGTCTGGATACATTCAAATCTAGGCAAATTCGAGTCAACTAATATGGGTCGGAGGGAGTAGCTGAAATGGATGAGGTATCAATAATGCACCTCTGGGTTCAGAGTAGACAATAATCAATTAACAAGACTCGAAATTCCTGACGTGTGCAGATATTTTTTACCATATGATGAAATCTAACGCGATTTACTTGGATCAGATTTTAAGCAACTTGACTACTGTATACATCTTGTTTTCATTTGTCAAGGTGTCCAAATGCTACCATCGGGCTATATATACGTAGAAATGTTACCTAATGCTATGTAATGTTGATATTCTAGCAGCAAAACTGAGTCAACAGTTACATATGGATGAATACTTTCCCATGTAAACCACTCTTCTGGAAACGTGATCAGTTTGAAATCTACTCCATCGAATCACTACAGTATACAAACTCAATAATGAAGTGAAATACATAGATCAGCCAGAATAACCAGTATGTTGAGGTACAGTACCTTAATCAGAGCCTATGAAAAAGATTTGGTTGTCCAGCACAGGCACGGCCACGACTGGGAAAGAAATCATGTTTGAGAAGGCTTTCTTTGAACCAAAGGTCAATCGTGCACGAATCCGGTGATACCCATCCGAATTCCTCTAGCAACTTGCCGGTCTCGTCACACTGGAACATATTAAGTTCATACTCATCATAGATGAGCATATATTCCTCGTGGGTCAAAACCAGATGTCGTTTATATGCAACGTCACACAAGTTTCCAACTGAAAATTAAAAGTATAAACGGTGCACCCTCCAGCTTGCTCCTCAGCGCTCAGCCACTATGGGCCGTCCAATCGAGTCCTCGCAGAAAATCCGGAGCGTTGCTTCGCGATAAGACGATTTTACCCAGATAAGCAGTAAAAAGCAAATTTGGTGCGCGCAACCGCTTTTTGTACTCATGACCGTGTCTCTCTCTGCCCAGCCCGGCCCGTCCCGTCCCCGCAGGAAATGGTCTGGTCCGGCTCGTCGGCGTCCCAGTTAATATTTTTGGCGGGCATTTACCGGGTGCTTGTGGTTGGGCAGAGGCAGCGGCCCTGTGCACGTGCACGGCGATTGGGTGAAAACCCTAGCCAACCACGTTTGGCCCAATCCCACGACCCCTACACCGCCGCTCCCCCTTGAACACCGGCCGCCGCCGCGCCGCATCCCCCAGCTCCTCCCCTGTTGTGAGCCGCTGCCGCTCGTGGACACAGGCAGGAGCTCCGCCGTGGCTGCATCCCGCGGGGCACGGCGCCGCCCGCATCCCCGCCTCGAGCGAGCAGGGCGCGCGGCAATGGCAACGAGCAGGGCACATCGAGGAAGGCGCAGCAACGGCGGGGAGCAGGGCGCAGCGACGCGCAAGCAGGGTCAGGTCGCGTGGCAACAGTGGCGCGCAGGCGGCGGCGGGCAAGCAGGGGCGGGGCCAGCGGGCGGCGATGGGCAAGCAGGGGCGAGGCGAGCAGTGACGGCGGCGAGCAGGCGGCAGACGACAGGCGACAACAGCAAGATATGTGTTGGGGCCTGCATGCGGTTGACAGGGGAGAGCATCCTAGATAGGTGCAGAGACGGAGGCGGGTGTGCACGAGCTGCTTGAGTCCCGCCGACGTTTCTCGGCTCCGTGGCATCTGGTCGCCGGTGCGGCTCTAATCACGTGCTGAAGTAAGTCCAGGTGCTCTGTCTTTTCATTATCCAACCTTTCCCTCCCGTCTCTTAGCTCTTCCGCACCGAAGTAGGTCCAGGGGGAGAACGTTGAATGAACCAGAGATGTACCAAGACCAGCCTATCCATGAAGAACGATCCTTTAGTTGCACCGCAATAACCAGGTGATTCCCCAACTTATTTTATCTCCTACTAGGACAGCCTCTTATCTCCCTAATTTTCATTTGGATCTCGTTTGGTTAATTTTTTTAGGTTTGGGTTCTCCTCTCTAGGCTTCATCAAAACATAGAGTTTTATGTAGCTAGCGACTGATGGTACAATGAGAGGACTATTGATGCTTTGTCTAGCTTGCTGCTCATTTTTGCAGTCTAGACATGGATCCGAATGAGAAAAGTCACAAGAAAGGGGATTGTAGAAGGAACACGACGATGACCAAAAGGATAGTTTTGATGCACACTACCTATTTGATGAAATGTAGGTACATGGCATCTCTTTATTTTTCATTTTCTGTACATATTTCTATGCATCTTATTTGTCATTTTGATTGTATGGAGTTTGGAGGTGTACATGCGTGCAAGGGGAGCTTTTAGGTTTTACCATTTTCTACTATTTTCTTTCCAGCAATGAAGGTGACTATTCCCCGAATAAAATTCGGTCTCAGACAAAGCACCAAGGTGTATGTAGTCCTGGGCCTCTAGGCAGGCGCTTCTCGAACAGCGCTAGCACAACCAATAGTGGTGAGGTTGGCATCCTAGGCCCAGGCAAGTACCATGGCAGTGTGCCACTCCCCTTGAGACAAGCCGGGCAACAACAATAGCCGGCACTGGCGAGGATATGAAGCCCTTGGATGACCAAATTGCATGCATTCTAGGAGTCTGGCTTGAATTCATGTCTGGGTGCTAATCCTTGGTATTATCCCATCTTGGTTGCTAATATATCAACTGAATCTTTGTTTTGTTATTGTATTTTCAGTACTCCATATTTTATGTTCTTTTGATCTCAAATAGAACATATGCTTACTTGAGCTAATTAGCATGGGTATCAGTGTAGGTACATACCGTCTAAGCAAGGAGAGGAGATGATAGGAAATGAGAGAAGGAACTAAAAAAATACCAGTACAACCACATGTTCAGTTTCAGAAGGTTAGATTTTCTATAGTTTTAACTGTTCAATGTTGTGCCTATATCTTCTAGCGCTCCCATGTAGCTAAGAGTGAATTTCGATTCAGTATTCCATGTGTTTTAAATTTCACTAATATTCATAACATAGTGTTCTTTTAATATATGTATGCTCGAGATCAAATAAGAAGAGTAACTACTCAGAGCTCCATATTGTGTAATTTTTTGGACATAAAATATTGTGGATCCTGGATAAACTGAATATTTTCTTTCAAATAGAATGTGTTTTCAATTTTACTAATGTTTGTAACATCGAATTTCAAAATGCATGCTCAAAATAGGGTACACTATGAATTATAGTTTTCCATAGCTCTTGGGGATACAAGATTATCAGCCTATCAGACTGTCTGATACTTGGATTGACAGTTATTTTTCATCAGCTTAGTTCTCATGCTCCTTAGTTTTCCAGACATTTTTTTTTCGCAAGCAGCACATTCCTGCAGTTTTTTATGGTTTTATTTTGAATTCTTTGAATGCGTACTCATATTAGGAGATGTTTCACCTGTTAGTTCTTTTTCTCTTCGGTTATTATTAGGCTCAACTATGTTTTGCTCCTTTCTTCCTGATTACCCATAATTCTCTTTCACGGATGGAACTTATTTGCAACATATAATGTTATTTTAAAATTGCAATGTGTTGAATGCATCTACGTATCTGTGTTTTTATAGTATATAATTCTTCTCCGTGGTAAGGGCTGACTACTCTAATGCTATTTTAATAGTCAGTTTGGTTATTGCAAAGAAGTGAGAATGGGTTCTCTTGAATGAGAAAGTGAATACAGAAAGAGAATGACATATTATGTACTTTAAAATTGTTATAAATTCTTGATATTCAGGTTTAGCTAGAAACAAAATCCTTCTACCCAAGGTTAGTGAAAGATCAATAAGATTATCTATAGATGGAATTCATGTGCTATATGCAGTAGTATATCCATATACATAGGAGAAAATATGCATAATGGACAATACGACCAGAATCATTTGAACTGCACTACTGTAGAGAAAAATACTCCTCTTCAGGTCTGAGTGTCTTTGTCAGTACAAAAAGGCCCTCAGTTAGTGATTCAGTTCTGTTTATAAGGTAGCGTCACCAAATATTATAAATTAAAGGCCCTGAATTTCTGTGACTAATTACAGGAAATATGGGTCACAAAATTCTTTTACAGGGATGAGAAATCTTAGCTTTTCTTAGGTGTACAAAAACGTTCTATCAGCCCACAACTAGCTGTATCATCATCGATTTAATTTATCAAGCGATAGTATGCACATTAGTATTCTAGCTGCAGCAGCCCACGCTGCCGCAAACAATAGTCCTTCTATTATTTCTACAATCCAAGATAGCGTAGTTATTACTTGATGTCCTTCTATTATTTCTACAATCCATTCAGCGCAAAAAAACTCATACCTTCTCTTATGATTAGGGCGAGCCCATCGGAAATTGTCATTCCTTTAGCAAAATATAACAAGGCTATATATACACAAGTTTCTCTTGGGATGCGGTTCAGAATGCTGCTCGAGACTGAGGATTCAGGGGTCTTAAGGTACGTGGGCACAATCATAGGTATTAGTGACTTGGATCAAGTTCGGTGGAAGAATTCTCATTGGCGAAACCTTCAGGTGTTACTTTGGCCTCATTTTTTGATTCTGCTGGCTGTCACATTCATTTAATTCAGCTCTATTTGGTAAGCAAATATCTCCATCATTTAGTCGGTTTACATTTACCCAAGTCAACTCAAACACTGAACCAATATTAAAATTAGATCAACCTAGCAAATGTAAACGATATTTGTAAGATTGTATTGCGATTACTTTTTGCCCGAATTGATCTACTTTTTCCAAGATAGCTTGGCTAGGATGGATCCTCTGCATCGGAGAGGCGCAACCGTGTATCAATATGGTAATCGAAGCAGTTGCCGCACCTCGTTATATTTTCCCACCATCTTTTTTCAGGCCAAAACTTCCTAAGCAGCCAAGACTGCCAAGTGCATATACTTCTGCTTCTTGAACTCATCTATGGTATGGTTTAATAAATAACATATTATGGAATTGGTCTCAATCGTTGATCATTTCAACCTTTAATGTTGTTTTCAATGGTGTAACATTAGTGATTATAATCTTCCATGGCCATCCCAATGGTTCAACGGATCATTGTACGCCTTGTTTCAATTTCCAGTGTGAATTCATAAGTAAAGTATCATGTGAATACTAGCCACCTTTAAACTTAGGCTATGCAAGTACATATACTTCCACGATTGCCTTTATTTGGTTGCTAAATTCTGGACCATGAACCTAGATTTTGCATGGCTGATAAGGTGATTGTTTCATTATTCGGAATTGCATTGTGATTTGGGAGCAATTTTTAGCATATGTGGCTAGCCACGACTAAGTAGTGATTGTATCTAATTTCTGAGTACACATGTTGCATTGAGCATACATAGGTTGGACTCATTTTATATCTAGGCAAATATTTAATCAAGATGTCTTACTTTGATGTATGGATTCACCTTAGAGCTGGTGTTCTACGAAATCTTTAGAGAAATAATAATGAGTTAATGATAGAAATATCATGAGACACAAATGCATTCTTTTAAGAATTTGCTCTGCTGATTGTCAGTTGTACGTTATGCTAGGTCTGTTTTGTCTTATCCTATCTTAATAGGCAGGAAAGTGAATCCACAACTCAACCTTTGAAATACTGCATATACAATCGATGGAAGTATTATTCAATGATATTTAGAAAGTGATACAAGTTTGCTATGCTTAAATCTGATAGAAAAATTGTCACCAAGTGAAGTCATGTGGTGCTTGAAAAAAGAATTGCTTTCCTGTATTTTGTCCAAAATTCTGTATGGCCCTCCTAGATTTTGACAAAAATGTTGGTCTAGGTATTCTTGTATGCTCCAGACTTGGAGGCGGAAAATACCTTTCTCTGTAAAATTTGATGTTCCCTACATTGTTGTTTTAAGGTTCTTGGGATGTTTCATTTTCTACTGCAATTATTATTTTGAAAAAGGACTAACTTATTTATTACGAGGTATATCTCATTAGTAAGTGTAGTCACATGAATTTTTACTCCTTTTTCATGACTATTAAGTAATTCAAGTATTCAGAGACATCTCTATTCAATGCTTCATTTTTTCAACTTCTTAATTTAATATGACACTATTATTTCAGCTTCTGAATTATGGAATTCCTGGCAAGTTAGATTGTTTCTAGCCATGCACTACCGTTTGAACTCTCAGTTACTAGGTCCACGGATTACAAGCCTGTCCTAACTTATCAGGAGGTGGAATACCTATTGCATCAGTGTATTGTCCAGATAGTTTCAAGTCATTAACTTCTCATGACAGGTTCAGGGTTTTTGATTCTTCCTGTTTGCTAAGGATATTAATAAATTCTACCAAACTACTCACGTTGGTCCTTAGTTTATTCTTTACTTATAATTGGCTCTTCTTCGGTGTATTGGCCAAATAGTTTCAAATTATTAACTTCTCATGGAAGGTTCATGGCTTTTGATTCTTCCTCCTATACCGAGGTACAGACGTGCACAATGGTCTTTAGATTATTCTATACTAATAATAGATTTAGAACAGGTAAGAACTTGAACATCTGGAGTGTGCCTAACTTAGTCAGGAAAAACGAAAAGGCAAGAACTTGCTATATATTTACCTTCTGTTGTTCCAGATCTTCCCATGTGACAATACCACGAGCATGAGAAGGTATACTTCTATTTGAGAGAGTAATAATTCTTGCATTTTGTAGCAGGAGCTTCATGGAGAATATCGAGATCCTGCCAGCATGATGTTATAGCTTTAGACAAATTCTGCTCAGCTCAGATTCTTACTGTAAATGCAGTATAACTAGATAGCTCGGTAATCTGCAATATTTGATACCTAAAACCATATGCAATGACTTTCTCTGCTCATGACTGTCTGTCATTTTTTTTTGCAATCAAAGCCAAACCAATTGATGAACCAGGCCACTTTGAGGATTGGCGATTATTAATAGCTTCGATGCTGCAGATGCTCGATCACAAAATTAGTGTTGTCGGGTAGTCTCTCTGAATAAAGTTTGCTCTAAGAAAGGAAAGGAGAAGTAACAAAAAAAGGAATGCTAGCAGTTGTCTGCATCTTCGGTTTTTCTCATATATCATGTATGGATTGCAGGCTTTGCCATTTTTTGCACATAGCGCCAAGCCCTATCTACCCTAGAAGACCTCATCTGTGTAAACCTTATGTATCTAGGAGCAATGTACTTGCTCTAAATCCAAATAGTCACTGCTCTATGTAATGTATTTCTCTATCTTCTCTACATCTGTTTACCAATTAACTTATCAATTTAATGGACTTTGTTTACCGACATTTCATTCTCATTGTTTTTATTGTAACACATGTTATAGTAATGACAGTTTACAAAGGGACTTGACCAACGATTGCCAATGTGAAAGCCTGGTGACATGCCCAAAATATCATGTTATTTATGAAGTATGTAACCATTCAAAAAGAAAGTGTCGAATGCATGTGTTATGTTTACTAAATATACCAATTATTTTCAAACTGTGCTTGATGTTGCTTGTCATGGATTGATTTTTATAAATGCTCAATATAGCGTCTTATGAACCATTTACCAGTGCGGAAGACGGGGGTCGTGTGCCAAGGCGTACCCCTAAATCTAGTTTAACCTGGTGCTTGAATGCCCAGATCTCCCTCTCATAGTCTTGGAGCACCCAGATCTCATAGTCTTGGAGCACCCAGATTTTGGCGACTCTCTCTTCATCATCAAAGCAGCTAAAGCCAATCAAACCTTCCATGTCGCACAAACAGAAGCTGGTAGCACTAGCTGGGCGGCGCATGGACCTGAATGACTCAACCACGGTGTCAAAACTGACTATGCCGTCGTCGTTGTCAATCCAGTCGGGATCCCAATGAAGGCAGTTGCGGAACACGATGGGTGAGGGCATCATAACTTTGTCCATGTGAGGGGAGGGTGAAGTAATCCCGATGCACCTCGACGAGCCGCCCAGCGGCAACGCAAGGATGTAGTAGGCAGCAACATTAGTGTACTGGTGGTAGAGGACGCGGTACTCTCCGGTTGGGCAATGCAAGTACATAGCGTTGATGTGGCGGGCGTTTGCGAGGCCTAGGACTGGCGTACACTGACGTGTGGCTGGGTTGCAGATGTTGAAGCAGCGGTCTGTGTCGTGAGAGACGAGGAGGAGGCCATCGCAGGAGGTGTGAAGCTCGAAGTTGTAGTTGTCGAACCCGAGGAGAGGGAGGCCGCGCTCAAAGGTTGGCAAGGTGCTCTTGGTGCCACAGAGCGTGAGGAGGAGATGCGACGGTTGGCGCTGATGGTGTTTGAGGAGAAAATCAGCGTCCGAGGTGAGGCTGTGCCAGGAGCGGCAGACCGCGCGGCAGCGGATTACGTCATTACCTGGAAGGCGGACAAAGATCTCACACACTAGGATCTCCTTGGGAAGGTCGAGGGGGACGGAGGCGGCGGCGATGCGGCGGCTGCGCGCCGGGGTGGTTACTTCTTGCATAGATTCACTGCCGGCGGCGGATGTAGGGTTTTTGGTTCGGAGAGACACAACAAGGAATCACCGCTGTGGTCTTGGACACTGTACCGGCCGCATCGTAATTGGCAATGCCTTGCCGACCGCTAGCGCCCTGGGTGGCTGGGTCACGCCCTTGCGCCCGAAACTATATATAGCCTTGGATTCGATGGCCCAATCGTAGTTTTCTGATCTGATATGCGAGCATAAAGATGCGGCGCTGTTCAAATTAGGGTTTGCGCGATCCATGTGGAAAAAATGGGTGTTGTGCGGTCCAGATGAAAGGGGGAACGGAGTGGTGCGCCGTACGTCTTGGATTGTGGCCCTGCACACGGTGCCAAGAGATTTGGTAATTTACCTGGGTCGGTTTGTACTCCTCGTGCATGCGTCGCTGATGAATATTCTTTGGTTTCATCTAAAGCTCATTGCTCTCTCCCTTTATGTACACCTCTCCTCTCCTGGGATCACGACAAGCAGCAATCTCCAGCTTCTCCCGCACCGGCCGGCGCACTACTCGATCGATGACCCACTCCGAGAGCTCTGATACGTCGCATTGCCGCATCCCGTATACACTCGGAGCGCAAGTGCGACACCATAATAGTATCCCGTAAGGTAAGGGTCATCCCGCCACGCGATCAGCCCCCATCAGATGGTAACATCGGTAATTCTGTTCTATGAGGCTCAGCGGCGCCACAAACTCCAGGCAACAAAGGACATCTCCACGGACATGATCCAACACGTCCGAACGAACGCGTGGGATGTGCGCGGTCTCTCCAGCGACATGACCCATCCGGACCGATGTCCCCGGCTCGGCTTATCATCGCACCAAATTTGTGTTGGGGATGCATTGTACGCGGACACGGGCGGTCCATGGCGTGTCCTCCCAGGCGTGCCACTGGTCCACCCGCCAGCGACCGGTCAGCGTGGCACCGATTCAGATGCGCAGCTGTAGCGATTTAGAGACGCGGGCGACCGTTTGACCGGCGGTAGCCTTCGCCATCAATGCCGATGGGACGTCAGCCTGTGACTGACGAGACGCCACCTGAGTTCCCGCGCCGGCATTGATGTGAAGGCGCGAGAACCTACACGCTCTCGTACGGGGGCTACTTAACCGGCCCTTGCGCTCATCGGTGTCGCACATCCCACCTCTCGCCATCGCCAGAAACATCCCTCCAACGCCACCGCCAACGCCAACGACGAAGACGCGTGACTAGATGAAGAAGAAGGTCAAGAACGACCACGAGACGAGAGGATCCGGCTCGAGCAGCCGACGCTGGTAGGAGGGTGGCATGCCAGCCATATCCCGATTCTCTTATTTACCATAGGGTAGTGGTGTAAAGGCTGTTCCGAACAACTCATTTTTCTTGAACTCTCTAAGACTCATAACGGCTTCTATTACAGCAATTTGATAAGCCAAATTTTCTCTCCTAGCTTCCCTGTACGGTATTACATTTCCCATCCTTAACACTTCAAGCAATAATATGGTGACACGAAACTTTGCAAGAGTCGTCCCGTCCATGTAAGCATAAACTTTGACTAGAACTGGCACCACAAATCCCAACTCAAACAACAATTAACGCAGTACTGCAGTCCAATCCCCTTGGTAATCAACTAGACTTGTCGAACTCTTACTTTATGTTTTGGCATCGAACTCGTCATAATGACTGATAAGGAAATAAAACCAATAAGAAATTATTTATCATTAATAAAGAACTATCACACTAATACTATGACATGGATATTCTCATTCGAATACTAGAGAACTCTTTACTAACTCATGTTCTACATATAGGTTTCGTTCGCTTACTAGGTTCCAATCTAAGGTCAAAACAATTACTTTGATACCAGCTGAGGTGATCCAGTATACCACTTCATGTTGTAGTGTACAAGTCATTGACATGACACTCATTGAAGTCCTCATACGCATATATCACATCCCTCATATTGGTACAACAGAAACATTGTGGGTCAAACAACTTTCTTTATTAATTCATACTGATATGGGTATGACTTATCGGATTCCCATAATTGGTATACCTGGTACGTCCCTAAACTACGGCCCACGTGACCCATGAAGAATAAAGAGTCCTGGAAGCATACGAAGCCCAGGAACCATACGTGATGATCAAGACAAAGGTGTAAACCTACATAATCATAGTGTTGTAAATAGAACTTGTAACCTATCCGTATTTGACTCTAGGACCCAGCCTCTTATATAAAGGCTAGGAGGAGCTGACGGAGAGGGAAGCGTAGCATTGAGAAAAACACCACCCGCTGTGAGTTAGATTGCATCTAGTGAATCGGTGACTCTGTGACCCTATGTTTTCATAATCAAGCAGGACTTCGACTCCCTTATTTGTCTAATAGGCCAACGAAAACACCAACACTCTCTTTTCTATCAAACCCAAGTCCATAATCATGGATATTGCCGAGGTTAACCCCCATCACATACCAAGAGCCAAAAGTGTACAAAAGCATCGAGATCCTCCTCGGTCTATTGAGGATTCACAACACGATAAAAGTTCAAATATAGAAGCTATAGCTTCCTAATCAATGGTAATACTAAGCTTAATACTATTGAAGATAGAAACTTATTGAAGAAGCTATACTATTGCTAGCTTATCTATCTATGCATTTATTTTGGTGCTTTCCTACATCTACATATTTTTATTATATCTACTAGTCTGATATTTTGTTGATTCTATCCTTCATGTCGGTCGTCATGTCTTATTATAACCTAAGCAAGGGTTAAAATAATAGATTGAGTTTGAACATAGTCAACAATTCTAGGGTGGTTTTCTGATGTTTGTTTGAAATTCATCAATCAAAGATCTAAGATTCGTGCAGGTTTTTGAAAATGGTTTTTAGAAAAGGTAAGTTTTAGATTTATAAAATTTTAAGCTGTCGGTCTTGACGGGTTGTCTGAACTTTCATAGAGTTCCTTTCCACACCGCGATCGTAGTTTTTCCCGGAACAGAGAGTAACATGTCACTTTTTACACTCTCGAGATGTGTGCTACTTTGCCCACAAACGTCCTTGTCCTTATTACACATTCCATATTTTCTTAGACATGGGGTCTTGATACAAACTTTCACCGAATCATGCCAAGTCCCCCTCAACGACCCTGCTACCCACCCATTGTAAATAATTTCGGTTGAGAGACCTACATTCAATTACCATCCCTTCTAATATACCCAGCCGTTATCCTGAAGCACTTGATAGGGACGTCATGGGCTCCCACCCAGTGATCTCCCCTCTAGATCTCAGTCTGACTAGATATACGAGGACATGTGAAAGGAATAAGGTACTTCTGACTCACTCGCCCCATAACAAGATCTGTGGTGAAGGGAATATGCCCGAGAGGCAATAATAAAGTGCTTAGTATCTTATTCCATGTTTATGATAAATGTTTATTTTACATGCTATAATTGTATTGATCGGAAACGTCAATACATGTGTGTTTAATAAACAAAAAGGGTTCCTAGTTATGCCTCTCTTATAGAGTAGCTCGTTGATTAACAAGATGATCAAGGTTTCCTGATCATGGACATTGAATGTTGTTAATAACGAGGTCACAACATTGGTGGAATGATGTGATGAACATTCATCCGAAGTATAGCATTACGATCAAATTCATTATGTTTATATTTCTATAACATCATACAAAGTAATCTTTATCCTTAGACCATGAGATCATGTTAATTGCTAACACCGGAAGAGTATCTTGATAACATCAAATGTCACACCGTAATAGGGTGACTATAAAGATGGGTTCAGTGCTACGAAGGTGTTATGTTGAGGCTCATGGATCAAGAGTGGAATTTGTCTATCCCGATGACAGATAGATATACTCTGGGCCCTCTCGGTGATATCACATTAAAATAGCTTGCAAGCAAGTGATGTGATCACTAGAATGTTATATCACGGGAACGAGAAAAGAGTGCATGTCGGTAACAAGATCAAACTAGGTATGGAGATATCGATGATCGAATCTTGAACATATAATATATCGCGAGACAAAGGGATTTTGTTACAAGCGTTAAAGGTTCTCACGATCACAGAAGTCATCGTTGAATGTGTAGGAGTCAGTACGGATCTCCAGGTCCCACTGCTGATTATTGATCGGAGAGGGGTCTCGATCATGTCTGCATTATTTGCGAACCATAGGGTGACACACTTAAGGGATACCGACACCATTTGGAGCAAATATGTTTTAGATAAAGATTTAAGAAAGCGCTGGAATTATTTCAATAGACACCGAACCTGTTTCGGGTGAAATTGCTGAAATTGGTTCTGCATGTAATATTGAAATGTTGCAGGGGGGTTTATGTGAATGTTTGTTAATTAAAGTAATTAACAAAATTCTGAATAAAAATAATAAAAGAGTTTTATTAAATGAGAGAGCATTAAATTTGGAGAAATTTAATGCATTTAAAGTGGAGACTTTAAAAGGGAATGTGAAGAGGCATTTTAATGTAGAGGGGTTACCACCACATGAATGGAGGAGGTGAAGAGACACCTCCTCCATGCGCCGGCCATGAAGGAGGGGCACCCCCTCCTCCTATAAAAGGCCACCCTCTCCTCACTTCTCACACACACACCTCCTTGTGAAGGATCTCTCCCCCTCTAGTATTATTCCCCATGGTCTCGGATTAGCGAGATACATGTTCCCGGTGGCTTTATCTGGAAAGGAGTTGCTTCTTCCGCTGCTTTGCTGGAGCGAGGGACGGAGGTTGTCGGGGTACCAGACGTGTGTGCGATCACGGATGCACCACTGCTTTGCGGTGCTGGATTGGTGGTGCTGGAGCTGGATCTGAAGGACGTGCTAGAGCCGGACCTGCTCGGACTTCCTCACGATCTTGAGATCGGCAAGCGTACGACTACATCAACCACGAGTTCCTACTCGTTAACAAAACTCGTTGTCTTCGAGGGTAAGTTCTCGTTGGATGTATGTCCACCCGTTGCTTTGTACCTAGTAGATAGATCTTGGCGTGTAGTTCACACCGTAGGAAATTTTTTGTTTTCCATGCTGCGGACCCAACAGTGGTATCAGAGCCTGATCTATGCGTAGGTGCTTTGCACGGGTAGTACACATATGTTTATATGTGGGCGATGATGATCATGTTATTGCATCTTCTATGTATTTTGATATTGGTGGCATAGTGGGATGAAGCGGCCCGGACCAACCTTACATGTCATCGTACATGAGACCGGTTCCACAACTGACATGCAACTTGTTTTGCATAAGTGGCTAGCGGGTGTCTGTCTCTCCTACTATAGTCAATATATGATTTACAACGAGTTGCTAATAACTTGGTTATCCTCGTTGTGGTTCATTTTCGTAGGTAAGAACCGTTCTATCTCCGAAAGCCCTAAGCCACGTAAAACTTGCAATTGATAAATTAGAGGCATCTAGTTTAGATCGTTGCTAGGCTAGTGTCTTGATATGGTATTGTTGTAAGTAGATGTATGATAGATACTCTTACAACACACTCAACGTGTAAGTTCCATAGACCTTGGTCTTACACACAAAGGAATGATAGAGATCATACCACGATGCAAGTGATAGAGATCAAATGCATGGACCATATCATCTCACTTTACACATTAGATGTTAGCATCTTATACTGCTAGTTTGGCGCTTTCTGTAGCATTGTAAGATGATCCCTCATTTAGATATCAAGATAAAAATGTGTTCTTCCTTAAGTATGCACCGTTTTATGGATCGTGTTTCGAGACATCACGTGATGATCGGGTGTACTCGACTCTACGCTTTCATACAAACGGGTGTAAGAAAGTTTTACACATGCGAGTACTAAGGTTCTTACTTGGCGAGCCTAGCATGTACAGACATGGCCTCGGAACACGGACCGAAAGGTTAAACATGAGTCATATAGTTGATATGATGCCCATATAGATGCTCGCCTTTGAAGCTACATCAACTCACGTGATGATCTGACTTGGTGTAGTGGATTTGGTTCATGTAATCACCAAAAATACACGAGCGATGTCGTTTTTTAGTGGGAGTTCATTTCCAATTTGGATTAGTCGAACCAAATTTGTCATAAATTAAATCAAAGTGAATTTGCATAGTTTGTTGTAGTCATTGGCATTCGTTTTCTATCTTATGCTTAGTTTTTTATTTGAGATAATAGAACTATAGAATTCTGGATATTTACTTTACGAACTGGTATCGTATTGTTTTGAATGTCAATTTAAAGTTTATAAGTCCTATTGCAAACTTTCAGCAAACTCTATTTACTCCATGAAGTTTAATAAGTAGTATTAAATCAAGAGTAAGAATTCCAATATTAGTATCTAAAGTATCATGTTTGCCTCCATGATTATTGATATTCAAAAGTTGTTTTAATATCAAGATTATATTGGAGCTGAAAATTATTTCAGAAACCATCATGTGTGAAAGGTATTGTGATATCTGAAACAATGTTTTTGGTTGCATTATGATAGAGTATAATTTAGCAAAATACATGTTCTCATATTGTATGAGAATTTGTGAAGGTTGGAGATGCTAGGCATCCGAATCTACCAAAAAGGTTTTGGGAACTGATATTATACTTGCGATTCTTCCTTATAGGCTATAGTAGCTTGATCATGAAAGTTGTCATGATAAGGATGAATAGAAGATGTAAGTAAAATGTTTACTACACTAATAGATTACTAGAGAATGGATTTTTGAAAGAATGTCAAACATTTGATGATGGTGATCCACTTCAAAGTGCAAGTCCAAAGGTATTAGTATTTGACTATATACAAGCTTTGTACCATGTGTCATGTTGATGACACCACTATTGATGTTGATAGATTCTTTTAAAAGAAAAGAAATTGCTGAAAGAGAATCTATAAAATATTTGGCAGAAAATAAAAGGTTGGAGATGTCCAACTTGGGTATATAGAAGATATACATGTTATGGTTGTATTCCTTGCTTATTAAACAATGTGGTTCTTAGGTATTGGATACCGAATTGGTTGGTATGAAGTGTCATACAGGACAACGCTATTCATGAATTGCAATGGCCTAAGTAACTAGCAAGAGAATAAGTGATGATGATCATCGAAAATAAATAAAGTGTTATTGTGCTTTTTCGTTATCGTCAAACCTAACCTTCAAGATTTGTTTTAATAATTGTTATTTTGTTCCGGTATTACGAGGACAATGGTTGTTTAAATAATTACCGTATTCCATAAAGGATGGATGAACTTTTACAAGTCTAGTGGGAGAACTCACATCCATAAACACTATTGCTAAAATGTCGCAAGCCAAATGATTGAAAGATCACTTATGAAGTGACATCGCTGTTTAAATTATATTGGAAAGAAAACATGAAGAAACTCCATGTTGATGGATTTTTGGAGTCTTTGATTTTGATCAACTGACGCATGTGAGACTTTCCTCGAGATAATTGAAACTCCGTCCATAGGCCAGAGAGGAACGGATGACTAGATTATTGGAAATTGTGCATGCTGATGTGCATAGTCCATTATGTGTAGCCATATGCGATGTATCTTTTTGCTTCATATGCTTTCTTCGAAAATTTGAGTGAATATATCTGTATATTTACTTAATAAGGAAGAAGTATGAAACATTTGAAAGTTGTTCGAAGACTTTCAAGATGAAGTGAAAAATCATTGTAACAAGAAAATAAAGAGTTTATGATTCGATCATAAAGGAAGATATTTGATTTACATGTTTAGCAAAACACCTAACATTTGAGGAATTGTTCCATGAATTTGGATTTCCCGATAAACCATAGGAGTATGGTATGTTCGAGAGATGAAATCAAACCATGTTTGACATGGTAAGATCAAAGGTGTCATTTATAAAACTGCCATTTTGTTTTAAGGATTGAAGGTTTAGAGACTACCGCTTTTACACTGAAAAGAGCACCATCGTGATCCATTGAAATGACACCATATGAATTATGGTTTGGGATAAAACCCGAATTGTCTTTTCTTAAATTTTGGTATGTTATGCATAAGTAAAATGTTTACAACCAAAGTCGGATAAGCACGTCTTTGTAGGTTATCCCAAAGAATTTGTTGGGAATTTCTCCATAACACCGAGGACAAAAGAGTTTGTTACTTGGAACGTCAAGTTTCTTGAGAAGGAATTTTTCGTGAAAAGTTAAGTGGGAGGACAATAGAACTTTGATAAGGTTGTTGAACCCTAGCTATATGTGCTAAGCAGCGCAGCGCCGAAAAGTGTCCCGGTGGCGGCCACAATGTTCATGGCTCTCGCGATTACAAAAGGTGTGATCTCGGAGATTAGAGTTCCTATAGAACCGTGTGGGTCGGTAAGAATCAAATAGTAAGATTTGATAAGCAAGTCGTTATTGTTTTGACAATAATGAACTGACTACATGCAAAGAAGCGATGATGGGCCCTGACTCCATAAAATGACTAGAAGTCATAGAATCCGTGATAGTATCCATACACGAGAAATCAAGTTTCTGAACTTGGAAGACCCTCCGGAAAGGCGTGAAGCCTATCGGTCGTGTTTGGATCTATAAAGAAACAAGACATGGATGTTTAACATCTATGAAATAGTCGACATGTCGGAAAGAAGTTTACGACAATGTTCAAGGAGTTGATTATGACAAGATTTGATCTTTCATAGCGATATTTAGTCTTGACGGATTAATGTAGCAACCACTACATATAATTTGGTATATGGTAATTGAATAAACAAAACAATGTTCTTCTAATAGAACGGTTACCTAGGACGTGTACATGACACGGTCCAAAGGGTTTTGTTAATTCAAAGGGTGCTAAAAGGGCATGCAAACTTCAATAGTTGAAGTAAGCATAGCGGAGTTGGAATCTTCACCTTGATGAAACTGTTAAAAGAGTTTAAATTCATCGGAGATGATGAAGATGCTTGCATTTGCAAGAAATTAAGTGGGAGCACTGAGACATTTCTAATACATTATGTAGAGGACATATTGTTGATTGAAAATGATGTATCTTGTATTGACACAAGTTAAGAATTTCATTAAAATAAGATTTCGATGAAAGACTTGGGCAAAACCGGAATATTAGGCATCAATATCTATATGGATAGATTAAGGCGCTAATATGGTTGTGCCAGACATACATATATGAGATATTGAAAGGGTTCAATATGGAAACAACAAGAAAGGTTCTTGCTGCATGGAAAGGATTGTATCAAAATTCAAGTGTTTCAACACTTGGTGAGTAAAATCACATGAAGATTTTGATCGATTATACCATGATATGTATATATCCAGAATGTCCTATGCTCTAAATTTTATGAGCACATACCGAAATGATTCATGAGATGATCATTGGACGATAGTAAAGATATTCTTATGAGCTTTGGAAAAACTAAGAATATATAATGTATAAGTGACAAATAGTTAAAGGTAGTTCATTGTAAAGTGTTACATTGATACTGGTTTTGTCACAAGATAAAAATTAAATTTCTCTCAATTTATACTATGGGTGGCACAATGTAATGGAAAGGATGTTCCATGATGGATTTGGATGAGTTCCAAAGTTGAGACATTATGACGGATACTACAACAAAAAGGCTAAGTATATGACTGCTATAGTAGCAGCATATGAGGGCATTTGTGTTAAGTAGTTTGTTATCAAACTAGGTGTGGTTCAAAGTGGGCTAATACTATGAAGATATATTGTGTGACAATAATATCGACATATTTTAACCGGAACGAACTAAAGATCTCACCAAAGGACCAAATTTATACAATGCCATCTCATTTGAGAATGAGTTATGCGTAGAGACGCAAAGACATGCATATACACACGGACCTGAAACTGTCAGATCCGAGATTATGTTAACCACTAGCAATCGCGTATATGAAACACTAGAAAGCCATAGGTGTTCAATATGCAGAGTTATTCAAACTAGATTATTGACTCTAGTGCAAGTGGGAGACTGAAGGGAATATGCCCGAGAGGCAATAATAAAGTGGTTATTATCTTATTCCATGTTTATGATAAATGTTTATTTTACATGCTATAATTGTATTGATCGGAAACGTCAATACATGTGTGTTTAATAAACAAAAAGGGTTCCTAGTTATGCCTCTCTTATAGACTAGCTCGTTGATTAACAAGATGATCAAGGTTTCCTGATCATAGACATTGGATGTTGTTAATAACGAGGTCACAACATTGGTGGAATGATGTGGTGAACATTCATCCGAAGTATAGCATTACAATCAAAGTCATTATGTTTATATTGCTATAACATCATACGAAGTAATCTTTATCCTTAGACCATGAGATCATGTTAATTGCTAACACCGGAAGATTATCTTGATAACATCAAACGTCACTCCGTAACAGGGTGACTATAAATATGGGTTCAGTGCTACGAAGGTGTTATGTTGAGGCTCATGGATCAAGAGTGGAATTTGTCAATCCCGATGATGGATAGATATACTCTGGGCCCTCTCGGTGATATCACATTGAAATAGCTTGCAAGCAAGTGATGTGATCACTAGAATGTTATATCACGGGAATGAGAAAAGAGTGCATGTCGGTAACGAGATCAAACTAGGTATGGAGATACCGATGATCGAATCTTGGACATGTAATATATCGCGAGACAAAGGGATATAGTTACAAGCATTAAAGGTTCTCACGATCACAGAAGTCATCGTTGAATGTGTAGGAGTCAGTATGGATCTCCAGGTCCCGCTGCTGATTATTGATCGGAGAGGGGTCTCGATCATGTCTGCATTATTCGCGAACCGTAGGGTGACACACTTAAGGGATACCGACACCATTTGGAGTAAATATGTTTCAGATAATGATTTAAGAAAGCGCTGGAATTATTTCAATAGACACCGAAACTGTTTCGGGTGAAACTGCTGAAATTGGTTCTGCATGTAATATTGAAATGTTGCAGGGGGTTTTATGTGAATGTTTGTTAATTAAAGTAATTAAAAAATATTCTGAATAAAAATAATAAAAGAGTTTTATTAAATGAGAGAGCATTAAATTTGGAGAAATTTAATGCATTTAAAGTGGAGACTTTAAAAGGGAATGTGAAGGGGCATTTTAATGTGGAGGGGTTACCACCACATGAATGGAGGAGGTGAAGAGACACCTCCTCCATGCACCGGCCATGAAGGAGGGGCACCCCCTCCTCCTATAAAAGTCCACCCTCTCCTCACTTCTCACACACACCTCCTTGTGAAGGATCTCTCTCCCCCTCTAGTATTATTCCCCATGGTCTCGGATTAGTGAGATACATGTTCCCGGTGGCTTTATCTGAAAAGGAGTTGCTGCTTTCGCTGCTTTGCTGGAGCGAGGGACGGAGGTTGTCGGGGTACCGGATGTGTGTGCGATCACGGATGCACCACTTCTTTGCGGTGCTGGACTTGGTGGTGCTGGAGCTGGATCTGAAGGACGTGCTAGAGCCGGACCTGCTCGGACTTCCTCACGATCTTGAGATCGGCAAGTGTACGACTACATCAACTATGAGTTCCTACTCGTTAACAAAACTCGTTGTCTTCGAGGGTAAGTTCTCGTTGGATGTATGTCCAGCCGTTGCTTTGTACCTAGTAGATAGATCTTGGCGTGTAGTTCACACCGTAGGAATTTTTTTGTTTTCTATGCTGCGGACCCAACATGTGGTTAGCACAGTACTATACGACGCAAGAATGGCCGACTATTGTTGTTAAACTAACTTTGCCGGTGCAATGGAATCTCCACCAGATGATCTTTCAACCATGTATACATCCATGATTTGATCGCCCCGCCATATTATTAATTTCATTCCAAAAATGATTTTTGTTTTGAATGCAAGTAATTCTAATGTTTTGAAAACATTTTTGTAAATAAGCCAAATGACATGTAAGACTTCTCTTGCAACATGGTTGCAAGATTGATCTCACAAAGGTAATACAATAATGAACATGCATGGTAACTGCGAGATTATGTAGTTCAAAGGTTTTTCTTAACCCTGGACCTCGGGTTCTAAAATTCGCAACATCATCTGCTAAAGACAATGTTTCGTTGGAAATTATGTGATGCTCTAATGCAATATCTATATGTAATGCATTTAGTTGAGTTTTATTAACTCAATTTTACTTTTTTATGATTTCCCCTTTTTAGGGCTTTATCTTATTTTCTTTGGTATTTTATTGATTATACCAATCCACCAGGTATTATTACTATTTTACATTAGAATTTTCATATTTCTATGAAACTTTGGTTTTAAATAATTATTATGATTTTTCCTAGATTTATAGAAATTTTTATGAATTTTTAATAATTTTAAACTGCATTTTAATCACTCAAAAATTCAAAAAAAATCATGTTTGCAAAAAATCCCACAAAAATACTTTTTGGATTTTTTTTCAATTTTCTACACACAAAACTATTTTTATTTTATTTTTCTGAGTTATTATGTGTGTGTTATGATTTAATTGGCTTTATGGGTATTTGTGAAATGACTAAAATACTCCTAAGTATTTGGGCCCACTAGTCAGACCCAAATGGTCAAAACCACTTTCTGGACCTGGTCTAGCCCAACTCGACCAACTTACTATGTCTCGCACGCGTTCACTCCTCTCTCGCGTGCACGCGCTAGAAATGGCGATGGCACCTACACGTTGCCGCCATTTTGCTCGACTGTCTCGGCCATCTCTAGCCCCTTCCGTCACCTCTCTTCCACTAAATATGCTTGCTTTCCTCGACTCTACCTTTCTACTGAGCCAATTCGTATCTCTCTCTCTTCCTAACTCTCGTTCGCAACCCCCTCCTGATCTAGGGTTTCATCGACGCTTCATCTACTTCAACTCCGGCGCAACTCCGACATTCTCCACCATTGACATGGCGCTCCTAGGTGTCTACTACGACTATTATGGTTTCTTTGGCCAGTGTATAGTGAGATGCCCCTCTCGGGCACTCCTCTGTCCCGCCGCCTTGAATCTGCCTTCCTCCTCTACTCAGTCAACATGATTCTCGGGCACATCCTTTCTGAAGGTAGGTGTTTCTTCCTCCTCTATGATTCTAGGTTTCTAGAATTTCTAGGGTTTGTATTCCATATGGTTACATTGATGGTGTTTCTACTTGTTCTCGTAGGTTGTAGAGATTTCTAAAATGTTCTAGATGTTACTTAGGTTCTAGGGTTCGATTTGGTGATCTAGGCTTATGATTTCATTCAGGCTCTACTATATTTTGTCTATTGTGATGTCTCTCACTTAACAAGTGTTGCTTCGTTAACTAAATGTTTGATTCCTATGTTTTACACTATGACAGTTAAGATTTGTTGTTGATTAACTAAATGTTGTGTTGTTAGTAGTTTGCTACTGGCATCGTACTGTAGTTTTTCTTTAGTGTTGTGTACTGATCCTTCCATTTGAGGATTAATACAATTATTTTTAGTAGAATTGGTTACTATCATTTCACTCAATTGACTTGTGCTTAATTGCTTTTCTAAACTATTTGAGTAACAATTGCTTTGTTTCTTTCTGTTGTTGCTTGAGTTTTTAGTTCAAGCTTTATTCTGTAAGTGTGTTGTTAAGTGTTGATTACCGCTTCTTATGCAGATATTAGAGTGTTAAATTAGTATCTCCCTTCACGTCCTTAGGCTTGTCTTAGGAATTTGTCTAGGGATGAGGGGTGAAATATAGATTTGGTGCTCTTGATTGATTATATTTATGCTGATCATCTTCTCTAGTTAATGGCTATGGTCTGTGCCACTTAAATGTATGACTTGGCTATGGTGTTCTTCCTTGATGAAGATGCACAGATTATAGTCCTCCTTTTATTCTAGATGCGATTCATACTATGATCTCTCTTTCATTGGACTCTATACTTTTCTACTCTTGGGTTAAATTAACAACCTTTGTAGCTTCCTAGTAGGCTTGATGAAGATCTGTAGCTGCTAATGTGGCTCTTCTCCTCATGTTCTTGAGTTCTTCCTCTTCTTCTACCTTCTCTCTCTCAGTTTCGTCTCTAAACTCTAAGTGTGTGTGTGTGTTGTGGTCCAAGCTCGAGTGGTGATTTATGATCTATGGGATCTTGGGTGTTCCTCTATTTATAATGTTCCTAAGTGGTTGTGCTACTGACACCAATACCATGTAGTTAGGTGAATCACCTGCTTGTGTGTGTGAAACTGTCTCTATTGGTTAACCTATTCACATGTGTCAACGGTTTTTCGGTGGTTAAGCCCATGCTGGGTTTAACTTATCTATGTATTCCACAATTTGCATATGACCCATTTGTTTTTATGTGCGGGGGTTGTATTTAGATATGCCTAATCTAGGATGTCGGTTTGGCCTTTGTCTTATTCCATTTTTGGAACTTGACAAGTGTTTATTAATTAGTTTTTTATGTATTTGATTTAGTTTTCATCCATAGACCCTTATAATTATATTTGGATGATTATTCATAGCTTTCATTACTATCAAGTTTTATTGGTATACAATTTTTTTATCAAGTTTCAAATTTTGGGAGTTCTAGGGTTCTTGGCAGAATTCAATGCCTTGCTAAACCCTTTGGTCTTTGTTCTTGCCTGCTAGTGGTCGCTAGAGGTTCTATTGGTTTAGAATTTTGATTTATGATGTTTTATTTTTCTGGATATCTACCTGTTCTTGATAGAATCCTGAGCCTGGGATTCTATTTTGGGTTGAATGTCTCATATTAAGGTTTCTAGTATTCCTACTAGTTTAGTTTTCATATAAGATCTAGTTGAGATTATTGGTAGATGACTACCAAGTTACTATGTTTTCTCAACTGAAGATGGTGCCAGTTCTGGGGTACTCTTGGTAATCTCTTCTACAGGTTTTTGACTCTGCTGTTGGATTCAAGTGTTCATATTAATGTATTGCTTTGATTCTATCTATCCTGATCATCGATTTGTTCATTTGCTTCTCAGGCTTAGAGTATAGGATTTATTCCTAGACTCTACTTAAAGGATTCTTAAACAAAATGCTTTTTCCTTAGTGCAGAACCAACATTTTAACATTAACAAGTGTTTTTCTATGTTGTTTGTGTTCACATGTTGAAGATCAAGATTTGGATCAGGGCTTGAGAAGATAGATAGATACATAGTGTAGGCATTTTGAATTAGGTTTTTCCTTTTAATTTTAATACTGTTGTAATTCTAGATCTTGTATTCATATTCAAATACGAATAAAGATATTTTTCTGTTGTTTACTACAGTTTGTATCTTTGTACGTTCTTTCTTTACGATTTGAGTAATATCTTATTTGAATGGAACATTACATTCCATCTTCTATGATGTCTGCTTAAATGCGTGGAATTTGAATATGAATTCAAGTTTGACCTTGGTTAAATTCCATTCTGAACTCATCCAAACTATTTAAAGTTTAGTATTTGAATGTGGTCTCTATTCCTAGTGACCTTTTGGTTGCTAACAACCTCACTAGAACCATATTAAAATAAGTTATGAAAATTTTCAAATTGATCCTAAATTTTTAAATGCATGCTATGCACAATCTCAATTCACATATCAACCATTTCCTATAATATATAACCCTGGGTCATTATACTATAATTTCTACAAGGAATCATTTGTTGTAGACGGACTTTTTTTGTAATTCTTCTTCCTTTTTCTGGGTTGTGTGCATCCATAAGACCGCTAGGGCATGTGTTATTGCAGAGGCTAGGTGCAATTGGTATTTCCGTGGTATTAATGTATGCTCTTTTAAAAAAAAGATATTAGTCTGGTCTCCCATCCTGTTCTGGCCATTGCTGCCTTACACTGCCGTACAAAGACTTGAATTTTCGAAGTTCGTGAGCTTAGACATGTTTTTATTTGTTTCTTATAGTTCTTTGTTTTAGGGCCTTCGCTATGTCACTGCAAGGTTTTCTTTGGATTAAATTGTTTGGTGATAATCTTTTAAACTTTTCAACCATTCTATTGTGAGGTATGATCGTCCTTGA
Organism: Avena eriantha; assembly: GCA_910589775.1. Taxonomy (NCBI): domain Eukaryota; kingdom Viridiplantae; phylum Streptophyta; class Magnoliopsida; order Poales; family Poaceae; genus Avena; species Avena eriantha. The sequence goes on from OU342743.1 coordinate 300,251,570, forward strand.
TTTGCTTAAAATACACTCTATACCAGGTCATACTTGCGGTGTTGTATTTGGTCTACCAGATCAGTCATCTAACATTGTCTTTTATTGGCCAGTCATGCCTATTTATATTTACTCTTTCTGGGTGTCATTGCGGGATAAGTCTTGTTAACTTATACTACGTGTTTGTGAGAAATATATTAAAAACGCGTGAGTTGCATGAAAATAGGTAATTTTAATTGCTTTGTTGTGCTGGATCTCCCAATCAAGGGGGCAACCTAGGAAGGTAAAATCTCTCACTTATTGGTATATATACCTGAATATAACATGGTGTTTTTTACACCACATTTTGATTTGAGATGTTTTTAAGTGGGGCTAAACACATAGTATTGTATAGTGGGGTATGCTTTTCTTCTCCAAACTATTTCTGAGCCTCACTTTAACATCTAGTACTATTTTTGGACTAAGAAAATTGGACTTTTCCCTTGTTTGATGGTTTTATCAGAGCTCTCTTTTATCTTTTCGGTTCTGTTTTCTTAAACAGAAAAGGGAATCACATATGTAGAGCGTAGGCATGCTATGATCACCCGCGCCGCTTTCACAAGATGCTCTGTCCAGGGACCTGGTGGAGGCACTATAAACATGTAGTTAAAATATTCATAATAACCAGTTTCTCTTGATGTCATCACTAATATGAGATAGCATTACTTCCTAATATGGCTAATAGGATCGTCAGTTCATGTTCATGTATTTTTTGCTAATAAGGAAATAATAAATCAGACTAAAGATTTGCAAACCATGCACTGGAGTACTGAATAGGAACCAAAACCAAATCGGTTGGCTATTTCGGGGCACTAACTAGATGGTTTCTTTTCCTCAGTCAAACTTCCGGGACATAATATTCTTGTAGGTATTGTAGATCATAGTTTCACATGATTTGTTTAGTACGACACTTCCAGTTTTGTCTAGAGTTCCTTCATCCAGTGTTGTCGTGTGTGAACTCATTGTTGTTGCATTGGGTTGTGCTGTACACCACTATCCATGTCCAAGTGCCCAAGTTGGATGTTAAAATGGACCCATTATGTTTTTTATTTAGAAAATTACTCAATGCTCATTGATCTTTCTTTATTTTTACATTGCTTTTTTCATACGGTGTGGGCTCTTAGTTTTTCATTGTTTGCTTTGAGCGCTAGAACTTGTGTCTTTTTGCAGGTTTGATGCATATGTAATGGATTGTGGCTGTTAGGACTAGACAACTATGTGCAAATTTTATTCAAGATGAGACTCCATCTGGTAAATTGACAAAGTGTGAGTCCATTTTATTACTTTGATTTATTCATTTTGGATGAGGATGAGTACTTGGAGCACAATACGCTTGCGCTGGTAAAGGAATAGGCATGGATAGGAAGCTGTATTTGGTCAATGGAGAACTTGTGTTGTCTTAAATCGACCTCAAGGAGTCAAGGATGTATAGGGATGTAACTGAAGTCAGGAGTTGTGATTTTCTCCACATATTATTTTGCATTATTTATCGGATTGGCTCCTGAGTTTCTACCAATTACCTGGGGATACAACAGACTGAAAGATAAATATATATAGAATGCTAAGGCGAAAATCCTTAAATGCGTGTCCATTTGTGGAAAATAAGCAAACAAAAAGCAGGGTATGTTCTTCAGGAAAGTGGAGTATTAATTAGGTGCATGATTTATTGTGTTGCCAGCCAATCCAATTATCTTTTTGAATGAAAAAGAGCTAATGTCCTCGATCATCTAAGTAATGGCAAATCGTAATGCTCTGGTAGATCTACCTAGAAAACATAAATACGGCCATCATCAGAAGTCAAGAGTTCTGCTCATTCATCACAGTGCAGTTTCTTCAAAAGAAAACACTGAAGGTAAAATAGAGAGGAGGAAAGTCATAGTTTAACCGCAGTCAAGAAATAAACAGGTGTCATACAAAACCTTAAAGACAATGTTCACGACTCCACAAAATAGCAAATGGTGAAGGTTACAGAACTAAAGCGATGTTCCGCCATAATAATAATGGAATAAATGATAGTATCAAATAGCAGTAACAAGATACACCATACCATTGGATGGTTATTCTTATTCTTGGGAAGCTAGGAGTCGTCGCTCCATCCAGCGATCAGTGTTGGATCTTTGAAAGAGCTCTTGCAGGACCGCGGCGTGCGGGGTGACACAGAGGCACTCCCGCACGTCGATGTTCCGGATCATAGGCAGCCGACGGCGCCAGAGCAGGCAATCCAATGCCTCGTCGGTGACCATAGTCCTCACCAGCAGAATCTCCTCAAGATGCCATAATTTCTTGGACATCATGAACCACAGAGAAGGGTCGTTGACGGCCGTGTCGCACAAGCTGAGCCTCACCAGGTTGGGGCAGCGCCTGCCGAGAGGCTCCTCAAGGAAGCCAGTGAAGTGCGCCCATCCGTCCAGGACGAGCTCCTGGAGAGTATCCCCCAGCAACGAGATCACGCTGTCGGCCGCCGCGTTGTTCCCCCACCAGCACCGGCTCAGGTCCATCTTGGTGATCATCTTGCAGCGGCACATGACGTCAAGGAGACTGGAACTGATGACATTCGCATGCTCCATCCTAACGTGGCTGACTTCCTTGACCTCGGGGCAGGCCTTGGAGAGCCACGACAGGAACCGTTGTGCGATGTCTTGTGTGCAGTTATCCAGCTTGATCATCTGCATCATCGGACAGTCCTGGGGAACAATATCGTCTGCTGTTTCGGGCGACGATGCCTCGCCGAAGGTGCAGTTTTTCAGTGTGAGTTTTTGGATGGTCTCCTGACACAAATGGAGTACCTCCATCAGGCCCTCATAAGAGGAGAGCCTGACCGTTGCCAGATCGAGGCGCTCCAGCGTCGTGTCAGGACCCAGCAAACGGATCAGGTGAAGATGATTCACAGTACTGCAGCCCCGGATCACTAGACACTTGAGCAGTGGGAGCTCAAAATGAGCAAACATCTGGTGAAGCAATCCATGTACGTAGCCAACAGAGCAATCTTCCAGCAATAGGGTATGCAAGGGATGGATTACTTGGGATTCAGGCACCATCGGAAGGGAGATTGCTGTTTCCACTTCTGATCCTACACTCTGATGTACGACATACATTCTTTGGAGCTCCACACTGGTCAAACCAGGCTTCTCGATCATCAAGGAGACGATGGCGCTGCTCGAGATTTGAGGGCAACTATCTAAGGAAAGTGATGAGAGCCTCTTAGCGTGTCTCACGAGAGTCTGCAGCGATACAACTGTGATGGTTGGGCAATCCTCGATGTACAGGGAGGTAAAGGTGGTCCATCCTGTAGAGATCTCAAGAATGCCCTTCTCGGTGATCCTCAGGCAACCCATCAGACGAACCGAAGATAAGTTGGGAAATGCCTTTGTTGCAAACCTGACTCCTTTTTCAGTGACATGTCCAACACCTGAACTAGCAGCAGTGCCACTTGACAACTCGATGATGTCTAGCATTGAAACCATATCCCCGCGGGAAATGCCAATGACATTTATCACAAGCTGGGTGTCGTCTAAACCATGTCCCTCGAGCACCACATGCCTATTCTCCTCAGTTTCACAAACTTCTGACCCCAAAGACAGCACGAGCTCAGCCCATCTCCAGCTCACAGTAGAACATGATACCAAATCTTCTGATGCATCCAGTAGTCTGAATATGTCACAAATACAATCATCTGGTAAGCGGTTTATCAGATCCTGAGCCTGGCTGGAACGGATACGTTGATTCATGGAGCATCCTTCATTAGCCTTGCGATACTTTGTTGCTCTCATGTTTTACCGTTCTGCAAACATAACAGTGCCATGCTTTCATCATAAATAACATTGACCAAATATTGTACAGTAAAATTCAGCAAATATAGTTACTGGTTATAACATGGATCATAGCGAAATAAGAAAAACGAGGAAATATACCATATATTACACCCTTTATGTCAGAAAGTTGATTCCCTTTTTTAACAATAATTTCTAAATAATTAACTCAAAAAAATTTCTAAATAAGTAAAGAAACCAATATCAGACTGTTAGTTTGTAAGAAATCTTGTTTTTCCGTGTATATCATATTGCTGTATTTTATAAAGACATTCAAATGATATCGAAGAGTCTTTTTTACATGTATACTTAGAATTCTAGTTTAATAAAATCTGGATATAGCTAACAAAAGTTCTCCCCAAGCTTATATAAACAAGACACTACAGAATTTGATCTCATGGAAATGTTTCATGCTTGGTTTGAGAATAGGCTTGATATAGATTAAAATTTTCCATGATTACTCTTATTCCAAAAATAAAGATGCTAGCGCTATCCATTTATGCAGAAGTTTAGACCAATTAGTCTTTTATAAACTGTAGCTTTAAGATCTTAACTAAGGTCCTTACTAATAAATTATCTATAATAATCTGAAGTCTAATTTCTCAATGCTAGTATGCATTCGTTATAGATAGGTTCATTTTAAAAAGTGTAGTAACACCTCATGAATGATTTCATGAGGTGCTTACAAATAAGGAGAAGATTCACATGCTATCCTTTTTTAAATTTTCCAAATTGTCTTTGAAATTTATTAATACTAAGATAGAAAAATTTATGTGAAATGGTAGCGAAGGAAAGCACAAAATCCACCTAGCTAACTGGCCTTCAGTTTGTATAAAGAAATATTGTAGGGCTTGTAACTAAAAACCCGCAATATCTTAATATATGTTGGTTAGGATCCTAGATGAAGATTTACATACATGGTGAAGTTACTTTATGGAAGAAAGTAATTGATGCTAAATATAACACTATATACACAAATGCTCTACTTTTTTTTGGAAATGTGGTGTGTGCATCTAGAGACTATAGGTTAAATGGCATGCTAGAAATGATAAATCAGTGAAGTTTAGGGAAGATGTTTGGTTTGGAAACATCCCTTTAGCTACCCACTTTTGGGAGATTTACTCTGTCTCAGACCAGCAATCCAATACCATAACTGATATGTACTAGGATGAGTTACAATTAAAATGTGACTTTAGAAGAACTTTCGTAGATGAGGTGATGGTACAATGGCATAAAGTGTCAGAGATTGTGAACACCATTGGTTTTGTAGAAGACAAAGACCATCTTATTTGGGAAATGATAAATCAAGCACGTATTCTTTGAATGCATAGTAGCAAGAATAATCTGGGAGGATGTTTCTCAAGTTTTTGATTTAGTTATTTATAACTTTGAATCAATTGTGTCCAAATAATTATGTAATAGAAATGATTTATGCATTTGAATATTGTTACATCTGTTGTTCTGTGGGGATTGTGGAATAATAGAAATACCTTAGTTTTTAATAGAATTCCTCGGATAAATATGAAACATGAGTGGAAGATAATATTATCAAACTTGAGGAACTGGAAGTCCCTTACAAAGACTTGGGAACATGGAAGACAACACAGTTCATGGACTTGATGGATGCAAGGCTTAGATCTCTCATGATGCTGGAGGCGGGGTAAAATATAGAGTCTTTCGATGGATCACTTCTTGGGTATCAACGACTATCTTAGCCTATCCTAGAAGAGCTACACTAGCATATCTAAAAGATCATATCGAGGAAGACTCTGTTATGCATGTTGTGATCTAAAGCAACAACAAAATGTTTCCAGCTGATGGGGGAGCGACAAGAAAAAGAGTAGATTCTATCAATACATGGTAGACGTGGGTCTGTAGTAGGTTTCTAAAGTACTTTTTAGCGGTGGTTTTGTAGTGTTGCTATTGTTGAATTTGCTAACATTGCTTGACTAATCCCCAAGTTGGTGGTGTGAAGTGTTCTGAAGAAATGCTTGGTTATGAGGCATCTACAGGTTTCAAAAAACAGTAGTTCGTGTAGTCGAAAACTCTTCTAAGTTTTACTAGCTCTAGGTTTAAACTATGTAAAACTCTAGTGGTTTCATTCTGAATGAAATGGAATGGGGGATAAATCCTTGAAAATACCGAAAAACAAGACAAGTTGATTGTGCATGTCTTGCAAAAAGGGGAAACAATTTCAAAATAAGGCACATCGAGCATTTAAGACATATCTATTCACATCCCATAGTTTAACTCGTAAATGTCATTATAGATTCCCACTGCCCCATAATTTCTACATGATATTTTAACAGGACTAGGAAAGATAATGGCAAGAATAACATAAAGTCCTCTATTTCCAGTCATAGATCAAGGTGAATTGTGGAAATTGCATTGGCATCTAGAAATATTACCTGGTACAACTATCATTATGATCCTACCTATGAATGATGAACAAAGCCTCTGCCATGGGAGGCAAACTTTCTCTTAGTGCGTGTTACCACACTTCCTAGTGATATTTCTGACCATACCCCATTGTTAATAAGGTTAGGAGAAAGACATGTAATTCAAACAACTTTTTATTTTGTTTTTTCAGTTAAGAGACCTGACTTTGTTGATCTAGTTAAAACTTACAAGAAGGAAATTACCCTAGGTTATATACAATTGATAAGTGGCAAAAATAGGTTGAGGTTCTTAGGGAAATATTTAAAATGATTGAATAGGAATGTTAAGCAAAGTATAATAGGAAGAGAGGAAAATATTCTGAGAAATTAGATTTGCTGGATGGGCAATGGTAGGAATATGGACTAAGTCCAACTGTCAAAGTTTTGTAGGTCCATCTTCAATTCCATCTTAGAAAAATCATAACAGAAGAAGAGAAAAAATGGTCGCGAAGATCAAAGGAGATACTAATATTAAATAGTGTCATGCTAAAGAAAATGGGAAAAGGAAAACCACAATATCTGACTGAACTAGGATGAGGGTGTGATTAAAGGACATGAACATTTAAAAGAATACATCTATGAGTTCTATAAAAACTGTTTGCCATACAAATAACTAAAGTGGTGTCATACAAAGCAAATGGGAGAAGGAAAGCCACATTGATATGATTGAAACAGGATGGGCGTGTGACCGAAGGACATGCACATTTAAAAGAATACACCAATGATCTCTACAAAACAATTGGCCCTACAAATAACTCTAGTATCTGGGTTGTTGCTGATGAAGTTAGAAAATTTCCAAATGAAGAAGTTAGTTTCCTTTTGAATAACCAATTTTGACTTTCCTAGTTAACTTTGCAATGGATGATCTTAAATATGTTGCTTTTGGCATGGCCACTAGTAGAATTGTCGGCCCTAAGGTCTAAAATGTAGATTTTTTACTAAAAGAATTGGGATTTAGCCAAGCTAGATTTTTCATCTATTAGAGTACTTCTATAATGGGAGTACACATGTTTCTACAACTAATTATGAAGTAATACCATTCATGAAAAAAGGAAAATATGTTGAAATATTTCAAAAATATATACATGTACACCTCCTGAATGTCAGCTTGAAAATCTTAGCTAAAATTTTAGTCCATAGAATAACTCGGGTCATCATAGGAGAGATTAAGCCTACAAAAAATGCTTTCCTAAAACAAAAATATATTATAGAATGTGTGTGTGTGTGTGTTTAGCATGAAGTACAAAGTGATTTTCATAGGAACAAACAAAAGGAGTGCATTTCAAAATTCAGTCCGAGAAAGTCTTTGATAAAATAAAATGACCTTTTCTTGGAAAGGTCATGAAAATGAAAGCATTCCTAACTAAATGGACCGATATGTTCATGAAAGTACTGACAAGTGGAAAGAAGGGACTAAAATAATGTGGAAATTGGCCCTTGCCTTTCTACACTTCAAGGATTGCGGAAAGGTGATCATCTTTCACATTTGCTTTTAAAATTCCTATAAATGTCCTAGATATTTTGATAAATAGGGACAAAGACATGGTTTTCTTCCAGCCTTGTATTTAAATCTATTGGAAGGGTATGTGCCCATATTGCAGTATGCAGGTGGAACCATCCTCCGGTAGAGAATGATTTGATTCAGGAAAAAACCTTAAAGTAATTCTTTGTCTCTTCAAACAAATGTTAGGACTAAAAAATTCATGGTGAACAAGGGCATAGTAGACACAAATGAATTAATCAGAATGACCCCACCCCTAATTGCAAGAACTTTTCATAGCTAGGGACAAATTTTATTAATCATTTGTCCTCAGATAGACTCAAATAAGATAGTTTTATTCATTTCTCATCATGGTCACTCCTAGATACTTCATAGAAAGTTTTTATACATTACAAGTCACATTATCTAGGGAGAAAAAATGTTGTAATCAGTACAAACTACTTGTATAGAGGGGATAAGGAAAAAGGTACCACATCTATAGATTGGAGAACTATGTGTTTACCAGAAGATCTGGGGGCCTAGGAATCATGATTTGGAAGTACTGAATTTTTCTATGTTATCTAAATGGTTATGGAACCCAATTTAGTGAGACATGATTATGGAAACATTTTTAACTAGGAAATACCTACAAGAAAATACTCTCTGTCAAGTGACAATCAAAACTGGGGATTCACACCTTTGCCAATGCCTGATGGAGGTAAAACTACATTTATGGAGGATTATTGGTATGAGGAGTGCAATTATTCCTGATGACTGAAACTGTAAAACCTAGTGGCTTGTTTTAGTTTGAGTGAGGAACCCGACAAGCTAGTTTGGAAACTAACATGATCTGGTAGTTTGTCTTTCAAATAGTTCTCTTTAATATGCAATTTTGTAGAATTTTACCTTTAAACTTCCTATGGAAATTAAAATTCCACTCAGGGTTAAGACAGTTGTATGGTTAGTGCTTAAAATCATTTTTAATATGGATGTGTTACTTCACAAAGGAGGGATATGTGAACCTAAATGTTTGTTTTATTGTCATAATGAATCTAATTTATCATATCCTTTTTGTTTCCTTTGGCTAGATACATATGAAATGTGGTTAGTTGTGCCTTTTGAAGAAACTGTGACTTTCCAAGAATTGATCAGTGTGTGTCTATTGGGCTAAAGGTTTACATGAAGAAACAACTTAGTTGCAGTTGTATTGTTAAAGTGTTTTTGGAATTTAGTAATCTTTCATGTTTTCAGAGTAAATGGCCTAGTGATCCTACCTATGGATTTTAAAAATTATCTACTGATTTAAATGGTGTAGTTGCGAAGGTTAAATGGGATGCAAAGGATAAACTCATCTTTTGTGCTAAGCTGCCAGAGCGATTGGTGATGGATGTCTTCAGTGCAAGGAGCTGGCCAACATGGATTCCAAGGTTGGGGAAGTAAAACAATAAAGACTATAGAGAATATAAGGACACATAAGATAAACAAAATACTTCATGTTGCAGGTGGAGGAAAAATGAGCCTTGGTCGATTCTTGCTCTAGTTAGATGGTTGTAATGGAAGTTTATCTTCTCCTCAATGCTTTACTGCCTCAAAATTTCAGTATTAAATCTTGGCTCCGAACTTGGATGTTATTCATGTGTTGTATGGGCATTTGTAGCTACGCTGTTATTAATGAAATGAGGGAAAATCCTTTTCTATACCAAAATGAACCAATTAAGATTAATATTTCATCTTCAACCTCGAACCTCTAATAGAAAAAGGAGAGGAAAAGTGAACCACGCACAAACTTTCCATACAACTAAATGACAAATACATGGGAAAAATAATGTCTTATGTTGCGGCGGCGGTGAACAAACTAGGTTAAAGCTCACAAACAAGAGAGTCATGGGAGTTAATATGAGAAACGACAACGACGATGATAGCGATGGCTCAAACTTAGGTTTAAAGCGTGGGAGAGAGGGGGAAAGGGGAGACATACCTACGAAGGGCGGCGGCGGCGGCTGAGGTTCAGAGTTAGGGTAGAAACATGTGGGTGGGGGTAGGCACAGAATAAAGTGGGGAGGGGAGAGGTATTCAAGATTAGGGTATAAACACGCGTGTAGGGGTGGGGGGAGGCGTAAAATAAAATAGCCGTGGCGGATAAAACTTAGGCTAAATGAACGGGTAATATATATGTGTGAACATGGGGCATACCTCAAAAAAAATCAAAAGGAAAAACTCAATCTTAGGTGTCAGTTGAGTGGGTATCATGCACGAATACAATATACAGATATGAGTTTGCTCAAAACCACAATATACAACACTTCTTAGTTATTCTCATATTTTGTTGTAAGTATATTAGTATTATGATATGTTTGTGCGTATAAAAAACATATAAATGGTTGAATTATATGATTTATAAATATGCTAATGTAGAATCATGGTGCCATGGGAATAGGATTGTGGGAAGCATGACATATAGGGATCTTATCGTCGTTGCAACACCACCTTTTCATATCCTAATCAGTGCAACTAAATATTGTTTTTATGTTCATACACACATTTGTCTTGCCGCTGATCTTAGGGATGGAGCTCCCTTAAGGGCAGTGGGTCAACTGCCCAAAGGAAAAGGAAAACAATCCTTCATTAATGCATACTCACTATTTTTTATTCATACAGGATGCCCCCTTGAATAATAGAGAATAGAGATGCCATCATAGGCATTTTATTCTAGCTTGGTACATGACTCCTCTTGTCGTACCAATCAAACTGACTTGTTCAGGAAAAACTAGAGAAAGAGGAATATGCACATCAAGAGATACCATGTTTAGAGGAAATGTATTATTTACAAAATTAAGGGCATGGACGTTTGGAGCTCGGGCTACAAGTATGCCCTTATTTAAACCATTCAAAAATGACAGTTTGAAGATTCAAGAAAATTTGACCAAAAGTTCTAGATGTACAAAATATTGTGTTCTGCCAACTTAAGAAACTCTCAACTCAAAATACACCATATTTTGGGTTGCAAAAAATGCTAAAATCTGACATCTAAAGTAGTGAATATGGTAAAAAATTCAATCTTCCAAATTCTGTCAGATTCTATCATTTTTGTTAGGACCAGAACATAAGGTATTTTGGGTTGAGAATTTGTACATCATTATCAAAATCTAGGAAAAATCATATTTTGTGGAAACTTTGAAATTATGTTTTCAAATAAAAAAAGAGCTGTTAGGGAACGTGCTACTGAAAATAAAAAATTCTAGAGCATAACTAAGATCCAATGCAAGGGTGAGGTAACGCAACATACCCTCGTTGATCGAACTAGCGGAAGTTTATCAATGACGAGGTTGATCGTGCGTCGATATCCGTAACAAGCTTTAGCGAGAATGAGGAGATGTATTATCCCACGGACGGCTCCGAAGAACTAGTGCTCCAAGTGTCACATCTCCACGGGTATCCGCACGTACAACGAGGATGGCACCACATCAAGGAGAGATCAAGAACTCGTGGATGAAGTGGGAACGGGTCGGTGAAAATCCAGCAGCACTCCATCGTCCGTCAAGATTAGATCTAGATGGGGTAGAAGAAGTAGCTACTACGAGCGTTGGTGAAGATCTCCTCCACGTGACGAAGATGACGACGTGAGGAAGATGAAGAGAACCGGGCCGAGGCGGTGGCGACCGGCAGTGGCCGGCGGTGCCCGGCATCGGGTGGTGTAGCGGCGGCGCGGCGATGGTGGCGGTGTCTTGGGCTAGGGCGTGGATTAGTGTGTCTTGCCCTTGGCCCTCTCTCCTCAATATATAGGCGGTTTCCCTCCTCCATAGAGAAGAGTAGGACTAGGATTCGTATCTTACATGGACTCTTCCTTTCCTTTTCTTCCACCTGTATGAGAGAGAGAGGAAGTCCATATCCAATATGGATTCCGCATAAAATACTGAGTCCTCCCCAAAACCAAATTGGGGGGCAAGTTTGAGACTGGGGAGGAATCCTCCCCAGCAAGGCCTTGCCCTGCCCCACCTCCTCCACCCACCGGCCTAGGGGAGGCCCTGGCCCAATCGACTAGGATCTCCTCCCCCCCGTATGGCCTAGTGGGCCCATGCGTCCCTTCGGCCCATGGGACCCACTAGGATATTAATAAATAATAATTTATTATTTATTATTAATATAAATATTTATTTCGAAGCTTTCTGAATTAACTTCCGGACACTTCCGGATTAATTCGAAACCTTCCTAAAATATTCCCAGTGTCCTCTTTCAATCTCCGGAACCATTCCGTCCACTATCGGTGATATCCCAAACTCCTCCGAAATATTCCGAGACGCTCCAAACATCCTTTCGGAATTACTTCATACAACTATCTCATTCGTACTCACATTCTAAATGCCGTAAACATCTTAAGTGCATGACCTGAGAGGTTCGGATATTTGCAGACATGTCCAGAACTCATTCCGCTGACAATGATTACTATCAATGTCTTGATAAAAGTAGCAATCCTCGAAAATAACATGAAGTACTTTATCGTGTGAACCGTAGTATTGAGTCTGATACATATCGTATTGATTCGTCGATACTTTACATTTTTTGAGATGAAACACAAGGTTATTCTCGTTTCCTGGCATGTACTCTTTACTCATCCCGTACTATCGATGTCCATGTGTTCAACAACTTGATCACGTGTCCAGCCAGACAATGACGAACATCATAGTACATGAGTCAGCCCAGAGTGTATCTCTCCATTGTCAGGAGTATCAATTCCCATAGGCACACTATGTGAATGATTTGCAAACCATCCAATATGAACAAGTATCAACTTTATAATTACTCCGTTAAGAGCAATGTTTGGAGAATCTTACCATGTCCATATTTGTTCCCAAGTTCACATGTGTCTTGTGGTCAAACGATATTTAGTAAAGGCAATACATTGTTTACGAGAAACTACCGATAATAGAATTGATGATGTGTTTCATGGTAGATCATGTTGGTTCTATCCATCATCGTTGTTCTCCCAACAACTCTGATCTCATATATCACCGGCAACTCCAGAACACGTTGTCATTTTGCACACATGTATTAGGGGTTTTCACCAAATACACACTATTCGGAACTAATACAGTTATAGCACGGAATAATAAACTTAATCATGAACATGGAATATAGAATAGTACAATTTATTATTGCCTCTAGGGATTATTTCCATCACTCTCCCACTTGCACTAGAGTCAATAATCTAGTCAATATTTCAGCACTTAACACCTATGGCATACCAATGTCTTTTATGCTTTGCATGTGGTAAACTTTCTCAACAGATCTAACAAGTTCAGGTCCATGTATATTTGCATATCTTTGCGTCTTCACGCATCACTCATTTGCAATGAGATGGCATTTGTATATGTATGGTCAACTAGTGGGACCTTAGTTTATTGGCCGAAACTATGTGTCCTCTATTGTCTCACAATAGATCTTCATAGTACTAGCACGCCCAGAACTACACTAAGTTCAAAAATGAACCTTTTGACCCATACGCCCTCCTTTGCCGTTGTCATGACAATGATATACTCAGCCTTTCGTAGTAGTATCCGTCATAGAGAGGTGGTGAATCATGCGTTCCGAACTTCTCAGCGATGGCGAAGATGGTGGCGCACGCACACGATAGAGAGGTTGACACGGGTTTTTTTTACCCAGGTTCGGGACCCTCGTAAGGAGGTAAATCCCCTACTCCTTCTTGGTTGTATTGCTCACAGTGCTTCGCGAGGGTACAATGGAGAACCAATGTCTAGGGTTACAAGTCATTGGAATCGACCTCTTCCAAGGTAGAAGAAGGCTTCCTTTTATAGGGCGACAGGGCCACTTCCCCCCAAACGTTGGGCGGGAAGGGTCACCACACTACCGCCCCTTGAGGACCTGGTCTACAGGACTACTTTCGGTGGACTCGGTCCTCCTTGCCTTGGTCGCCTACCGGTCCTTCATAAAGCTGGCCCTTCTGACGTCGTCCTCCGCTCGTCGATGTCTCCCTTGCCCCCTTAGCACCCAAGTCGCAAGGGACATCTATCTTGGCTATGCTGATGTCCTCAGCGTCCTTACACTAGTCGGTGGATGGTCCTGCCTTTCTTTACGGAGGCGACAGATACGTCGTAAACATATCTATAATTTTTGATGTTCCATGCTTATTTAGTATCTACTTTGCTTTGCTTTATCAACACTTTGAGGTATTTTTATATGTTTTCCGGAACTAACCTATTAACAAGATGCCACAGTGCTAGTTGCCTGTTTTCTTTTGTTTTTGGTTCCAGAAAAGCCAGAAAATGAATATTCTCGGAATTGGACCGGACAAAGGCCAAAGTCGATATTTTACCGGAAGACTCAAAGAGCGAGAAGACGAGACATAGAGGGGATAGGGGCTGGCCACACCATGTGGTGGCACGGGTCCCCCTGGCCGCGCCACCAGGTGGTGTGGGCCCCTGGTCCACCCTCTGACATCGCCCCTTCATCTATAAGAAGCCTCCCGATAAGAAAACCCTAAATCATCCAGCCTCCAGCCACGAAAAGTTCCGCAGTGCCGCCGCCACTGAAGGGGAGATTCGGGGGATAGAAAGTCTCTGTTCCGGCACCCTGTCGAGACGGGGAAGTGCAACTGAGCCATCTCCATCGACTCCACCGCCATCTCCATCGCCGTTGCTGATTCCCATGATGATGAGGGAGTAGTTCTTCCTCGAGGCTAAGGGTTCTACCGGTAGCTATGTGTTCATCCAATGAGTATTGTAAGTTTGTATTGTGATAACATGATCACTCCTAATCAGCATGATGAACTTACATTATTTTTGGGGTGTGAAGAATTATCAAGAAAAACTTTTTTGGTATATATGAGTGCTTTTGATATGAATAGCATCCTGCATGGTTGTCATCTTTATTGTGTTGATAATTGCCACACAAATACTTACATACAAAATATTATAAAAGATGAGGTTTTACCAAAATATGACAGGACTAATATGTGTTTTGATCTTATTAATGAAAAGGAGGAATCCTCCAAAGTTTCTTCTATTGTCTCTAACAATAAACCAGGGTATATGGAGAAGCTTCCTTTCAAGCCTCTCCCTCCTAAAGAGAAGAAGAAAAAGAAGAAAATGAGGAGTAAAAGGAGAGAGGAAACAATATTTTCCCCTAAGCATGTTGCTCCTATTATAGTTTTTGATGAGTCTGAACTCGATGATGTTCCTATGCCTGTTACCTATAGTAGTGATCATGATTGGGAATATCACACTTCTTTTGATATTGAAAATCTCTTGGGTACCAATTCTGAAAATGATAATATTAACAATTGTTGTACTATTAGTGGTATCCATGTTCCTTCCAATGATGATATATTTACAAATGAACACACTTTGGAAGATAATTATTCATTGCTTATGATGATACTACACCTCCCATATATGATGATTACAATAATAAATATGATATTTTCAGTCCACCTACTATTGAGGAGAAAATTAATTATTATTACAATATGCCTCCTATATTTGATGATTATGGTGATGAGAATAATAATGATAGCTATTTTCTTGAATTTACTCTCACTACAATTAATAAGAATGACTATGTTTATGTGGAGAGTATTAAATATTTTATGCATGTGGCTCATGATAAGAATGTTTTATGTGATAGTTATATTGTTAATTTTATTCATGACGCTACTGAAAGTTATTATGAGAGAGGGAAACATGGTTTTATGTATCTCAACAATATTAAGTTTCCCCTCTTTATGTTGAAAATTTTGAAGCTGCACTTGTTTTGCTTTCCTATGCTTGTTGCTTTGTGCTTTCATGACTTGTTTCTTTTCAAGATTATTTTTCATAGGAAGTAGGTTAGACTTAAATTTGTTCCATATTTTTTTCTTGATCTCTCTTTTACTTCAATTCATATTTCTTATGTGGGCATCATCAAAATTATCGTGCCTAGCTCAAAGGCGTTAAAGAAAAGTACTTCTTGGGAGATAACCCTATAGTTTTCTTGAGTCTTGGAGGTTAAGTAATAACCTCTCCTTATCTTTTTCTTATTTGATTTTTGTGCCAAGAATAACCTCTAATGAGAGGGAAGTAAGATCTAGGGAAGTGCTGTCCCGAAACAGATTTTTGTGCTTCTCTGTAAAAATTCGTGAAATCTCTATATGTCAGATTGAGCTGTATTTTTCTTAATAAATCCCCCAGGTTGTTAGCTAACCTTCGTTAGTTCAGCACTTTTTGATTTGATCAACATAAGGTCTTCGAAAAAATCGGTTTTCACCTGCTGGTCT
The DNA here is from genome assembly GCA_910589775.1 of Avena eriantha. NCBI lineage: Eukaryota > Viridiplantae > Streptophyta > Magnoliopsida > Poales > Poaceae > Avena > Avena eriantha. The sequence continues at coordinate 300,267,584 of OU342743.1, forward strand.
GTTTTGACAGATTTCTGGCATTATTTGCATTTGCCTCTTTATCGATTTCTTTTTGGGTTATTTTTGGTGAATTGAGCTTTTTGAGGGAATTGCTACAGTAGATTGTGTTTTTAATGAATGTTTTGCTGTTTTAAAACTAAAACCAAAAGGTTTATTATCTTTTGAATGCACTAATGTTGCTAATGAAGATTGTGTGAAGTTTTGTATGAAGGAAATTTTCAGGTGTAGGGAAAGAATGATGTAATGAGATGAAGAATGGACAAAAGCTCAAGCTTGGGGATGCCACCCCGTGTCACCCCAAGAAATATTCAAGAGGTACAAGCGTCAAAGCTTAGGGATGCCCAAGGCATCCCCTTCTTCATCAATAAAAATCTCAGGTTTCTTCCAAACACTTCATTTTTATTGTTTCATGCACAATTGTGTTGTTCTTGGAGCATCTTCGTTTTTGTTTTTTAGTTTTATTTTGCTTAGTTTGCTTAAATAAGTTGGTTGGATCCCAACACACTTCTTTTGGAGAGAGACACATCTCATTATTCATTGCCTAGAACACTCTATTTTTCATTCTTATTGTTCTGTGAGTGTTCTCCTTTGCTAGCACTGTGTTTAGCTTTAGTTTTCGATTGGTGTTGGAAAAGAGTAGGAAGTTTCATGCTTATAGTGGTACAAAAAGGATCTTGTTTTGAATGTGGCCTAGACTTTATGATGGCATGCTTGATATTGTTTTTACTTTATGCTTAGTGATTATTGTGGTAGCATGACTTGTTATAAACAATTGAGATTGCTTAATGTGCCTTGAAAGAATCATGCGTTGTTTTAGCATATTAAAAGAATAATATTGTGGTATTCTCCTTTAATGCTTTATTTGGGTTGACTTGGCGCATGCTCACACCATGTTAAGACTATACCAAGTCACCATAGCCTCTATGATCATTTAGTTTTCGACTTGTAATTTCACTTTATGCTTTAATTTATAATGTTTTGTCGCTTTGCATGATTATGGCCATTATTGCTCTCTTAGTTGGTCGCTCCCAGTCTTTTGCTAGCCTCCATACCAAGTATGAGTTCCACTCATGCATCCAACTCCAAATAAAACCAAGTTATTCCAAAGAGTCCACCATACCTACCTATTAGCATTTGCTATTCCAAGTATATTCATGTTTTATCTACCTTCCGAATTAAACTTGTTATGTGAAAACTAGTGATTAAAGCTCTCACGAAGCTTGGGCGGCTGGTCTAATCCATGCCTAATCATGGTGGAAACCTGCAGCGTAACCATAATGAGCAATCTATGAAGCATTCTTCTTATAAAAAAGAGATAGAGATTGAGAAAAAAAAGAAAAAAAAAGATGAGAAAATTGGAAGAGAGAAAAAAACACCATTTTCCCATGGTAAATAAGAAGATGCTGAGATGCTTATTGTCTGCTTGCCTTTTCATTTTGATATGGGGATTCTTCCGTATCATCGGGCAAGGGGTACCCTGTTGGCGGTTCTCTATGATACACATGTACTTACTATGACAAGAACTTACCGGTAACTAAACTTGAGTAGCATGAGGAGCGGCCCTCGTATTCAAGGGACATGAGATTGCCAACTTATACTTCGTCAAGTATATACTCCATAGTTTGTTCACTTTAACCTTAATTACTTCAAGATGCTTATGATAGGGACAATGAGAGCTGAAAGCTAATAAGTACCATAATTTTTGGAAGCTCTTTATGAGACTTGAATCCCCGTTTCCTTCTATGAAGGCCCTTCTTTTACTTTTATGTTGAGTCTCCATCTTCTATCTTTATGCACCTACTGAGAGAGCATAGTGTCCATTCTTAGTTTAATGTGCATTGTCCCAAAACTTGTTCATTGCTTCATAACTTTGATATTGCTTGTTCTTAAACTACTTGTATCTAGTCACCCTTATGAACTTTGAAGGTGTCCTATGCATTTATGTTTTGCTACACTATGAGGGACAAGCTGAATACTATTCTCATTATGTTTTGTATATGTGAAACAAACAAACGTCTTTCAAAGCATTGTTATTCATGAATCTTTTGTTTGTACCTTTTCATGTTACAACATAGTTGCTATGTCTTATTGTTAGAACTATATCTTTCATGCTATGTTAAAGTACTATGATCCTAGCTATCAATGTTCTACAAATAGTTTTATCAATATTATGATGGTGCATGTCACCTCAAAAATTATTCTTTTTATCACTTACCTACTCGAGGACGAGCAGGAGTTAAGCTTGGGGATGTTGATACATCGTAAATGTATCTATAATTTTTGATGTTCCATGCTTGTTTAGTATCTACTTTGCTTTGCTTTGTCAACACTTTGAGGTATTTTTATATGTTTTCTGGAACTAAACTATTAACAAGATGCCATAGTGCCAGTTGCCTATTTTCTTGTGTTTTTGGTGCTAGAAAAGCCAGAAAATGAATATCCTCGAAATTGGACCGGACAAAAGCCAAAGTCTATATTTTACCGGAAGACTCATGGAGCCAGAAGACGAGACGGAGAGGGGCCAGGGGCTAGCCGCGCCACCAGGAGGTGTTGGCCCCTGGTCCACCCTCTGATATCGCCCCTTCGCCTATAAGAAGCCTCCCAATGATAAAACCCTAAATCATCTAGCCTCCAGCCACACTGGAGTGACGAGGTCGTGGCCACCCTCGCTGCAGCGGCCGTGGACGTCACGATGGTCTCGGAGGGGGCACGATGCTGGTGTGGGCCCCATGGCGCTCCCTCCTTCCCTGCTTGTGGCGGATGTGATCAAGCTTGAGGATGACCCCGAGTCGGAGAGGGTCATCGACTTCGTCCTCATCCTTTGGGACACAGACTGGTCCACCCGGGTGAAGCTCCCCCAGAACTTCGCCCTTGGGGTTGCAGGCGACATCCCTGGAGGCGTGCTGATGAAGCATTTTGGTGGTGGCGACCGGTGGAGTGTGAATGTCGAGGTTCCTACATCAGGTGAGATGTACCTCACCGTCGGGTGGTCCAACTTCGTCCACGACCACCGCATCCGGCAAGGCTTCATGCTGCGATTCTACTATGCTAGTGGGGGGTTCTCCATGACGGTGTTCGATCCCCCGATGTGATGCGTCGAGTTCCCCCACCTAGAGAGGGTCTGAGCGGTGGTCCTGCCGTAGCCGCGGCTCCGTGGTCGCGAGGCCTCGGCTACCCTGGCATCGTCGCTGCGTTGTAGCGCTGTTGGCCTTTTGCTTCTACAAGCATTGTTTGTAATGAACTTTTTAACTGTTCCTTCTTACGGTTGTCTTCTCTGGTGTGTGTTGTCGAGCTGCATCATGTACGGGCAGCCCCCAAGTTGGGTGGCGCCATCGAAGGTCATAAGCATGTTCCAAGGACCACCCAGATCCGTCCGTCAGAGCTGGTTGCGGGCCCTGATGCCGTGGCCCCGGTCCTGCCTGTCAAGGAGAGAGTCCCCCTGAACCTGGTGTCAGCCTCGTGCGGGGGAGGGTGTAGGTTTGTATTTGTCCCATAGGCTCTTGATGGCGAGGACGCCATGAGCATGAGCCCCCGCAGGTTGTTACTCGGGCTTCTGCTACCGCGGACCATAGTATAGCATGAGGGTAGCAGGCTCCTCGCCTCTCTACGGGGGAGGGCATGCGACAAGAAAATGCAGTCATGATCCTACCAATGCAGGGCATGCAAGGTCATTGACCTCCTGAGGCCATGCCGCTGAAGTCAGTCCATAGATCTGTCACTTCAAGTCTTGGCGCCGGTCAGCAGTGCTCATCCAGGCAAGAGCACCTCCATGGTCCACCTCATGGGCCCCTCTTGTGGAGTCGTGAGGCTGTACTATCCCCTTGGCCTGTCAATGAAGGACCGAGGGTATATCCTGATCTCTGGCCGCTGGAGGGGATTATCCTCGTGAAGGATCGTACGGTAGCGGTTTAGCATGTTGGTCGCCCGAGGAGGAGTCCGTAGGCGTAGCGCCGAGTTTGGCCACTAGGGCATGATACCCTCCTGAGCCGCCCTGTGGGCCTCCGGGGGAAGACCATAGGGCAAACGCTTATCCTATTAGCCTGCTCTGAGGTGGAGACCATAGTTCTAGCACAAATTTTGGCCACTGGAGGGGGATACCCTCACGAGCCGCCCCATGAGCCTCCCGAGGAGAAGATCGTAAGGCAAATATGTGTTGTTGGGGTTCCCCATGAGTGTCGCGTGAGTGCCTCAAACCAGGGGTCGTGGGTGAATCATCATCAGGCTGGCCTTCAAGTATAGATCTCAACACTTTAGGTCCTAGGTCGAAAGACGAAGGCCTATTCGTGCGCCAGGAACCGTGGGTGAGTTGGCTTGTTTTCGAAACTGCCCCTCTCGAGCACTAGGTACTGTGGGTGAGTTGACTTGTAGCCGGAGCCAGTCGGTAAGTTCAGAGCTCCACACTTTAGGCCCTGGGTCGATGAGGCATGGCCTCCTTCGAGCACCAGGAACCATGGATGAGGTGAAACATTACCAGGGCCGCTCCGCAAGTTCAGTGCTCGACACTTTAGGCCCTGGGTCGATACGCGGTGGCCCTATGATAGGCACTATGCCTAGCCCACCACTCATGTGTCAGTCATCGAGGAATGCAGCAACACACAACTTTGGAAAACATTTTCTCAAAAAGGTGATAAATCAATGGAATAATCGGTGTCAGGCATAAAATCCGCAAAAGAGGGAATGGCAAATAATTCAAACTCATTACAAAGCCTCTAAAAACCGGGGATGGGGCTCCAAGGTGGGAGGCAGCAAAGGCGAGCAAAGCGAGGGGTTCCCCTTAATAGAGCAGTGATGATGGCTTACCAACGGGGGTGACATATGGATAGAGAGCGCTATAGTATGCGTGCTGGCGTGACCACCCGAGTCTTGCCGGGGTAACCCCCAGGTCCCCATCCTCGACAGCGCCTGGCTGGAAGATGGGGGTGTACCGAGAGTGACCACCATAGTCCTCAGGAGCCCCTAGTTCCCTGTCCTCGATAACATCTAGCTGGAAGATAGGGGCATATCGAGGGCAGGCGCTATAGCCCTCTGGATCCCCCGGGTCCCCTCCCTTGACATGCTCTGGCAAGAAGACGGGGCATACCGAGGGTGGGCGTTGTAGCCGAGAATATCATTTTGCGGCCTGAAAGTTGATGCACCCAGGCAACGCGGTACCCAAGTGGCATGTAATCAGCCGCGATGACTACAGTTGGCGTGCCAAATACTCAGAGGGTATTTTTCGGCATGAATTCAACTTTATGTTTCAATACAAAATATCAGGCTAACGACCATCAAGTTGGCCCCTCCTGTCAGTTTTCACCGTTATGTCGCTCCCATCGCTTAGGCCTAGTGGCTTTCACGTAGGCTTTCAACGCTAGCAGAGTGGATAGGACAACACTACTGGCCTAGTGTATTGACGTGACAAAACAGAGCACATATATCATCATTATAATTATTTTTTGTTTACTCAGAAGCTGGAATGGCCACTGCCACACGTCTCTACTTTGGCCTTCCGTCCCTGTCGTTAACCACTACCTTCGAAATGCATTGACGGTTCCACCCTTCCCCTGTATCATAGAAACCAATCTTCTTCTTCCTGTCATCTATCTTCTTCCCTCTTCTCCTTACCGCCATGGAAGGTCGTCGCACTCTAGAGACAAGCTTCACTACCCATGACAATAAGAAGATAGACATCGTCTACACCAACAAGGAGGAGACAGTGGTTGGAGTCCTAAGGATGTATGAGGGTTGGCTTGAGAAAGACGAGGACAAGTTTGTGGGATTGGACCTCGAATACACCCCGGATGACCCATATGAAGGGAGTGAAGTCGCCGTCGTTCAATTGGCCATGAGGAAACACATCCTCGTCAACCACTTCTCCTGGTTTGTAGATCTGCTCTCTGTAGTTAACCGCTTTTAGGGTTTTCTCCTCTTGTTCTTTATCCATTTGCTCAGCTTGCAACTATAGAATTTCATTTAGGACCAAATAAATTATGACAAGACAATGTTGAGAGTCTTGATCTTGCATTTACTAAACTTTTTAAAATTATATTTAGATGATGATCTTGCATTGACAAAATATTTGTAGTTACAAATTTTGGTGATGACAAACTACATACTTTCAGGACTGACAAGAATTGTCCGGCGCTGCACAGAAAAAGGAATTGTTTTCTGCACTATCGACAATACAACTGATTTTTTGAAATTTCATCAAGAGGGAATTACAATTCATGCACAAAACTGGATCGATATTCAGAGTCTTTTCAAGATCATAGGGGGCTCGAGGAAGGATGGAATGTCATCACTCACAACTAGAATCCTTGATGAGTCGTACGGCAGAATGAAGGCAGATTTCCCTACGGATAGGCACGATTTCTGGGAGGAGTGGCCGTTGATATAAACCTGAAGTATGCATCCATAGATTCTTACGTGACGTACCAGCTGTACAAGAAGATCCATTTCTTTCTACGTTACCTTGTGTTTTTCCCTATTTGCAAGAGAGACGACGATCTTAGGGGAGCCCTTTGTAGAAAATGCAGAATAGCTGAGTTTGAAGCTGCATATGCAAAGAAAATGGCTGCATCTAAAGCAGCTAACATAGAGGCTGCAAAAGCAGCTGACAGGGAGCTTGCAGCTGAAGCAGAAGCAGCTGACAGAGAGGCTGCAGCTGAAGCAGCAAACAGAGAGGTTACATCTTCTAGGGGCAACAATCAGGCATGTGATGCACTGCTAATTGTGTCGTAGGATGCTGAAGATAGGGAAGCCAATTCAGATCCCAGGTGGGACGAAATTGCATTTTGTGAGCTGTGGAGTGCCAATAATGTAAGATCCACCTGGAATGATCGAAGTTGGTCGCCTAGGAACGATGGCAAGCTCCTCAAGTGGTCTGATGAGAAGTGAATTAAATTTTACTCATTTGTGTTATGTTTCTGTTTTGTGGAACTTAGTTAGCTTGTCAAGATGGCTAGCGCCTCAAGTGAGAGTAGTAAAATAAATTTTACTTCTTTGTGTTATGTTTCTGTATGTGTCTGGTAGCTTGTCAAGATGGTAGCTCGTTAACTGGTAGTTTGAAAGAGTACCTTTTTCCTCTCTCGCTAAAACAATATGTTTCATTTTGCCCAAATTGGTAGCAAATCTAGAGAAGCTTCTCTCTTATAATTCGTTCCCTTTTGGACCTCTTTTTGCCTCTGATCTGGTAGCAAATCTAGAGCAACAAATCACACCAAGCAGAATACATTCATTCAGAAAACAAAACAAATGTTGATATGACTGTGCGCAGCTAAATATGATATAGTGATAGAAAGTAGGTTTCTTAACGAGGTTTGATACATTCAACCCCTTCATTGCGTGCAGAAATAGGATACAAGCAAAATATAGAAAATCAAAAGAAGCTGCTTAGCAGCAGCAGCAGACATGTTCAACCCCTCCTTGCATGCGCCTGCGCCTCTGCCTCCTCCCTTTGGCACTTCCTCCACTTCTTGCTGCCCAGTCCCTTGATCTTGGGGGCATTGGGCTTGATTGGAGGCATGTGACCCTCTTCGATGGCCCAAGATATCTCGAGCTCGTTGGGGAACCCCAAGATGAAGGTATGATGAGCAGAACAACAAGTTTTCCCTTAGTTATGAAACTAAGGTTTAATCGAACCAGTAGGAGCAAGGAAACACCCCAAAGGTGTTGCTAGCTGAACTATGGCAGGGCGCACTACCAGTGCCAGCAGCAACGTGGAGACCTGCACAACAAAACCACAGAACTCTGTCCCCAACTTACAGTGAGGTTGTCAATCTCACCGGTTTTGCTGAAAACAAAGGATTAAACGTATTGTGTGGAAGAAAGTAATAGTTTGCAGAAAGTAAACAGAAAAAAGTAAACAATTCTAGATTGATGGTAAAAGGAAGGAACGGGGTCCATAGTTCACTAGTGGTGTCTCTCCTTAAGATAGATGACATGTTTGGTGAACAAATTACAGCGGGGCAATTGACAAACATCGAGAAAGCAATGTGCATATACTACTCATCTTGACTCCTTTGACATTTGATTGGGCATTACAACATTATACATAAACCATAATCCAACTACATCTATGACTAATAATCCACCTTCAGATTATCATCCGAACCCCCTCCAGTATTAAGTTGTAAGCAATAGATAATTGCATTATGTATTGCGTGTAAAGTAAACAATACGATTGTTCTATGAACAAAGGATTGTTGTTTTCTCCCTAGTAGCAACAGCACATCTAGTACCTTATAGATTTCTGTCACTTCCCTAGATTACTAGAGGCATGAACCCACTATCGAGCATAAATACTAACTCTTGGAGTTTCTAGCATCTACTTGGCCAAGATAGCTACTAACAACGAAAAGCATGCAAGATCACAAATAACAAAGACATGATAGAATCAATAATCAATCTGAAATAGCATCTCAATATCCATCGGATCCCCACAAACACAACATGTAGGAATTACAAATAGATGATCTTGATCATGAACGGAGCTCACAAGATCTAAACATGATAGCACAAAGGAGGAGAACCAGCCATCTAGCTACTACATGGACCCGTAGTCCAAGGATGAACTACTCATGCATCACACCGGAGGCTTGCATGGTGATGAAGAAGGCCTCTAGGGTGAATTCCCCTCTCCGTCAGGGTGTCGGGAAGAGCTTCAGATCCCTCCCGATCTAGGGATGGAGATGACAGCGGCTACAGACTCTTTCGTGGATTTTTGATCGGGTCCTTAGGGTTTCTGTATCAGAGGCATCTTATAGGCGAAAGGGGAGGACGAGGGGGTGCCGGAGGCGGCCAGACCACCCCCTGGCGCGGGCCAGGCTAGGCCACGCGGCCAGGTGGTGTGGTAGTCCCCTGGCCCCTCTCCGTCTCGTATTTTGGCTCCTTGTGTCCCTCGGTGAAAAACTGACTTTGGCTTTTGTCCCGTCCAATTCCGAGAATATTCATTTTCCGACTTTCCTAGAACCAAAAACAGCAGAAAATAGGCAGCTGTCACTGTGGCTCCTATTAATAGGTTAGTCCAAGAAAATGTATAGAAAGTACTCCAAAGTTGGAACAAAACATAAGAAAGTAGATAAAAACCAAGCATGGAACATCAAAAATTATGGATACATTAGCAACGTATCAACATTCCTAAGCTTAACTCCTGCTCGTCCTCGAGTAGGTAAGTGATAAAAAGAAAGAATAATTTTTGAGGTGACATGCACCATCATAAAATTGATCAAAGTATTTGTAAAACATTAATAGCTGGGATCATAGTACTTCAACATAGCATGAAAGATAAAGTTCTAAAAATAAGACAAAGAAACTATGTTGCAACATGAAAAGGCACAAACAAAAGATTCATGAATAACAATGCTTTGCAAGACGTTTGTTTGTTTCACATAAAGAAAACATAGCATAGTGGCATTCAGCTTGTCCCTCATAGAGTAGCAAACATAAATGCATAGGTCACCTTCAAAGTTCATAAGAGTGACTGATACAAATAGTTTAAAACAAGCAATATCAAAGCTATGCATCAATCAACAAGTCTTGGGACAATGCACATAGAACTAAGAATGGCCACTAGGCTCTCAAAGTAGGTGCATAAAGATAGAAGGTGGAGACTCAACATAAAAGTAAAAGAAAGGCCTTCATAGAAGGAAGTAGGGATTCAAGTTTCATAAAGAGCTTCCAAAAATTATGGTACTTATTAGCTTTCAGATCTCATTGCCCCTATCATAATCATCTTGAAGTGATTAAGGTTAAAGTGAACAAACTATGGTGTATATGCTTGACGAAGTATAAGTTGGAAATCTCATGTCCCTTGAATACGAGGGCCGCTCCTCATGCTACTCAAGTTTAGTTACCGGTAAGTTCTTGTCATAGTAAGTACATGTGTATCATAGAGAACCACCAACGGGGTACCCCTTGCCCGATGATATGAAAGAATCCCCATATCAAAATGACAAGGCAAACAGACAATGAGCATCTCAGCAATCTTCTTATTTACCATGGGAATATGGTGCTTTTTTCTCTCTTTCCTCTTTTCTCATATCTCTTTTTTCCCTTTTTCTCTTTTTTCTCAATATCTGACTCTTTTTTATAAGAAGAATGCTTCATAGACAACTCATTATGGTTACGCTGCAGGTTTCCACCATGACAACATGGATTAAACCAACGGCCTAAGTGTTTATCTAACACACATACATAACTCCATGGACTTACAAGCTCCCCTTCCATTTCACACCGACGACATCCATAGACAAAAGAGCATGATATCAACTAGGTACAAAGTACAAGTGCAATGTTGAAAGCGTTCCCCATGACATCATGGTTCTGCTAATCCCCAACATATAAGTGCAAGCATATACAACATAGACGACACAATGGTTGAAGTTTATTAAGGGCAAGAAAAGTAAAGTGTGCCATCAAGTTCGTGAGAGCTTTAATCACTAGTTTTCTCATAACAAGATTAATTCGGAAGGTAGATAAAAACATGAATATACTTGGAATAGCATATGCTAATAGGTAGGTATGGTGGACTCTTTGGAATAACTTGGTTTTAGGAATTGGATGCATGAGTGGAACTCATACTTGGTTATGGAGGCTAGCAAAAGACTTGGAGCGACCAACTAAGAGAGCAATAATGGCCATAATCATGCAGAGCGACAAAACATCATTAATCGAAGCATAAAGTGATACTACAAGTTGAAAACTAAAGGATCATAAAGGCTATGGTGACTTGGGATAGTCATAACATGGTGTAAGCATGCGCCAAGTCAACGCAAATAAAGCATCAAAGGAGAATACCACAATACTATGCTTTAATATGCTAAAACAACGCATGATTCTTGGAATAAACCTAGGATTTTTATGTGCATGAAATAATAAAAATGAAGTGTTTGGAAGAAACCTAGGATTTTTATTGATGAAGAAGGGGATGCCTTGGGCATCCCCAAGCTTTGACGCTTCGACCTCTTGAATATTTCTTGGGGTGACACGGGGTGGCATCCCCAAGCTTGAGTTTTAGTCCATTCTTCATCTCATTATATCATTCCTTCCATACACCTGAATTTTTTCCTTTATACAAAACTTCACACAATCTTTTTTAGCAACACTAGTGCACTCAAGATAATAAGTCTTTCGGTTCAGTTTCAACACCAATAAAACTTTCATCAAGACACAAGCTGCTGTAGCACTTCCCTCAAAAAGCTGAATTCCCCAAAAGAACTCAAAAAGGAACCAACAAGAAGCAAATGCGAATAATGGCAGAAATTTGTCAAAACAGACCAGCAGGTAAAGATGAATTTTTTATAAGACCTTCTGTTGCTCAAATCGAGAAGTCTTGAACTAAAGAAAGTTACATAACAACATGGGGCAGAAGCACAAAAATTTAAACCTCAAAAGGACGTGCAAAGATTTTACACGAATTTTTATGGTGAAGCACAGAAATCTGTTTCGGGACAGCAACTTTCCCAATCATTACTTCTCTCTCATTAGAGGTTACTCTTGGCACAAAAAGCAAATAAAAAGGATAAGGAGCGGTTATTTCTGAAGTAATAACTTCCAATACTCATCTAAAACTTTTGGGTTATCTCCCAATAAGTACTTTTCTTTAACGCCTTTAAGTTAGGCATGATAGTTTGAGAAGATGCTCACATAAAAAATATGAATTGAAGTAAAAGAGAGCATCAAGAAGCAAAATCAAAACACATTTAAGTCTAACCCACTTTATATGCATAGGAATCTCGTATGCAAATAAATTCACAAAGAACAAAGTGACATGCATAAGAAGATTAAATGAGAATAACTTCAAAACATTCAGCACATAGAGAGGTGTTTCAATACGATGAAAACTTCTACAACCATATTTTCCTCTCTCATAATAATTTTCAGTAGCCTCATGAATAAACTCAACAATATAACTATCACATAAAGCATGCTTTTCATGATCTACAAACACTAGAGCATTATTATAAACATTTTCAAAAGAATCCTCAAGAACATGACATTCGTCCTCCTTTGGTAAGCATGGGGGACAATCAAATAATGTAAGGGGTAAAGAGTTACTCTAATTAGAAGGTAGGGATGGGTAGATCCATTCTTCCTCCTCTTGATCATCACTCTCCTCCTCTTTTTCATCCAATGAGCTTCAAGTTTCAACAATTTCTTCTTCCATAGGCTCCTGCAAGGCATTAGTCTCTTCCATTGGTGGAGAGCATCTATTAAGATATTCAAGAATATAGCCATTTTCTACCTTGTAATTATCAAAGCAAAATTTAAGTGAATCATCGGTATTTTCAAGCAAACTTGCAAGTTCAAATGCACCCTTCCAAGCAATAAATTCTTCAATTTGTTCCACATCATAAAATTCATAATTCCCTTTAACATAAGAAGATATGGTAACACTATCATTATACTCACATTGAAAATGGAGGTGTTTATACCTCCTGCAGCAACGAGATTTATCAAAGCAATAAGTAACATTATAAGTAGAGCACATGTTTATAGCAATGGTATACAATTTATCAATTTGTTCCCATAAGTGTTTCCCTTTTTGTGACAAGCGGTGTTCCTTATAATAATATTTTTGTTCTTCCGTGAACCCACCTTGCCAATAAGATTCAGTTTCAAAGAAACCAACCATTGATAAAAAGCATGATAAAGAAGGACAATAACAGACCAACGAAAATAACAACTATAGTAGGAACTAAATATTTTTTTTGTATTTTTAATAAAGAAACAAGCAAACAAAGCAAAAATAAACTAAGCAAAATAAAAATAACAAAGTAAAGATATTGGTTATGAGGGACTCCCCTTGTGAAGGTGTCCTTGATTCCCCGGCAACGGCGCCAGAAAAAGCTTTGATGGCCCAAGATATCTCGGGCTCGTTGGGGAACATCAAAAGGAAGGTATGATGAGCACAACAACAAGTTTTCCCTCAGTTATGAAACCAAGGTTTAATTGAACCAGTAGGAGCAAGGAAACACCCCAAAGGTGTTGCTAGCTGAACTTTGGCAGGGCACACTACCGGTGCCAGCAGCAACATGGAGACCTGCACAACACAACCACAGAACTCTGTCCCCAACTTACAGCGAGGTTGTCAATCTCACCGGTTTTGCTGAAAACAAAGGATTAAACGTATTGTGTGGAAGAAAGTAATAGTTTGAAGAAAGTAAACGGAAAATAGTAAACAGTTGCAGATTAATGGTAAAAGAAAGGACCGGGGTCCACAGTTCACTAGTGGTGGCTCTGCTTAAGATAGATGACATGTTGGGTGAACAAATTACAGCAGGGTAATTGACAAACATCGAGAAAGCAATGTGCATATACTGCTCATCTTGACTCCTTTGAGATTTGATTGGGCATTACAACATTATACATACACCATAATCCAACTGCATCTATGACTAATAATCCACCTTTAGGTTATCATTCGAACCCCCTCTAGTATTAAGTTGGAAGCAACAGATAATTGCATTACACATTGCGTGTAAAGAAAACAATACGATTGTTCTATGAACAAAGGATTGTTGTTTTCTCCCTAGTAGCAACAACACATCTAGTACCTTAGAGATTTCTGTCACTTCCCCAGATTACTAGAGGCATGAACCCACTATCGAGCATAAATACCAACTCTTGGAGTTGCTAGCATCTACTTGGCCAAGATAACTACTAACAACGGAAAGCATGCAAGATCACCAATAAAAAATACATGATAGAATCAATAATCAATCTGAAATAGCATCTCAATATCCATCGGATCCATGCAAACACAACATGTAGGAATTACAAATAGATGATCTTGATCATGAACGGAGCTCACAAGATCTAAACATGATAGCACAAAGGAGGAGAACCAGCCATCTAGCTACTACATGGACCCGTAGTCCAAGGTTGAACTACTCACGCATCACACCGGAGGCTTGCATGGTGATGAAGAAGGCCTCCAGGGTGAATTCCCCTCTCCGGCAGGGTGCCGGGAAGAGCTTCAAATCCCTCCGGATCTAGGGATGGAGATGACGGTGGCTACGGACTCTTTCGTGGATTTTTGATCGGGTCCTTAGGGTTTCTGTATCGGAGGTATCTTATAGGCGAAAGGAGAGGCCGAGGGGGTGCTGGAGGTGGCCAGACCACCCCCTGGCACGGGTTAGGCTGGGCCGCATGACCAGGTGGTGTGGCGGCCCCTGGCCCCTCTCTGTCTCGTATTCTGGCTCCTCGTGTCCCTCAGTGAAAAACTGACTTTGGGTTTTGTCCCGTCCAATTCCGAGAATATTGATTTTCTAACTTTCCTGGAACCAAAAACAGCAGAAAACAGGCAGCTGGCACTGTGGCTCTTGTTAATAGGTTAGTCCAAGAAAGTGTATATAAAGTACTCCAAACTTGGAACAAAACATAAGAAAGTAGATAAAAACCAAGCATGGAACATCAAAAATTATGGATATGTTAGCAACGTATCAAGGTTTCAGAGGTGAATGCCAAGAGCCTGGTGTTCAGCGATGTAGGCGTTGACGTTCACAGTCTGGCCGAATTTGGAGGTGTCGGACCTCGGGCCCTCTGCATGCATCACAATGCAGTTGAAGTCTGTGCCGGCGAGAATCGTCCTGCAGAAGGGGCAACTGTAGACGCCGCTAGCGAAGAAGGCGTCGTACTGGCCGGCCTGCAGCCTCCTCAGCACCTGACAAGTCTTGGTGTGCCTATACTCATCATCGCTGCAGATGGCACTGCCGTAAACCTATTGGAAGAAATGGAAATGGGGGGATTAGATGATGTAAGAAGATCGAGCAATCAAAATGCGAACAAGTGAATCCTAATAAACCAAGATCTAGCGGCCAACGATGGGAACCGGAGAAGAACTAGGGAAGGGGAGCAAACCCTAGTTACCTCTGACCATGGGTCCTCGATGCCGGTGTCGTAGGGGTTCACCGGAGTGATGTACTCCTCTGGATCGTAGGGGTCCCAGAAGATCTGGATCTGCTCGTGACCAGCGGGGGCCTCCTCGCCGGCGGGGGGCTCCTCACCGACGGGGGGCTACTCGCCGGCGGCTACATCGGTAGCGTGGACGGGGGCCTGGACGGGAACAGTGGCTGCCATTGATGCCTAGATGGGGGCCTGGACGGGGACAACGGCTGCTTTCAACGCGTCGAGGGGGACCAGGACGGAGACAGGGCCTCCTCACCGGAGGCCTTGGAGGCGACGATGGCCACCGTATCCTCCTCCGCCATCGCCGGCACGAACGGGGTTTTCTCGGGAGTTTGCAGAAGCTGGTGGGATAGTAGAGAGGGTTGCGTGAGGAGAGTGAGCGAGCGTGAGAGTAGGTGTGCGGAGAGGGGCTCTATATTTAAGGTGAATGGAAGCAAGGCATGTTTAGTTGCACCACTGTGCAATGCACCACACATGCTACTACACCGTGCACCGCGACACGCGCACGGTACGTCACGTTTTTTTCCCGGGCCATGCATGGCAGTTCTGTATTGAGCCACATGCAAAAGGTGCATGCACAATTTCTGTGCACCAAGTTTGACACGGCCATAAAATTGGCGATAATTAAAAGGGGAAATGTAGAGGGGAAGGTAGGTGGCTGTATGGCGAGATTTGTGGGGTTCTACTAGATCGGGTAGAGGGATGTGTTGATGACTGCGAGTGACTCGATGAAGGCGGAGACGTTAGGTCTCTTCAAGCTCAGCTCTTTGTCCTCCGGCTAACGCATGGAAGTTTCTTACGGTGGAGCCTAGTTGGAAGTGAGATTGAGAGCTGCTGCGTAAAAAATGGGATTTGTCTTATTAAAATCAAGTGGCAATAAATTGCAGCTGCCTGTTGACGACCGTGCACTCGATGACGCATGTGTTGTGGAGTAGTAGTAGCAATAGTAGGCTTTTCAGACTTGATTAAACATGACATGACTAGTCGACGAGTTTTTCCATGGATGGCTTCGTGTTCCTTCTTGTAGAAGTCTCGCTGAGGGAGACGTCCATGATGTCTCACGTTGTACTATGAAGGGCACGACATGTGCAACGATCCTTGTTTGATCACACAGAATCAACGGTTGGTGCGCACGATCCGCGTGACAACTATGACAACCAATCAGGGCGTAGCAGACATAGTAAGCACATGTTTGGGCTTCTATGAAAGAGAGAGGGGGGCAAAACTGAGTAGTATCAAAAAACAAGGGCAAATCTAAGTAGTATAAAAATGGAAAGTGGGTGACTTGTCTAATGAAATACATCGTGGCATACATCAAATTATGCCAAGATAGATCCACTAGAGTTCATTGGATGTGTGTTCTTCTCACAAACCACATATGGATCCACTAGAGTTCATTGCATGTGTGTTCTTTTCACAAACCATATCTAGAGTCATTGCATGTCTATTCTTTTCACAAACCACATATGGATCTACTAGAGTCATTGCATGTGTGTTCTTTTCACAAACCACATGTGGATCCACCAGAGTCACTGCATGTGTGTTCTTTTCATGAACCACATATGGATCCACCAGTGTCACTTCATGTATGTTCTCTTCATAAACCACATATGGATCCACCAGAGTTCATTGCATGTCTGTTATTTTCATAAACCACAACTAGAGTCACTGGATGTGTGTTATTGTCATAAACCACATGGATCCACTAGTGTCATTGCATGTGTGTTCTTTTCACAAACCACACATTGATCCACCAGAGTTCACTGCATGTCTGTTATTTTCACAAACCACATGGATCCACCAATGTCATTGCATGTGTGTTCTTTTCACAAACCACATGTGGATCCACCAGTGTCATTGCATGTGTGTTCTTTTCATGAACCACATATGGATCCACCATTTTCATTGCATGTATGTTCTCTTTATGAACCACATATGGATCCACTAGAGTTCATTGCATGTTTGTTCTTTTCATTAACCACAACTAGAGTCATTGCATGTCTGTTCTTCTCACAAACCACATATGGATTGACCAGATTCATTAAAATGTGTGTTATTTTCACAAACCACACATGGATCCACCAGAGTTCATTGCATGACTATTATTTTCACAAACCACATGGATCCACTAATGTCATTGCGTGTCTGTTCTTTTCACAAACCACATGTGGATCCACTAGTATCATTGCATGTGTGTTCTTTTCATGAACCACATATGGCTCCACCAGTGTCACTGCATGTCTGTTCGTTTCATAAACCACATATGGATCCACCAGAGTTCATTGCATGTTTGTTCTCTTCATAAACCATGTATGGATCCACCAGAGTTCATTGCGCATGTCTGTTATTTTCATAAACCACATGGATCCACCAATGGCATTGCTTGTGTGTTCTTTTAATAAACCACAGCTAGAGTCAATAGATGTGTGTTCTTTTCACAAACCACATATGGATCCACCAGAGTCATTACATGTGTGTTCTTCTCACAAACCACACATGGATCCACCAGAGTCACTGCATGTGTGTTTTTTTCACAAACCACATATGGATCCACCAGTGTCATTGCATGTCTGTTCTTTTCATTAACCACATCTAGAGTCATTGCATGTCTATTTTTTAATTAACCACATATGGATACACCAGTGTCATTGCATGTGTGTTCTTTTCACAAACAACATATGGATCCACCAGTGTCACTGCATGTGTGTTCTTTTCACAAACCACATATGGATCCACCAGTGTCACTGCATGTGTGTTCTCTTCACATACCACATGTGGATCCACCAGTGTTATTGCATGTGTGTTCTTCTCACAAACCACACATGGATCCACCAGAGTCATTGCATGTGTGTTCTTCTCAGAAACCACATATGGATCCAGAAGTGTCATTGCATGTCTGTTCTTTTCATTAACCACAGCTAGAGCCATTGCATGTCTGTTCTTTTCACAAATCACATATGGATCCACCAGAGTCATTGCATGTCTATTCTCTTCACAAACCACATATGGATCCACCAGTGTCACTGCATGACTGTTCTTCTCAAAAACCACATATGAATCCACCAGCGTCACGGCATATGTGTTCTCTTCATTAACCACAGCTAGAGTCATTGCATGTCTGTTCTTTTCACAAACCACATATGGATCCACCGGAGTCATTGCGTGTGTGTTCTTTTCACAAACCACATATGGATCCACCAGTGTCACTTCGTGTGTGTTATTTTCACAAATCACATATGGATCCTCAAGTGTCCTTGCACGTGTGTTCTCTTCAGAAACCACATATGGATCCCCTAGCGTCATTGCATGTGTGTTCTTTTCATTAAGCACACCTAGAGTCACTTCATGTGTGTTCTTTTCACAAACAACATATGGATCCACCAGAGTTCATTGCATGTCTGTTCTTTTCATTAACCACATATGGATACACCAGTGTCATTGCATGTGTTCTTTTCACAAACCACATATGGATCCACCAGTTTCATTGCATGTGTGTTCTTTTGATTAAGAACAGCTAGAGTCATTGCATGTGTGTTCTTTTGATTAAGAACAGCTAGAGTCATTGCATGTGTGTTCTTTTCACAAACCCCATGTGGATCCACCAGTGTCATTGCATGTGTGTTCTTTTCATGAACCACATATGGATCCACCAGTGTCATTACATGTCTGTTCTCTTCATGAACCACATATGGATCCACCAGAGTTCATTGCATGTCTGTTATTCTCATAAACCACATGGATCCACCAATGTCATTGGATGTGTGTTCTTTTAATAAACCATAGCTAGAGTTCATTGGATGTGTGTTCTTTTCACAAACCACATATGGATCCACCAGATTCATTGCATGTGTGTTCTTTTCACAAACCACATATGGATCCACCAGTCACTGCATATGTGTTCTTTTCACAAACCACATGTGGATCCCCTAGAGTTCATTGCATGTTTTTTCTTTTCACAAACCACAACTAGAGTCACCAGATATGTTTTATTGTCATAAACCACATGGATCCACCAGTGTCACTGGATATGTGTTATTGTCACAAACCACATGGATCCACCAATGACATTACATATCTCGTCTTCTCACAAACCACACATGGATCCAACAGAGTCATTGCATGTGTGTTCTTTTCACAAACACAATATGGATCCACCAGTGTCATTGCATATATGTTCTTTTGATTAACCACAGCTAGATAATTGCATGTCTGTTCTTTTCACAAATCACATATGGATCCACCAGGGTCATTGTATGTGTGTTCTTTTCACAAACCACATATGGATCCACCAGTGTCACTGGATGTGTGTTCTTTTCACAAACCACATATGGATCCACTAGAGTCATTGCATGTGTGTTCTCTTCACAAACCATATATGGATCCCCTAATGTCATTGCATGTGTGTTCTTTTCATTAACCACAACTAGAGTCACTACATGTGTGTTATTTTCACAAACCACACATGGATCCACTAGACTTCATTGCATGTCTGTTCTTTTCATTATACATATGGATACACCAGTGTCATTGCATGTGTGTTCTTTTCAAAAACCACATATAGATCCACCAGTTTCATTGCATCTGTGTTCTTTTCATTAACAACAGCTAGAGTCATTGCATGTGTGTTCTTTTCAAAAACCACATGTGGATCCACCCGTGTCATTGCATGTGTGTTCTTTCCATGAACCACATATGGATCCAGCAGTGTCATTGCATGTCTGTTCTCTTCATGAACCATATATGGATCCTCCAGAGTTCATTGCATGTCTATTCTTTTCATTAACCATAGCTAGAGTCATCGCATGTCTGTTCTTCTCACAAACCACATGTGGATCCACCAGAGTCATTGAAATGTGTGTTCTTTTCACAAACCACATATGGATCCACCAGTGTCAATGAAATCCGAGTTCTTTTCACAAACCACAGATAGAGTCAACCCGTGTCACTTCATGTGTGTTCTATTCACAAACCACATATGGATCCACTAGTGTCATTGCATGTGTGTTCTTTTCATTAACCACAACTAGAGTCACTGCATGTGTGTTCTTTTCACAAACCACATATGGATCCACAAGAGTTCATTGCATGTCTATTCTTTTCATTAACCACATATGGATACACCAGTGTCATTGCATGTGTGTTCTCTTCACAAACCACATATGGATCCACCAGTTTCATTGCATGTGTGTTCTTTTCATTAACAACAGCTAGAGTCATTGCATGTGTGTTCTTTTCACAAACCACATGTGGATCCACCAATGTCATTGCATGTGTGTTCTTTTCATGAACCACATATGGATCCACCAATGTCATTGCATGTTTGTTCTCTTCATGAACCACATATGGATCCACCAGAGTTCATGGCATGTCTGCTCTTTTCATTAACCACAGCTAGAGTCATCGCATGTCTGTTCTTCTCACAGACCACATGTGATTCCACCAGTGTCACTGTATGTGTGTTCTCTTCACAAACCACATATGGATCCCCTAGTGTCATTGAAATCTATGTTCTTTTCATTAACCACAACTAGAGTCACTTCATGTGTGTTCTATTCACAAACCGCATATGAATCCACTAGAGTTCATTGCATGTCTGTTCTTTTCATTAACCACATATGGACACACCAGTGTCATTGCATGTGTGTTCTTTTCACAAGCCACATATGGATCCACCAGTTTCATTGCATGTGTGTTCTTTTCATTAATAACAGCTAGAGTCATTACATGTCTGTTCTTTTCACAAACCACATGTGGATCCACCAATGTCATTGCATGTGTGTTCTTTTCATGAACCACATATAGATCCACTAGTGTCATTGCATGTCTGTTCTCTTCATGAACCACATATGGATCCACTAGAGTTCATTGCATGTCTGTTAGTCTCATCAACCACATGGATACACCAATGTCATCGCATGTGTGTTCTTTTAATAAACCACAACCGGAGTTCATTGGATGTTTGTTCTTTTCACAAACCATATATGGATCCACCAGAGTCATTGCATGTGTGTTCTTTTCACAAACCACATATGGATCCACCAGAGTCACTGCATGTGTGTTCTTTTCACAAACCACATGTAAATCCACCAGAGTTCATTGCATGTGTGTTCTTTTCACAAACCACAGCTAGATTCACTGGATGTGTGTTATTGTCATAAACCACATGGATCCACCAGTGTCACTGGATGTGTGTTATTGTAACAAACCACATGGATCCACCAATGTAATTGCATGTCTGTTCTTGTCACAAACCACACATGGATCCACTAGAGTCATTGCATGTGTGTTCTTTTCACAAACCACATATGCATCCACCAGTGTCATTGCATGTCTGTTCTTTTCATTAACCAGAGCTAGAGTCTTTGCATGTCTGTTCTTTTCACAAACCACATATTGATCCACCAGAGTCATTGCATGTGTGTTCTCTTCACAAACCACATATGGATCCACTAGAGTCATTGCAAGTGTGCTCTTTTCACAAACCACATATGGATACACCAGTGTCACTGCATGTGTGTTCTCTTCACAAACCACATATGGATCCCCTGGTGTCATTGTATGTCTGTTCTTTTCATTAACCACAACTAGAGTCACTTCATGTGTGTTATTTTCACAAACCACATATGGATCCACCAGAGTTCATTGCATGTTTGTTCTTTTCATTAACCACATATGGATACACTAGTGTCATTGCATGTGTGTTATTTTCACAAACCACATATGGATCCACCAGTTTCATTGCATGTGTGTTCTTTTCATTAACAATAGCTAGAGTCATTGCATGTGTGTTCTTTTCACAAACCATATGTGGATCCACCAGTGTCATTGCATGTGTGTTCTTTTCATGAACCACATAAGGATCCACTAGTTCATTGCATGTCCGTTCTTTTCATTAACCACAACTAGAGTCATCGCATGTCTGTTCTTCTCAAAAACCACATGTGGATCCACCAGAGTCATTGAAATTTGTGTTGTTTTCACAAACTACATATGGATCCACCAGTGTCATTGAAATCTGTGTTCTTTTCACAAAGCACAGCTAGAGTGAACTAGTGTCACTTCATGTGTGTTCTCTTCACAAACCACATATGGATCCCCTAGTGTCATTGCACGTGTGTTCCTTTCATTAACAACATGTAGAGTCACTTAATGTGTGTTCTTTTCACAAACCACACATGGTTCCACCAGAGTTCATTGCATGTCTGTTCTTTTCATTAACCACATATGGATACACCAGTGTCATTGCATGTGTGTTCTTTTCACAAACCACATATGGATCCACCAGTTTCATTACATGTGTGTTCTTTTCATTAACAACAAGTAGAGTCATTGCATGTGTGTTATTTTCACAAACCGCATATGGATCCACAGTGTCATTGCATGTCTGTTCTTTTCATGAACCACATATGGATCCACTAGTGTCATTGCATGTCTGTTCTCTTCAAGAACCACATATGTATCCACTAGGATTCATTGCATGTTTGTTCTTTTCATTAACCACGGCTAGAGTCATCGCATGTCCGTTCTTATCTCAAACCACATGTGGATTCACCAGTCATTGGAATGTGTGTTCTTTTCACAAACCACATATGGATCCACCAGTGTCATTGAAATCTGTGTTCTTTTCACAAACCACAGCTAGAGTCACTAGCTCTTTGTTCTTTTCACAAATCACATATGGATCCACCAGTTTCATTGGATGTGTGTTGTTTTCATTAACAACAACTATAGTCATTGAACGTGTGTTCTTTTAATAAACCACTGCTAGAGTCACTTGATGTGTGTTATTGTCACAATCCACATGGATCCACCAATGTAATTGCATGTGTGTTCTTCTCACAAACCACATACGGATCCACCGGAGTTCATTGCATGTTTGTTCTCTTCACAAACCACATATGGATCCACCAATGCCATTGCATGTGTGTTCTTCTCAGAAACCACATGTGTATCCACAAGAGTCATTGCATGTGTGTTCTTTTCATGAACCACATATGAATCCACTAGACTTCATTGGATGTGTGTTCTTTTCACAAACCACATATGGATCCACCAGTGTCATTGCATGTGTGTTCTTCTCACAAACCACACATGGATCCACCGGAGTCATTGCATGTGTGTTCTTCTCACAAACCACATATGGATCCACCAATTTCATTGCATGTCTGTTCTTTTCATTAACCACAGCTAGAGTCCTTGCATGTGTGTTCTTTTCACAAACCACATGTGGATCCCTAGAGATCATTGCATGTCTATTCTTTTCACAAACCACAGCTAGAGTCATTGTATGTGTGTTATTGTCATAAACCACATGGATTCGCCAGTGTCACTGGATGTGTGTTATTGTCACAAACCACATGGATCCACCAATGTTATTGCATGTCTGTTCTTCTCACAAACCACACATGGATCCACCAGAGTCATTGCATGTATGTTCTTTTCATTAACCACATCAAGAGTCATTGCATGTGTGTTCTTTTCACAAACCACATATGGATC
Source organism: Avena eriantha (assembly GCA_910589775.1). Classification (NCBI taxonomy): domain Eukaryota; kingdom Viridiplantae; phylum Streptophyta; class Magnoliopsida; order Poales; family Poaceae; genus Avena; species Avena eriantha. Next base: position 300,290,972 of record OU342743.1, read on the forward strand.
CATCAGAGTCATTGCATGTGTGTTCTTTTCACAAACCACATATGGATCCACCAGTGTCACTGCATGTATGTTCTTTTCACAAACCACATATGGATCCACTAGTGTCACTGCATATGTGTTCTCTTCACAAACCACATATGGATCCCCTAGTGTCATTGCATGTGTGTTCTTTTCACAAACCACATATGGATCCACTAGAGATCATTGCATGTCTGTTATTTTCATTTACCACATATGTATACACTAGTGTCATTGCATGTGTGTTCTTTTCACAAACCCCATATGGATCCACCAGTTCAATTGCATGCGTTTTCTTTTCATTAACAACAGCTAGAGTCATTGCATGTGTGTTCTTTTCACAAACCACATGTGGATCCACCAGTGTCATTGCATGTGTATTCTTTTCATGAACAACATATGGATCCACCAGTGTCACTGCATGTCTATTCTCTTCATGAACCACATATGGATCCACTAGAGTGCATTGCATGTCTGTTCTTTTCATTAACCATAGCTAGAGTCATCGCATGTCTGTTCTTCTCACAAACCACATGTGGACCTACCAGAGTCATTGAAATGTCTGTTCTGTTCACAAACCACATATGGATCCACCAGTGTCATTAAAATATGTGTTCTTTTCACAAACCACGGCTAGAGTCACTGGATCTCTGTTCTTTTCACAAACCACATCTGGATCCACCAGTTTCATTGCATGTGTGTTCTTTTCATTAACAACAGCTAGAGTCATTGCATGTGTGCTCTTTTCCCAAACCACATCTAGATCCATCAGTGTCATTGCATGTGTGTTGTTTTCATGAACCACATATGGATCTACCAGTGTCATTGCATGTCTTTTCTCTTCATAAACCACATATGGACCGAGTCTTCTTGAAGGCACACCCTAAGATAGTTGTTCTGCATGATGATTGTTACATACCGTTCGATCGGGGCGCTTGGCTGATTGGGATGGTCTTCATAAGAGCGATTTGTGAGTTGGCTGTCCTGCGACATGATTGGCCACGATTACTCCCCACTTGCCCTAGACACAGTGGCAACGCCTGGCGCTCCCCTTCTGCGAGTGTCACAACTCACGAGTTCTGTGGGCCAAATGCCAGTGTCACGTCCCCTTTACTTCTCTTCCTCCCCGTACTTCCCTTCCTTCCCCTCAAAGCCACTTTCCCCACTTCTCTCCTATCCTGCCATAGCCGCAAGCCGATGGCGCCTCCAGCTATCTCTCCCGTAGCCCCCCCTCTCCTCTCGCCATGGGTTCAAGGGGAGACGGCAAGGAAATGCGTCGTGACGACAGGGACAGTGATTTCGATGTGAGTAGTCTCATCTCTATCTCTATCATCTGTGGCCAATTATCTATTTTGAGTTAGATCTACTTTGTTTACTCATGCGCATATGATGTGTTAGGCCAACCAGACGGTGTATGACTCCGACTATCACAGTTTAGCGGATGAAGACAGTCCTCCGCTATGTAAACATGGATATGTGCCTATTAAATTTGTAGCGTTCGAAGGACGAAACGCAGGAAGGAGGTTTTTATGGTGTCAAGGACATCGTGCAATGATGCAAGGCAGAAGTTGCAGTGTTGTCAAATGGGTAGATCCAGAGCGGCCCAAATCAATGCAGAAAACACTAGACAAACTATGGGATATGACTGTCAAGTTGAAAGAATCCATAGTTAGCTCACTTCTTGACAGTGCTGAGATGAAGGACCCAGTTGACACAACCAAGCTTAACCGAGATCTCAGGAGGGTGCAAGACAAGGTTAGCAAAGTCGAGAAGGAGAGTGACGTGGCCTTGGCCCTGAAGGCTAAATCAGATCAAGAACTGACTCAAGCAAGGAAGATCTTCACCAGGCCAAAGTCCTGCAGTTCAGAACTACGAGTATTGACAAGGACATGAGGATAAATACAGAGAAACAATTGAAGCTGTGCAAGGAAGATGCTAAAAGGAAGGCGCAAATGATTCGATCCTCACTCTCGCAGGAAGATGCGCATCGGGCTAAGATTAGGAAGATCAAGGAGATGTGTGATAACTAGTTCTATTTAGCTTGAGCTCCGCACTTTTTAAGTTGTAATAGTAGTACTTGTACATACTAGCAGTCTGAACTAGTGGTCCCGGAGTCCTGGGAGAAAAAAATTGGTCGCCTGCTAATCTGTCTTAACCCTGCATCACTTCCTCTTGTCTGATGATGGTGGTACTCTGACATTGGTGGTTTGTTTAAACATAATCTACATGGATTGTGCCGCATGTAAATGGCACAACCACAATTTATAAAGTGGAAGCACGTGCAGCAGTTGAAACAAGTTGCTATTTCGCGGAGTGTAGCATCTTAAATAATTTATATATATGCGACTTACATTCCATCGAATTTGGAGACCTCCTGCCCCTAGGCAATCGTTGAACATGTGCTGCGTGTTTTCAGATAGTAGTGGCACAATCACAATTTCGGATTCAACTACTGACTCGGGCATTTCCAAACCCTAAGTCGCGGTACATTTTACTCCGAGAACATGTGTAGATTGTTTCGCTCCACAAGTTCCACGCACAGAGCTCTAGAATTTAACCGAATTACCTATATATAGGTTCAAGTTTAACACATTATTATGCATCTTCATTGCCAGCAGCCTTCTTCCCCCGCCTGGGTGCCAAGCCTTCAAGTCCACTGGCTTCTTCATTTCCTTCCTTCTTCCTCTTCCTCGGTGCCAATTTTCTTAGCTTCATGTGGTCTGCATCGCCGGGACAGTCAGCACCAGAATCGTATCCAACATCATCTTTCCACTCGTTTTAATTTTCTTCCGGCAGCAAAATGACTGACCCGGAAGTCATGTTTCTAACTTTGCGGCGTTTCCTATCAAAGAAACAGGAATTTTGCATAACTTCCTAATATCCACAGAGTAAATAAAACAAAAATTACAATTCAGCACAAACATGTGAACCCCAAGAGACTTTTGCTTACCAGGAGCTAATTAGGTTTGAGCGACCACCCTGTCCAAGAAAAGAAGGGCGACTCCTAGTTACATCAGCTTCCACATCTAGTACATCACAATTCAGCTCAAACATGCAAGCTGAAGCATACATTTTCATCAACCCAATTAGCCGACTGTCACACGTTAGAGGAACCATGATGCCTCATTCATCCATGAAGCTGAACTTTGCAGTTTGCTTCGGCCATATTTCATCATGATTACGTCGAGCAGCAATCATACCAGGGATAGTGCAGATCTGCGCAGGCGCTTCTTCCATTGTGATACAATGGTGTCCATATCACTTGCCCTTCACCCTTGCTGATTTAGAGTCGTACCTGAAGAGGGCTACCATAACCAGATAAGGGTGGTCCGCGGAGATCCCACTTGACAGAAAACTATGGACAAAATATGTTTGTCAGCGTGGGGCTAACTAGGTTCAGCAAAGATAAGGGTAGCTCACCCGCATGTAGCCAGAACTTCTTCTTCCTTGGTAGTAGGATCTCCCATCCTCCGAGCTGCTCAGCTCGTCGGCGGCGGAGGCGGGCTAGAGCCTCGGAACGACGGCTACGGCATGCGCCATTGGAGCTTGGGATCAGCGAATGGGCACAACAACTTGGCGCCGGAAGTCAAATGTTCGAAGGGATCGTTCTGCCTGGAGGGTGGATTTTGACACCGCCGGTGCTAGGGGAAAGGAGGGAATGGATTTGTGAAATTGGTCAATGCATCCAAGTCACTTAGTTCCTCAATTTGCCTAAGAGGTTACCGCGTTGGCACTCGCGTCACGGACAAATGACCGACATGTGGGTCGTGACCGTCTATTTCACGGGGCAGTTTAACGGAATGTTTGAATTTTGCAGGGGTGAGATGAGTTTGCCTCGAAATAGCCCCTCTCAGTAGTTGGCAGCCCAACTTTATGAATCGCGGAAATTACAGGGAACTTGGGTACCGCGATGCGCTCGCCCAGGAACTTTCGGGCCGCAAACGAACAATCCCGTTGTAGCCCTCTGGATCCCCCGGGTCCCCATCCTTGACAGTGTCTAGGTGGAAGACTGATACGTCCATAACGTATCTATAATTTTTGATGGTTTTATGCTAATAATATGCATTTGACACTCCTTTTTGTATAAACTTTACGATTTATTTGGTCTAACCTGTTAATAGTTGCACAAGTGCACAATGTTCTTGTTTTACACTTTGATGTGTAGGAATTACCAAGAATATAAGTGGAAACTTTGTTGGAGTCAAATTGGGATTTTTCCAGAAATCTGTCTCAGAACTCTTTTTGAAGATGGTCACGTTTCGGGTCGAAGACAGCGTCAAACGGAAAACTCTTCAACTACAAAGTTGTTGGACATTTCGCTAAAAACGTTCTGGACATAAAATTTAGCTGATTCCGAGTCTGGACGGGCCTTCTAGGCCTGATTTACTACATACCAAGATGGGGTGATGGGAATCCGAGAAGCTATATAAAGGGAGGAAACCTAATTCGCCCAGGGCATCTCCACCCACGAATTTGCAGCCACCAAAGCCATGTTTTGTCCTACCCCATGGATCCCATCTCCATGGGGGAGGGTTCCCAAGAAGCCATGAAGGAAGGGGGCTAAGGGGCGGTGCTCCCCCATGATACCGGCGGTGGGGAAGGAGTCCCCCGCGCCACCGCCGCTGCCGCCGCCTTCTTCACCATCTTCACCATCTTCACCACCATCTCCATCAACTAATCCTCCTAGTATGTAGTGGTTCATCCTCCCACACACCTCTGTACCGTCCTATGTAAATATGGTGTTTGATGCTATAAGTTATAATCTTATGATCTATGTCATGTTTGTGTAGTTTCTTTGTTCTTAGAGTGAATGGTTGAACGTCTTTGGTTCATTAGAGTTGTATGTTGATATGTATAGTCCTTTGGTGTCGATTATATTTTTGCGCGCATGGATTAAACATCATAGGGTTTGTAGTATGTGTAAAATGAAGGGGGAGTTCTGCCGGAGTGACAGAAACCTGAGGACGCGAACCAGAACGTTGCATGTATGGGAGTAAGAGGACCATTAAACATAAGGCTATGGTTGGGGAAACCTTAATGCATTGATTAGTACTTACGGATGTTTGCTAACAATCTAATCATATAGTACATGTAATTCCAAGTAGTGAAGCGCATGTATATATAGCCTCTCCAATAAAGAAAACTGCATCGAAGACAATGAACCTGATCTATTCGCTATTTAAACTTGGACAAAGCCACCACAATTACCACCACTAATCCACGCTCATGGAGTTTAGTGTATTTTATTGCTATAGCAACTAGCTTTACTTTCTTGTTATTTATTATCATGCAAAGCTATCTCTATTACTCGTATTGTTGCTCTAGTTTTATTTCCTATATAATGCAAACGTTTAGTGTGCGTAGAGTTGTATCAGTGGTTGATAGAACTTGAGGGAATATTTATCCTACCTTTAGCTCCTCATTGGGTTCGACACTCTTACTTATCGAAAAGGCTACACACGATCCCCTATACTTGTGGGTTATCAAGACCTTTTCTGGCGCCGTTGCCGGGGAGCAATAGCGTGTGGGTGAATATTCTTGTGTTCACTTGTTTTCTTTATCTCTAATAGGTTTTACTTTCAGTTTTAAGTTGTACTCTATCTTAGTATGGATAGGGAATGCAAATTTAAAAAAATTAGTTGTACTTGTTACCTAAAAACGTTTTCAAAAAGTAAAGTGATTGGAAAGATGAGTAATGGTTAAGTGGGGGTCGACCTTGAACACTTGTGTTCATGCCTATGAAACCAAAACAAATCTTTCCATGGAAGCTTTTCTGTTAAAAACTTGTAGGAATGCATGAAGCCATTAAAAATAAAGATATTTCTGGTATTGATCTTAATGCTTATTCATTCGAAAATACTTGAATCTTGCTCCTATGCCTAACTTAAAGGCGTTAAAGAAAAGTACTTATTGGGAGATAACCCAAAATTTTAAGTTGTGTCTTGGAAGTTATTGCTTCAGTAATAACCTCTCCTTATCCTTTTTATTTACCTTTTGTGCCAAGAGTAACCTCTAATGAGAGAGAAGTAATGCTTGGGAAAGTTGCTGTCCCGAAACAGATTTTTGTGCTTCGCTGTAAAAATTCCTGTAAAATCTCCGTACGTCGGTTTGAGCTGTAATTGTTTGTGCTTCTTCCCCAGGTTGTTATCCAACTTTCGTTAGTTCAACACTTTTCTATTTGAGCAACAGAAAGTCTTCGAAAAAATTGTTTTCTATCTGCTGGTCTCTTTTGATAGATTTCTGCCATTATTTGCCTTTGCTTCTTGTTGATTCCTTTTTGGGTTCTCTTTGGGGAATTGAGATTTTTAAGGGAAGTGCTACAGTAGCTTGTGTTTTAATGGAAGTTTTATTGGTGTTGAAACTGAACCCAAAGACTAATTATCTTGAGTACACTAATGTTGCTAATGAAGATTATGTGAAGTTTTGTATGAAGAAAAAATTTTAGGTGTTAAGGAAAGAATGATGTAATGAGATGAAGAATGGACTAAAGCTCAATCTTGGGGATGCTACCCCGTGTCACCCCAAGAAATATCCAAGAAGTACAAGCGTCAAAGCTTGGGGATGCCCAAGGCATCCCCTTCTTCATCAATAAAATTCCTAGGTTCTTCCAAACACTTCATTTTTATTGTTTCATGCACAGTTGTGTTGTTCTTGGAGCGTCTTCATTTTCATTGCGTAGTTTGCTTGAATAAATTGGTTGGACCCCCTCTTTCGTACATTAGTTTTCAAATAAGTGTGGTTTGGATTGGAAAAGAGTAGGAAAAGTTCATGCGTAAGTGGTAAAAGGAGCTCGTTTTTTACGGTGGCCTATGCTTTGTCATGTCATGCTTGATATTGTTTTGGCTTTATGCTTAGTGATTTTTGCTGTAGCATGACATGTTATAAACAATTGAGATTGCTTAATGTGCCTTGAAAGAATCATGCGTTCTTTTAGCATATTAAAACATAGTATTGTGGTATTCTCCGTTGATGCTTTATTTGGGTTGACTTGGCGCATGCTCACACCATGCTATGACTATCCCAAGTCACCATAGCCTTTATGATCCTTTAGTTTTCGACTTGTAATATCACTTTATTCTTTAATTAATGATGTTTTTTCGCTTTGCATGATTATGTCCATTATTGTTCTTTTAGTTGGTCGCTCCCAGTCTTTTGCTAGCCTCCATAACCAAGTATGAGTTCCACTCATGCATCCAACTCCAAATAAAACCAAGTTATCCCAAAGAGTCCACCATACCTACCTATTAGAATTTGCTATTCCAAGTATATTCATGCTCTTATCTACCTTCCGAATTAAACTTGTTATGAGAAAACTAGTGATTAAAGCTCTCACGAACTTGATGGCACACTTTACTTTTCTTGCCCCTAATAAACTTGAACCATTGTGTCATCTATGTTATGCTTGCACTTATATGTTGGGGATTAGCAGAACCATGTTGTCATGGGAACACTTCCAACATTGTACTTGTACATTGTACCTAGTTGATATCATGCTCTTTTGTCTATGGATGTCGTCGGTGTGAAATGAAGGGGGAGCTTGTAAGTCCATGGAGTTATGTATGTGTGTTAGAGAAACGCCTAGGCCGCCGATCTAATCCATGCCTAATCATGGTGGAAACCTGTAGCATAACCGTAATGAGCAATCTATGCAGCATTCTTCTTATAAAAAAGAGATAGATATTGAGAAAAAAGAAAAAAAAAGAGATGAGAAAAGAGGAAAGAGAGAAAAAAGCACCATTTTCCCATGGTAAATAAGAAGATTGCTGAGATGCTCGCTGTCTACTTGCCTTGTCATTTTGATATGGGGTATTCTTCCATATCATCGGGCAAGGGGTACCCCGTTGGCGGTTCTCTATGATACACATGTACTTACTATGACAAGAACTTACCTGTAACTAAACTTGAGTAGCATGAGGAGCGGCCCTCGTATTCAAGGGACATGAGATTTCCAACTTATACTTTGTCAAGCATATACTCCATAGTTTGTTCACTTTAACCTTAATAACTTCAAGATGCTTATGATAGGGGCAATGAGAGCTGAAAGATAATAAGTACCATAATTTTTGAAAGCTCTTTATGAGACTTGAATCCCTGCTTCCTTCTATGAAGGCCTTTCTTCCACTTTTATATTGAGTCTCCACCTTCTATCTTTATGCACCAATTAAGAGAGCATAGTTGTCATTCTTAGTTCTATGTTCATTGTCCTAAGACTTCTTGATTGATGCATAACTTTGATATTGCTTGTTCCTAAACTATTTGTATCTAGTCACCCTTTATGAACTTTGAAGGTGTCCTATGCATTTATGTTTTGCTACTCTATGAGGGACAAGCTGAATACCATTCTCATTATGCTTTCTTTATGTGAAACAAACAAACATCTTGCAAAGCATTGTTATTCATGAATATTTTGTTTGTGCCTTTTCATGTTACAACATAGTTGCTATGTCTTATTGTTAGAACTCTATCTTTCATGATTCATGTTTAGAGTACCTTAATCCCAGCTATCTATGCTTTTACAATAATGATGATCAAGATTGTGTTGTCTGCATGTCACCTCAAAAATTATATTGTTTTGATTGTTTACCTACTCGAGGACGAGCAGGAACTAAGCTTGGGGATGTTGATACGTCTGTAACGTATCTATAATTTTTGATGGTTTTATGCTAATAATATGCTTTTGACACTCCTTTTTGTATAAAGTTTACGATTTATTTGGGATAAACTACTAATAGTTTCAAAAGTACACAATGTTCTTGTTTTACACTTTGATGTGTAGGTATTACCAAGAATACAAGTGGAAACCTTGTTGGAGTCAAATTGGGTTTTTTTCAGAAATCTGTCTCAGAACTCCTTTTGAATATGGTCACGTTTCGGGTCGAAGACGACATCAAACGGAAAACTCTTCAACTATAAAGTTGTTGGAAATTTCACGGAAAACGTTCTGGACATAACATTTAGCTGATTCCGAGTTTGGACGGGCCTTCTAGGCCCAATTTACTGCAGACCAAGATGGGGTGACGGGAATCCGAGAAGCTATATAAAGGGAGGAAACCTAATTCACCCAGGGCTTCTCCACCCACGAATTTGCAGCCACCAAAGCCATGTTTTTGCCTCCCCCATGGATCCCATCTCCATGGGGAGGGCTCCCAAGAAGCCATGAAGGAAGGGGGCTAAGGGGCGGTGCTCCCCCATGATACCGGCGGCAGGGAAGGAGTCCCCCGCGCCGCCACCGACGCCGCTGCCGCCTTCTTCACCATCTACACCGCCATCTCCATCACCTAATCCTCCTAGTATGTAGTGGTTCATCCTCACACCTCTGTACCGTCCTATGTAAACATGGTGTTTTATGCTATAAGTTATAATTCTATGATCTGTGTCATGTTTGTGTAGTTTCTTTGTTCTTAGATTGAATGTTTGAACGTCTTTGGTTCATTAGAGTTGTATGTTGATATGGTACAGTTCTTTGGTGTCCATTATATTTGTACGCGCATGGATTAAACATCCTAGGGTTTGTAGAATGTGTAAAAGGAAGGGGAGAGTTCTGCCGGAGTGACAGAAACCTTAGGACGCGAACCGGAACATTGCACGTATGAGAGTAAGAGGACCATTAAACTTAAGGCTATGGTTGGGGAAACCTTAATGCATTGATTAGTACTTACGGATGTTTGCTAACAATCCAATCATATAGTAGATGTAATTCCAAGTAGTGAAGCGCATGTATATTTAGCCTCTCCCACATAGAAAACTGCATCGAAGACAATGAACCCGATATATTCGCTATTTAAACTTGGACAAAGCCACCACTATTCCACACTCATGGTTCTGTTAGTTTAGTGTATTTTATTGTTGTAGCAAGTAGCCTTACTTTCTTGTTATTTATTATCATGCAAAGCTATCTCTATTACTCGTATTGTTGCTCTAGTTTTATTTCCTAGATAATGCAAACTTTTAGTCTGCATAGAGTTGTATCAGTGGTTGATAGAACTTGAGGGAATATTTATCCTACCTTTAGCTCCTCGTTGGGTTCAACACTCTTACTTATCAAAAAGGCTACACACGATCCCCTATACTTGTGGGTTATCAAAGACGAGGGCATACCGAGGGTGGGCTCTCGAGGCACCAGGATCCCCCCATGTCCATCGCGATGAAGCGCCCCCTCCGGTCGCCACGTCAATGTTTGGGTAACCCGGCCCAGTGTTCTCCTTCTGGTCCTCGGCTGAATGGGCGCCTAGCCGACTGCCTTGCCCACTACCATGCTTGCGCTTCTTTGGGCCTTCGTGTTCCATTCATATCACCTGGAGCTTGAAGCACTGGCTAGTGTCGTACCCCTAGATGCGGTGGAAAACACAGTAAGGCCACTCCTTGTCCTCCTCCTTCAAGTCCTTCCTATAGGGGTGCTTCTGCTCAACTCCTTTCTGACGGGTTCCCATGGCTCCGCCCTTAGAGTTGACGGGTGCTGCTTCTCCGGCCCTGTCGTCGCCCCTGTCTTGGGGGAGCGTGCACCTGGCCAGCGACCGAGGGCACGGGCAAGGGCGCCATGGGGACTCGTAGCGAGCATAGGCATACTCCTCCAAATCACTGAGCGGGGCGGTGAGCGATGAGTGTGGGGCGACCAAGGTCTGATAGGACATTGCGCGAGGCCTATCCCTCGAACCCCAGGCACATCTTCCTGGCTCCGGGGGAAGTAGTCCATCTTGGCGCAGCTGTCTGTTCCATCCGCCTAAATGCCAGCAGGGCAGCCTGCTAGGATCTCGTAAGGGTAGAGGGTCTTTCCTAGCCTGGCGGTGGGGTGTTTCGATTGGTCACCCTCCGAGTAGGCAGCAACATCGTGACGCCTAGGGGCACCATGTCACGCAGTGACCCCCGGCTCCGGAAGCCTCATCCCTGGAGTGATCCACAAGCCGCAGGAAAGCGAGGGCGACAACACCCAGAAGCCCGGCGAAGTATGCGGTCCACCTTTCTTGGTATAGTTTGGTCGGCGGGCGGAGGAGTTGTGCCCGCGCCACGAGCTCGGTCGTCTCTGGTGTGGACCGGCTGGACCAGCCGTGCGGGGGCATGGCGTGGTAGGTCGCCGCATACCCGCAGGGGAGGAGCCTTGGCCCCCACGATGGAGAAAAGGGGAACCCGGTTCCGCAATCACCCATGCAACAGGTGTTGTAGCTAGGCGCAGTGGGGCAGGGTCCACCCTTGCCCGGACCGCGGCGTCACGACGGGTGTGCTGTCGTCCTGGTATTGTATTAGTGCGGGCTGTCATGTCGATGGCGTTAGTGAAGGTCATCGGAGCACGCCTTAGCCCCTACCCGGCGTGCCAAATGTCAGAGATGTGTCTCGTGAAGGAACAGGGGTCCAACGAGCCCTGAGTTTGGGAGGGGGTTGAATCACGCGTTCTGAGCTTATCAAAGACGACGAAGATGGCGGTGCACGCACACGACAGAGAGGTTGACATAGTTTTTTACCCAGATTCAGAACCCTCGTGAGGGGGTATGCCCCTACTCCTGCTTAGTTGTATTGCCCGCAGTGCTTCGCGGGGGTACACTGGAGAACTAATGTACAGGGTTACAAGTCTTGGGAATAAACCTCTTCCAAGGTGAAGAAAGCCTCCTTTTACAGGGGGCTGGGCCTCTTCCCCCCAAACGCCGGGCAGGAAGGGTCACCACACTAACGTCCCTTGAGGACCCGGTCTACAGGACTACTTTCGGTGGACTCCGTCCTCCTTGCCATGGTCGCCTACTGGTCCTTCATCAAGCCGGTCCTTCTGATGCCGTCCTCCGCTCACTGACATCTTCCTTGTCCCCATAGAACCAAAGTGGCAAGGGACAGTTGTCTTAGCTACGCTGACGTCCTCAACGTCCTTAAACCACTCGGTGGATGGTCCTGCGTTTCTTTACCAAGGCGACCCGTACGGTTCTGGTCTTCCCTGCCGGGTCTTGTCTTCTTATTCTGTACCATGGAAGGGTTACCGCCATGCCTCCGAGCGCGCCCTGACCCTCCCGAGGCCTACTCGGGGACCCGGGAGAGTTGGCTTCCACTGAGGTAGAGGGCAGGACCTGGAAACGGCCTCACGAGGCGCCAGCCTCCGACTTCCCTCGTGAGGCCTTCTACCTGTATCACTGCCACGGAAAATTGTGGTGGCTCCTTTGGTGAGCCCGTTGTCCGCAGTATCAGGGTACCCCATGTACCAGGATTTCGCCAATCGCCAATCCTTGCTTTTACAACTATTGCTACTCTAGCTAATAAAGTAAAAACAACTATGGCTATTACAATAATATAATGACAATCATCGCGGCTCCTGCCACTCATGCCCTACAAGGTTACAACATAATACATCTCATGCATCACATTGCAAGCATCACATTGCTATGCCTCATCACTTCCTGCAAAAACAAGTTAGAATCCTCTAACATGCTTTGCTAACCTACAGGGCTCTATGGTGACATAGAGAACCGTTCTTCTACCTACATGGTAAGAACGCATCATCATCAATCGACTTGCTTTGTAACTTGTCCAGGGTGTGTTCCTATTGCACTATAAATAGTACAATAGCTTCACTAGACTTTGTAAATACGTGTGACCCCGTGTGAATTTCACCTAATTCACAAAAGCCCATAGTGCAAAATTTCTCTCGACTATTGCGGAAAAACATGCACCCAAAAAAGTTGTTTTGTGCACCCGAAGTACACTTCAAAAAATATTCTCGATCTGAAGGTCGTAAAGTCACCTTGGGTCGCTAATCACACAATACCGCCAAGATCCAAATTGCAAAAATTGGGTAGCAAGAAAGAGATTACCAATGCCGTAATTTGACGATTCCTCTATTCATCCATGTGCCTACGCATAGACCTCTCCGATACCACTGTTAGGGAACGCGCTAGGAAAAACAAACAAAAATTCTAACGCATAACCAAGATCCAATGAAAGGGTGAGATAACGGAACATACCCTCGTTGATCGAACTAGCAGAAGTTTGTCGATGATGAGGTTGATCGTGCGTCGATCCCCGGAACAAGCCTTAGCGAGTCGCGAGGAGATGTATTATCCCACGGATGGCTCCGAAGAACTAGTGCTCCAAGTGTCGCACCTTCATCGGTATCCACACATACAACAAGGATGACACCGTGTCCAGGCGAGATCAAGAACTCACGAACAAAGCGAGAGTGTCGATGAAGATCCAACAACACTCCATCATCCCTCAATATTAGAGCTACATGTGGTACAAGAAGGAGCTACTACGGGTGTTGGTGAAGATCTCCTTTACGCGACGACGAAGATGACACGAGGAAGAGAACCGGGCCGAGGTGGCGGCGGCCAGCGGCGGCAGCGGCAGTGCCGTGGTGGTGGCTGTGGCTTTTGCTGGGGCGTGGATTATGTGTATTGCCCTTGGCCCTCTCTCCTCAATACATAGGTGGATTCCCTCCTCCATAGAGAAGAGTAGGGCTAGCATTCGTATCCTACAAGGACTCCTCCTTTCCTTTTCTTTCACTAATATGAGAGAGAGAGGAAGTCTGTATCCAATACAGAGTCATCATCAAATACGAGTCCTCCACAAAACCAACTTGGAGGGCATGTTTGATACCAAGGAGGACTCCTCCCCCCGCATGGCCTGGCCCTGCCCCACCTCCTCCACCTGCTGGCCTAGGGGAGGCCCTGGCCGAATTGACCAGGGTCTCCTCCCCCCACCCTCCCGCATGCGTGAGGACCGATGGGCCCATACGGCCCTTTGGCCCATGGGACCCACTTGGATATTAATAAATAATATTTATTATTTATTATTAATATAAATATTTATTACGAAGGTTTCTGAATTAACTTCCGGACACCTCCGGATTAATTCAAAACCTTCCTAAAATATTCCCAATGTCCTCTTTTAATCTCCGGACCATTCCGTCCACTATCGTTGATATCTCAGACTCCTCCGAAATATTCCGAGATGCTCCAAACATCCTTTCGGAATTACTTCATACAACTATCTCATTCGCACTCCCATTCTAAATGCCGTAAACGTCTTAAGTGCGTGACCTGAGAAGTTCAAATATTTGCAGACATGTCCGGAACTCATTCCGCTGACAATGATTACTATCAATGTCTTGATACAAGTAGCAACCCCCGCAAATAACACGAAGTTCTTTATCGTGTGAACTGTACTATTGAGTCCGATATATATTGTATTGATTCGTCGATACTTTACATTTCCCGAGATGAAACACGAGGTTATTCTCGTTTCCTAGCATGTAATATTTACTCATCTTGTACTATCGATATCCGTGTGTTCAACAACTTGATCAGGTACGTGTTCGGCCAGACGATGACGAACATCATAGTACATGATCGGGCCCAAAGTGTATCTCTCCATCGTTAGGAGTATGAATTCCTACAAGCACACCATGTGAATGATTAGCAAACCATTTTGTACGAACAAGCATATTTTATAATTAATACATTAAGAGCAACATTTGGAGAATCTTCCCACATCCACATTATTCCCAAGTTCACATGTGTCTCGCGGTCAAAAAATATTTAGTAAAGGTAATACATTGTTTATGAGAAACTACCAATAACAATATTGACGATGTATTTCACGGTAGATCATGCTGGGTCTATCCATCGTCGTTGTTCTCCTAACAACTCCGATCTCATATATCACCGGCAACTCCACAACACATTATCGATTTGCCCATAGTCAGGAAACTGGGACTATCAATGATACAATAACTAGTCTTAGAGGCGATACTAGGGATACAAAATGGTGTTTATGATTCCACACATGTATTAGGGTTTTCCTCCAAATACTCATTATCCGGAACTAATACAATTATAGGACGGAATAATAAACTTAATCATGAATAGGAAATATATAATAATACAATTTATTATTGCCTCTAGGGCATATGTCCATCACGAGCTCCATGTAGGTCGAGATCTAAAGTGCACTTCCGATGAAATAAATGAACGAAACAAAAATATAATATTACATACTAACTTCTTCATACTATAAGCAAAGTATAAAAAGGGTCATGTTGGTAGCAATGAGAAATAAAAAAATCTATGTTCTTTATATCACTTTGAGATATGATCATTCGAAGATAAATCAATACTCTACTAGATCCCATTTTGTGCACCATGGCCACGACTATCAAGCATTTCGTTTGATGAGAAAAAAATTTAGGTACTAGTTAAAAGAAGAAATGGTGTGCTACTTTTGTAGGTGGCAGTTGGGCTAGTTGACTAATGACACATTTCAGCTAATGTTACAATAGGCTAAGAGTTTAACAAATGTCCGGTAAAAAAATGTTTGATCGAAGATGCGTCACCTTTACAACTGCTAGATCACACTAACAAAAATATGAGAAAAAATGTATTCTTCAAAAGCCTTTGTCACGGACGTTGGCTCCTACGATCTCAACTTAGAATCCTCCAAATTCTACTGGTGGGTGTGGTTTTTAACGTAGTAGCCGTGTATTTTTTCAAGGAAGAAATTTTGCTTTAGCGCTGAAGAAAAGACCATATGTATTATCCCAGCGTTTAGGAACCAACGAAGGGTAGAAATAAGAATATGTGCATGTGCATACATTCATCTGTAAAAGTGGGATAAACTTTTAAACTAAAACCCTAGAGAGATCAAAATTGCTTTCACTAGGTTGAGATAGGGTTTAGCTCATTCTGGTGATTGTTATAAATGTTGACATGATCTCTAAATATTTTGAGATATTTTGGGGTAATAATTTGAATTTACATTCCAATTTGAAACTACTTTTGAAAAGATTCAAATCAAATTCATTTAGGAGTTTATTGTTTTTAAAAGGATATTTAAATATTATAATTTGAAGTAATAGTGTTATATTATTTAATAAGTATCCAAGTAAATAAATTCCATATATTATAGATACACACAAATAATTAGAAACTCTTATTCTTTTCTTATTCCATAATTACAAAGAGGTAAAGAATACAATTGAGTAAGAAATTGTCATACAAATGAATAATTAAAAGTGAGAAGAAAGGAAACTTTATTGAATAATCAATATTTATTACATTGTTCTTTACAGAAAAAATATAGAAATTACCAAATTAGATAAAAGAAAATTCCTACAGTAATTCCTAACTAGTCCTATGTATCTATCTTCTCCATCTTCTATGTAGAAGTTTGTACCTACATGCAGAACAAAGAAAACATAAATAAAAGGAAAGGATGATGGTTAGATTTCTCTTAGCTGTGAACAGTGAAGTGTACTATTTAAATTGCATCATTGAGCTATTATAAAGTAATTGTTGGGGTTCGTTGCATGAAAAACAAAAAATTCCTATGGTTGCAACTACCAAGATCATATATAGGAGATACTTGTAACGATTTCAGATGGGCTCACCCTCGAAAACCGTAACATGGGATAACGTTCCCGCGATGACCCAATTCCACAAGTGCAGCGCCTCTGTAATCGATCACACGTACGGTATGCCGACGACTTCCGTCCCTCGCTCCAGCGCGGCAGCGGAAGTAGTGGATCCCCGAGAACTCCGCCAACACTACGACATGGTGGTGGTGGAGGTGGAGAAGATCTTGAGCAGGGATTCTCCTAAGCTTCATGCTCGTGGCAATGGACAAGCCTACAAGGAGGAGGAAGATGCCAACCAAAGGGCATATGAGAGAGGAGGTCCACCCCACCTTTTATAGGGGGAGGGGGTAGCCCCTTTCCATGCCGGCGGCCAAGGTGGTGCCCCCACCTCTCCCTAATTCATATGGGTGGAGGCTCTACTCACCAAAAATTCATCTCCACTTTCTCATCATTAATCTCCAATCAAAATCAAGAGTTATGCAATTAAAACTTCCATTTAATTCACTTGATTTAATGCCACTCATTTAATGAACACATTGATAATCCAATGCCCGATAATGTTTTGATACACCAAAACTATTCCTGCAGATTTATCAGAACAATTCCTGCACTGTCCATTATTTTCCCCGGTGTTCCTATCCACTCAAATGCGTTGGCTACCCTTAAGTGTGACCTGGAGATCCATAATGACTCCCACCAGCTCAAACGATAAACTAGTGATCGCGTGAACCTTTATTCATAGTAACCAATTCCTTTTATCTCGCGATATTTACTTGTCCATGATCCAATCATTTGGTATCATCGATACCTAGTTCTATCATGTTACTGACAAGTACTATTTTCTTATTCTAGTGATATAACATTATTAATGCTTGTTATAACTTGCTTGCAAGATATGTTAATGTGATATCACCGAGAGGGCCCTGAGTGTATCTCTCCATCATCAGGATGGACAAATCTCACTCTTGATCCACGAGTCTCAGTTGATACTTTCGAAGTATCTAATGATACCTTTATAATCACCGTGTTATGAAGTGACGTTTGATGTAATCAAAATACTCTTTATGAGTTAGCAATTGACGTGATCTCGTGGTCTAAGGATTAGGGTTACTTTGAGTGATGTTATAGTAGTGTAAACATAATGGCATGATCATATTACTATACTTTTGGGAGATTCTTCATCACATCATTCCACCAATGTTGTGACCTTGTTATTAACAACATCTAATGTCATGATCAGAAAACCTTGATCATCTGTTAATCATCACGCTAGTGTAATGAGATGCATAACTTGGAACCTTCTATTTATTTATTAAACACACATGTATTACCGTTTCTTTTTAACACAATTATAGCATGAGAAATAAAATTCTATTATAAACCTGGAATAACATAATAACCATTTAGTATTGCCTCTCGGGCATATTACTTTTTGTCTATCACTTGTAAAAGAGTCAATAATCTAGTTTTACATAGTTATGAATCTAACACCCATAGCATTCTGGTGCTGATCAAGTTTTGCCTTTGGGAGAGCTTTAGTCAATGGATCCGCAATGTTCAAATCTATGTCTACTTTGCAAATCTCTATATTGCCATCCTAGACATGTTCCCAAATGGAGTGATAACGGTGCTTGATATGCTTGGAATTCTTGTGAAACCTTGTTCCTTAGCATTGGCTATGGCACCATTGTTGTCGCAATAGATAACCATAGGATCCAAAGCACTTGGAACCACACCTATTTCGGAAATGAACTCCTTCATCCAAACTGCTTCCGCCACTTCTTCTGAAGCAGACTCTGCCTCCATTGAAGATATTGCCACCACAAGTTTCTTGTAACTCCTCCAACTCACCACTACTCCATTTAAAAGAAATACATATCCGAATTGTGACTTAGAGTCATCCGAATCGGTGTCGAAGCTAGCATCAACGTAACACTTTGCGACGAGCTCTTCTTCACTGGCATACATGGGAAACATGTCTTTGGTACTTCTTAAGTACTTAAAGACATTCTTGACTACTTTACAATATTGTACACCTAGATCATATTTGTACCTGCTAGTCAAACTAATAGCATGTGCCACATCCGGTCTTGTACACAACATAGCATACATAACAGAGCCTATGGCTGAGGCATAGGGGACATTAACCATCAATTCTCTATCTTTTGATGAAGCTGGACTTTGAGTCTTACTCAAACTCATACCTTGCGCCATAGGTAAGAGTCATTTCTTACTATATTGCATGCTGAACTTATTCAAAATCATGAAAAGGTATGTACTTTGCGATAATCCAAGTAAGCGTATTGATCTATCTCTATAGATCTTGATGCATAAAATATAGGCAGCTTCACCAAGGTCCTTCATCGAAACTTACTAGTTAAGTAATCCTTTAAAATATCTACATCACTTCCAATTAACAATATGTCATCCACATATAATATCATAAATTCTATAGAGCTCCCACTCACTTTCTTGTAAATACAAGCCTCTCCTATAGTTTGGACAAATCCAAACCCTTTGATCACTTCATCAAAGCAGAGATTCCAACTTCGGGATGCTTGCTTCAGTCCATAAATGGAACGCTGAAGTTTGCATACCTTGTCAGCATCCTTAGGATCGACAAAACCTTTGAGTTGCATCACATACAACTCTTCATCAATGTTTCCATTTAGGAATGCTGATTTGACATCCATCTGGCAGATTTCATAATAAAAAATGCAGCAATTGCTAATATAATCCTAATTGACTTTAGCATCGCCACTGGAGAGAAATTCTCCTCATAGTTAACTCCTTGAATTTGTTGGAACCCTTTCGCGACAAGTTGAGCTTTATAGACGGTTACATTACCGTTAGCGTCAGTTTTCCTTTTGAAAATCCATTTATTCTTAACGACCTTGCGGTCATGAGGTAAGTCCAAGTCCAAACTTGGTTTTCGTACATCTATCCCATCTCGGATTGCATGGTTTCAAGACATTTGTTGGAATTCAGGATCATCAATGCTTCCTCATATGTCGCAGGGTCATCACTTCCATCTACCATGAAATTCAAGACTGGATTACCATATAGTTCAAGAGCTGCACGTATCCTTCTTGACCTACGAGGTAAGGTAGTAGAGTCTTCCGGAGTTTCATGATGAGTCTCATGATCCTCATCATTAGTTCCCTCTTCATTCGGTGGAGTCACCACTGGAATAGTTTCTGGTGCTGTGCTACTCGCCACTTCAAGAAGAGAAGGCTCGATAACCTCGTCGAGTTCTACCTTCCTACTACTCACACCTTTCACGAGAAACTCTTTCTCCAGAAAGGATCCATTCTTGGCAACAAAAACCTTGCCTTCAGATTGTAGATATAAGGTGTACCCAATTGTTTCTTTTGGGTATCTTACGAACATGCATTTTTCTGCTTTGGGTTCAAGCTTATCATGCTGAAGTTTCTCCACATAAGCATCACAACCCCAAACTTTTAGAAATGACATCTTAGGTTTGTGACCAAACCATAATTCATACGGTTTCATTTCAACGGATTTTGATGGTGCCCTATTTAAACTAAATGCAGCCATATCTAATGCATGACCCCAAAATGACAGTGGAAAATCAGTAAGGGACATCATAGATCACACCATATCTAATAGAGTTAGATTAGAACATTCAGATACACCATTTCTTTGTGGTGTTCCGCTAGGAGTGAGTCCTAAAACAATTCCGCATTGTCTCATGTGCGTGCCAAACTCATAACTAAGATATTCCCCTCCATGATCAGATCGAAGAAATTTGATCTTTCTATTATGATGATTTCTACTTCACTCTGAAATTCTTTGAACTTTTCAAATATTTCAGATTTGTGTTTCATGAAGTAAATATACCCATATATACTTAAATCATCCATGAAGGCTACAAAATAATGATATCCACCACATGTAGACACACTCATTGGACCACATACATCAGTATGTATTATTTCCAATAAGTCGGTTGCTCGTTCTATTGTTCCAGAAAATGGAGTTCTAGTCATCTTGCTCATAAGGCATGGCTCACATGTCTCAAATGATTCATAATCAAGTGATTCTAGTAGTCCATCTGAATGGAGCTTCTTCATGCGTTTAGCACCAATATGACCTAAACGAAAATGCCACAGATATGCAACAATATCATCACTCAGCTTGATTCTTTTGGCATTCACATTATGAAGATGTGTAAAAATAATATCAAGATTCAAAAAAAAAACCATTCAACACAAGTGCATGACCATAAAATATATTATTCATGTAAAAGGAACAACCATTGTTCTTGGACACAAATGAATAACCGTCTTGCATTAAACATGATCCAAACATGATGTTCATGCTTAACGCAGGCACCAGATAACAATTATATAGGTTTATTGTCAATCCTGATGGCAGATGAAGTGGTAGCGTCCCAACAACGATCACATCCACCCTTAATCCATTGCCTACGCGCATCGCCACTTCATCCTTTGCCAGCAGTCGACTACTTCTTAGCCCCTGTTTCGAGTTACATATGTTAGCAATCGAACCGGTATCAAATACCCAGGTGCTAGTTCGACTACTAGTAAAGTACACATCAATAACATGTATATCACATATACCTTTGTTCATGTTCCCGACCTTCTTATCTGCCAAGTACTTTAGGCAGTTCCGCTTCTAGTGAATAGTTCTCTTGTAGTAGAAACACTTAGTGGCGGGCTTAGGGCCTCCTTTGGTCTTATTCTCGGGCTTGGAAATAGATTTTCCATCCTTCTTGAAGTTACCCTTCGATTTTCCTTTCTTGCCCCTTTTCTTAAAATTGGTGGTCTTGTTAACCAACAACATTTGGTGCTCTTTCTTAATGTCTACCTCGACAGTCTTCAGGATGGCTGGGAGTTCAGTGAGTGACTTGTTCGCACCACTCATCTTGTAGTTTAGCACAAAATCTTCGTAGCTAGGCGGGAGCGACTCCAAGACTCTATCAGTCGTGAGATCAGGTGGAATCTCACGTCCTAGTGTCTCAAGACGTTGAGTGTAACCCGTCATCTTAATGCTATGCTCATTCATAGAGCTATGCTCCTCCATCTTAGCACTAAAGAACTTATCGGAGATCTTATATCTCTCAGCATGGTTTTGGCCCCAAACATTGTTTGAGTTCCTCCAACATGACATCAGGATCCGTAAGTTCAAAGCTCTTTTGGAGTTTTGACTCCAGCGACTGGAGGATCGCACACCGCACAAGAGTGTAGTCATCAAATTTCACATCATACGTGTCGCGCTCTTCCTGAGTCGCGCTAGCTGCAGGGGTGTCACCTAATGGACCCTCTAGCACATAGGAATTCTTCATGCCCATGAGGATAATCCTCCCATTGTGGTGCCAATTGGTGAAGTTAGACCCATTATCTTGCAGCTTTTCTCTATCTAGGAATGCATTGAAATAAACGCAGGAGGTGCCATGATCTACACTATATTTGCAAAGACTATTTTGGACTAGGTTTACAAAAGATAGAGTTCAAGTAAATTCAAAATTACTATGAGAACTCCCACTCAAAAATGACATCCCTCTTGTCATTTTTAGTGATTGCACGAACCAAATTCTCTACACCACGACCGATCATCACGAGTGGTGGTGCGACTCCAATGGCGAGCATCATATGGACACCATATCATTCATATGACTTGTGCTTTAACTTTCGGTTCATGTTCTGAGGCCATGTCTATACATGCTAGGCTCACCAAGTAAGAACCTTAGTACTTGTGTGTGCAAAACTATCTTATGCATGTTGTATGCGAAGGTAGATTCTATCAAACCCGATCATCACGTGGTGCTTCTAGACGACAAACTTTCTTAATGGTGCATACTAAGGAAGAACATATTATTATCCTTATATTAGTGAGAGGGATCATCTTATAATGCTACCGCCAATAAATAAGCAAGACATAAGAAAAATAAGATGCATAAAAGGGATAAACATCACATGCATATAAAATATTATATGATATGGTCGTTTCTTGCACTTGATCTCCATCTTGTGCTCCATGGTATGATCTCCATCATTCCCCCAGCGTGGCTCCAAGGTCCATGGCGCAACCATCATGGCCGTCTCCACCATTACAATATATCTCTTGGATATACATGAATAGCACACAAGCCATAAAAGATAGAGACAACCATATGGCTCATGCCAGTTGTTTAACTTACAATAATTCACATTGCATACAATTTTTTTTGTAACAATGACCATATCATATCACATGCCCCTACAAAAACAATATAGATGTCCTCTAATTTATTTTTGCATATTTTACGTGGAGTTGGGCTTTCTAGGAGAGAATTGCTCTACCTACGAATTTCAGCCACAACATTGATAATTAAGTTATTAGTAAACCATTGTAAATTAGATCATAACTATGTTGGGAGAGACATACACCCGCTGAGCCACTTATGCAATACGAGTTGCATGTCAAGCGTGGGATAGGTCTCATGTGCGAGGACATGTAAAGTTAGTCCGGGCCGCTTCATCCCAAGATGCCACCATGATCAAAATTTACGCAAGTATGAAACAACAAGACTATCAACGCACACATATCTATGTGTTCTAACTGTACAAAGCATCTACACGTAGACATAGCTCTGATACCACTGATGGGGTTCGTTTCATGGAAAACAAAAAATTCCTACGGTTGCAACTAACAAGATCATTCTAGGAGATACTTGTAACAATTTCATATGGACTCACCCTCCAAGACCATAACGCGAGATAACGTTCTCGCAAACAAACGTGGTTGTTGTAGAGTGTACACGACCATCCTCAAGGACGCGATGACCCAACACCACAAGTGCATCACCTCCATAATCAGTCACACATACAGTATGCTGACGACTTTCGTCCCTCGCTCCAGCGCAGCAGCGGAAGTAGTGGATCCCCGGGAACTCCCCCAACACTATGACATGGTGTTGGTGGAGGTGGAGAAGATCTTGAGCAGGGCTTCGCCTAAGCTTCGTGCTTGTCGCAATGGACAAGGATGGAAGGGTAGGAAGATGCCAACCAAAGGAAATATGAGAGGAGAGGGATGAGTGTGTGTGAGAGAGAGGAACTCCACCCCACCTTTTATAGGGGGAGGGGGAAGCGCCGATGGCACGACAGAATGGAGACGCCCAGCGGCTCCCTAGGGAGATGGCTGCCCTAGGGGATGGAGGCCCCTTGCCCCTCTTCTTCCTTGGAGATGGTGCTGGTGTGGAGGAGCTCCTCCCCCTCCTTGGTGTCTACCAAGAGGGGAAATTTTCGGTGCTTTTGGTGGATGACTCCAAAAATAGGGCTTCCCCTCAATATATAAAGCTGGAGATGCAATCTAGGCCATTGGGATGTATGCCCCTTTGATCTAAGGGCTCCTGGGTACCTATAGAAACTTCCTAGGGATCCCACATATCCTTTGGTAGCTCCTTGGGTCATTCTTGGCAGAATCCATCAAGTATGGAAAGAGTTGGAGTCAATCACGTCACAAACTCTCAGAATCCTCAAACTACTTCTGTACCCTTCAGTAATCCCAGGCTAAAAGTCACATTCAGAATTCATTTGAGGCCAACTTTATGTGTAGAATCATAAGCATAAAATTCTCACAACTTTCATGTTTTGACTTTTCCATTTGATGCCATATTTAGGGGATTCCATGGCAATCTTCGAAAACTATTCTGCAGGGATAGATTTCAGGAAACTCCAAATTTCACCGAAATGACTGGTTTCCTTCCATATTCACGTATTTCCTACACAACAAAGTTTGAAACAAGATCTTGTGCACTTTTGCAACTATTAGTAGATTAGTCTCAATAAATATAATAAAATTTCAAGATAATGGGGATTTTGTCACAATAGACTATAAAGTTCATGGATGCATTTTACATGCATTAGAGGGCCATGAGGGGGATCTCACAGTTGGCCCTGCCGCGGGACAATCCCCTAGAAGAGGGGGTATCTACTACGATAGTGACTCTTGTCCTTCCTGTCCGACATCCCATAGCTAGAAATAAACTAGCAGACATTGGTAGCCAAAACTAGGCGACTCTTATTTACTCCAATTGTACCCACTATTTGTCAACCGATGTGTCCTCGTGGGTGTGTAAATTTTAGATAGTTATGTATGTGTTTAACTTTTATTAACATTTAATGTATGTCGAATTTGTTAGAATTTCATGTAGAAGAATTTGCACTATATGCAACGTAATTAATCCATACCTCCCTTACATATGCATCTCATCATAATTTCAAGTTGCGGCATATGGATGTTAAAAGTGCTGAAATTTGAGGTATTTTAGTGTTGGGCCTTTGGCCCATAACAAATACAATTTCTAAAATTCTCTTTGGCCCATTAGTACATGGCATCATGCGGCTATGTAGTGGAGCTAAAAGTTTATTCCCATATTGCTAGTTTAGAGAGAGTTGCACCATCTTATATAGGAGGCGGTTCTAGAACTACTAAGTGAGTGAGAAGATAAGAATCTCTCGTGCACTCCTCCTCTGACGCCATGCCACGCCTCGTCACGACGTGCCGCGCAGCGGGTTGCGGGATTCTTGCCGAGCTGAGCTTTATTTTGATGTTTGGGAAAATTCATTATGAGTTATTAACGGATGCGTTAACTAGCCAAATATTTTTGATCGTGGGTTGTTGTTGACTCGGACGTGGGCTGCGCCCCATGACCTACCCGATCAGTACTATATAAACGACCCGCAAACCCCTACGTGACAACAACTCATCATAAGCACCTCCTTGAAGTACATTGCACCGCCGCCTTCATCTTCCCCATCCCAATTTGCGGTGTGCACCGTAGCTCTAGACAGTAGGCCTCAAGAACCCTGCCTCTTATGAACCTGTACAGGTGAGGGGCGATCAGCTTTTTGGGAAACACTCAAGGCAACTACTGGCATCCATGACGTCGTCCAACAACGAGTTCCAGAACGGTGACTTCTTCCTGGACGTCTCCGATCTCTTTGACAACCTCGACATGGGAGACAATGGTGTTGCTACCGTTGCGGCTACTGCTGCTGCTACCACTGCAGCCACTACTAATGTCACCGCTATACCATATGTGATCCTAAACTTTCTTGTTTAGACTTTGCTAGAGTTTCTTGTTCTAGCATATGGAGTAGATCTGATTTGTGTATCCTATCTTGATGCAATCTATTCGCCTACTCTATTAGTCTGCGTGATCTGTTTAATTGCTATTTGTATGATCATGATTTATCAATTATTTATTCGGATTAAATCGTACGGATTATTTCTTATATTTTCAACAATCCAAAAACCTAATTATAGGAAATTGAATTCCACTGGTGTAGCCATGGCTACTAGACCTTCTCCGTTGATTATATGCACTATAAGAGATGGCGCACGAAAGAAGTTCTCTAGTTTGAAAACCTAAACTGCTATAGCACCATTCTTGGCAAAAGTGAAGGAGATCTTTATGCTGAGCAGGAAGCGGCTTTTAAGAAAGCCGATACCATGTTTCTGGCGACTCTTTTGGTGTTCTTAGGGACAACATTGTTGACCCATACATGTCATTTGACAATGGCAAGGACGCTTGGGATGCGCTCGAGGCCAAGTTTGGGGTCTCGGATGCTAGCACTGAGTTGTATGTCATGGATAAATTCTATGACTACAAGATGGTTGATGAGCGCTCCATCGCTGAGCAAGATCCTGAGATACAATCACTTGTCCAAGAACTTGAGAAGTTCAAGTGTATCTTACCAGACAAGTTTATTTCTGGTAGCATTATTGCCAAGCTTCCTCCATTGTGGAGGAACTTTGCTACTTCTGTAAAACATAAGAGACAAGATTTTTCCATTACGCATCCCATTGGGTCTCTTCATGTGGAAGAGAAGGAGAGAGCAAAGGACCCACGTGCTCAAGTAATTGAGGGAGCTTCTAGTGCCAATTTGGTATAGAGGAAAAACTTCCCATCCCACAAGTTCCGGAATAGAACAAATGTGAAGGTAAAGGGAAGTTTGATGGCAAGAATAAGGCCACACACTAGTAGGAAAAGGCTTATAGCATTCATTTTTTAGTGGCATCCGATAAAAAAGGCGCCACCAGTGTTAGGCAAAATAGTAGCAGGGTTCATCAAAAAACAAACGCCACCATTATGGCGTAGTCCTGACATTTGCAAAAGGGCGAACGCCACCATTAAATGGGGACCATGATGTGAGCCAGGACCAACATAGTCGCGGTGTTTTGCTTTACTGAATGCCACGAATAGTCTGGTTACCAACGGAGTTTAAGTGAATTGAACACCGCGGAAAGTTTAGGCGGGGACCAGTTTTTGTTCATGGATAGTGGCGGTGTTTACTCTAACCCAAACACCGTTGTTATTCTGCATACCAGCGGCACTCGGAAATTGCGAACGCCACTAGTTGCATCATGGCCACTATTTGCCATGTGACCTTCCATTTCCTCCTCTTGTCCTCACTTTCACCATTCTCTCTTGTTCTTTTGGTTCCACACTCTTTCACTCCCTCACACTCTCACTCTCCAAATTATCTGGATCTAGCCAATAAATTAGCCTTAATTATGGATCCTCTTGTCCACACCACTCTCCTCCACCCCCTAGCTAATTAGCTCACTCTCCTATTCATTAAACTAATCATTCTCCTTGTTTAGTGAGACGGAGCTTCCATACACTACCTTCTCCACTTTTCTTTCTCTCTTCACCACGTGTTGGATCGGCATCGAGCTAGCGGATCTACATGCCCCTCGAGCTCAAAAGGTGAGGATAAAATTTGATGGCTTATGGTGATAGTCTTTTGCATGCATATATGTGATTTTTCACCTAGTGTGATGGCGTTGACCATTGTGTTGTTCGTGAACATGGCGTGTGTTGTGTTTGTTCTTGCAGGTACATGAGAGTGCTAAATTTATTGGTGGAATGTTGATTAATTTCTATTTCGTCAAATTTGACACTTATATATGCCAATATTTATAAAAGGTCATGCCAAGATTTTCTAATAAATTTTCTTCTATCTTGTAGGCATCGACTTCCATATGGATCGAAGCCCACAAGGCTTCTTGTCGTTCGCAACGGCCCATATGTACAAAAAGCGTGGCAGGAAAATAAGATGTCCATGTGCAAAATGCAAGAACAATGTTATGTATGAACCATTCAATGGAACTATTTTGATGCACTCGATTACAAATAATTTCATGCCTAGTTACACACGTTGTACACTTCACGAAGAGGAAGAGGAAGAGGAGGATGAGGCTATTGATTTCGAGGAGGACAATCCGGAAGAGGGAGAGATTGGAGGAGGGTATAAAGATGATGATGACGAGGAGATGTCCGAAGATGATCATGAAGAGGAAGAGCACAAACAAGATGAGGTGTAGGGCACCCCAAGAGTCATCCTTGGCTGGCATGGTTGGTGATCCTCGTTATAAAGAGTTGTTTCGAAAGAAGTCCAATACGGAAAGGGCTACATCTAAAGAGACAACAAAGTTGGAGCAACTAGAGAAAGATGTGAAAACTCCATTGTATGTCGGTTGTAATCTAGAGCACAAGCATTTAGACGTTACACTAAATCTTTTGGATCTTAAGGAAAAATACAAATTCAATGACACATTCTTTGATAAGAAACTGGAGTACCTACACGAGTTGCTTCCTGATGGGAACACATTGCCTACGAGTATAGATGAGACCAAAAAATCATCTACCCTCTTGATTTGTTTATCGAAAAATATCACGCGTGCCTGTACGATTGTATCATTTATCCGAATGAGTATGCAAACTTGGAGAGTGTCCGGTGTGCATGACATCCCGATACAAAATAGGAAGGAAAGCTCCTCATAAAGTTTTCTAGTACTTCCTGCTCATTCCACGTCTGAAGCGGTATTTTGCAGAAACAAAGAGAGGAAAGCTCATGCGTTGGCACAAGGATAGAGTAAATGCATGCGATGAAGTGCTAAGACACCCTGTAGATGGTAACCAATGGAAATTACTAGACCTTTTTTCCTAGATTTTGCGAGCGGATGCAAGGAACCTGAGGTTAGGTATGAGTATAGATGGAATAAATCCATTTGGCAACCAAATCACCAATCATATCACTTGGCCTGTGTTTCTATGGATATACAACCTATCGCCTTGGCTATGCATGAAGAATAAGTACATACACATGATTATGCTAATTCAAGGGCCAAAATAACCAGGAAACAATATTGATGTGTATCTCAAGATATTTAGGGAGGTTCTCTAGATACTATGGAGTAAGCCAGGGGTCAACACTTGGGACGCCAGCATACAAAGACATTTCCCAATGAGAGGTCTGATGATCACCACTATGCTAGACTATCTCGGTTATGGGTATGTCTCTGGTCAGCGGTGCCACGGACACAATAGTGTGGATCAAACACCTCATCTGCAGCTACCAACAGATGGATCTCGGAAAATCGTGTACATCGGGGCTCGAATGTGGCTTCCGCAAGATGATGAGTGGAGAAGTGATACATTGCAAATGTATCTATAATTTTTGATGTTCCATGCTTAGCTTTATCCACTTTCTTGTGTTTTGTTCCAACTTTGGAGTACTTTTCATATGATTTCTTGGACTAACCTATTAACAAGAGCCACAGTGCCAGCTGCCTGTTTTCTGCTGTTTTTGGTTCCAGGAAAGTTAGAAAATGAATATTCTCGGAATTGGACGGGACAAAAGCCAAAGTGCCCATTTTTCCGGAAGTCATCAAGTGCCAGAATATGAGATGGAGAGGGGCCAGGGGGCCAGCACACCACCTGACCGCGTGGCCTAGCCTGGCCCATGCCAAGGGGTGGTGAGGCCAGCCCTGGCACCCCCTCGGCCTCCCCTTCCGCCTATAAGATGCCCTCGGGATGAAAACCCTAAGGACCCGATCAAAAATCCACGAAAGAGTTTGTAGCCGCCGTCATCTCCATCCCTAGATCGGGAGGGATCTGAAGCTCTTCCCGACACCCTGCCTGAGAGGGGAATTCACCCTGGAGGCCTACTTCATCACCATGCAAGCCTCCGGTGTGATGCGTGAGTAGTTCATCCTTAGACTACGGATCCATGTAGTAGCTAGATGGCTGGTTCTCCTCTTTTGGGCTTTCATGTCTAGATCTTGTGAGCTCCGTTCATGATCAATATCATCTATTTGTAATTCTGCATGTTGTGTTTGCGGGGATCCAATGGATATTGAGATGCTATTTCAGATTCATTATTGATTCTATCATGTCTTTGTTATTTGTGATCTTGCATGGTTTCTGTTGTTAGTAGCTATCTTGGCCAAGTAGATTCTAGCAACTCCAAGAGTTAGTATTTATGCTCAATAGTGGGTTCATGCCTCTGGTAATCTGGGGAAGTGACATAAATCTCTAAGGTACTAGATGTGTTGTTGCTACTAGGGAGAAAACAACAATCCTTTGTTCATAGAACAATCGTATTGTTTACTTTACACGCAGTTCGTAAAGCAATAATCTGTTGCTTGCAACTTAATACTGGAGGGGGTTCGGA
Organism: Avena eriantha; assembly: GCA_910589775.1. Classification (NCBI taxonomy): domain Eukaryota; kingdom Viridiplantae; phylum Streptophyta; class Magnoliopsida; order Poales; family Poaceae; genus Avena; species Avena eriantha. The sequence continues at coordinate 300,320,807 of OU342743.1, forward strand.
TGATAACCTGAAGGTGGATTATTAGTCATAGATGCAGTTGGATGGCGGTCTATGTATAATGTTGTAATACCCAATCAAGTCTCAAAGGAGTCAAGATGATTAGTATATGCATGCATTGCTTTCTCAATGTTTGTCAATTGCCCCGCTGTAATTTGTTCACCCAACATGTTATCTATCTAAGGAGAGCCACCTCTAGTGAACTATGGATCCTAGTCCTTGTCTTTTATATTCAATCTACAAACTGTTTACTTCTTTGTGTTTACTTTCTGCAAACTATTACTTCTTTCCATTTGATACGTATAATCCTTTGTTTTCCGCAAAACACGGTGAGATTGACAACCTCATCGCAAGTTGAGGACAAAGTTCTGTGATTGTGTTGTGCTGGTCTCCACGTTGCTACTAGCACCGGTAGTGCGCCCTGCCAAAGCTCAGCTAGTAACACCTTTGGGGTGTTTCCTTGCTCCTACTGGTTCGATTAAACCTTGGTTTCATAACCGAGATAAACTTGCTGATGTGCTCATCATACCTTCCTCTTGGGTTCCCAACGAGCTCTACATCAACCACGCACCAGCACTTTTCTGGGCGCCGTGCATTGAGCCATCAAGCATTTTTCTGGCGCCGTTGCTGGGGAGTCAAGGACATCTTCACAAGGGGAGTCCCTCATAACCAATCTCTTTACTTTGTTATTTTTGTTTTGCTTGGTTTCTTTTTGTTTTCTTTGCTTGTTTCCTTATCAAAAAACACAAAAAATTAGTTTTACTAGTTTTCTTTCTTTATCAAAAACACAAAGTCTCCTTTAGTTGTCACCCCTTCCTTAGCTCACCATGTTGATCCCTAAATTCACCCTGAAAGACAGTTCAATTGGTAGTGGTTCTATAATTGGGAAAGATAATATTGAAGAATTCTTTAATCATGTTAGTAAGCATGAAGATACTGAGGATAGATCCCTTGCAGAACTTGCTCCAAACTATGAGATTGCTGCAGCTTCTTTAATTCACATGTTAGAAGCTAGGTTTGTTAACCTCAACCCCTTGATGCAAGTAATGTTTCTTAAGCTTAAAGAAAATTGAGGACCCTGAAAAGAGGAATTTTATTCTAGAAACTTTGTTTAAGGAGTTCTATGATGTTGCCAAGGAAGCTATAAAAGTCATTGAACGTTTCAATATGCTAGGTACACGAGAAAATATGAACAAAACCGAACCTAATGGTGAGGAACCTAAGATACCAATACCCTTTAAACTAGTAACAATACATGAAGCCGTAGAAAATAATCTTGATTGGATTGTTCCTGCAAATCCTTTTGATGAGAATAGTGAACCTAAGAGCATTGAGAGAGGATCCTCTAGAACTTATTTGGATGATATACCTTTCCTTGTTGAAAATATTTCTGGTATTGATCTTAATGCTTCTTCATTTGAGAACACTTGATTCTTTTTCTTGCTTCTTATGCCTAACTTAAAGGCGTTAAAGAAAAGTACTTATTGGGAGATAACCCAAAAGTTTTAGATGAGTCTTGGAAGTTATTACCTCTGTAATAACCTCTCCTTATCCTTTTTATTTGCTTTTTGTGCCAAGAGTAACCTCTAATGAGAGAGAAGTAATGATTGCGAAAGTTGCTGTCCCGAAACAGATTTATGTGCTTCACCGTAAAGATTCGTGTAAAATCTCAGAACGTCTTTTTGAGGCGTGAATTTTTGTGCTTCTGCCCCAGGTTGTTATCTAACGTTCGTTAGTTCAAAACTTTTTGATTTGAGCAACATAAGGTCTTGGAAAAAATTCGTCTTTACCTACTGGTCTGTTTTGACAGATTTCTGCCATTTTCTACATTTGCTTCTTGTTGGTTCCTTTTTGAGTTCTTTTAGGGAATTGAGCTTTTTGAGGGGCTAAAGTATCTAGTGTTCTAATGGAAGTTTATTTGGTGTTAAAACTTAACCTTAAGACTTATTTATCTTGAGTGCACTAATGTTGGTAATAAAGATTGTGTGAAGTTTTGTATGAAGGAAAAATTTCAGGTGTATGGAAGGAATGAGTAACGAGATGAAGGATGGACTAAAGCTCAAGCTTGGGGATTCCACACCTGTCACCCCAAGAAATATCCAAGAAGTACAAGCATCAAAGCTTGGGGATGCCCAAGGCATCCCCTTCTTCATCAATAAAAATCCCAGGTTTCTTCCAAACGCTTCATTTTTATTGTTTCATGCACAGTTGTGTTGTTCTTGGAGCGTCTACTTTTTCGTTTTCATTTTGGTTTTCATTTTCTTTGGTTTGCTTAGTTTTCTGAATAAAATTGTTGGACCCCCTCTTTCATACATTTATTTACAAATAGTTTGGTTTGGTTTGGAAAAGAGTAGGAAAGTTCATGCTTATGTGGTAAAGAGAGCTTGTTTTTGACTATGGCCTATGCTTTGTCATGCCATGCTTGATATTGTTTTGGCTTTATGCTTAGTATTCTTTGCTGTAGCATGACTTGTTATAAACAATCGAGATTGCTTAATGTTCCTTGGATGAATCATGCGTTGTTTTAGCATATTAAAGCATAGTACAGTAGTATTCTCCTTTGATGCTTTATTTGGGTTGACTTGGCACATGCTCACACCATGTTATGACTACCTCAAGTCACCATAGCCTTTATGATCCTTTAGTTTTCAACTTGTAGTATCACTTTATGCTTTGATCAATGATGTTTTATCGCTCTGCATGATTATGGCCTTTATTGCTCTCTTAGTTTGTCGCTCCCAGTCTTTTGCTAGCCTCCACAACCAAGTATGAGTTCCACTCATGCATCCAACTCCCTAAACCAAGTTATTCCAAAGAGTCCATCATACCTACCTACTGGCTTATGATATTCCAAGTATATTCATGCTTTTGTTTACCTTCCAAATTAAACTTGTTATGAGAAAACTAGTGATTAAAGCTCTCACGAACTTGATGGCACACTTTACTTTTTTGCATCTAATAAACTTGAACCATTGGGTCCTTCTTTGTTGCGTATATGCTTGCGCTTTATAAGTTGAAATTAGCAGAACCATGTTTCATGGGGAACGCTTTCAGCATTGCACTTGTACTATGTACCCCGTTGATATCATGTTCTTTTGCTTATGGATCCCGGCGGTGTGAAATAAAAGTGGAACTTGTAAGATCATGGAGTTTTTATGTGTGTTAGAGAAACGCCTGGGCCGCTAGCCTAATCCATGCCTAATCATGCGGAAACTTGCGGCATCACCATAATGAGCACTCTATGAAGCATCCTCAATAAAAACCTATGCAAATAACACATAAAAAGATCGCAGAGATGCTCATTGTCTGCTTGCCTTGTCATTTTGATCATGGGAAAGCTCTCGTATCATGTGCAAGGGGTACCCCATTGGCGGTTCTTAATGATACACATATACTTACAATGACAAGATCTTACTCGTGACTAAAGTTGAGTAGCATGAGGTTCGGTCTTCGTAAGTAAGGGGCATGAGATTTCGGTTTATAACTTGTCAAGCATATCCTCTTAGTTGTGTCACTTTAACCTTAATCACCTTCAAGATGCTTATGATAGGGGCAATGAGAGCTGAAAGCTCTAAGTACCATAATTTTTGGAAGCTCTTTATGAGACTTGAATCCCTACTTCCTTTTACAAAAGGCCTTTCTTCCACCATTATATTGAGTCTCCACCTTCTATCTTTATGCACCTACTTTGAGAGCATAGTGGCCATTCTTAGTTCTATGTGCATTGTCCCAAGACTAGTTGATTGATGCATAACTTGATATTGCTTGTTTTAAACTATTGTATCTAGTCACTCTTATGAACATTGAAGGTGTCCTATGCATTTATATTTGCTACTCTATTGAGGGACAAGCTGAATACTATTATGCTATGTTTTCTTTATGTGAAACAAACAAACGTCTTGCAAAACATTGTTATTCATGAATCTTTTGTTTGTGCCTTTTCATGTTGCATCATAGTTTCTTTTCTTATTGCTAGAACTTTGTCTTTCATGTTATGATTGAAGTACTATGATCCCAGCTATCAATGTTTTACAAATACTTTGATCAAGTTTATGATGGCGCATGTCACCTCAAAAATTATTCTTTCTTTTTCTCACTTACCTACTCGAGGACGAGCATGAGTTAAGCTTGGGGATGTTGATACATTGCAAATGTATCTATAATTTTTGATATTCCATGCTTAGTTTTATCCACTTTCTTGTGTTTTGTTCCAACTTTGGAGTAATTTTCATATGATTTCTTGGACTAACCTATTAACAAGAGCCACAGTGCCAGCTGCCTGTTTTCTGCTGTTTTTGGTTCCAGGAAAGTTAGAAAATGAATATTCTCGGAATTGGATGGGACAAAAGCCAAAGTGCCCATTTTCCGGAAGTCATCAAGTGCCAGAATACGAGACGGAGAGGGGCCAGGGGCCACCACACCACCTGGCCGCGCGGCCTAGCCTGGCCTGCGCTAGGGGGTGGTGAGGCTAGCCCTGGCACCCCCTCAGCCTCCCCTTCCGCCTATAAGATGCCATCGGGACGAAAACCCTAAGGACCCGATCAAAAATCCACGAAAGACTCTGTAGCCGCCGTCATATCCATCCCTAGACCGGGAGGGATCTGAAGCTCTTCCCGGCACCCTGCCTGAGAGGGTAATTCACCCTGGAGGCCTTCTTCATCATCATGCAAGCCCCTGATGTGATGCGTGAGTAGTTCATCTCTGGACTACGGGTCCATGTAGTAGCTAGATGGCTGGTTCTCCTCCTTTGTGCTATCATGTTTGGATCTTGTGAGCTCCGTTCATGATCAAGATCATCTCTTTGTAATTCCTACATGTTGTGTTTGCGGGGATCCGATGGATATTGAGGTGCTATTTTAGATTGATTATTGATTCTATCATGTCTTTGTTATTTGTGATCTTGCATGCTTTCCGTTGTTAGTAGCTATCTTGGACAAGTAGATTCTAGCAACTCCAAGAGTTAGTATTTATGCTCGATAGTGGGTTCATGCCTCTGGTAATCTGGGGAAGTGACAGAAATCTCTAAGGTACTAGATGTGCTGTTACTACTAGGGAGAAAACAACAATCCTTTGTTCATAGAACAATCGTATTGTTTACTTTACACGCAGTTCGTAAAACAATAATCTGTTGCTTGCAACTTAATACTGAAGGGGGTTCGAATGATAACCTGAAGGTGGATTATTAGTCATAGATGCAGTTGGATGGCGGTCTATGTATAATGTTGTAATGCCCAATCAAGTCTCAAAGGAGTCAAGATGATTAGTATATGCATGTATTTCTTTCTCGATGTTTGTCAATTGCCTCGCTGTAATTTGCCAACATGTTATCTATCTAAGGAGAGCCACCTCTAGTGAACTATGGATCCTGGTCCTTGTCTTTTATATTCAATCTACAAACTGTTTCATAACTAAGGGAAACTTGCTGCTGTGCTCATCATACCTTCCTCTTGGGGTTCCCAACGAGCTCTACATCAACCACACACCAGCACTTTTCTAGGCGCCGTGCATTGAGCCATCAAGAAGGCAGGGACATCATTTTGATGGTAATGAGTAGCACCTGGCAAACCCAATGGTGAGAAAAGGAATCGACATCAAGAACATATTGGATGAGCATGCCTTCCCTGAGCCAGGAAAGAAGCTAAATCCCTTGGAGCCGGGAAAGAAGCAGAAGGGAGATCTGCTTGAAGTATGGAAACGGAGGTTTATTTTCTAGGACTTGGAATATTGGCCGTTGCTTGAGATGCCTCATTGTCTCGACCTCATGCATATCACAAAGAATGCATGTGAGAGTTTGCTTGCTACACTTTTAACATGCTAGACAAGAAAAAAGATGGACCTAAGGCAAGGAGACATTTTATCTGGTTGAATATAAGGACATACCTTCACAGAGGTTGTGAGAAGGAAAAAACATCTAAGGGGAAAAAGTTAGCACCGACACTTGCCCTGCCTCTTGCTTCACTTTAATTCGGAATGAGCATGATAAAGTTTTCAAGTGCCTTCTTGGTATCAAAGTTAGTTCCGGTTACTGTGGGATCATAAAAAGATATCTAGACTTCAAGAAACAAAGGTTTAGAGGGATGAGGTCTCATGAGTGTCACATGATGATGACGTAGTTACTTCCAATTGCACTTAGAGGGGTAATGGAAAATCCAGTTTGTGAAACACTACTTGACTTCGGTAATATTTTCGACGTCACTCGAGAAAGTCGATCAGCCTAAAGCGTCTCGAAAGGCTAAGGGAAGATATCATTGTCGTACTTTGTGAGCTTGAGATCTACTTTCCTCCAGCATTCTTTGACGCTATGCTGCATCTCTTGGTCCATATTGTCGATTAGATCAAAGACTTGGGCCTGCTAATCTTGCTCTCAATGATGCCATTCGAAAGGATGAATGGGCACGTCAAGAATTTTGTCCGTAATAGGGCCCATCCGAATGGAAGCATCGTCCAGGGATATCTGACCGAGGAGTGCGTCTCATTTTGCAATAATTATATGAAAGTTGACACATCTCTTGGTCTGCCAGTTAATAAGCACTTTGGAAGGCTTATAGGAGTAGGTCATTCCACTTTGTGGACATTGATAAACCTAGCCGACGTATATATTTCAACGGAGCATACCTAGTTGTGCTACAACACTTAAGCATTATTTATCCTTGGTTGAATCACTACAAAATTTTGATCAAGAGTGCATTCAAACCAACTCATAAAAATAAGATGATCAATGATGACCAAGTCACTACAGAGAACAATGCCAAGTTCATGGCTTGGTTCAAAGAAAATCTTACGAATGAACCGTTGGCACTGGGTACTCAGAATGCAAAGCTCATATTTGCTTTAGCAAATGGCCCCGCATGCAACCTCGCAACCTATCAAGCATACAACATCAACAGGTACACATTCTATATAGAGAACAAAGACAAAACTAGTGATTACCAGAACTCGGGGATGACAATGATGTCTACGAACGAGAAAGGTACTGGTAAGACAAGATTATATGGCAGGATACAAGAGATTTGGGAACTAAATTACTCGGGATTATACAGGAAAACAATGTTTCGTGTTAGATGGGGAAAGCATGTCAAAGATGAACACCATTATTTCACTTCCATGGTCATACCTCCATCGACACAAAAACTCACCTCCCAAAATGAACCTTGGGTATTTGCTAAAGACGTGGACCAATGCTTATTCGTAACCTAAGTCATGTTATCATGAGAAGAGGCAAAAGGAAAATTGTTGGAATGGATGGAGTTGCCACAGACGAAGACTTTGATCAATATGGTCACACACAACAAGAAGAAGAAAATATAGATAATGGCCAACCATATGTTAGTAGAAGGATCAGAACTACCTTACCTACGCCGACCACAGCTAATGATCTTCCATTCAAAAGAAATAGTCACACTATGAAAATAAGATATGTCGGGATCCCTACCAAGAAGAGGAAGACTACTGAGAAGATTGTCAAACGCTGAACGAGAGATGATGATGATCTATTATTATATTTTATTATAGCTAGCAAGTCAGTATAATACACATTTTGTAGTACTATCGCGATATCTATGAATAAACGAATTAAGATGCATGTGCCTCTTTTGTAGTATAGACTATCATGATGAAATCATATTTTGTACTATCATGATGAAATCGCGAGTTGAACGAACGAATTAAGATGCCTTTTGTACTATCATGTTATTGAGATGCTTTTTACTTGAAATCCCACATAAAATATATATCACACATACTAGTGGCGTCCACGGGGAGTTGAGTGCTGCTACTAGAACCATTAGAGGCGTTCAACACAGTACGAACGCCACTACTAAAATCATAGTACCAACACCTTTATTATACGAATGCCGCTACTATAGCACAGTGGATATGATCTAAACATTGCTGATCCAGATCGAGCCATTTTCCCCACCTTGCCGATGTGTCCACCGACTCTTCTGCCCCACGCTACTGACCCCATCTGCACTGCCACCTCCCCCGAAGATGGTCCCGCGCCTCCACCAACCAGATCCCTGTCCGTGCCGCCACCTCCTCGACCCCCTCTGAGCTGCCACCTCCCTGACACCGTCCGCGCTGCCACCTCCCCAACCCCGTTCGTGCTAGACTGGGCGGTCCCGCCATCTCACCCAATGCTGGTTCTGCACCTCCATCGACCCGACCCCGTCCGCGTCACCACCTCCCCCGACGCTGGTCCCGTGTTGCCACCGCTCTGACCCCATTCGCTCGGACCGGGCGGTCCCGCCGATGCTAGTTCCGCGTCTCCACCTTCCTGTTCGTCCAGTGCTTGACCACGATGCCACCTCATCGACGCACCCCATCTCCCCGACACCTCTGCGGCCTCCCCGACGCCCTAAGCCACCACCTCGCTGATGCCTCCACCTCCATGATGCCCATGTTGGTGAGTTCGCCACCTCTCCACCCGACACTGGTGGGATTCCGGTGACCAAAAAGTGGCGGTGCCGCCAGTTTTTGGCATGTGAAGAGTATCTTATTTTATTGTAGGTGTAATATAAGAGCTTTTTCCCTAGAAGACCTAGGTTTAATCGAACCTCGAAAATCACTTCTAAAAGGTAATAAAAAAGGACATGTCTACAAGACTTTGTTTGTTCGTTTTACCTTAGTTGACCGGACCAATCTAGTTTACTTTATAATGGGTTTGAATCAATGGATGGACATAGGCCAGGGTTGAAGATCCACCTGCAGCTGCACATCAAATGGGATAAAATATAATAATAAGCATAGTCATGTATAATGTTTGTATGGAGATAATCTCTTGTGAGCAACAGATCCTAATATTCTAGAGCCCCTGTGATGCAGCGGGCATAGCAATAGACTTTTAATCCAACCGAGAGTACACCGAAGCCATGTGTTACAAACGATTATTAAGTGTAAAACACAGACCAAAGCTTTAAGTGGTGATGTTGTTGTTGATCCCGAATGCAGCACTAAGAAAAGACCGTACTACCCTTTCTATCACTGAGGTTCCTATGAGATCACCGCTAGCCAAGTATCTCACCTCATGCCTTTATCAATCTATGGGATCTTAGGTACCTACAAGTCCACAGATCGACACAAGAGACGAAGAAAAAATATACAAATCACAATTCCAAAAAAATACAATTCTCCCATGATCTAGATGCACATAATCACTGCGAGGTTTCTCCCCAACCCGCAGCCCGTGAAGCCTACTCACTCATAAAAAATAGATCGGAGATAGAAAACATCATACAAATACTTAGATTGAAATCAAATATTCTTACAATGGTCACCAAATCACAAGGAGATCTAAAGTACAAAGCAATGGCTATGGCTAGTGGATGGATGGATGGGGGAAGTGATGAACAATGGATGACCAATGGTGTGGATCTCCTTTGGTGAAGTTGTGATGCAATCTGAGAATAGCGGCCCTCTAGCTAGCAGTTGGAGCCTCAAAATATATACGCGTCTTCATAAAAGTTGTAGGGTTTGACGAGACGAAGTCGTCGCCACCTAGTACGGGTGGCCGATACGGGCGGACCGCGCCCGTACCAGTGGTCGTTAAGCGTGATGACGCCCTAGCATAGCTTCCCAATTACTTGGCTGTGTGTACTTCCTCCAAATCCTTCATTATGACTCCTTATTTCGCTTTAAAAGCCGTGATTTCCTACACAACATAAATCAAAGAAGGGATTTGCATATCTTTGAAATTATTAGTCACTACTGGCAAGAGTTGAGAGTTTCTTTGTCAATTGCTTGACCAAAAATAATGTTTAAACGCAGTGGAAGATGGCAAAAATCGGAGCCATCAACTTCCCCAAAGCTCAAGCCTTGACCGTCCTCGAGCAAGAAGAACCAAAAGAACTATAAGGAATTCAACGTTTAAACTTGAAACAACGAGAATAAGAGTTTACTTATAGTTGGTAGTCGTATGTTCTCAACACTTCATTCATTTGCGAAGCTTATCAAAGTTAGAGAGATGATAAGAATACTATACAAGCTTCGGTAAGTCAAAATAATCAAAGTAAAGTTTAATATAAGTATAAATAACTAGAAGTGTAGCAATCAAATCAATTCCTCTAATTAACTCTCAGCTTTCCAAGGAACACTAGGATGTTTAAATAGCATAATTGAGTAAGAGAGTTTCATGTCCCAAGTAGTATAACAATGAAGTGTCTTATTTACACCCACATCAATAAATCAAGTCTATCAAAAACACTTCTAATCCAATCATTGTATTTCAATAAAAATTCATAAAGTAGTAATGAGACCATGCCAAGGACTTGTTATGTGGATCCTCATAGATATATTTTTTCTTTCTTTCATTTTTCAAGGATCGATGTTTGTTTTTTTGCAAGAGTTTGCACAACCTTTGAGAGTACCAATACTTTTGCCCATACATTGACATGGATTCGACTCATGTCATCAACTCATAGCCGAAATCCGGGGTTATACCATAGATTGTTCAAAAGTTAGCGGAGTTGTTGGCATCCCAAAGGTGTGCTTTAGAGACATAGAACAAAGTTGTCTCCTTTCTCTTTCTCTTTTTTTGAGCTAGTACCACGGTTTGATCATCAAAGTTAGCTTTGGCATGCATCACAATTACCACTAGACTTTATTTCAATCAAACAACTCCTTTCATGAGTGTCGTCAAGACTGTCAAAATATCTATGGGGTTAAGTATAATCAAGGGTATACTCTCAATATAGTCATTCATCAAACAAGTCGTAAATTTCAGACTTTTCTTATTGTACTTGTTTGGTAATATTATTTCCAAGGCAAGACTCGGTTAACTAAAAGAACTAGAGCAAGAGCTTCAACAACTAATCATCATACCAATAAAAAAGCCTTACTCTAACCATATTAAATTACTTCCCACTAGCATGGCATCTTAGCAAATCAACCAACTAAGATAAACAACTCAAACTTCATAAGTGGGAGACATAGGACATACCTCTCATAAGTGACTTCATGATCCTCTTCCTTATAGGGATGTGTTCCTTCAAAACTCAAACATGATTACTCTCGTAATGATATTAAAGCAAAGAGGCAAAGTATGAATCCATGTTTATGACAAAAGGAAAAACAGAAAAATATTTTTGTAATTTTGAGGATAGGGATTAAAGAATAGAAAAGAACTTGTGACCAAGCAAGGGTTTAAGAAAACAAAAACAAAGGAAAAATAAAAATAAACTAAAAATCAAAGCAAATTAAAAAGCAAAGTGTTGGAACAAGCCAACACGAGTGTTTCAAAGCTCCCAAGGAGATGGAGTAAAACCTCGTTATTACACAAATAAATTTGCCGGGGGAACACATCCCCAAGCTCAGGCTTTTGCAAGCCCTTTTGTTGCTCATTGTGGTGGCAGTGGATAATCTCGCACGTTCCATTGGCTGCTCCAATCATGGAACTAGGTGGCGAGGCTTGAAGTGGCATCTCGAAGGTTGATGGAGAGGTTGTTCATGTTTTGAATATTTCCTTTGAGTGCATAAATGTCTTCATAGGTGGTGTAGTAGTTTGGTGGTTGCACATCTTGTTCGGGTCCTCCTTGTTCCACTTCATCATCTTCTCCTCGTCCCAGGGTATTTCTTGTTGGAGTAGATTAGCTTCAACCTGCGTGTCATAACGCAAATGTCCATCCTCGATAGGGAATAAACCATTAGGCAAAGGAGCTAGGATCAAGTGATCCGCTCTAGGTATATCGAAGAAATATCTACCATGATTTTTCGAAATCATACCACATGCTCTTAGAGTAGAAAGATCGAGATGGTTACTTCCAGTCAACGGTTGAATGTTACCTAGGTTGATGCAAAGTGCGCGTGCGAAAATAGTCACAACTCCTCCTCTGCATATGTGTCCTCGATATTGAAGATCCTGGTGTTAAGGTAAAACACAAGTAGAGCGCCCAAATTTGGCGTTAAGTTACAATTGATAAGAGTAGCTTTTGCGAGGATCAACATGTCCTCCTCATTAACTTGAGTAAACTCACTATGTGCCTGCAATGTGTTAGTAATCACATAGAATAAATATCGAATAGCAGGATGATCAATTTGGTTCCCCTTGGGTGTGTTTCCACGAATTCTCATCAAATTAAAGTATTGTGAAGGGGAAGGATATAAAACAAAAGTAGTTGTGCATATGTCGATGGTGTTGTTGGTAAACCCAAAGCATTGAGCCCATTGGCTGAGTGTCAAAGTGTACTCACAGTTCATACGGAATTTGATTCGATTAACTCCTGTCCTTTGTTCCTCGGAACAACCATAAGGATTGATGGCCCAAAACATATCGAGCTCGTTGGGGAACCCCAAGAGGAAGGTATGATGAGCACAGCAGCAAGTTTTCCCTCAGTTATGAAACCAAGGTTATCAATCTAGTAGGAGCAAGGAAACACCCCAAAGGTGTTGCTAGCTGAACTTTGGTTGGGCGCACTACCGGTGCCAGCAGCAACGTGGAGACCTGCACAACACAACCACATAACTCTGTCCCAACTTGCGATGAGGTTGTCAATCTCACCGGTTTTGCTGAAAACAAAGGATTAAACGTATCGAGTGAAAGAAAGTAATAGTTTGCAGAAAGTAAACACAAAGCAGTAAACAGTTGATTGTAGATTGATGGTAAAAGAAAGGACCGGGGTCCATAGTTCACTAGTGGTGGCTCTCCTTAAGATAGATGACATGTTGGGTGAACAAATTACAGCGGGGCATTGACAAACATCGAGAAAGCAATCATGCATATACTACTCATCTTGACTCCTTTGAGACTTGATTGGGGATTACAACATTATACATAGACCGCCATCCAACTGCATCTATGACTAATAATCCACCTTCAGGTTATCATCCAAACCCCCTCCAGTATTAAGTTAAAGCAACGGATAATTACATTACGCATTGCGTGTAAAGTAAACAATATGATTGTTCCATGAACAAAAGATTGTTGTTTTCTCCCTAGTAGCAACAACACATCTAGTACCTTAGAGATTTATGTCACTTCCCCAGATTACTAGAGGCATGAACCCACTATCGAGCATAAATACTAACTCTTGGAGTTGCTAGCATCTACTTGGCCAAGATAACTACTAACAACGGAAAGCATGCAAGATCACAAATAACAAAGTCATGATATAATCAATAATCAATCTAAAATAGCACCTCAATATCCATCGGATCCCCGCAAACACAACATGTAGGAATTACAAAGAGATGATCTTGATCATGAACGGAGCTCACAAGATCCAAACATGATAGCACAAAGGAGGAGAACCAGCCATCTAGCTACTACATGGACCCGTAGTCCAGAGATGAACTACTCACGCATCACATCAGGGGCTTGCATGATGATGAAGAAGGCCTCTAGGGTGAATTACCCTCTCAGGCAGGGTGTCGGGAAGAGCTTCAGATCCCTCCCGACTTAGGGATGGAGATGACGGCGGCTACAGACTCTTTCGTGGAATTTTGATCTGTTCCTTAGGGCTTCTGTATAGGAGGCAATATATAGGCGCAAGGAGAGGCCGAGGGGGTGCCTGGGGCGGCCAGACCACCCCCTGGCGCGGGCCAGGCCTGGCCACGCAGCCAGGTGGTGTGGCCGAGCCCCAACCCCTCTCCCTCTCGTATTCTGGCTCCTGGTGTCCCTCAGTGAAAAACTGACTTTGGCTTTTGTCCCGTCCAATTCCAAGAATCTTCATTTTCTGACTTTCCTGGAACCAAAAATAGCAGAAAATAGGCAGCTGGCACTATGGCTCTTGTTAATAGGTTAGTACAAGAAATCATATGAAAAGTACTCCAAAGTGTGGACAAAACATAAGAAAGTAGATAAAACCAAGCATGGAACATCAAAAATTATGGATACGTTAGCAACGTATCAAGGATCCACCGTGTGCGTCAAGGTGCTGAAGAACTCAACAATCAAGTAGCGATACGTCGCAACATCTTGAAAAAAAAATTGTACAAACCAACATTGTTGCAAAGTAAATCGAAATCAGCATGAATGACAAGTTGGTTCAGGATATAAGGTCACAACCACTTGGTGGACTTGATCTCTCGAATCGTGAGACGATTGAAATGGCTCAGTTGGAACTCCTCGGTGAACTCGATACCAAGTGACTCGGGGGTTAACTTATCAAAGGGTGGTGCAGAGGATTGTGCAGCCATCTCACGTGTATGACTCCTCGTGTTCATCTAATAAATAAAACAAGACAAAGTAAATAAAGATTGCTAATAATTTTTTTGGTCCAATAGAAACATAGCATAAGTGATTCTCTACACTAACTACAAAAGAAACTCCTCTAAAAATAATGCTAAGCATACTCAATATCATGATTGAATCAAGAACAAGACCTATGTCTAGATTGACAATGATGAATGATTGAGTGAAGCTTTTTCACAAATAAGTTGAGGATCAGAGGAGAATCATACCTTAGATCGAATGAGTGCAAAGAATCGAAGAAAGATTAAGTAAATTTGTAGATCCAATGAGGTGGTTTGGAGTTTGGAGGAAGAAGAAAGAGAAAAATTGATTTGGGGATTTTTAGGTTACCTCCTCGGGGTGCTTCTGGCGGCCACCTATGTGGTACGGGCGGGCGATACGGCCGGAGCCCGCCCATACCGAGTGACTTACCTTGGGGCAATGACTGCTCCCAGGCGGTTCACTCGGTACGGGCGCACGCACCCGTACTACTGGTTGTTAACTATACGGTGACTTTGGTTGAAGTCTGATATTTGCTCGGGGATACGGTAGGGGCGCGTCCGATCGTACTAGTGGTCATTATCGATACTAGTGCCTTCAGCAAACATCAATTTTTTTATCTCCCTTTGGCTTGATGTTGTACGGGTGCACGGTACGGTCCACTCCGGCTGTACTAGTGGTCATTAAGAACACTGTGAACTACAAAACTTAAGGAATTTGATTAGTAGCTCTGTGCGCCTTTGCACATCTTATCAAAAGGTTAGATAGTAGCAAAAACACTAAGTAATGATCCAGCAATACTTCTTAGGCCATGTGTTAGTAAAATAAAATATAGAGGATTACCTTATTACTTTTCCTCTCTCCATAGGTCTTCTTGAACACTCTTTATTAAACCAAAAACAAAAACAAAAACAAAACTAACACAATCGAAAATAAATAAATAAAGAAATTTATTTTACATGGGTTGCCTCCCATGAAGCGCTTGTAGTTAAGGTCAATTAGCTTGACCTCGATGGCAATCACTTAGGTTTGTGAAGTGGAACACCCACTCCAAAGTAATTTGCTTTCAAAGTAATTACACCATCATCATCATTAGGCTTGGCCTTCTTCCTAAGGAAGTGGACTACAAAAGGATCTCTAGATGGTGGCCCTATTCTCACATTCCCTTCATGTAAATTAATCAAAGCTTTAATAGTTCTTAGGAATGGCCTACCTAGAATTATAGGAGCTATGGGATCTTCAGGCATGTCCACAATAGCAAAGATCAATAAGAGCGGGACTACCTTTAATTTCAACAACTATATTTTCTTTTATCCCAACAACTTGTTTATAAGTTGAATCGGTTAGATGGAGTCTCAATTCAGTTAGAAAAATTGCCCCAAGTTTAACTTATCGAATAGGATTTTGGAAATCGTTGAGACACTTGCACCAAGATCACAAATTGCGGATATCTCATTAACTCCCAACTTAATTTTAATAGTGGGCTCAAATATATCATCTAGCTTAGCTGGAAGCTTATTATCTAGGATTTTATACTCCATCTCTAAATCACAAACCTTAGATGCTACTTGTTGTAGAAATTGTTGGTACATAGCATCATTACCTTGTTCTATACCTGGATTCTTAACTGCGATCATCTTCAATAGATCTTCCATGGTATATTCCGGTGTTGGCGTGTTGCTACAATCCAACTCTTTAGGTCTTTCTTCATTGGTTACCACCCTCATCATCTTGAGGTCTTCTACCAGATTTGGCTCGCGTTTTCCAGCAAATTTTGCTAATATGAGAGCTTGGCTCTCGGCTAACTTACCCAGCTGAGCCCTGTGGTCTTTATTCTTTCCTGCAGAGCATGCACATAATTTCTAATTACAACGACCTGGTTAGATAATCTTCCTATGCTACCTTCATGGTTCTCCGTAATCTTAATAAGCATATTATTTTGCTTGGTTTGAGCTTGTATAAATGTTCTAACGGTTTGCTCAAACGGCAGATTGCCATGATTTGCTCCATTAGTATTATCATAATTATTATAAGGAGTTCCTGTAGGATTAGCATGATATTTTTGAACATTGGAAGCATAATTATTTTTCCATGCAGGATTAAAAGGCGTGCGAGCTATAAAATTAACATCATTAACATTGGTGGTGATAGCATTAACTTGGGTATCTTCCTTACACTTTACTAAGCTAAGTAACTCATCTACCTTAGATGTAAGCTCTTCATTATTTACCTCAATAATTGAACTTACTCTCTTCGAGTTTCTTTCCACATTCCATTGGGCATGGTTATTTTGCGTATCATCAAGTAATTTCTTTGCAACACTCACTTGCTTTCCCATGATCGTTCCTCCGGAGCAGTATCTAGCATAGACTTACACATTGGGTTAAGACATAAAACAAATGTAATATAACCACTCTTCCATCCCATGACTAGGACAGTTCATTACGACTTCTTTCATCCTTTCCCACGCAAGCACTAGTGGCACACGGTCTTCTTGTCTAAATCTTGTAATGTTGGATCTTAACTGCATAGTCTTAGCTGGGGAAAATTTAGTCATAAATAAATTAGTACATTCCTCCCAAGATTTAATAGTGCCCTTTGGTAGAGCTAGCAACCAATCCTTAGACTTTCCTCTAAGAGAGAAAGGAAATAATCTTAGCTTAAACGCATTTGGATCTACATCCTTAATTGTCGTGGTGGTGTCACGGCAGATGCCATGGATAGGCTAAAGGTGGGGACAAGATGCACTAGAGGAATCCAGGGAGGGATAGTGTGGTGATTCCACACACAGATGTATGTATTCGATTTACTCCCAATGTTTACAAGTGCTCCTTGAGACGTATTAGGGAGAGGAGGAAGAAGGAACTCTCTTACTCTCTCCACTAGCTAGACCTCAGGAACATACTAGTAAAACTCAACCAACTAGAGATCCACCAGCCCCTTCTTCAGATGCCCTAGCCCTCCTTATATAGGGGTGTCTAGGTCTCCAATTAGGGCATACATGGAGGCATATTCCAAGGAATATGCCTCTTCCCAAAATAGCAAACCGACCGGGTCACTTTTCCCTAGCGTAAGCCATGCAGAGGCTATGTGAGCCTCTGCGGCGCCAGCGTCATCCGACACAGGCATCGTCACCCTTGTCAGCCACGCCTCGGTGGTCCTGGCCTCTGTCTTCTTCGCTCATGCTCTGCGTACAGTGGCCACATTTTGACCAGCGAGATACCTTCCTTCTCTTACAAGCTTGATATAACCCGGATCGTGCCCGGTTGATCCAGCCACACCGGGTACCTGCATACAAGTTACATAAATCTTACCTGCATACGACATAAGTCGGTCGGGACTCAGTTAGGTGGACATCCTCCGGTCCGAGTTACTCCGTGATTCGGCCTGCCTTGTGGTGACTCGGCCATCACTTGCTTTGACCTTGTCGTACCTCGGCTAACTCAGCCATTATACCCCGGTGTGACCCTACCCGAGGGTATCCCCCTAACATTAATACGCATCATGTCGCATATTTCAGAAAAAGAATTTAAGTGCAATCTCGAATCTTTAGTGGATGAACCCCCAAATTGGTTTTGTTGAACCAAAATTAGAAGGTTAGGCTTTATCTCATATATTTCCGCATCAATTGTTGGCTGAGTGATGGGTGCACGCATAAAATCATCAGCGGGAGTAGCATACTCCCCTAATCTCTTTGGAGCCATGACTCTTATCTTTTTGGTAATTTTTGAGTAATGAAAACAAATAAAAAGTAAGTAATTTTTTTGGGTTTTCAAATAGATAACAAGAAAGTAAACTAATAACAAGAATTAAACTACAACTAATAATAAAACTAAAAACAAGGTCTCTAATGACCTCACCAGGATAACGAAATTTCTTCCCCGACAACGGCGCCAGAAAGAGGGTTGATACCTTCGGTCCGGATTCACGGATGAGGTATAGTAGATTATTTCCCTAGAATACCTAGGTTTAATCGAACCTCGGAAAGCACTTCTAAAAGGTAATAAAAAAGGACACGTCTACAAGACTTTGTTTGCTCGTTTTACCTTAGCTGACCGGACTAATCTAGTTTACTCTATAATGGGATAAATGATAATAATAAGCATAGTCATGTATAATGTTTGTATGGAGATAATCTCTTGTGGGAAACACATCCTAATTTTCTAGAGCCCCCATGATGTAGCGTGCATAGCAATAGACTTTTAATCCAACTGAGAGTACACCACAGACACGGGTTACAAACAATTATTAAGTGTAAACCGCTGATCAAAGCTTTAAGTGGTGATGTTGTTGTTGATCCTGAATGGGGCACTAAGCAAAGACCGTACTACCCTTTTTGTCACTGTGGTTCCTATGATATTGCTGCTAGCCAAGTATCTCACCTCAAGCCATTATCAATCTATGGGATCTTGGGTACCTACAAGTCCACAGATCGAGACAAGAGATGAAGAAACAAAAGATACAAATCACAATTCCAAAAAAAATACAATTCTCCCATGATCTAGATGCACATAATCGCTACGAGGTTTCCCCCCAACCAGCAACCCGTGAGGACTACTCACTCATAACAAATAAGTCAAAGATAGAAAACATCATACAAATACTTAGATTGAAATCAAATATTCTTACAATGGTCGCCAAATCACAAGGATATCTAAAGTACAAAGCAATGGCTATGGCTAGTGGATGGATGGATGGGGGAAGTGATGAACAATGGTTGAACAATAGTGTGGATCTCCTTTGGTGGTGTTGTGATGCAATCTAAGAATGGCGGCCCTCTGGACGGCCACTTGAGCCTCAAAATATATAGGCGTCTTCATGAAAGTTGTAGGGTTTGACGAGACGAAGCCATCACTACCTTGTACGGGCAGGGGGTACAGGCGGACCGCGCCCGTAGCATTGGTCATTAAGCGTGTGACGCCCTAGCATAGCTTCCCAATTACTTGGTCGTGTGTACTTCCTCAAAATCCTTCATTACGACTCCTTATTTTGCTTTAAAAGTCGTGATTTCATGCACAACATAAATCAAAGAAGGGATTTGCATATATTTGCAATTATTAGTCATTAGTGGCAAGATTTGAGAGTTTGTTTGGCAATTTCTTGACCAAAAACAATGTTTAAACAAAGTGGAAGATGACAAAAATCAGAGCCATCACTATATTCTTACAAAAATTGTCTATGCAACTTTATATTTAGATCAATGATGGCCAAGAAAAAATGGTATCCGATATGTCGAGGAGAGGTTCTGGGATTCTACAATTCATTGGGTGAATGTAGTAAACAAGTTGTAGGCTATCCCAGCAACTCCTTCAAAGGGTTTCCAACAAAAGAGATGGTGGAGGAGGAGTACTTCAACTCCCTTAAGCCGGAGGAAAATAGAAGAAACTATGAAGTTGAAAAGTAAGAGGCCGGGTCTACTAGCTTCAAGAACTACATAATTCTCGTCCAATCTATCGTTATTGTGTACTTGTTCATCTTCTATGTTATGTGATAGCATCTTCTATGGTCATCTTGTAAGTAGTTGAAACCATCTTCTATGTAGCCATGCATTAGTTGATCCAATTAATTCTTATGTAAGACAATTTTCATTGTGTTATGAATGAGATGAACTAACTAGCTCTATTGACTGAGATGTTGTAGTTAAATATTTTGATTGTGACCTCGAAATATTTGAATGTGGTAGCGGCAGCGAATTTAATTTTTTTACCCTAAAATAATTAGTCGCGGCGTTCGATAATAAGGAAACACCGCCAGAAATTACAACACTAGTGGCACTCAGCATCAACGCCACCATTATGTTGATAGTAAAAGCGTGTATGCTGAACACCGGTAGAGATCGAACGCCACTAGTAGTTACATAGTCGTGGCGTTGATTTGAACGCACTACTACGGTTTCTACTGGTGGCGTTCGATGGAGACACCACCACTAGGACCTACCAGTGGCACGAGGTTAGTGGCGTGCGATTTAAACGCCACAAACCCCCTTTTCCGAATGTCGCTACTAGGCCTATTTTGACTAGTGATGAACTCAACCAACTTCAAGAAGAAAAATGATAAGAAGAAAGGCTCTTGGCATGTATGTGGCGATCCTGATCATTGGCCTCCTAGCTGCCCTAATTGCTTTGACAAGCATCAACATGGGAACAACGGCAAGACCGCTAATATTGTGATTAGCGACACTGAGATGAAGGACCTTGGGTATGGTATTTTAACTACTATCTGTTTAGTATATAATTCTCCTAAATGGTGGATAGACACAGACTCTAATACACATGTATGTTTTGATGTTTCCATGTTTTCTTCTTATAAAGTCTCAAGGACTTCTTCCATGATGATGGGAAATAGCTCACATGCTTATGTTCATGCTGTTGGTATGGTAAATTTGAAGTTTACTTTGGGGAAGACCGTACAGCTGAAGAATGTGCAGCACATTCCCTCAACCAATAAGAATCTCGCATGCGGGTTACTTTTATGTCGAGATGGTTTTAAGATGGTGTTTGAATCCAATAAAGTTGTAATCTTTAAGTACCTACAATTTGTTGGAAAATGTTATGAGTGCGGAGGTCTGGTTTACCTATATTTTTCAGACTCATGTACTAAAGTTATTAATCATGTTTGCGATGATAATGATTCCAATATTTGGCATTCACGACTCTATCATATTAACTTTGTTTGCATGATGCGGCTAGCCTATATGAGTTCAATTCTGAAATTCACTACTGTCGAAGGTTCTAAGTGCCAAGTTTGTGTTGAAGCAAAGCAATCCCACAAGTCTCATATAGGTGCGAAACCGAGAAACTTAGCACCGCTGGACCTTATACATTCAGATCTATGTGAGATGAATGGAATTTTGATAGAATGTGCAAAAAGATACTTCATGACGATACTGCTACGTTTATCTTCTAAAATCTAAAGATGAAGCTTTGAACTACTTCAAAATCTATAAAGATGAAGCATAAAACCAACTTGATCTTAAAATCAAGCGGCTAAGGTCGGATCGTGGTGGAGAGGACTTTTCAAATGAAATTGATTTATTCTGTACAGAACATGGTATTATACATGAGAGGATGCATCCCTACTCACCTCAGACATGGGGTGGACAAAAGAAAGAACTACACTCTAACTGATTTGCTTAACACCATGTTAGATACATCAGGTCTTTCCAAGGAATGGAATGGGGAGGCGCTAATAATTGCATGTCATGTCCTAAATTGTGTTCCCATAAAGGATAAAAATATGACTCCATTTGAGGAATGGGAGAAGAAAAGGCTTAAACTCTCTTACTTACGAACTTGAGGATGTTTGGTGAAAGTCAATATTCCAATACCCAAGAAGCGAAAGCTTGGACCAAAAATCGTGGATTGTGTTTTTCTAGGATATGATTTTCATAGCATTGGATATAGATTTTTTATAGTAAAATCTGAGATATCCGACATGCATGTTGGTACAATTATGGAGTCGAATGATGCGAATTTCTTTGAGGACATCTTTTCCATGAAAGGTATATCTAGCTCATAAAATCAGGAGATGACTAGTTCACCTAGTCAGGAATTTGTTCTAACTCCTAAACCCATTATGCCGATAGAACACTATGATGATCCTGTGGAGAATGACAGTGAAGCTCCCAAAAGGAGCAAGAGACAAAGGACTGTAAAGTCATTTGGTGATGATTTGTAACACCCTCAAATCGGCCCTATGCAAGTTTTAGCGATTCCCGCCAAACCCGCATAGAAACGATTCAAGGACGCCCACCAGGCACTTTCGTGCGGGTGGAAAATGAAGTAATACCATTACACATCAGTCCTCGATGGGACCCACAGACAGATTTATATACATCAATGACTCCATGAGTCAAGAATACAGATATACAATACAAAGATCCAAATCACCTTGAAACGATAGAGCGTCCGACTACGGTCAAGATGCAAATGGGGCTAAGAGCCCTGAAGAATAACCAATGGCGTCCATAACCCTGCCCAAGCCAAGCCGGAAGGGTAACCCTGCTAACGACGACGACCTCAAACCTGCTAAACAAAAGGGGTGCCGACAAAGGGCAAAGCAAAAGAGGAGCGTCAGTACTGAGGCCAGTGCACGGCGAGGCTAGAATTCGGCGGCTCTCGCCTACATAGGTATGGTGGACTGAAGCGGCAGCACATCGGCACTAAACAACCTATAGAGAGTCGATACAACTGACGGTTAATAGAGAGGGATAAGAAAGACCTATTCGGATCCAACCTGGTAATAACACCAAACATACCCATTCTGGTATTCCCCCTCGAGACCAAACGAGGAAGTCAAACCGAGGAACTCACACCGTGGGCAGTTTTATTCATTCGATTATAGTTGAAGCACTTACTAGTCAGATGTAATTAGCACGAGTCATCCTAATAGCATAAGTAGTGGGCAGTTTTAGTTAACATTACGTTGTAGTTGGAACATTTACTAGTCAGATATGATTGTCCTGAGGAATCCCAAAACCCAGCAGTGGTTGGCACTTTTATCACATTCCATTGGAGTTGCAATACTTTCTAGGCATATATAACAAAACAACCCATATCCAGCAGTTGTTGGCATTTTTAATGTCCATTCCGTTATAGTTGAATCTGATTAATAGTCATGTATTAAGTCAAGTTTATAACACTACTTTTGTTATGCTTGTCTATGATCGAGATACTGTGCTCCAAGTCGTCCATAACCGCGGACACGGCTTTTAGAAAGTTTTACCCCGCAGGGGTGCACGAATAGCAACACACACTCGATCAACCTCGAAAAAACCAACTCAAACCCAACGAGGCTTTCACAACAAAGCAATCACAGGATTCATAAATATTTTAGGGGGCCACCCCACTAAGCTCCCGCAACGAAGTTGGCCGGCTCCGGAACAGACCCAGGGTTTGCGACGACGGCTGTATAGGACTGGGAACCCGAAAGTGTGACTGGGCTTGTCGATACCGCGAAAACGTGGCGCGATCCAAAACAGTACAGGTGCTCCACGCACAATCTTAAATAAAGCAGTAACATGGCATAAGTACAGGATAGTAATAAAGCCCCAAACTACTTTGTGGCCCCAAGAAATAGAAATGAATCAAGCTCTGGCTCAGGGGGGTCCATAACGCCTCCCGGATGTGGATAGTGCGAATAGTCAAGGAACATGTATCAAGTACTCGGGGTCCTACAGGACACAAGTGGGCATAAAAACCAAATAGCATATATTGCCCACCGGTGCCTCTTTCATTAGTTGTCCCAACAATTTAATAGTTGTATTAAAGGCATGATCATCTCCACCATAAACATCTGCCAGCATACCAACAACTATGGTACTCGACAACACGAGATCGCACCTGAGCAAGCAACTACGAATCGCAAGGCCAGCTATCTACCAAACAACAGGTATTAGGAGGTGTCCATGGCAATATAGAGGTTGCGCGGGATATAACTGGTGCACGGAAACTAAAGCATCGCGACACGGATAGCAATAGATCAACATGAGGAAATAAAGACTATAAATGCAAAATAGGTAGAAGGGGGAGAGATGCTCTCCTGGGAAACACTGCCGAAGGATCATATCCGGAGAACTTGTCAGTACTCGCATCAACTCATCGGCCTAATCCGCGAAGAAGCAAACACTAGAAGAAACACCGAATGCAATATTTAATACTACGGTAGAAGATCCAGCATGCTTATGATATGATGCAGATGTGGTGCAATTAGGCAGGATTAAGCGGAACCGGGGTCCCGGCAATTAATTACACGGTTCAAGTTATTTATCTACCCCGCAAATTAAATGTTGGATTAACAAGGCGAAACAGGGCATCGGTTCGCTACACAAATTTAAATGGAGTCCGGGATAAGACAAAGATATCCCGCATAAACACTCCACATTTAATCATGCGGTGAATCGGCATAATGCCCCCAACCCACATGATATGCATGTGAGATGAACAATTAATATGCAACAAGTTTTATATATAGCATTTATAAAATAGGGGCTCGGGAAAAGGGTTCACACATCGGGGTTCGGAAGATCTTGGTTCCGGGGGGTTCGGAATTCGACAGGGTTTGACGGGGGAAACGGTTCGACGGGATCGGTCTCAGACAACGGAAGGAGAGCTTGGCGTTCCGGGAAGAAGGACTTGGTTTCGCGTCGGGGGCACATCGGATTCGCCCTGGTTGGTGTCGATCTTGTCGTCGCGAAGATCTTTTCGGGTCCACGTATCGGGTCGGTCTTGGCGTTCGGGATGAAGAACTTGGCGTTCCGGTGGCGATCTTGGTGGTCTTCGGATCCGGGTCTCGCATCCGGGAAGGAGTACTTGCGGTTTCCCCGTGAAGGCGATCTTGACGCTCGGTGCCCGTGAAGTAGATCTTGTCATTCCGTGTATATGATCTTCGAGTTCATCATTATCTCCTTCGGGCTCCGGCCTTGTGTGTCGATGTTGATCTTAAGTTGGTACAACGGTCTTGGGGATATCTGGGCGTTGTTGTCAGTTTTCTTCCTGTAGCCGATCAAATGTGTGTTCTGGCTTGGAGGGTAGCCAGCGGCGAATGACGACACCAAAAACAGCCCGGGAAGCACACGCATGGTCTAGAGAGCGAAGTGCATATGTGGTTCCGATGGGGTTCTTGTCCTTGGCCAACAAAGAGACATGCATAGGTAGGTAAGTTCACATGTGCGCCACGAGGAAGCATGTTCCGGTCGGGAATATGGTCGAGCATCTTGTTGTCATGCTACAGCGGAAAAGATGGCTTGACGAGGACAACCAGCAGTAAGGGGACATGCGTCTAGCAGCATGAGGGCCACCAACCGAAGGAGCTCAGGCGGCGAGACACACACCAGCCAGAGGCATGTCCATGGAGGGAGTCCAACGGGTGCTCGCAGAAACAGGAACGACGAGGTGGTGCTGCATGCGGAGGCCTGGGTCGGGGATGAGGTTGGCATGGACGCGGCCTGCAGGAGCTCGAGGAGGTGCACGGCAGCGACAAGAACGCACCGCCGGCGGCGACCTGCGCGTGCCCGACGCAGAGGCGGGCGCGACCAGAGCAGGGGAAGGAGGACGCAGTAGGGCTCGTGGATGGAGTGGCTCGGGGGGATAGGGCGGACGTCGCCGGGCGGCGGGGTGGAGAGGCGCGGCGAGGCTCGGGTGGAGGCGAGGAACGACGGCGATGGGGTCACGACAGGGTCAACCTCGACCGGACCGACGGGGAGGGCCCCTGGCCTGAGTCGAGCCCGAGGAGCTCGCCGATGACAGCGGTGACGGCCGCAGACGAGACGGGGGAAGGCGGTCGCGAGCGTGGCGAGGTGCACGTGGGGCT
The DNA here is from genome assembly GCA_910589775.1 of Avena eriantha. Taxonomy (NCBI): domain Eukaryota; kingdom Viridiplantae; phylum Streptophyta; class Magnoliopsida; order Poales; family Poaceae; genus Avena; species Avena eriantha. Next base: position 300,346,278 of record OU342743.1, read on the forward strand.
GTGGCCGGAGGAGGAGGATCTTGGCCGATGCGCCGGGGAAGAACGGCGGCTGCAGCGGCGGGTCGAGCCGGAGAGGAAGAGGACGAGGCGGCGGCAGGCTAGACCTCGAGGAGAGGCAGGGGTTGGCGTGGGAGGAGAGCCGACGGTGGCGCGGAGCTCGGTGGCGGTAGCGGCCGGAGAAGAACGGCCGCGGGGCGCACGCTGCGTGGTGAGGAAGGCGGCGGTAGGCGCGGTGGGAAGGAGGAACGAGGGAGAGAGAGGCAGGGGAAAGCGGGGTAGGTGGGCGTCGGGGACGGGCCTCTTTAGTGGGTGAGGCCCGGGGCGGGGATCGAGGCTGTCGGGGTGGACAGAATGGTGGACCAGGCGGCGGTAGGTGGGGACTAGGGAGCGTGCCCAGGTGGTGGCGTGGGCACGCGTTACGAGGAGCGGGAGGGCTCAGCCGCACGGCTGGTGCGCCTGGGGATGGGGCCAGGTGGATGAGGTGGCGAGCACCGATTGGTGCAGGTGATGTGGAGGTATGGGAAGTGCGCCCAGGTGGAAGGTGTGGGCGGGATTTGGGCAGGTGTGGTGGGGACCAGGGGCAGGCGGGCCAGGGGAAGGTTGGCAGGGGCGCAGGTGGCATGTGCGCGCGGGGTGTGGCCATCGCGCTGTGTGCGTGCGTGTGTGGGTGGTGTGTGTGCGTGGGTTGGGGAGGGATTAGGGTGAGGGGAGAGAGGGTTAGGGTTAGGTGGGTTGGGTTTAGACTAGGATTTGGTTTTCCTGGTTTTTATTGGGGGTGGCCGGCTGGGTCGGATCGGCCCGGCGGGCTGCCCCTAAAAATAATATAAAATTTTATTTGTTTAAAACGGGACGTTTGAAATCTGTTTGAAGACGAAACATAATAATCCGAAGATCTGGTTTTAATTTGAATAAAGATAGGAATATTTAGAAAACAAAACTAGGCGTTTTGAAATAGTTTAGACAAAAACCATGCATGATGATGATGATGCTCAAATGCAATGTGGCATGATGACATGAGCATGCGGTCATGATGATGCAATGCACAAAGACACCGCGATTTTCTAGTAGTGGTTTTGGCGGGATGCCACAATTCGACACCACTAACAATGGATCTCGCCCTCGAGATCCGCCTCATGGTACCGGGAAGAAGGTCGGCGATCTGAATCTTCTCGCTTCGTGCAGAACCTCGCGACACCACTAACAAGAGGTCGTTGTCCGTGATCGTCGAGAGAACACTCCGGGAACAAAGGGCGAAGGTAAAGGTATCCACAAATAAAGCCACCTCTAACTTCGATAGAAAGAGAGAACCGATGCATTCTCATCCACTTCAAGGTACAAGAGCAAATAGAATGAGTAGACAGTATGGGGCCAATCCATCATGCACCCAAACTATTTCTCCGCACAATCAGTAGAAAAGCGTGCAACCATTCTCGATATCAGACTGAATATTTACAATCGAGGTTTGGAACAAAGGGGTGATGCAGGCTCTGCATCGAATCTGGCGTAGAGGATGTTGTCGCGTCGGAAAAAACGCCGGAAAGTACGAGCAAGAACAAAGAGATGTACAACAGATGAAGGATTCCTTAGATAGCGCGAAGACCGGATGTAGAAGCACCGTTACTAAAGGAGGAAGCGAAACCCTGAAGGTATGACAGAAACCCAACCACGAGAATTCCTAGACTAGAAGAAGGTAAGAGAGCAGATCCAAAACATGCAGAGGTAAGAGGAGAACAACAGAGGGGTAAGGAGTAAAAGCAGACCTAATCAGATCTATCCAACCGATTTTGCAAAATAGTTTTGACACTCTACTTCGGCCATTAGCTAGGTTATCCTACAGGCTGGACTTGTGAGGTATCGCAACTGCTGAGCTCTGATACCACTCTGAACACCCTCAAATCGGCCCTATGCAAGTTTTAGCGATTCCCGCCAAACCCGCATAGAAACGATTCAAGGACGCCCACCAGGCACTTTCGTGCGGGTGGAAAACGAAGTAATACCATTACACATCAGTCCTCGATGGGACCCACAGACAGATTTATATACATCAACGACTCCATGAGTCAAGAATACAGATATACAATACAAAGATCCAAATCACCTTGAAACGATAGAGCGTCCGACTACGGTCAAGATGCAAATGGGGCTAAGAGCCCTGAAGAATAACCAATGGCGTCCATAACGCTGCCCAGGCCAAGCCGGAAGGGTAACCCTGCTAACGACGACGACCTCAAACCTGCTAAACAAAAGGGGTGCCGACAAAGGGCAAAGGAAAAGAGGAGCGTCAGTACTGAGGCCAGTACACGGCGAGGCTAGAATTCGGCGGCTCTCGCCTACATAGGTATGGTGGGCTGAAGCGGCAGCACACCGGCACTAAACAACCTATAGAGACTCGATACAACTGACGGTTAACAGAGAGGGATAAGAAAGACCTATTCGGATCCAACCTGGTAATAACACCAAACATACCCATCCTGGTATTCCCCCTCGAGACCAAACGAGGAAGTCAAACCGAGGAACTCACACCGTGGGCAGTTTTATTCATTGGATTATAGTTGAAGCACTTACTAGTCAGATGTAATTAGCACGAGTCATCCTAATAGCATAAGTAGTGGGCAGTTTTAGTTAACATTCCGTTGTAGTTGGAACATTTACTAGTCAGATATGATTGTCCTGAGGAATCCCAACACCCAGCAGTGGTTGGCACTTTTATCACATTCCATTGGAGTTGCAATACTTTCTAGGCATATATAACAAAACAACCCATATCCAGCAGTTGTTGGCATTTTTAATGTCCATTCCGTTATAGTTGAATCTGATTACTAGTCATGTATTAAGTCAAGTTTATAACACTATTTTAGTTATGCTTGTCTATGATCGAGATACTGTGCTCCAAGTCATCCATAACCGCGGACACGGCTTTTAGAAAGTTTTACCCTGCAGGGGTGCACAAATAGCAACACACACTCGATCAACCTCGAAAAAACCAACTCAAACCCAACGAGGCTTTCACAACAAAGCAATCACAGGATTCATAAATATTTCAGGGGGCCACCCCACTAAGCTACCCGCAACGAAGTTGGCCGGCTCCGGAACAGACCCAGGGTTTGCGACGACGGCTGTATAGGACTAGGAACCCGAAAGTGTGACTGGGCTTGTCGATACCGCGAAAACGTGGCACGATCCAAAACAGTACAGGTGCTCCACGCACAATCTTAAATAAAGCAGTAACATGGCATAAGTACAGGATAGTAATAAAGCCCCAAACTACTTTGTGGCCCCAAGAAATAGAAATGAATCAAGCTCTGGCTCAGGGGGGTCCATAACGCCTCCCGGATGTGGATAGTGCGAATAGTCAAGGAACAGGTATCAAGTACTCGGGGTCCTACAGGACACAAGTGGGCATAAAAACCAAATAGCATATATTGCCCACCGGTGCCTCTTTCATTAGTTGTCCCAACAATTTAATAGTTGTATTAAAGGCATGATCATCTCCACCATAAACATCTGCCAGCATACCAACAACTATGGTACTCGACAACACGAGATCGCACCTGAGCAAGCAACTACGACTCGCAAGGCCAGCTATCTACCAAACAACAGGTATTAGGAGGTGTCCATGGCAATATAGAGGCTGCACGGGATATAACTGGTGCACGGAAACTAAAGCATCGCGACACGGATAGCAATAGATCAACATGAGGAAATAAAGACTATAAATGCAAAATAGGTAGAAGGGGGAGAGATGCTCGCCTGGGAAACACTGCCGAAGGATCATATCCGGAGAACTTGTCGGTACTCGCATCAACTCATCGGCCTAATCCGCAAAGAAGCAAACACTAGAAGAAACACCGGATGCAATATTTAATACTACGGTAGAAGATACGGCATGCTTATGATATGATGCAGATGTGGTGCAATTAGGCAGGATTAAGCGGAACCAGGGTCCCGGCAATTAATTACACAGTTCAAGTTATTTATCTATGATGGGTTCGTAGCATGGAAAACAAAAAATTTCTACCGCAAGAACGAACAAAACCTAGATCTAATCTAGATAAAAGCCAAGATCTAATCTATTAGACATGAGCAATGAGATAGATAGGAACTAACCCTTGTAGATCCGAAAGCGTTAACGAGATTAGATCTCGTGGTTGATGTAGTCGATCACTTGCCGATCTCAAGATCGTGTGGACGATCCTTCCGGCGTCGCGTTCCAGCAGCGCTTCCGCCGTCGGCCAAGTAGACGATCCTTCCGGCGCCGCGTTTCGGCAGCGCTTCCACAGTCGGTCACACATGTGGAGTCGAAGCAGACCTTCCTCTCCCCGTTCCAGCGAGCAGCGGAGGTAGTAGATCTTCTCCACGGAATCCCAGCAGCACGACGACGTGGTGGTGGTGGTGGAGTAGAGAATTCTGCAGGGCTTCGTCTATGCCTATGCAGAAGAAAGGTGGAGGAGAGAGGCGGCAGAGATTGGAGTTATGAGAGCAGGGGTGGAGGAGGCGCCCCTGCCCCTCTATTTAAGGGGGGTGAGGCGCCATGGGAGGGGGAGTCCTTGTAGGACTCCCCTTCCTCTAGGCCGGCGGATTGGGGAGTGGGGGGAGGAGTCCTCCTCCCCACCGACTCCTAGTCTTGACCCAACAGGACTCCTTGATCCCTTCCTTGGTTTTCAAGCAAACTCCAAGAAACCTTCCAGAACCTTCCGGAACATTCTGAAACCTTCTAGAACCCTCATACAAATACTCCAGAACATTTCCTAACTTAGAAAATGATCCCCAATATATGAATCTTATTCTTCGGATCTTCTCGTGATGTCCCGGATCCATTCCGAGACTCCGAACAACATTCGGTCTCCAACGCACATTCCATATCTACTTAAAACAACTTCGAACCTTAAGTGTGTCACCCTACGGTTCGTGAATATGCAGACATGACAGAGACACATCTCCTATCAATAACCATCAGCGGGACCTGGAGATCCATAATGGCTCCTACATACTCAACGATGACTTCGCGATCGATTGAACCACTTACATACGAAACCAATTCCCTTTGTCACGCGATACTGTACTTATCCGAGGTTTGATCGTCGGTATCTCCATACCTAGTTCTACCTCGTTACTGATAAGTACTCTTTACTCGTTCCGTGATATGTCATCCCTTGTGACCTAGTCACATGCTTGCAAGCTAATTAGATGGCATTCCACCAAGAGGGCCTAGAGCATATCTATCCGTCATATGGATGGACAAATCCCAATCTTGGTCCATGCGCTTCAACACATACTTTCAGAATACCCAATGACACCTTTATGACCACCTAGTTACGAAGCGGTGTTTGATGTTATCAAAGTATCCATCCGGTGATGGTGATTAACATAACCTCATGGTCGAAGGATTAGGTTACTATGCATTTGAAAGCTTACAGCAATACGAACTAAAATGACTTGATCTTATGCTACGCTTACTACGGGTGTGTGTCCATCACATCATTCTCCTAATGATATGATCTTGTTATTAACGACATCCAATGTCCATGATCAGGAAACCATGATCATCAATTAATCAACAAGCTAGTTCAACAAGAGGCTTACTAGGGACTCTCTTATGTTTACAAAACACACATGTATTAGTGTTTCCTAATAATACAATTATAGCATGGGATGTAAACATTTATCATAAACATAAAGATATAATAATAACCACTTTATTATTGCCTCTTGGGCATATCTCCAACAATCTACCCCGCAAATTAAATGTTGGATTAACAAAGCAAAATAGGGCATCGGTTCGCTACACAAATTTAAATGGAGTCTGGGATAAGACAAAGATATCCCGCATAAACACTCCACATTTAATCATGCGGTGAATCGACATAATGCCCCCAACCCACATGATATGCATGCGAGATGAACAATTAATATGCAACAAGTTTTATATATAGCATTTATAAAATAGGGGCTCGGGAAAAGGGTTCACACATCGGGGTTCGGAAGATCTTGGTTCCGGGGGGTTCAGAATTCGATAGGGTTCGACGGGGGGAACGGTTCGACGGGATCGGTCTCGGAAAACGGAAGGAGAGCTTGGCGTTCCGGGAAGAAGGACTTGGTTTCGCGTCGGGGGCGCATCGGATTCGCCCTGGTCGGTGTCGATCTTGTCGTCACGAAGATCTTGTCGGGTCCGCGTATCGGGTCGGTCTTGGCGTTCGGGATGAAGAACTTGGCGTTCCGATGGTGATCTTGGCGGTCTTCAGATCCGGGTCTCGCATCCGGGAAGGAGTACTTGCGGTTTCCCCGTGAAGGCGATCTTGGCGCTCGGTGCCCGCGAAGTAGATCTTGTCGTTCCGTGTAGATGATCTTCGAGTTCATCATTATCTCCTTCGGGCTCCGGCCTTGTGTGTCGATGTTGATCTTAAGTTGGTACAACGGTCTTGGGGATATCTGGGCGTTGTTGTCAGTTTTCTTCCTGTAGCCGATCAAATGTGTGTTCTGGCTTCAAGGGTAGCCAGCAGCAAAAGAAGATACCAAAAACAGCCCGGGAAACACACGCATGATCTAGAGAGCAAAGTGCATATGTGATTCCGATGGGGTTCTTGTCCTTGGCCAACAAAGAGACATGCATAGGTAGGTAAGTTCACATGTGCGCCACGAGGAATCATGTTCCGGTCGGGAATATGGTCGAGCATCTTGTTGTCATGCTACAGCGGAAAAGATGGCTTGACGAGGACAACCAGCAGCAAGGGGACATGCGGCTAGCAGCATGAGGGCCACCAACCGAAGGAGCTTGGGCGGCGAGACACACACCAGCCAGAGGCATGGCCATGGAGGGAGTCCAGCGGGTGCTCGCAGAAACAGGAACGACGAGGTGGTGCTGCATGCGGAGGCTTGGGTCGGGGACGAGGTTGGCATGGACGCGGCCTGCAGGAGCTCGAGGAGGTGCGCGGCAGCGACAAGAACGCAACGCCGGCGGAGACCTGCGGGTGCCCGATGCAGAGGCGGGCGCGACCAGAGCAGGGGAAGGAGGACGCAGTAGGGCTCGTGGATGGAGTGGCTCGGGGGGATAGGGCAGACGTCGCCGGGCGGCGGGGTGGAGAGGCGCGGCGAGGCGAGGAAGGACGGTGATGGGGTCACGGCAGGGTTGACCACGGCCGGACCGACGGGGAGGGCCCCTGGCCTGAGTCGAGCCCGATGGGCTCGCCGGCGACGGTGGTGACGGCCGCAGACGAGACGGAGGAAGGCGGTCGCGAGCGTGGCGAGGTGCACGTGGGGCTGCGGCCGGAGGAGGTGGAGGAGCTTGGCCGACACGCCGGGGAAGAACGGCGGCTACAGCAGCGGGTTGAGCCGGAGAGGAAGAGGACGAGGCGGCGACAGGCTAGACCTCGAGGAGAGAGGCAGGGGTTGGCCCGGGAGGAGAGCCGGCGGTGGCGCGGAGCTCGGTGGCAGTGGCGGCCAGAGAAGAAGGGCCGCGGGGCGCACGCTGCATGGCGAGGAAGGCGGCGGCAGGCGCGGTGGGGAGGAGGAAACGAGGGAGAGAGAGGCAGGGGAAAGCGGGGTAGGTGGGCGTCGGGGACGGGCCTCTTCAGCGGGTGGGGCCCGGGGCGGGAATCGAGGCTGTCAGGGTGGACAGGATGGTGGGCCAGGCGGTGGTAGGTGGGGACTGAGGAGCGTGCCCATGTGGTGGCGTGGGCGCGCGTTACGGGGAGCGGGAGGGCTCAGCTGCGTGGCTGGTGCGCCTGGGGATGGGGCCAGGTGGATGAGGTGGCGAGCACCGATTGGTGCAGGTGATGTGGAGGGATGGGAAGTCCGCCCAGGTGGAAGGTGTGGGCGGGAGTTGGGCAGGTGTGGTGGGGACCAGGGGCAGGCGGGCCAGGGGAAGGTTGGCAGGGGCGCAGGTGGCATGTGCGCGCGGGGTGTGGCCAGCGCGCTGTGTGCGTGCGTGTGTGGGTGGTGTGTGTGCGTGGGTTGGGGAGGGATTAGGGTGAGGAGAGAGAGGGTTAGGGTTAGGTGGGTTGGGTTTAGACTAGGATTTGGTTTTCCTGGTTTTTATTGGGGGTGGCCGGCTGGGTCGGATCGGCCCGGCGGGCTGCCCCTAAAAATAATATAAAATTTTATTTTTTTAAAACGGGACGTTTGAAATCTGTTTGAAGACGAAACAAAATAATCCGAAGATCCAGATTTAATTTGAATAAAGACAGGAATATTTAGAAAACAAAACTAGGCGTTTCGAAATAGTTTAGACAAAAACCATGCATGATGATGATGATGCTCAAATGCAATGTGGCATGATGACATGAACATGCGGTCATGATGATGCAATGCACAAAAACACCGAGATTTTCTAGTAGTGGTTTGGCGGGATGCCACATGATTTCATTGTGTACCTTGTGGATAATACTCCCACTTCTATTTCAGAAGACTATGCATCTCAAGATGTTGACTACTGGAAAGAAGTTATCCGTAGAGAGATGAATTCCATCTTAGCTAATGTAACTTGGGAGGTCACTGGTCGTCCTTATGGGTGCAAACCTGTAGGATTTAAGTGGCTGTTCTAGAAAAAGCTTAGACCTAATGGTACTATTCAAAAGTACAAGGCACATATTGTGGCCAAGGGTTATACCTAGAAACAAGGTGAAGAATTCTTCGATACCTACTCACCTGTAGCCAGATTGACCACTATTCGAGTACTACTATCCTTGGCTACCTCACATGGTCTTCTCGTTCATCAAATGGACATTAAGAAAACTTTTCTAAATGGAGATCTAGATGAGGAAATTTATATGGAGCAACCTGATTGATTTGTAGTAGATGGTCAAGAAGGAAAAGTGTGTAAGTTAGTGAAGTCTTTGTATGGTACTCCCTCCATCCCAAGGCTTTAGGCGTAAATTTTTGGGCGCGTCGATTAAGGAGTGATTAGGACTAAGAAAAACTTCCCAACTTGCCCCTACATGCACGCTAATAAATCCTCCTTAAATCTCTCTACTCTGTACTTAGTTTTCCGTGTAGGCATAAACTCCTCCTTAAATCTCTCCTTGGTTGCCCCTGCATGCACTGCTATGCCCATCCCTGCCGTCCACTCATCCTTTTATTCCTCGCGATGGGAGAGGCGCAATAATTGCTTGCTCGGGAGCCCAATGAACGGTTGCGCTGGACGCGCAACAGTGAGCGGAGGGGTAATTTAGGGAGATTAGCGATACTCCCGCACTTGGCGCCGCCCATGCCTTAAGCCTTGAGGAAATTTTGAAAAAAGATTTACGCCTAAAGCCTTGGGATGGAGGGAGTATTAAGCAAGCTCCTAAGCAGTGGCATGAGAAGTTTGAAAGAACTTTAACCGCTACAGGCTTTGTTGTAAATGAAGCTGATAAGTGTATGTACTATCGCCATGGTGGGGGCAAGGGAGTTATTATATGTCTCTATGTACATGACATATTGATATTCGAGACTGTTGGAGATATGCCAAAGATGCAATAATAAAATGGTTATTATTATATCTTTGTGTTTATGATGAATATTTACATCCCATGCTATAATTGTATTATGAGGAAACACTAATACTTGTGTGTTTTGTAAACATAAAAGAGTCCCTAATAAGCCTCTTGTTAATACTAGTTTGTTGATTAATAGATGATCATGGTTTCCTGATCATAGACATTGGATGTTATTAATAACAAGATCATATCATTAGGAGAATGATGTGATGGACACACACCCATAGTAAGCATAGCATAAGATCAAGTCATTAAGTTCGTTTTGCTACAAGCTTTCAAATTCATAGTAACCTAATCCTTCGACCATGATATCATGATAATCACCATCACCGGATGACTGCTTTGATGACATCAAACAATGCTTCATAACTAGGTGGTTATAACTGTGGCATTAGGTATTTTGAAAGTATGTGTTGAAGTGCATGGATCAAGAATGGGATTTGTCCATCCAAGTGACGGATAGATATGCTCTGGGCCCTCTCGGTGGAATGTCATCAAATTAGCTTGCAAGCATGTGACTAGGTCACAAGGCATGCCATATCACGGAACGAGTAAAGAATACTTATCGGTAACGAGGTTGAACTAGGTATGGAGATACCGATGATTGAACTTCGGATAAGTAGAGTATCACATTAAAAAGGGAATTGGTTTCGTATGTTAATGGTTCTATCGATCGCGAAGTCATCGCTGAATATGTGGGAGCCATTATGGATCTCTAGATCCCGCTGATGGTTATTGATCGGAGAGGTGTCATGATCATATCTGCATAGTTCGCGAACCATAGGGTGACACACTTAAGGTTCGATGTTGTTTAGGTAGATATGGAATATGAGTTGGAGACCGAATATTGTTCGGAATCTCGGATTGGATCCAGGACATCATGTGGAGATCCAGAATTGTCCGGAGAATAAGATTCATATAATGGAGATCATTTTCTAGGTTTCGGAAACGTTCTAGGGTATTCTATGGATCTTCTAGAAGGTTTTGGAAAGTTTCGGAAGGTTTCGGAAGGTTCCACGAAGTTTGTTGAAAACCAAGAAAGAAAAGGGGAAGAATTGGGGGGGAGGAAACTCCCCCCCCCCCCTCCCCTTGTGCGCCAGCCCTAGAAGGGCAAAGGGGGCAGCCCTAGGCCGCCCCCCTCTATATAAAGGAGGGGTGGGGGCGCCTCCCCCTTGCCCTTTCCACCCAGCCCTAGCCACCACCCTGCTCCTCCTCCTTCCTCCTGCTCCGGCTTAGGCGAAGCCCTGCAGGATCTCTTCTCCACGACCACCACCACGCCATCATGTTACTGGGATTCCGTGGAGATCTACCACCTCCGCTGCCCGCTGGAACGGGGAGAGGATCATTTGCATTGACTCCGTATGTGTGACCGAGTGCGGAAGTGCTGGGAGAACGCGGCGCCAAAAGGATCATCTACTCTATCTTGAGATCGAAAAGTGATCATCTACATCAACCATGAGATCTGATCTCGCAAAAGGCTTTCGGATCTACAAGGGTTAGTATAGATCTATCTCGTTGCACTTATCTAATAGATTAGATCTTGGCTTTTCCTAGATTGGATCTTGGCTTTATTCGTTCTTGCAGTAGAATTTTTTTGTTTTCCATGCAATGAACCCAACAGTGGTATCAGAGATATGTATATGCGTAGATCTGTTGCATGAGTAGAACACAATGGTTTTGTGGGCGTTGATGCTTTTGTTGTCGTTGTCTTCGCATGTACTTTGCATCTTGCAGCATGGTGGGATGAATCGGCTCGGGTTAACCTTACATGTCATCGCACATGAGACTTGCTCCATGCTTGACGTGTAACTTGCATTGCATAAGTGGCTTTGCGGGTGTCTATCTCTCCCACCATAGTTAAGATTCAATTTACAATTAGCATCTTACAATACTTGTATCATCGTTGTGGTTCTTGTTCGTAGGTAAGATCGGTTCTTACTCGAAAGCCCCAAGCCACGTAAAATATACAAAGAAAATTAGAGACGTTTAACTTGTTTTTGCAGGGGCATGTGATGTGATATGGCCATGGTATGATTGTGATTAAATTTGATGTATGGAATGATCCTTATTGTAATATGGCAACCGGCAGGAGCCTAATGGTTGTCTTTAATTTTGTTAAGACCTGTGTGTTTATTCATCATGTAATAGCTTTAATCCAAGTAGTTGTTATAGTTTCTATTAGTGATGGACAACCATGAAGCGACACCACTGACCTTGACGCTACACTGGTGATGATGGAGATCATGTCTATGATTTGGAGATGGAGATCAAAGGCACAAGAAGAAAGTCCATATCATGTCACATATTATGAATTGCATGTTATGTTTATCCTTTATGCATCTTGCATTGCTTAGATCGCGACGGTAGGATTATAAGATGATCCCTCTCACTAAATATCAAGTAATAACGTGTTCATCCTTAGTAGGCACCATTGCTAAGACTCGTCGTTTCAAAGCATGTCGTGATGATCGGATGTTATAGACTCTACGTGTGCATACACCGGGTGCAAGCCAGATTTGCACATGCGGATACTAAGGTTAACCTTGGCGAGCCTAGCATGTACAAACATGGTCTCAGAACACGGAATACCAAAAGTTAAAGCATGAGTCATATGAATGATATGATGAACATGCTGACTGTTCGCCTTTGAAACTACATCTTCTCTCGTGAAGATCGGACTTGGTGTAGTGGATTTGGTTCGTGCAATCACTAAGACAATGTGAGGGATGTTGTTTTGAGTGGGGGTTCACCTAGTTAATTTAGAATTAAATTTGAACTCAATTTGTCATAAACTTAGTCTAAACTCTTTGCAAATATGTTGTAGATTATGGCGACCCCCTCCATCAACTTTAATGCATTCCTAGAGAAAGAAAAGCTGAAAAACAATGGAAGCAACTTCACGGACTGGTTCCGTGGATTGAGGATTGTCCTTAGCGCTGGTTAGTTGACCTATGTTCTCGATGCACCGCTAGGTGACCCACCTGCAAAGGATGCTTCCGATGATGTGAAAAATGTTTACGTCACTCGGAAGAACCACTACTCCATAGTTCAGTGTGCCATCCTGTATGGTTTAGAATCGGAGCTTCAGAAACGCTTTGAGCACCGTGACCCCTTTGATATAATCAATGAGCTAAAAAACATATTTAAAACTCATGAAGCCGTGGAATGCTATGAGGCCTCCGAGAAGTTCTTCAACTGTAAGATGGAAGAGGGAAACTCCACTAGTGAGCACGTGCTCCAAATGTCTGGGCACGCGAAAAAGCTCCAAGATTTGGGAATAAGGATTCCTAATACGTTGGGGATTCATCGTGTCCTCCAATCACTGCCACCTAGTTATAAGAACTTCGTGATGAACTACAATATGCATTGCATGAACAAGATGTTGCCTGAACTCTTCTCCATGCTGAAAACTACTAAAGTGGAGATAAAGAAAGAGCATCAAGTGTTGATGGTCAATAAGACCACCAATTTCAAGAAGCAAGGTAAGCCTAAGAACAAGGGCAACTTCAAGAAGGACGGTAAGAAAGATGCCGCACCTGCTAAGAAGCCCAAGGCTGGTCCTAAGCCTAATACTGAGTGCTTTTACTACAAGGCTGAAGGTCACTAGAAGCGCAACTGCCCCAAGTACCTGACAGATCTAAAGAACGGCAACATCAAGAAGATAGGTATATTCGATATACATGTTATTGATGTGTATATTACTAGTAATCGTAGTAGTGCCTGGGTATTTGATACTGGTTCGGTTGCTCATATTTGTAACTCGAAACAGGAGTTGTGGAATAAACGAAGACTGGCGAGAGAGGAGGTGACGATGCGTGTTGCAAATGGCTCCAAGGTTGATGTGATCGCCGTCAATACGCTCCCTCTTCATCTACCTTCAGGATTAGTTTTAAATTTGAATAATTTTTATTTGGTGCCTACATTAAGCATGAACATTATATCTGGATCTTGTTTATTGCGAGACCGATACTCGTTTAAGTATGAGAATAATGGTTGTTCGATTTATATGAGTAATATCTTTTATGGTAATGCACCAGAGATGAATGGTTTATTCTTATTGAATCTTGATAGTAGTGATACACATGTTCACAACATAGATGCTAAACAAATAAAATTGAATGATAATACCACATACATGTGGCATTGTCATCTTGGTCACATTGGAGTGAAACACATGAAGAAACTCCATACAGATGGACTTCTTGAATCACTTGATTTTCAATCACTTGAAAGATGCGAAGCATGTCCAATGGGAAAAATGACTAAGACTCCATTCTCTAGGATAATGGAGTGACATACAGACTTGTTGGAAATAATACATACTGATGTGTGCGGTCCAATGAGTGTAGCATCGCGTGGTGGATATCGTTATGTTCTTACTTTCACAAGTGACTTGAGTAGATATGGGTATATCTATATGAAACATAAATCCGAAAATTTTGAGCAGTTAAAGGAATTTCAAAGTGAAGTAGAAAATTAGCGTAACAAGAAGATTAAGTTTCTGTTTTTGACCGCGGAGGTGAATATCAAAGTTACGAGGTTGGCATGCATTTAAAAAAATGCGGAATACTTTCACAATTGACACCACCGGGAACACCACAGCGTAATGGTGTGTCCGAACGTCGTAATTGAACTCTCTTAGATATGATTTGGTCTATGATGTCTCTTATAGATTTACCATTATCGTTTTGGGTTATGCATTAGAGACAACCGTATTCACTTTAAATAGGGCACCATCTAAATCCGTTGAAACGACACCATATGAATTGTGGTTTGGTAAGAAACCTAAGTGGTTGTTCCTTAAAGTTTGGGGCTGCGAAGCGTACGTAAAGAAGTTACAACCCGACAAGCTTTAACCCAAAGTATAAAATGCATCTTCATAGGATACCCTAAAGGAACAATTGGGTATACCTTCTATCATAGATTCGAAGGCAAAAAATTTGTTGCCAAGAATGGATCCTTTCTTGAGAAGGAGTTTCTCTCGAAAGAAGTGACTGGAAGGAAAGTAGAACTCGGCGAGGTTGTTGAACCTTCTCTCGGACTTGGGAGTAGCACATCACCGGAAGATGTTTCTATGCCGCCTGAACTAATAAGAGAGGAAGCTAATGATGATGATCAGAAACTTTGAACGAAGTTGCTACTAAATCTTGAAGGTCGATGAGGGTTCGCACCACTCCTGATTGGTATGACCCTGCGTTGAATGTTATGTTGGTGGACAACACCGACGACCCTATGACATATGAGGAGGCTATGATGAGCCCAGATTCCGACAAATGGCAGGAAGTCATGAAATCCAAAATGGGATCCATGTACGAAAATCAAGTATGGACTTTGGTGGACTTACCGGATGGCCGCAAGGCTATCAAGCACAAATGGATCTTTAAAATAAAAAAATCTTGATGGTAATGTTACTGTCTATAAAACTCGACTTGTTGTGAAAGGGTTCCGACAAATTCAAGGAGTTTACTATGATGAGACTTCTCACCGGTAGTGAAGCTAAAGTCTGTGAGGATTTTGTTAGTAATCACTGCATATTTCGATTATGTGATTTGGCAAATGGATGTCAAAACAGCGTTCCTTAATGGTGACATTTAGGAAGAGTTGTATATGGTACAACCTAAAGGTTTTGTCGATCCTAAATATGCTGACAAGGTATGCAAGCTTCAGCGCTCTATTTACAGACTGAAGCAAGCATCCCGGAGTTGGAATCAACGTTTTGATCAGGTGATCAAAAACAAACTTATGGAGAAGCTTGTATCTACAAGAAAGTGAGTGGGAGCTCTATAGCATTTCTAATACTATATGTGGATGACATATTGTTGATTGGGAATGATATAGAACTTCTTGAAAGTGTCAAAGCCTATTTGAATAATAGTTTTTCAATGAAGGATCTTGGCGAAGCGACATACATTTTAGGCATCAAGATTTATAGAGATAGATCAAGACGCTTAATAGCGCTTTCATAGAGTACATACCTAGACAAGGTTCTAAACAAGTTTAGAATGGAAGAAAGCAAGAAAGGGTTCTTGCCCATGTTGCTAGGTAATACCTTGAGTAAGACTCAAAGTCCAGCAATAGTAGAAGATAGAGAGAAGATAGACTCAAAGCCTCGGCCATAGGTTCTATCATGTATGCTATGTTCTGTACAAGATCTTATATAGCACATGATGTTAGTTTGACTAGCAGATATCAAAGTGATCCTGGAATGGAACACTGGACAGTGGTCAAAAATATCCTTAAGTACCTGAATAGGACTAAGGATATGGTTCTTTCTTATGGAGGTGATGAACATCTTGTTTTAAATAGTTACACTGATGCTAGTTGGAACACCGATTCGGATGACTCTAAGTCATAGTCTGGATATGTATTTATTTTTAATGGTGTTGCAGTGAGCTAGAGGAGTGCCAAGCAATGCGTTGTGGGGAAATCTTCAACTGAATCAGAATACATAGATGTTTCGGAAGCTGCACAAGAAGAGATATGTATGAAGGAGTTCATTACTGAGTTGGTGTGGTTCCTAGTGCGTTGGACCCGATGGCCATCTATTGTGACAACATGGGTGCCATAGCTAATGCATAGGAGCCAAGGTCACATAGCAAGCTAAAGCACATCAAGCTGCATTTTCATGCTATTCGCGAGTATGTCCTACATGGTGACATAAAGATTTGCAAAGTACACACTGATCTGAATGTGGCAGATCCGTTGACTAAACCTCTCCCTAGATCAAAACATGACCAACACTAGAACGCCATGGGTGTTAGGTACATTACAATGTAATCTAGATTATTGACTCTAGTGCAAGTGGGAAACTGTTGGAGATATGCCCAAGAGGCAATAATAAAATGGTTATTATTATATCTTTGTGTTTATGATGAATGTTTAGATACCTTGCTATAATTGTATTATGAGGAAACCCTAATACTTGTGTGTTTTGTAAACATAAAAGAGTCCCTAATAAGCCTCGTGTTAAGACTATCTTGTTGATTAATAGATGATCATGATTTCCTAATCATAGACATTGGATGTTATTAATAACAAGATCATATCATTAGGAGAATGATGTGATGGACACACACCCATAGTAAGCATAGCATAAGATCAATTCATTAAGTTCGTTTTGCTACAAGATTTCAAATACATAGTAACCTAATCCTTCTATAAGATCATGTTAATCACAATCACCGGATGAGTGCTTTGATGACATCAAACACCGCTTCATAACTGGGTGGCTATAAAGGTGGCATTAGGTATTTTTAAAGTATGTGTTGAAGCGCATGGATCAAGAATAGGATTTGTCCATCCAAGTGACGGATAGATATGCTCTGGGCCCTCTCGGTGGAATGTCATCTTATTAGCTTGCAAGCATGTGACTAGGTCACAAGGGATGACATATCACGAAATGAGTAAAGGGTACTTATCATTAACGAGGTTGAACTAGGTATGGAGATACCGATGATCGAACATCGGGTAAGTAGAGTATCGTGTGACAATGGGAATTGGTTTCGTATGTTAATGGTTCTATCGATCACGAAGTCGTCATTGAATTTGTGGGAGCCATTATGGATCTCCAGATCACGCTGATGGTTATTGATCGGAGAGGTGTCTCGATCATGTCTGCATAGTTCGCGAACCATAGGGTGACACACTTAAGGTTCGATGTTGTTTAGGTAGATATGGAATACGAGTTGGAGACCGAATGTTGTTCGGAGTCTAGGATTGGATCTAGAACATAACGAGGAGATCCGAAATTGTCTAGAGAATAAGATTCATATAATGGAGATCATTTTCTGGGTTTCAGAAACGTTCTGGAGTATTCTATGGAGCTTCTAGAAGGTTTCGGGAAGTTTCAGAAGGTTCCATGGATTTTGCTTGAAAACCAAGAAAGAAAAGGGGAAGACTTCAGGGGAAGGAAACTCCCCCTTCCCTTGTGCACCGGCCCTAGAAGGGCAAAGGGGGCAGCTCTAGGTCGCCCCCTCTATATAAAGGAGGGGGTGGGGGCGCCTCCCCCTTGCCCCTTCCACCCAGCCCTAGCCGCCACCCTGCTCCTCCTCCTCCTGCCTCCTGCTCCGGCTTAGGCGAAGCCCTGTAGGATCTCTTCTCCATCACCACCACCACGCTGTCATGCTGCTGGGATTTCGTGGAGATCTACCACCTCTGCTGCCCGCTGGAACAGGGAGAGGATTGTCTACATCGATTCCGTACGTGTGACCGAGTGCGGAAGCGCTGCCGGAACGCAGCGCCGGAAGGATCTTCTACTCGATCTTGAGATCGGCAAGTGATCATCTACATCAACCACGAGATCCAATCTCGCAAAAGGCTTTCTGATCTGTAAGGGTTAGTATGGATCTATCTCGTTACACTTATCTAATAGATTAGATCTTGGCTTTTCCTAGATTGGATCTTGGCTTTATTCGTTCTTGTGGTAGAATTTTTTTGTTTTCCATGCAACGAACCCAACAGAGACTAACCTTGATGTTATTGAGGAGGTCAAAGAGTTCATATCTCATTGATTTGAGATGAAGGACTTGGGATTGGCTGATATGATCTTAAACATCAAGCTACTGAAGGATCATAATGGTGGGATTACAATGCTTCAGTCCAATTATGTGGAAAAGATATAGAATCTATTTGGGTATAGCGACTGCAAGTCTTCTCCGATGCCTTATGATCCAAGTGTGCTACTTCGAAAGAATCAAAGAAATTCTAAATATCAATTGACATATTCTCAAATCATTGGCTCTCTCATGTATTTAGCCAACACTGTGAGGCCTTACATATCCTTTGTTGTAAGCGAACTGAGTCAATTTGTGTAAAATTTTGGTGATGATCATTGGCATTCTCTTGAGAGAGTTTTGTGCTATTTGAAAGGCACTACGAGTTATGGTATTCAATATACTGGGTATCCACGAGTACTTGTGGGTTATAGTGATTTAAATTAGATATCTGATGCTGATGAGATTAAGGCCACACGTGGTTATTTGTTTACATTTGGTCGTGGCGCTATTTCCTGGAAGTCTTGCAAGAAGACCATCTTAACGAGGTTAACAATGGAAGCAGAAGTCACAGAATTAGACACAACTGCTTTTGAAGCAGAGTGGCTTCGTGAGCTCTTGGTGGACTTACCTGTGGTTGAGAAACCAATACCCACCATCCTGATGAACTGTGATAATCAAAATGTGATCATCAAAGTAAACAGTTCTAAGGATAATATGAAGTCATCAAGGCATGTGAAGTGGAGATTAAAATCTGTCAGGAAACTGAGAAACTCCGAAGTTATTGCATCGGATTAAATCCAAACATCTAAGAACCTGTAAGATCCCTTCACAAAGGGTTTATCATGTAATGTGATAGATAATGAATTGAGGGAGATGGGTTTGAGACCCACACTATGAGTTTCTCATAGTAGTAACCCACTCTATGTGATCGGAGATCCCATGAATTAGAGTTGGGAGACAAGTTGTTGATCATCTGAGAGGAGAGTATCCCCATATTATATTTACATCTCCATAAAGATGCAATACACTCCTATTCTACATGGCAGGTTGATATTTATCTTAATGTGTTCCAAGTGGCTTTTCTAAGCAGAGATGTTGTCCTACATAATATCTATTGAGTAACACATCTATATGAGTCTGACTATCAAACGTCGTAGTCCATGAGAGTTTGGTGCTCTCTAATAAACTCATGAAAGGCTCTGGAGTACGAATCATAAGCTCCAAACCACAGGGAAGCCAATGGCAGCCCAATATCGGTTTAGGTTTTGTATGAACTAGAGTGCAAAAAACTTGTACTTCAAGGCATAGTCCACTATCCAAGTGCAACCTAATATATCATGAAGTTTAAAGTGGAAGGTAAACTTAATAGTCTTTGCTAAACAATGGTATATAAAACAATGTTCTGGAATCGAAGTGATGTGATGTGCCAATGAGACTTTATGGGGATTGTTGGAATTTGAGGTATTTTAGTGTTGGGTCTTTGGCCCATAATAAAGACAAATTCTGAAATTCTATTTGGCCCATTAGTACATGTCGGCATATGGCTGTGTAGTGGAGCTAAAAGTTTAGTCCCACATTGCTAGTTGAGAGGGAGTTGTACCACCTTATATAGGAGGATGTTCTAGCACTACTAAGTGAGTGAGAAGAGAAGCAACTCTCATGCACTCCTCCTCCGACACCACGCCACACCACATCATGCCACGTCACGATGTGCCACGTCGCGGGTTGTGGGAATCTCGCCGAGCCAAGATATATTTTGCTGTTTAAGAAAATTAATTATGAGTCATTAACGGACGTGTTAATTAGCCAGATCTTTTGATCATGGGCTGTGGTTGACTCGGATGTGGGCTACGCCCCACGACCTACCCGACGAGCACTATATAAACTACCTACAAACCCTACACGACAACAACTCGTCATACACACCCCCTTCCAGTATATTGTGCCGCCGCCTTCGTCTTCCCCATCCCGGGTTGCGGCGTGCATCATAGATCGAGACAGTAGGCCTCCGGAACCCTGCCTCTTGTGAACCTATACGGGTGAGAGGCGATAAGGTTTTTTGGGAAGTGCTCAAGCGCGACTACTGCCATCCACGCCATCCTCCAACAACGAGTTCTTCTCGGATGTCTCCAATCTCTTTGACAACCTCAAAATGGGCAATAGTGGTGTTGCTACCGTTGCAGATACTATTGTTTCTACCGATGTGGCCACTGTTGCTGTCACCACTAAACCGTATGTGATCCTGAACTTTCTCTTTCAGACTTTCATAGAGTTTCTTCTTCTAGCGTATGGAGTAGATGTGATCAGTTTATCCTGTCTAGATGCAATTTATTTGTGTACTCTATTAGTCTGTGTGGTCTTTTTAATTGCTATTTGTATGATCATGCTTTATCAATTATTTATTTGGATTTAATTATATGGATTATTGCTTATATTTTCAACAAAAAGTACATTTGTTAATGGTCCCCTAAGTGAGTTGGTGTATGCTAAGAAACCTCCGGGATTTGAGGATCTTAACTTCCCAAACCATGTCTACAAACTTGCTAAGGTGCTCTATCTTTGGTTCAAAGAAACGGTCCACCAACAACACTCCAATGTCCTCCAGGAAGTAAAATTGGGTGTCTCTCTCCACCACCGAGGCCGAGTATATAGCTGTTGCAAGTTTTGGTGTACAATTTATATGGGTGAGGCAAACTTTAAAGGATTAAAGTGTTAATTGTGACAAAGTTCCTCTTTTATGTGTGACAATGAAAGTGCCATCAAGATCGCCCACAACCCCATGCAACATAACAGGACGAAGCACATTTGAGATTCTCCATCACTTCATTCAGAGCACGTGGTCTCAGGTTTGTATTCCCAGTAGAGTGATTTTTAGGTGTAAGGAATTGTGATCATGAACCGATGGACTAACAACCTCAAGACACGCAAGATTTATATGGGTCCCGGTCCTGGATGATGATTTGGTAACAACCATACTTATTGTGTCGGCTATTTTATATATGGAGCGTGTGAGGTGCTCAAATATTACAATGGGAGGGGTGTTCCGGCTAGCGTCATGCTAGTCTAGCCAATAACTATAGTAGAAAACGTCTAGGGAGTATAGCCAGTGGATGGTGCCTCTCTTGGGTAGCCGAGTACACCAGGTAGAGTGCAACTGAAGGGGTGATCTAAGAGTCTGGATCCTTCCTTTGTGACCTTCTTGCTCTGGCCTTTCCCCGCTCCCGCCTTCTTCATCATATTATTCACACCTCCCGCCTCCTCTTCTATATTCTTCTTCTTCATTTTCTTCTTATTATTATTCTTGTCGAAGAGGGGGAGATCAAGTGCACTCTTCTTGAAGATGATGTCTCCATCGATGAGAAATGGATGCTCCTCATGTACATCCTCCTCCTTGTCATTGTCATTTATCTTTGGCTTAGGTGACCCTTCCATGATCGAAATGTAAGTCGGGTCCTCATTGGAAAAAATACCCTCCGGTGAATCAAGCTAGTACGGCCCATCAACAGACTCCCCGCTATCACTATGGGAGGGACAGATATCCTTATTTGCCCGTGCATTGGACTGTTCAATGGAGGTGCACTGCTCTGAACAACTGTGCAATATTTTTGAGTGTGTGGTGGCCTCTCCAGCGAAACGGTAGGGAGAGAGAGCGAGAGAGTTCTTGGTTGTGTGTGTTGTACCTGAATGAAAGACCCTAGTTGTTTTTATGGGCATGGCGAATTGCGAAGTTTTTCTTTTGTTTTCTAAACGGAAGAGGGATTGTAGGCTTGCAACATTCACTTAATCAGTGGGGGAGTACATTTTACATAACAGGTCTCATACATAAAATGATTACATCTTGGTCCTTAACTTTTGCATTGAAGAGCTTGGATCAAGGAAACAAAATGCTAGAGTGGACACATATAGGAATTGCCATGGGCCGCTAGTCTAGCCTGATAGTTGAATTCACTCTTTTAGATAAATACATCAGCAATTCTATAGCGTAATTAATAGTGGGTTTCGTATTTGTACAACTCCGTAGAATATTGTTATATGTGTATGCCTAGAAAACATTTTCTTTGGAACAGAAGGTTCAAAATTCTCAGATGACTAAATACTCAAATGCAAATGTGTAGAGAATCCGATTCCCCTTCCCCATCATCCCACTCCGCCACTTGTAGAACTTCTCCACGGCCACCCAGCCCCACTGCCTGTTTCCAACATATCTGGTCCACCACGTGATGCACGCCTAGAAAGAGTCATCACTAAGGAAACTGTGTTGTTGCCTGTGTCGGTGTAGACTAGGATGGAGGATGAGGTGGCCAACAAGCAGATGCGGGCCGAGGCAAAACTGCAAGAGGCTACGGCTTGCCTCAACCTCATCAGCTGCCTCCTAACTGAGATATTGTACATCATCGTCTCCCTCCTACCCACGAAGTCGGTCGTGTGGACAACTGTCCTCTCCCAATGGTGGCGCCCCCCTCTAGCACTCCCTTCCTTTCAACCTCATGACTATCATAGAAAACGCGTTGTCGTGGTCTCCAAGATCCTCACCACACACCTGGGCTCACCAGACGCCTATCAATCAGCCGCTTCCGCCCCAACTGCAAGGCTCAATGCCAAGTTTGACAATTGTTTCCTTTCTCGTCCTTAATTGTCTCAAGGATCTCAAGTTTGTTGTTTGAGAAGTGCCATACTCTCCGTCACCGTCCGCGCTCCAACTTGCGCCCACGCTGCACAACACCAGCTTAGGGTGTTGTTATTTCCCCCCAGATTGATGACTCACCCTGGCTACTTCTCCCCCGACACAAGCACCTCCAACTATATGATGTAGGCGTCTCGAAGGCGTCCATCCACCACCTACTCATCGATTGTATTGTGCTCAAGGACCTCCAGGTTCAGGGTATCCATGGGTTCAGCAGGCTCCGCATCGTCTTGATGAATGTACAATTCATGAGTCTTGTTGGGTGAACAACATAACACTTGAGGTGTTTGATGACTTGGTCGTTTATGATGCACCTTCCCTAGAGAGATTAATCCTCCTTTATTCAGATTGCAATGTCAAGTACATAGTAGATGAAAATAAGAAAGTGATAGCCCAGAGTTGTGTTTGTTTGGTCTTGTAGTCTGACGTCTGTTTATGTTTTGGTGTATGATGCAACTGTTGGGGCACCTTTGTTTGTGATGGAGCTTGCCAGGTTCACAAGGATAGCTGCTATTACCTAGGGGTGATTTGTATTACTCATATTATTTATGTTACCCTAAATGCATAAAATCCCGCGTCGATACCTAATTAAGTATTGTAGGCCTTGGCAATATAATATTTTCATACTCTAGCCACAGTAGTATGAATCATAAATATGCAATTTTCCTTGTGATTCCTCGACAGAGGCAGTATGGCCATAGATAATAAGTCGACGTGACTCTCGGCCTTGAATTACTTAACAGAGGGAGTATGTCCTACCATTTTACTATTATTATCTGGACTATAGCTAAATTCAAAATTAAATCTTCTCCCTACCCCAAAATATTTAGCGCGCCAATATTTCTAACATCGTGAAATTCTGCTTCGATCCCAAGTAAAGTCTATGGGTTGGGGCTTTTATCGTAATATTCTAGTTCACTACCTTTATGGTTCAATTTGGCCCATCCTCCCCCGCCCATCAACAGAGGGGGTACATCATACCATTTCACTATTATTACCTGGACTATAGCTAGATTCAAATTTCAATCAAGTGGAAAAATCTCCCGCCTACCCTGTAATATTTCGCATTCCAATATTTCAAACATCACAAAATTCCACTTTCATCCCTACTAAAGTCTATGGGGGGCTTTAGTCGTAATTTTCTAGTTCACTACCTTTATATCCTAGATTGGCATGTCCCCCCATGCCCCCTCGAGGAGCACAAAACCTAGACCCTCTCACACCTCCTTGATCTCCTCACCGGCCAGATTATCCCTGCTGCACTTTGCTGGCCAACAATGCATACCTCGACACCACTAGTCTACCGGATCTGCTTCACCGACGTCCACCGTACAACATCTAGTTGGCCAATACCCTCGTCCACCGCACATGAACTAATTCACCAACGTTGTTGCGCATTACACCGAATCTTCTTCACCGGACCTCTCGTTCGGTGCGCCGTACATATCATCGATGGCCCATCATCTGCTTCATCAGAGCTATCATCTAGCGCTTTGAACTTATCATCTATGGTGCCATATCTGCTTCACCTTCATGCAGAAACACATCAACCGCAACACCCTCATGCCTCGACATAACCCCTGACGATGCGGAGGATGCCTAGACGCCACCCCAACCTGGGTAACAAGATCTCCTTGCATGCTTTGGTCTGTTACCAATGTAGTAGTAAATATTTTTGTTTTCATGCTATGTTTCTACCCCTCGGTCCTAAATTAAGTGACGCAACTTTGTATCCATATAATTTATGTAATACTTGTATGTTCATAAATCAACTCACTCTAGTCAGGTTAAATCGCATAATCCCGAGGCACTAAACTGCATTTATGTATGTCATTCTGAAATATGAGTCATTGAACGCACTTGTTTCGCTTATCTTCTTTGATAGAAGTGGTTGGTCAAGTGTGAGTCATGTTGGGCAGGTAAAACCACTTTTAATAGCAATGCTCAAATCAAGTATGAGCCAGGAAACGCTGCTATGTTATGTTCAAGGAGTATTTCTCCGGGGTTTAGTTTAGGCTATGACACTAAATATTATTTTGCGTATGTTGTTATCCTATCCTGCATTACACGTTTACACTATCACATTGCTTAGTCTATTGTGTTAGTTGATTTGGTTCTCCTTACCCATCAAGTACTAACTACTTGTTGTTATTCTGAAATGAGAATCCTCGTTTACCATAAAAATCGTAGAGTAAATGACCACTATAATCTTGTAAGTATCTATTGTGCTTGTCATACTTCTTGTTGACTTCTATCATGTTAGAACATGCTTGTGTTTACTATTGGATGTTCCTTTATTGTAATATCCCAAATTTCATGATTGCAGATGTTACTAGAAGCATGCATCATATCTTATGCATCATGGCATCACACAATAAAAGCTGCATCAAATACTTTTCCAAACCATATTGTCATATAAAGACAAAACGGGGTTATACAAAAACTAACCTTCTAAACCTTTGCAAAAGTGTTATCTTATAACCCCATACTAATCTCCTTCTTTTTACAAAATTTTAGAGACCAATTTCACTTAATTTGGAATCCGTTTGCAAAATATATAAGACAAATAGTGAAACAGAAAATAAAAAGAATAAATACAAAAAAGGAGATCTAGCCTAGCGGGCCGGCTAGACCAGGCCGTGGCCTAACCACCGCCCCGCCTGGCAGAGTGAGCGGCGCATAGAGCGTGGGCCGGCCCAGCACCGTACAGCCCGCACCACGCCCCCGCAGCCGCCGACAGGCGGGCCCCACCCCGTCATCATCGTTCCGACGAGTTCGGAACAGACTCACCGTTCGCCGCCGCCTCTGGAACCAACTCCGGCCGAATCGGAGAGGAGCTCCGCGAACCCCGCCCCAAGTCCTCTGGACTATTTAAACCCGCGCCCGGCCGCCCCAAAACCCTAGTTTTTTGCTCGCTGTACCACCATTGGGCTGCCACTCGCGAGCTCGCCGCCGACCTCGCCGGAGCAGCACCGCCACCGACCCGACGGTGATTTTTCTGAATACCTCCATTGTTCCTTTCTTCCCCTTGTAGTACCAGTTTGTCTCACGCTTATTTTCCTCTCTATAGCGCACCACAGCCTCCGCAATTTCTCGCCGGAGTCTCGCTGGAATCTGCGAAGACCAGTCACCGTTAGCCGTCTACCGGGGAGGAGGTGGTCTACGCCGATCTCGGGAACGGATTCGTGAGGAGGAGCCGCACGCTGTCCACTACTCCGTCACGCCGAGGAACCACCGGACCACCGCCGCCGACCACCACCGACGCGCCACCGCTGTTCACCGTCGCCGTCGAGCACGCCACCGTCGATGTCTCAGGCAAGCCACCGCGTTCCCTCTGTCCGTTAGATCGCATAGGGACGGCCCAGATTAGATCGGTCTTACCGAACCGGTACCGACGAATCGCGTCGCACCACGTGTTAGTGCCGCGTCAGCGCGTTGAGTCAGCGTCGCGTCGGCCCGCCGACCCAATCCTGAGCCGCCACTTGTCGCCGCGTAGCTGGCTGCCATTCTGTTTTTTTAATTAGGCAGAAATCGTTTTAATATCGTTTAATTCATAGTAAATCAAGTATTTGTCCAAAAATTGCGTATAATATACCGTTGGATTCGTAAAATTGAGTAGAACACAGATCTGCAATAATATTTCTGGTTTACTGCAGTAATATTGTGGTAGGATTTAAAGTCTAGATTAGAGTATTTTAATTCTAGAAAAATATCCGTAACTGCGTTTTAGTTGATTCTTGTTGCGTTGGCTTCGTATCTACGATATCTTCTGTAGAAAATTGAGATATCATGCTTAGAGTGTTTAGATCTGTTTCGAGGTAGATTGAAAGTGTAGATCTATTTATGAGCATATTCAATTAAGTATTAATCATACTTAAAATCTGTGGGACGTCGATACTAATGGCATCCCCAACTCAACAACACCCTTGAATAAAACCCTTGGTCGAAATTGAATCCATCCTTGGATATTACAAAGTTGCATGCATGCATAATTATCTTCGTGGCATTGTTTTGTGCAAGTGTGATTGGATCTATGTTTGTGTTTCGTTAGATTGTTCGGAGTGTGCTGAGGAGTACTGTTGTGTAGAGTGCTGCTTGGATCAAGGCAAGTTACACCACTTGTACATATTATGTCCCAGTTTTTGACTATGCATGTTTTACTCTTCAAATCTTGTAGTATGCATGTGTAGGTCTTTAGTAGAATTTCTTAGTACTATTTTTTGCAAGTGCGGTTTTGTAGGATGCCATGAGTAGCTTTATACTTAGGAATTTCCATCCTAATAGGTTTCCCCTGTTTTTGCTAAGTAATGCTTGCTATGCTATATATACTAAGTACCGTTGGGGGCTTCGAAAGACTCAAAACATTTCGAAGTATGAGAGCTCTCTCCAGCGAACTTTTCTTCTCAAAACCCCCCTTCAAAATAAAACTAAGTTTTCTTCTGGGCGGAATGGTTGTCGGGTCAACGAGTGGATATTTGGTGGAGGACGGCCGCCCAGGAATCAAAGAAGTCTTCCATGTTTCAGAATTCAGAAGCTTCCAGTGCAACCACGATACATATGGGCTCTGTATTGGCTTAGTACTTAGTGGGAAACCTCACCGGGGTACCAACATTTGGAGGTTCTTGGCATGGTTGGATCCAGCTGGTAGAGGGGCTACTAAGGGAAGGCTTCGCCATGGTCTTGTCTGTAAAAAAGACTTGATCGTGGATTGTGGGGAAAGTGCACAACCTCTCGAGAGTATTGCAATCTGATCGATTAGCCGAGTTCACGGAAAAGAACACTTTGAGCATCTGAAGGATGGAGCCTCTAAAACATCTTCCTCTCTCTTTTCCAAACTTAAAGTTTTATAAACCCCAAGGCGTGAGTAATATCGCCATTGGGTGGGATTTTGGGAACTTGGTGCGTAATATCCAAGTGCTAGGTTGATTGGACACTTGGTGAGTAATATCCACGTGTTCCATTCGACCCTATACTACTTAGCAATGTTTACAAAGTAGGGTAAACTCTCCCTCTTTTCTTCTTACTTAGAGAAAATTGGCCTTATGCAAAAGAACCCCAAAGCCTACACTTAGCCTTGCATGTAGAGATAGTCTTATTCTTTCCTTGGTGTAATTTTCCAATACATTTAAAGTATTGACCCAACTTGTTGGCTGCACGTCTTATGTGCAGAATCCGAAGACTGAAAGGTGCGTAGGGATCGCGGGTCTTCACGCAACTAGCCCGAGGCGTTGATGGACTCAAGATTTACTTAGTTTCCGCTATTTTATTTGAGCTAGTTATAAGCTATGCAAGTTGTAATAATTATACTCTGGATTATTCGTGTAATAATGACTTGTGTTTTACATGATATTCATCGACTGTGAAGTGCTAGCTACTGATCCAGAGACTAGCATGTTAATTACATGGACTTAGGATCCTTAACAATCCAAGGTCACAACATTTATGCAGAGGCACAACACTGAAATATAGACCCCGCCTGTCCAAGTACTTGATGGAGTTTGATAGCTTCGATCTGGATTCACGGATGTAGTATAATAGCTTTTTCCCTAGAATACCTAGGTTTAATCGAACCTCGGAAAGCACTGCTAAAAGGTAATAAAGAGGACACATCTACAAGACTTTGTTTGTTCATTTTACCTTAGTTGACCGGACCAATCTAGTTTACTTTATAACGGGTTTGAATCAATGGATGGAGGTAGGCCAGGGTTGAAGATCCACCTACAGCTGCACACCAAATGGGATAAAAGATAATAATAAGCATAGTCATGTATAATGTTTGTATTGAGATAATCTTTTATGGGAAACACATCCTAATATTCTAGAGCCCCCGTGATGCAGCGGGCATAGAAATGTACTTTTAATCCAACTGAGAGTACACGAAGCCACGGGTTATAAGCGATTATTAAGTGTAAACACAGATCAAAGCTTTAAGTGGTGATGTTGTTGTTGATCCCGAATGGGGTGCTAAGCGAAGACTGTACTACCCTTTCTGTCACTTAGGTTCCTATGAGATCGCCGCTAGCCCACTATCTCACCTCAAGCCTTTATCAATCTATGAGATTTAGGGTACCTACAAGTCCACAGATCAAGACAAGAGACGAAGAAACAAAAGATACAAATCACAAATCCAAACAAAATACAATTCTCCATGATCTAGATGCACATAATTGTTGCGAGGTTTCTCCGCAGCCTGTGAGGACTACTCACTCATAACAAATAGATCAGAGATAGAAAACATCATGAAAATATTTAGATTGAAATCAAATATTCTTACAATGGTCACCAAATCACAAGGAGATCTGAAGTACAAAGAAATGGCCATGGCTAGTGGAGGGATGGACGGTGGAAGTGATGAACAATGGTGTGGATCTTCTTTGGTGGTGTTGTGATGCAATTTGAGAATGGTGTCTCTCTGGCCGGCGGCTGGAGCCTCGAAATATATAGGCGTCTTCATGAAAGTTGTAGAGTTTAATGAGACGAAGCCATCTCCACCTGGTACGGGCGGACCACGCCCGTACCAGTGGTCGTTAAGTGTGCTGACACCCTAGAAAGCTTCTCCAATTACTTGTCCGTGTGTACTTCCTCAAAATCCTTCATTATGACTCCTTATTTCGCATTAAAAGCCGTGATTTCCTGCACAATATAATTCAAAGAGAGGATTTGTATATCTTTGTAATTATTAGTCATTAGTGTCAAGAGTTGAGAGTTTCTTTGGCAATTGTTTGACCAAAAACAATGTTTAAACACAGTGGAAGATGGCAAAAATCGGAGCCATCAACTTCCCCAAAGCTCAAACCTTGATCATCCTTGAGCAAGAAGAACCAAAATAACTATAAGGAATTCAGCGTTTAAACTTGAAACAACGAGAATAAGAGTTCACTTACAATCGGTAGTCGTATGCGCTCAACACTTCATTCATTTGCGAAGCTTATCAAAGTTAGAGAGATGACAAGAATACTATACAAGCTTAGGTAAGTCAAGATAATCAAAGTAAAGTTTAATATAAGTATAAATAACTAGAAGTGTAGCAATCAATCCAATTCCTCTAAATAATTCTCATCTTGCGAAGGAACACTAGGATGCTTATATAGCATAATTGAGTAAGCGAGTTTCATGTATCGAGTAGTATAACAATGAAGTGTCTTATTTACACCCACATCAATAAATCAAGTCAATCTAAAACACTTCTAATCCAATCATTGTCTTTCAATAAAAACTCGTAAAGTAGTAATGAGACCATGCCAAGGACTTGTTATGTTGATCCTCATAGATATCTTTTTTTCTTTCTTCTTCACCTCATTTTTCAAGGATCGTTGTTTGTTTGTTTTTGCTAGTGTTTGCACAAACTTTGAGAGTACCAATACTTTTTCCCATACATTGACACGGATGCCACTCATGTCATCAACTCATAGCTGAAATCCGGGGTTATACCATAGATTGTTCAAAAGCTAGCGGAGTTGTTGGCATCCCAAAGGTGTGCATTAGAGACATAGAACAAAGTTGTCTCGCTTCTTTCTCTTTCTGTTTTTTTGATATAGTACCGTGGTTTGATCCACAAAGTTAGCTTTGGCATGCATCACAATTACCACTATACATTATTTCAATCAATCAACTCCTTTCATGAATGTCATCGAGACTGTCAAAATATCTATGGGGTTAAGTATAATCAAAGGTATACTCTCAAGATAATCATTCATCAAACAAGTCATAAATTTCAGACGTTTTCTTATTGTACTTGTTTGGTATTATTATTTCCAAGGTAAGACTCGGTTAACTAAAAGAACAAGAGCAAGAGCTTCAATAACTAATCATCATACCAATAAAAAGCCTTACTCTAACCATATTTAATTACTTCCCACTAGCATGTCATCTTAGCAACTCAACCAACTAAGATAAACAACTAAAACTTCATAAGTGGGAGACATAGGACATACCTCTCATAAATAACTTCATGATCCTCTTCCTTATAGGGATGTGTTCCTTCAAAACTCAAACACGATTACTCTCAAAATGATATTAAAGCAAAGAGGCAAAGTATGAATCCATGTTTACAAATAAATGATAAATGGAAAAATCTTTTTTATTTTTGAGGATAGGGATTAAAGAATAGAAAAGAACTTGCGACCACGCAAGGGTTTAATAAAATAAAAACAAATAAACTAAAATGAAAGCAAATTAAAAAGAAAAGGAAAACAACAAAGTGTTGGAACAAGCCAACACGAGTGTTTCAAAGCTCTCAAGGAGTTGGAATACAACCTCGTTATTACACAAATAAATTTGCTGGGGGAACACATCCCCAAGCTCGGGCTTTTGCAAGCCCTTTTGTTGCTCATTGTGGTGGCGGTGGATAATCTCCCATGTTCCATTGGCTGCTCCAATCATGGAACTGGATGGCGAGGCTTGCAGTGGCATCTCGAAGGTTGATGGAGAGGTTATTCATGTTTTGAATATTTTCTTCAAGTGCATAGATATCATCATAGGTGGTTTACTAGTTTGGTGGCTTCTCATCTTGTTCGGGTCCTTCTTGTTCTACTTTTTCATCTTCTCCTCCTCCTATGAGTATTTATTGTTGGGTAGATTAGCTTCGACCTGCGCGTCATAATGCAAACGTCCATCCTCGATAGAGAATAAACCGTTAGGAAAAGGAGTCGGGATCAAGTGATCCGCTCTAGGTATATTGAAGAAATATCTACCATGATTTTTAGAAATCATACCACATTCTCTTAGAGTAGATAGACCGAGACGGTTACTTCCATTCAACGGTTGGATGTTACATAAGTTGACGCGAAATGCACGTGTAAGAACAGTCACAATTCCTCCTCCACATATAGGTCCACGAGATTGAAGAGCATGATCATTAAGATAAAACACAAGAGGAGTGCCTAAATTCGGTGTTAAGTTACAATTGATAAGTGCAGCTTTTGCGAGGATCAACATGTCCTCCTTATTAACTCTAGGAAACTCACCACGTGCCTGCAATATGTTAGCAATAACATAGAACAAATATCGAATAACAAGATGATCAATTTGGTTCTCCTTGGGTGTGTGTCCACGAATTCTCATCAAGTTAAAATATTGTGAAGGGGAAGGATCTAAAACAAAGGTAGTTGTGTGTACATCGATGGTGTTGTTGGTTAACCCAAAGCATTGAGCCTATTGGCTGAGTGTCAAAGTATACTCATAGTTTATAAGACGGAATTTAATTTGATCAACACCAGGCTTTTGTTCCTTGGAACAACCATAAGGATCCACCGTGTGTGTCAAGGTGCTGAGGAACTCAAGCGTCAAGCGGCGGTATGTCGCAACATCCTGAAAGACAAAATTATGCAAACCAACATTGTTGCAAAGTAAATCAAAATCAGCACGAATGCCAAGTTGGTTCGGGATATAAGGACACGCCCACTTGGCAGACTTGATCTCTCGAATCTTGAGACGACCGAAACGGGTTAGATGGAACTCCTCGGTGAACTCAATGCCAAGCGACTCGGGGGGTTAACGTATCAATGGATGGCGCGGAGGACTCCGCGGCCATCTCACGTGTACGACTCCTCGTGTTCATCTAACAAATAAAAACAAGACAAAGTAAATAAGATTGCTAATAAAAAATTTGTCCAATAGAAACATAGCATAAGTGATTCGCTACACTAACTACAAAAGAAACTCATCTAAAATCAATGCTAAATATACTTATTATCAAGATTGAATCAAGAATACGACCTATGTCTAGATTGGCAATGATGAATTATTAAGCGAAGATTTTGCACAAATAAGTTGGTGATCGGATGAGAACCATACCTTAGATCGAGTGAGTGCGAAGAATTGAAGAAAGATTGAGTAAATTTGAAGATCCAATGGAGGTGGTTTGAAGTTTGAAGGAAGAAAAAAGATAAAATAGATGATTTGGAATTTTTAGGCTACCTCCTTGGGGTGAATCTGGTGTCCGTGTACTCGGTACGGGTGGGCCGTACGCCCGGAGCCCTCCCGTACCGGGTGACTTACCTTGGGGGCGACGGCTGCTCCCAGGCGATGCACTCGGTACGGACACGCAGTACGATCGCGCGCGCCCGTACTGCTGGTCGTTAACGCTGTGATGACTTTTGCTTAAAACCTGATGTTTGCTCGGGGGTACGGTACAGGCGCGTGGTACGGGCACGTCCGGCTATACCAGTGGTCGTTATCGACATTGATTCCTTCGGCAAAAATCAAAATTTCTATCTTCATGTGGCTTGATGTGGTACGGGTGCATGGCGCGGGTCACTCTGGCCATACCAGTTGTCCTTATCGACACTATGAACTAAAAAAACTCAAAGAATTTGATTAGTAGCTTTGTGCGCCTTTGCACATCTTATCAAAAGGTTAGATAGTAGCAAAAACACTAAGTAATGATCCAGCAATACTTCTTAGGCCATGAATTAGTAAAATAAAATATAAAGGATTACCTTATTTCTTCTCCTATTTCCATAGGTGTTCTTGAACACTCTTTATTAAAGACAAAAACAAAAACAAAACAAACTAACATGATAGAAAATATAATAAAAACATACAAAAACTTTATTTCTCATGGGTTGCCTCCCATGTAACGCTTCTAGTTAAGGTCAATTAGCTTGACCATGATGGCAATCACTTAGGCTTGGGGAGATGAACACCCACTCCAAAATAGTTTGATTTTAAAGTAATTACACCATCATCATCATTAGGCTTGGCCTTCTGTTTCCTAGGGAAGTGGACTACAAAAGGATCTCTAGATAGTAGCCCTATCATTACATTCCCTTGAATTATAGGTGCTATGGGATCTTCAGGCATGTCCACAATAACAAGATTTAATAAGAGCGAGACTACCTTTTATTTCAACAACTATATTTTCTTTGATCCCAACAGCTTTTTTATAAGTTGAATCAGCTAGATGGAGTCTTAATTCAGTTGTAACAAATGGCCCCAAGTTTAACTTATCGAATAGGCTTTTGGAAATCGTTGAGATGCTTGCACCGAGATCACAAAGTGCGGATATCTCATTAACTCCCAACTTAATTTTAATAGTGGGCTCAAATATATCATCCAGTTTAGCTGGAAGCTTATCAGCTAGTCTTTTATACTCCATCTCTAAATCATGAACCTTAGATGCTACTTGTTGTATAAATTGTTGGTACATAGCATCATTACCTTGTTCTATACCTGGATTCTTAACGGTGATCATCTTCAATAGATCTTCCACGGTATATTCAGGTGTTGGCGCGTTGCTATAATCAAGCTCTTCGGGTTTTTTATCATTGGTTACCACCCTCATTATTTTGAGGTCTTCTACCGTATTTGGCTCAAGTTTGCCAGTAAACTTTTCTAGTATGAAAGCTTGGCTCTCGGCTACCTTACCTAGCTGAGCCTCCACGGTCTTTGTTCTTTCCTGTAGAGCATGCACATCATTTCTAATTGCAACGTCCTGATTAGATAATCTTCCTATACTACTTTCATGGTTCTCCGTAATCTTAATAAGCATATTGTTTTGTTCGGTTTGAGCTTGCATAAATGTTCTAACAGTTTGCTCAAACGGAAAATTGCCATGATTTTCTCCATTAGTATTATCATAATTATTATAAGGAGCTCCTGTAGGATTAGTATGATATTTTTAAACATTAGAAGCATAATTATTTTCCATGCAGTATTAAAAGGAGTGCGAGCTATAAAATTAACATCATTAATATTGGTAGTGATAGCATTAACTTGGGTGTCTTGCTTACCCTTTACTAAGCTAAGCAACTCATCCACCTTAGATTTAAGCTCCTCATTGTTTATCTCGATAATTGAACTTACTCTCTTCGAGGTTCTTTCCACATGCCATTGGGCATGGTTGTTTTGTATATCATCAAGTAACTTATTTACAACACTAACATGCTTTCCCATGATTGTTCCTCCTGCTGTAGTATCTAGCATAGACTTAGACATTGGGTTAAGACCATTATAAAATGAATGTAATATAAGCCATTCTTTCATCCGATGATTAGGACAGTTCATTATGGCTTCTTTTATTCTTTCCCACGCAAGAGCTAGTGGCTCACGATCTTCTTGTCTAAAGCTTGTAATGTTGGATCTTAGCTGCATAGTCTTAGCTGGGGGAAAATTTTAGTCATAAACAAATTAGTGCATTCCTCCCAAGATTTAATAGTGCCCTTTGGTATAGCTAGCAACCAATCCTTAGCCTTTCTTCTAAGAGAGAAAGGTAATAATCTTATATTAACAGCATTTGATCTACATCCTTAATACGCATCATGTCACAAATTTCGGTAAAAGTATGTAAGTGCAATCCCGAATCCTCAAAAGATGAACCCCAAAATTGGTATTGTTGAAACAAACTTTAAAGTTTAGGTTTTATCTCATATGTTTCCGCATCAACTGCGGGTTGAGCGATGGGTGCACGAATAAAATCAATAGTGGGAGTAGCATACTCCCCTAATCTATTTTGAGCCATGGCTCTTATCTTCTTAGTAATTTTTAAGTAATGAAAACGAATAATAAGTAACTATTTTTTTGGGTTTTAAAATAGATAACAAGAAAGTAAACTAATAATAAGAATTAAACTACAACTAATAATAAAACTAAAAACAAGGTCTCTAATGACCTCACCGGGATAGCGAAATTATTTTCCCGGCAACAGCGCCAGAAAAAGGGTTGATACTTTCGATCCGGATTCACGGATGTAGTATAATAGCTTTTTCCCTAGAAGACCTAGGTTTAATCGAACCTCGCAAAACAGTGCTAAAAGGTAATAAAAAATGACACATCTACAAGACTTTGTTTGTTCGTTTTACCTTAGTTGACCAGACCAATCTAGTTTACTTTATAATGGGTTTGAATCAGTGGATGGAGATAGGCTAGGGTTGAATATCCACCTGCAGCTACACATCAAATGGGATAAAAGATAATAATAAGCATAGTCATGTATAATGTTTGTATTGAAATAATCTCTCGTGGGAAACACATCATAATATTCTAGAGCGCCCGTGATGCAGCGGACATAGCAATAGACTTTTAATCCAACCGAGAGTACACCGAAGCCACGGGATACAAATGATTATTAAGTGTAAACACAAATCAAATCTTTAAGTGGTGATGTTGTTGTTGATCCCGAATAGGGCGCTAAGCGAAGACCGTACTACCCTTTCTGTCACTGAGGTTCCTATGAGATCGCCGCTAGCCAAGTATCTCAACTCAAGCCTTTATCAATCTATGGGATGTTGGGTACCTACAAGTCCGGAAATCAAGACAAGAGACAAAGAAACAAAAGATATAAATCACGAATCCAAATAAGATACAATTCTCCCATGATCTAGATGTCCATAATTGCTGCGAGGTTTCTCCCTAATCCACAGTCCGTGAAGACTACTCACTCATAAAAAATAAATCGAAGATAGAAAACATCATGCAAATATTTAGATAGAAATAAAATATTCTTACAATGGTCGCCAAATCACAAGGAGATCTAAAGTATAAAGCAATGGCTATGGCTAGTGGAGGTATGGATGGTGGAAGTGATGAACAATGGATGAACAATGGCATGGATCTCCTTTGGTGGTGTTGTGATGCAATCTAAGAATGGCAGCTCTCTGGCCAGTGGCTAGAGCCTCGAAACATATAGGCATCTTCATGAAAGTTGTAGGGTTTGACGAGAAAAAGTTGTCGCCACCTGGTACGGGCGGGCGGTACGGGCGGACCACGCCCGTACCAGTGGTCGTTAAGCATGCAGACGCCCTGAAAAGCTTCTCCAATTACTTGGTCGTGTGTACTTCCTCAAAATCCTTCATTATGACTTGTTATTTCGCATTAAAAGCCGTGATTTTCTGTACAACATAAATCAAAGAGAGGATTTGGATATCTTTGCAATTATTAGTTATTAGTGGCAAGAGTTGAGAGTTTCTTGGCAATTGTTTGACCAAAAACAATATTTAAACACAGTGGAAGATGGCAAAAATCGAAGCCATCTGAGTTCATGATGTCAATGAACGTACCAACAACCACATAAGAAGTTGTTATACTTCACAAAGAACTATAGTAAGCACCACTTGTGTTTTAATGGTTAGGTTCCCTGCCTTGATGCCATGTGCTTAGTTCAATTACTTTGTTTGTCCGAGGAGTTGGTAATTGATTAGAACAAGGGCATATTTGAGATGGGAACCAATATAATACATACACAAGGATCATAGGAAAGTTTGCACTTAACATCTCAATCTCGTATCTGCTGGGTATGGTATTTACATGAAATTACTATTTTCATATGAGGCACACCACAGTTCATTTAGTTTCTTTGAGGTCGATGATCAAATTATTGAAATGATCTCACTATTTATGAAACATACAATGTTTAGTAGATTGTTTTACTTTTTCTCTGAATTGACATGCCTAGTCTATTTAAGGCACACTATTGTTGTATTGCTTGTTTGTCTGATGCACTTTCCTAGTTTGCCGAATATTAAATCGCTTCGACCAACGAGAGTTGGAGATCCAACTATACATTGATCTGCAAGTTCATACGGGACACAATGTTCAATTTCTCATTTTGTTTTGCTGGTAATGCTTGTACTCTTATCAATTTAAGGAAATTAAGGAAGGGCATGCCATTCTTTTTGACTATAATTGCTAGATTTCTGTTGTTTTGTGTTGGGATAGTTTTCGAGCTCATATTGTTATATCAGAGAAATGAATCTTTTGAAATTCTTTGACAATGAATATGGTTGTTTTGTTCCCTCGTCTGGTGTTGTAACCTGATTTGTCTTAATTTTAACCTTCATCAAGTAGATAAGTCCACAGCAGTGACACTGGTACATGCTCACATCCCTCAAAAAAGTCATTTGTTCCACTTATTCAAGAAGAAAGAGTTGTATGAGGCAATACTATTAATTGTTTGTGTCCTTATATCAAGATAATGATGCTTTTCAAGTTCTTTGGAGTTGTTTTCAACTAGTATTGCTATTATAAGTTGTTTCTCTTTATTTCAGCCTACAAATATGGATATAAAAGGTAGAATAGAATTCACCTAGTGTAGATGTCTTTTTACAAAGCAGCAGTGACAGTACCTATTGCTCACGTTGGTACATGGTGTCGGTTGTTCCATTTATTCCAGCAAAATGAGTTGTTGGTTTTTCACTCCAAGATGCAGTTGATATAGTTGGACAGAAAGCCAACAAGACAGATGTAATAATCGCCATAGCACACAAAGCGATAAATGAGTTGAAAAATAGAAAAGCTTCGACTAAGCATCTACTTAATTATCTTCTCAGCATGTGTCATTTTTGTAAGCCTGTTGTTAAATGTCTAGCGATGCAGCTTTACAAAAGTAACATTATTGTAACGTCGATTATACTGTTTATCTATCGAGTTGTACTTTTTGTTGCAACTGCCGCATATTGAATTTTTGAAAATTGTAATAATTAACTGTATTTTCTAGTTACAATTTTTTCTTACGCCTGTTGTGGAGGGAAGTCATTTTCAATCGAGAAAATAGGTCGTTCTATATTATGTCTATTTGATGGGAAGCTTGTTCCGTACTATATTGTGTTCGATTGTCAAGGGGTTCCCGCAAATGGGTCATTTATAGGCCAAAGGTTACTACTCAGCCTGCTTGTTTGTTGTGTACAGTAACTGAGTCTGAAGTAGGTCAAAACGTTATTGTTCAGGTTGTACAGTAATAGGCATTTAATAGGACGTAACCTTATTGAACCGTCTGTATAGTAGAAGGCATTAAAAATGCTATATCTTTGTTTTAATTTAGAAGGTGCGCTGATGTACAGTACTAGGCTGGCTAGAACAGTAACAAGTATGTGTAGGTCATAGCAGTAATAGGTCCGGGCGTTAATATATCGCTCATTAATGTATTCTTGTAAGATTTGTGGACTTGTAACATGCTTAAATAGTAACGGTCCTTAAATCAGAAGGACATAAACGGGCTGCAGTCTACGCACTCGGATAAACAGTGTCGGGTCTTCCTCAGACCGAAACATTACATGACCGAAATTTTGCAGGCTGTAAATAGGCTGCACAGTGATGGAGACAGCAGAGCCTTACGTAAATCGAAACAGTAATGGACCAAAATTTAACATGTCATAGTTGGGCTACAATTTGATGTGCTTCCTAGAACCGTAGCAGGCTGGTTGTAGGCCTAAACAGTAATAGGTCGTCTTCTTATTAGGCTTCCCTCATGGGTTGGTCCACCTAATATTTAGCAGGTGTTGGCTGGACCTGATAGCTACCACCGATTTGTGAAGAGTTTACGACAATAATTACCCGTTAACAATGTTTGCCATGTGGCAGTTTGTATGATGTTAGCAGTCAACGGAGTTGACGAAACACATCTAACATGATCCATATTTTTCTGGTAGATGGGTCCCATCTACCATGGTTTCCGAAAAACCATGGTAGAACCTTTTGTGATGGAGCTTTTCCCATGGGTGTCTATCCGTGGTACAAGACCTTTAACCACGAAAAACGACATTCTACCACGAAACACAGTCATGGTAGATGGCAACTTTTTCTCTAGTGCGCACAGGTTGTTCTTTGATGAG
Organism: Avena eriantha; assembly: GCA_910589775.1. NCBI lineage: Eukaryota > Viridiplantae > Streptophyta > Magnoliopsida > Poales > Poaceae > Avena > Avena eriantha. Next base: position 300,385,477 of record OU342743.1, read on the forward strand.
AAGCGCCATGATCATGGAGACATGCAGCAAAGTCACCGTCATCTCACCATAAGGGAGCGTCATGATCAAACAAGGGTTCATATGTGGTGTCGAAGCTAGTTACACGCATCTTCTTGCTATGCACCTCATGGGACCTCAGGTGCAACCATTTGAAAATATTTCTCTTCTCCGCCATCAACTGCCCTCGGTGTCGTGCATCATAATTCCCATTGAGAATAGATTCGTGTTCCATCCTACATATGTGAGCAACTAGAGAAGTGAATATTTTGAGTTATGAAAATTCTCTAAACCACCACAACAATAGAGAGGATCTATATAAACAAATGCAGTAGACATATGACTATAAATATTAACTAAAAAAATTGGTTACTATAATCCATCTATGCCAGATCTATCCATAAACCACTAATTGCTTTCCATATGGTACATATGCATATTAGGAACCACACTTATTTTCTAATTATCTATAAGAAACTAGAATTGCATACTAAGAAAATTAGCAACCACACATATTTTCTAATCCATCTATACCAAATATCATCCTAACCATAACATGACAAATCACTAAACCTGGGAAATCAAATAAGCCCTCTGAGTATTGACTAACCCTAACAAAGCATCATCTGAATATGTTCATGCCAAATCTACAACGAAGCTCGATTTTTCTTGAAGAACTAGGGTTAACCGATTGAGGGTAATGTGATGATTTTAGCGGAGAACAAGGGTAGAATCGAAGGAGAATACCTCAAGGATTCGAAGGGGAAGAAAATCTATCAAAAATAGCCTCAAGTCTGTGGGTTTAGAGTAGGGATTTGAGAGGAGCCGCCAGCGCCATGGGCTCTGTTTCCGTCGAGGTCAGGCATAACAGGTATGAGAGGCAGGGGAACTAGGAGGGGAACACGTGGATCGTTCTATTTGCCCAAGGAGTATGGCACCATGCCACAAAGCCTCATACCTAGTAGCACGACGTCGGCCCAAAAAGCACCAAACATACGCGAGTGGGCCAGGGCCTAGCGACGACGGCCACGTCAGATGAAAGTATGGCGTGTTTGACCAGAGCGCCATGGTTTGTATGGCGTCATCCTATAGACCATGGAACCGTCAGGTAGGACGCCATGAAAAAATGTTAGATTATCTAAAATCTTTCCAAAAGCAGGTCAATCTGTGTTTTCTTTCCATGATTAGATTAATTCAATGATTTTTGCCGGTTACGAAGTCCCAAACCGCCTTGGCATCACAATAATTCTGCTAGAAGAAACAGCTGCGAATCTTTGGAAGAACTTCGAAAACCCATGGAGGAAGGTCCAACCAGAGCATATGAAAAGCTGCAGTGGACTCAAGGTACCCATCAAGTTAAAAAATGAGACGTCCCTCTCGGAAGGGAAGGCAAACAGAGCATGAGTGCAGTTGCACAAACTATTCTAAAGACTCAGAATACCTGACGGGGAAAATCATTATTCGTGATGGCAATGGAGCACTCGCACAAAATAGGAAGGGATGGCCGGGATCCCTTGGTAGCCACATTACGGCTCATCTCATCATGACTTGATCAACGTAGCAAACTTACTTAAGCAACAATAATCAACAGCAATGCCTGCATAGGATAGATTAGATATGGTGTGATCTGATAAATTTATCCATTGGTTCCTTGTGAATTACTGCTACTACTATATTACTATAGGGTAGATAGTGGCCGGGTACCGTAATGTCCTAAGGAAGAGGCAAAGCTAAGTTAAATTGTGGGCATGCATTCCATGCCGTGTCTGTCGCCATGCTCAGGATGAGGAGGCGTGCAAGCAGAAGAAGCAGGTGCGGAGGGGTGATCTGCAGTAGCTTACGGGCAACGGCCATCTCCTCTGTTGTCCTCGCCATCTTGCTCGCTTCCACCACATACCTTCCTGCTTCTCCATCCAATCCTCCGGTGGAAGGCCGGCGGCGTCGGAGGCAGTGCGACGAGGAGGCCAAATGGGCAGCCGGCGTCGCGTCCCAGCACAACGCCACCCTCCTCCTGACCGTCGACCACCTCGGCTGCGGCAACTTCAGCAGCGTGCAGAAGGCGGTGGACGCTGTGCCTGACCACGGCGCGGCTGGCGGCAGGACGCTCGTGGCCGTGGGCGCCGGCATCTTCAGGGAGAAGGTGGTGGTGTGGGGCAACAAGACAAACGTGACGGTCCACGGGCGCGGCAACCTCAACAGCACCGTGGCGTGGAACGACACCGCGGCCGGCTCCAGCAACTGCACCCCCTGCAGCGCCACCTTCACCGTCCTCGCCGCCGGCTTCGTCGCCTACAACATTAGCTTCCAGAATACGGCCCCTCCGGCGGACCCGGGCGCCAGCGGCGGGCAGGCCGTGGCGCTTCGTGTGGCCGGCGACCAGGCGGCGTTCCACTGGTGCGGCTTCTACGGCGCACAGGACACGCTGCTGGACGAGCAGGGGCGGCACCTCTTCCGCGAATGCTACGTCGAGGGCTCCATCGACTTCATCTTCGGCAACGCACGGTCGCTCTACCTCGGCTGCACCATCAGCTCCGTCGCCACCAGCACCAGCAACGGGGTGACGGGGAGCATCACGGCGCAGGGGCGCGGGTCGGCGGCGGAGAGGACGGGGTTCGCCTTCGTGGGGTGCAGCGTCGTGGGGACGGGGAAGGTGTGGCTGGGGCGGGCGTGGGGGCCCTACGCCACGGTGGTGTTCGCGAGGACGTACCTCGCCGCCGGGGTCGTGGCGCCGGAGGGGTGGAACGACTGGAACGATCCGGCCAGGCGCCGGACGGTCTTCTTCGGGGAGTACGACAGCGCCGGGCCCGGGGCGAGTATGGACGGGAGGGTTGCGTACGCGCGGCAGCTGGACCAGAGGCAGGCGGCGCCGTTCATGGACGTCTCCTACATCGACGGCGAACAGTGGGCGCTACCGCCACTACTAGTAGCACTAGAGCTGCCGCGGCAGCACGACGGAGACGATTCAGATGACGCACCGCGGCAGCAAGCGATGTAGGAGATACTGAAAGATTGAATTTTCTGCGGTACAAGTACAATTCCCCTCTTTCCTTAGCGATCCATAGGTTCAGTTCTGACGAAATCTCTTTCAGCACCGTTGGTACAGTACAAGTATGTTGTTTTTGCTGAGGAAAGATTTGGGCTAATTTTTTTTAAATAATACATTTTTTTAATGAATTTCACTTACAGATATAATACACTGTCTTTTTTTAAACAAGCGACCAGCGTTAGGACAGCTCTTGTCGTTGGTTGAAAAGACGACCAGAGGCTGACAAGATCGGCTGGCAGCTGGTCGTTTTTTGAAAAAACGACCATCCCAAATCGCTTTTTGAAAAGATGACGCAACTTGTCAGTTATTGAAAAGCAGACGGTTGCATGGATCATGCACACTACGTTAGGTTAATCCAGCCGTTTTACAGTTTATCGCGCCGTTTATCTCCCGCCACCCCTTCCCGCCAGTATTTGTCCCGCCACTTTTTTCGCGCCGTTTCTCTCCCGCCACTTTTTCCCGCTGTTTTCTCCCGCCAATTTTTCGCGCCATTTCTCTCTCGCCAATTCTTCCCGCCGTTTCTCTCCCGCCAATTCTTCCCGCCACTTGTTTCCGTTGTTCTCTCCCGCCAATTTCTACTAGTTGCCTCTATAAATACTGGCACGGAAATGGTATCTCTCCATCTTCGCCACTTGTTCCCGCTGTTTCTTGCATTTCCTTCCCCTCTCCACCATGAGTGTGCCATGTTCGGACCCCGAGTATAGGCCTACGAAGACGAAAGATGCCAGGTTGCCGCAAGGGGTGACACACGAGCGTTGTTGGTGCGGCCATCTCGCGAAGGTTAAGGAGTCGATCGATTTCTCCACCTGCATGGGCATGAAGTTTTTCATGTGTCCCAACTACGACGCAAGCCTGCCCCGGCAAGCAAGTTCGTCGTACGAGAGGCCTCCGGTATGTTCCCAGAGCATGGTTAATATAAACCATTCACGTTATCATGTGTTCTTTTATTCATTCCATTGATTTGCTTGCAGTCTTCTCCTCCACTTTGCAAGTGGTACCATTGGATTGACACGGAGCAGCCAGCCTGGACCGTGCAGGAGATTGCGGACAGGAGCCGACGTGCAAGGGGGATCTTTCTTGATGAGGAAGGTGCTGAAAGGAAGGCCGCGAACGGGAAGAAGGAACGGGAGAGAGAAATGAAAGAATTCCGAGCAGAGCAAGCTCAAAACCGCGAGCTGAACAGGAAGAGAAGGGAGGAAGAGAATGCAATCCGCGAGCGCCAGGAAGAGGTGCGCAAGGAGGCCCGTGAGGCGGAAAGGAAGAGATTAAGAGATAGAGCTGCCGAGGCGCAGGCGGCAGAGGAACGTGGGGACAAGACTAGGAAGTACCCGCGCTGGACTCAGGGAAGGTAGACGTATGTCTCAGTACCGATGTATCTTAATTCCTATTGTAGTGTCCCGATGTATCTTAATTTTAGTTGTAGTGTCTTGATGTAACTTCCTTTCAGTTGTAGTGTCTTGATGTATCTTCATTTCAGTTAGAGTGTTGTGATGTATCTATAATTTTAACATGCCAGATTTTTTTCCGCCAGAATGTTTCCCGCCAAAATATCTCCCGCCAAAATCTTTCCCACCAAAATGCTTCCCGCCATAATGTTTCCCAATAGATTTAATGTTACCCTATAAAAACCACTCCTCCCGCAGTTGTTTAAGAAGCAGCCACCCTGTTTTTAGCCAGTATGTTTCCCTACGATCGCAGTTTCGTGCCAGACATGTCCGTTGACCTATTTCATTTGGCTAGGAACTTTACGATAGACAACAATCCAGCCCCATTGGAGAAACTAATTGGTAGTGATTGTCTCCTCACTGAGCTGCGTGAGGGATTGCGTAGGAAAGGGTGGCCGAAGAGGACTCCAGAGGAGATACGGCAAGAGCTATTTTGGATCAATGCTAGGTGGAGCAAGCAAAGATTCTCTAATGAAGGGGCAAGGCAGCAGAACATCACGCTCCCTTGGATTTGGATAGAAGAGAGTGAAGATGAAGATGATATATTCATGAGCATGCCGTTGGGACTAAGTGGAGAGCTGAGTGGGACGAAAGGAAGGCCAAGAAGAAGGGTAAAGACGAGGCATCGTCGAAGGGTAAGGGCAAGCCATCATCGGTCGAGGCATCGTCGAAGGGTAAGGGCAAGAAGAGCAATGACAAGCTAGAAGAGAGTGAAGATGAAGATGATATATTCATGACGCCTGCCATTGGGACTAAGTGGAGAGCTGAGTGGGACGAAAGGTAGGCCAAGAAGAAGGGTAAAGACGAGGCATCGTCGAAGGGTAAGGGCAAGAAGAGCAGGCCATGAAGAAGGCATCGTTGAAGTGTAAGGGCATAGTCGTAGGGATAGAGAGCACTCTTATTTATTTACCGCAAGTTATGTTGAATTGTGTTGCAAGCTATGCTGTAGTGTTTGTCGAATAAAAAATGTGTCTCATACATAGACAGATAACTAGACCGATACAAGATACAAGTCTCATACATAGACAGATAACTAGACCGATACAAGATACAAGTCTGATACATAGACAGATAACTAGACCGATACAAGATACAAGTCTCATACATAAACAGATACGCAGACAGATACATAGATAGATATCACTGCCACCAGTCACGAGGTTGCCCTGGCGTCGGTGTAGTTCATCCGTACCTTCTAGGAGGCACCACATTGCGGGGAGGTAGAGTTGACCCGTCATCCTGCGTCTGTGTATCCTGTGTGGGGATAGGTGGTGGAGTCTAATGCGTCTCCTGAGTCTGCTGCGTCTGATACAGTCCAAACCAGTCAACCTGATCCTGATGAGTCTGCTGATCCTCCTCATTAGTCATCCACGAACCCATTGAAGACATGCTTGGGTCTCCATATCCTCCTGCCATGTAAAAATATTAAGTACTCAACGATTATACACTACATGTAACCAAAATAGATAGGCAAATGCGTACCCTCAGGACGATAGCCCATGAATGGGACTTGCGGCTACTGCTGGTGCCACTGGTTGAAAGTAAGATGCGGCTGCTGCTGCCACTGGTCGAAAGTAAACTGCTGCTGATGTTGCCACGCCGATCCTCCAGCCTGGTCTGGGGGTGGTGCTCTCGGTGTCTCCTGCTGCTGCTGCTGCCACGCTGAGCCTCCAGCCTAGTCTGGGGGTGGTGCTCTCGGTGTCTCCTGCTGTGAGATCCGTGGACGAGGCCCGTGGTGGGTAGGTGCAGTGGGTGTCTCCTGCTGTGAGCCTCGGAGCAGTGTCTGGTCCGCACGCGGGGTGCGCTCCTGCGTGGAGTGACGTGGCGGGCGAGCCTGCGTGGAGCGACGCGGCTGGCCCTCCCCCATGGAGTGACGAGGTGGACGATGTGCTGCTCGATGCTGAACGACGTCTGAAACGTTCGTGCACATGATGGTCGCATAGATACTCTGTAGTCTTTCCTAGACACGCCTTACGAAAGACTGAACTCCTTGACGTGGTAGTAGAAGAGGAGCGGACGAGAGCGAACGTCCCCACTGATTCACTTCATTCTGTAGCTTCCATGTCATATCGGCCTGTATTTGTATAGTGGATAAGTACACATTATATAGGCTACCAGGTGTAGTGACGAATAAAAGTGTATTTACCGCTGATTGTCTGGGCTCCATAGTCGACTGGCTAGGGTATCTTTCATCATCATGTGCGTGGTGGACGGGACGCAACCGTGTCATGCTCATGTACCTCTGTAAGTATGCACGGAATAGCTCCATATCAAACGCAGGAGCGGTCCACACGCCAGCTGTTGCATTGTGCCAACCATTGATATAAGTATTAACCCGTTGAAGCCACTGATTTGCACTTCTTTTAGTACCCTTCCGAGAGTACCTGCAGTTAGATTTTATAAGTACACAATCGGTGTAAAATTATAGATACATAATATATTAACTTACATATGCACGTCCGGTGAAAGGGGCGCCTCCGGACATGGAGGATCTACCATCTAGCGAAGACCGAATTGCCTCATGACCCTCTATTGAGACATCTCCTCCACCTGACAATCGAAGATGATCTTCGATTTAGTGAGCCAGTAGTCCTCATCTCTATGACACATAATAGATAACCCGTCGGGATATCTTGCGAATGCTTCAGCTGTGGTGTAATGCTCCCAAATCACCGATTCTTCCTTCAACGTGTCGAACTGCTCGCTGAACGCCGGGTAGCAGCGGGTTACTTGTTCTCCCGCGAAACGACACTGTTGGATTAAATAGTTGTTAGTTTCCTTCATAGTGCAATATGGACCATGCAATTAACAGAACCTTTTAACTTACCTTGCGTTGTGTCCAATGTGTACCGAATGTAGGCATGTCAATTCTCTCGTGGTCAAATAGCATATCAGACTCATAGACAACGGGGCGCTCTCCCTGGACGATTACCGCTTGATTTTTTGCTACCTCCGGGCGGCCAATAGGGAACCTCTCCCATGACCACAGCTGCAGCAACAATGGGCATCCTAGCAAGGCAAATTTTTCCTTGGTTAGCGTACAGCCCGTGCACATACCTTAGTACGTTGCTGTTAAGATAGCAGACCCCCAACTCCATTGGGTGATGTCGTTCTGGCACGTCGCCTCTGCGATCTCTCTAGCATAGCGGATGTAGCGTGCACTGATGGTTGAGACGTGGTTCTCGGTAAACATCACCTTCCCAAGTATCCACAATAAGTATGCCTCAAGGCTGCGCGTAATTTGTGGCTCGGTCATCAGAACACCTAGGTACTCGAACCTCTGTATCTGCATTGGTTAATAGAACAAGTTTTACCATCGTGTGATATGAAAATAGCTGTGTCAAATACAAAGATACTTAGTAACAAACGAACCTGATAGTTCTGCAACCAATCAAATTTTGGCCCATGATTTTCATACGTGAACTCCGGAAGTCCTTCACGAATGCCATAGAATCGTTGGGCCATTTCTTGGGCCCAATTCTCCGGTGCATCCAACGACAGGCCCAGCAAGAACGAGACATCCTGCAGTGTAGGAGCCATCTCCCCCCACCGAAAGTGGAAAGTGTGAGTCTCGGGCCGCCATAGATCCACTAAGCAGGTGAGCAACGACCCGTTGTAGCCCATGCGCGTGGTCTGGAATCCATGGTGTCGTCCTTCTATCTCCTGCGTATGAGTGGCCTCAACCAGACGCACAAATTGTATTAGCCCGACCCACTTCAACCTGCATACCGAGATAGAATTACAATTTGTTTACTATGGTCCTCAAATATTTATAACATAGTTCCATACGAATTAGGAATAAATGTCTCATACCTCTGCAGCCAATAAGGGTGTATCATCCAGTTAGACATGGGAGTGCGAGTGATAAGGTGCTTTAAGCTCCCTGGTTTCGCATCCAATAAAGTTGACCGGTGCTTTCTATCAATATCAGCATTAAGCAAAGATCCCGCCATCTGCATAATTACAAATTTAGAACATGGTTCTATACGAATTACAAACTTAAAACATAGTTCCATAAGAATTACAAATTTATAACATGGTTCCATAAGAATTACAAATTTAGAACATGGTTCCATACGAATTACAAACTTAAAACATGGTTCCATATGAATTACAAACTTAAAACATAGTTCCATACAAATTACAAACTTAAAACATGGTTCCATACGAATTACAAACTTAAAACATAGTTCCATACGAATTACAAACTTAAAACATGGTTCCATACGAATTACAAACTTAAAACATGGTTCCATATGAATTACAAATTTAAAACTAGTTTCTTCCTCTGCCTCTTGTTCCTCGCCTGCCACGTCTGCCACGTCCACGAGGAGCCGCTCCTCCAGTCCCGAAGATATGACAATTGGTGTCTCTATGACCAAAATGATTACATAGAAAACATTGTCTAGTAGGGCCTCCGGCTTCAGATTCATCCATATCATTACGGATCCGAACACATTGTCGCCTTCCTCTGCCTGTCCGCATTAGTTCAGGATCTGGGATGTAAATCCTTTCACCGGGGTTTACTTTGTTAAAATTGCCCCATGCTCTATATCCCATCATCTCGCTAGTCCATGTATTGATCACCGACTCCTTAAGAAAATAAGGAGACACAAATAATCTCGCAGCCATACCTAACCGTCCGCACGCAGTAAGTACATGAGAGCAAGGCAGATGCAGCAGCTTGGGTTTGTTGCAGGTACACTCACACGTCGGCCAAGCCTCATTGCCTATCCTCACCTCTTGTGTATTTACCTCTTCGCCAGATCCGATCCTGTTAGAAGGGAGGCGAACCTCAAATCTTCGTTCTTGATTATCGATGGCGACGACGTGCATAGACCGAGCCTTTTCCATTTTGGCATTCATGTAATCCATTATCTTTGAACAGTACCTCGCGTTTGGGTTGTTGATGATATGCATCTGAGCAAGTTGAAGTCTGTCTTTGACGTACTTCAATGTTCCGGTGAAAATACACTCCACAATAGCTGTTAATGGCAGAGCCCTGCTTCCTCTCAAGACGAAGTTGTAAGTTTCGGCAAGATTTGTAGTCATGACGCCAAACCTAGCACCATGAGTGTCGTGCAACAAAGACCACCTCTCCACAGGCTCGTGCTCTATCCATTCCTGAAAATTCTTAATCCGTCTGCCAGGCCTCCTCCTAGTACCGGGTTGGTCAAATCCCGGCAAATCGCAAAGAGCAATTGGTTCTTCTTCGGGTGGTGCTGCTCCAACTACTGTCTGTGCAGCTACCGCGGCCGCATGAGCCGCCACAGCTGCTGCTCTAGCTGCTCTCCTTTGCCTAACATGTTTTTTTGTGAATTCATCTAGATAGGCCCGACACTTGATATACTTCCACTCCTGGTTCTACTTGCAAAGCTTCTTGAATAGGTTCATCAGGGCCTTGTTCCTGAACTGTGAGAAAAAGTTAGCCCCTAGATGCCGCATGCACCAACGACTCTGCATGTCTAGCCATGGAGTTGGTTCATCTGGAGCAGGCTGAGTCAGCTTCCTTATCGCGCTGAGTATACCCGGATGCCTGTCATGTAGGACGCATACATTCGGTACATCCCTCACAACTGCTATCTTCAGCTGCCTGAAAAACCATACCCAACTCTCAGTGTTCTCGCTCTCCATGAAAGCAAATGCAAGTGGAACAACTTGATTGTTCCCGTCTTGACCTATGGCAGTCAAGATCTAGCCCCTGTATTTGCCAGTGAGAAATGTTCCATCTACACAAATGACTAGTCGACAGTGAGTGAAAGCTTCTATGAAAATAGCAAATGAGAAGAACACTCGATGAAGCACCCTCAAATTGGGTTCTTGAGGCAATGTTAAGTGTTGGATGTCGAGGTATGTGCCTGGATTCCTAGCCTGCAGTGTCTGGAGCATCCGAACAACACAGTCGTATCCATCTCGAAACGAACCAAATATTGTCTCCAGTGCCCTCTGCTTAGTCCTCCAAGCCTTTCCGTAAAATATATTGTAGCAAAATCTGACAGCAACTTTGTTGATGATAGCTTTCACCACCATGGCTTTCGTCTCCACTATCTCAGTGTATAACAGTCTAGCCAGGAGGGTTGACGTGAGATTACGATGGTCTTGTAGGACATTGTCAAGTTGACATGTGTGCTGCACAACATCGCTAACCTTCCAGTTGGTGCCATATCGAGGAACATGGGCATGGACCCTGGCAGGACACCCAGCTACCTCGCAAACCAAAGTCAAATATTGTTGGGATGACACCTTTGTTTTGAAAACCCGCTGCGTGGACAATGCCCACTCAACGATTGCTTCCTGTAGATGCCTCTTGCTAGGATATAATGCACCAATGGAGATGTTGTTGGCATGATAGTGCCACGAGGAATCATGCCCTTCGTTCATATTCATTGCTGCTGTGTGGTCTTGATTCCATGATGCCAGAATAGGTTGGTCCTCTTGATCAGACTCAGAGGAATCATAAGAGCTATCACTATACCCTTTTGAATCTTCGGCTTCCATCTGATCTTGCAACCAACCGTCGTGTATCTCGTCCTCATCGACCTCACCACTGAAAATATCTTCTCCTGTCAATTGACTACCTTCAGCTGATTCATGTCCAGTGTGTGCAAAACTACTCTGACCAGGTTCATAACTACCTCCATCGGTGTGTGCATAACTACTCTGCCCAGGTTCATAATCACCACCGCCATCTTGCCCTTGACTGCTCTGGTAATCATAGTAGCCACCACCACCTCCGTCTTCGGCTTGACTGCTCTGCTCATGATCATAACCACCACCAGCATGGTGTGTCTGACTACTCTGGCCCTGATCATAGACAGGCTCTTTCGCCACAGGAAGCACTAAGACACTGGGGTTAACTACCCTATGCAGACAGGATTTCACCCATTTGATCCATTTAGCTTGCTCTTCTATCAGTCTCAAAAAAATCAGGTTTAATCCTTGACTTTGTCCATAATACATGCGCACCGACATTATGGGTGGGAGGGAGCCCTAAACGAGCACATAACCAATCTTTCAACTCAATAATGGGGATGGTTTCAGGATCCTGGAGCACTTCATCAATACAATTAAAATCGCTCAAATCAACTCCATGCTGGTTTATTTTGACGACACCATCACCATAGTAGAACCTAAACACTACATTATTGGACATAACTTCTGGCCTAAAAAATACCACAGTTTGTCAAATGCCCATACAGTGGCAGATTTTAGCAAAAAAATATACTAATATTCCTATAGCTGAATAATCTAGCATAGCCCGCAAATATAATTATAATCCTATAGCCGAATAATCTAGCAGCTAACCTACCACATCCAACACTACAGATGAAATAAAACTACACAGATGACTACAGTTAGCAAGAAATTAGAGTTTACTCTTGAAGCGTGAGAAATCCTGCCGTGCAGCTGCCTCCACTCAACGGATCGACAACCTCCACTCCAGCTCCACTCAAGCTGCCCCACCAACCTCCACCATAGCCATTACCCCTCAAGAACACCACGAAATCCCCTCAAAAAATCCTCAAATCATCTCACCAGATTATCCAATTAGTAGATCAGGACTATACTAACTGCCTAATGTGTTTCAGCAGTAGATATTGGTGGAAAACAGGGCAAAAGATTGCTCCAAAGCGGTGCTCTTCGCGTGGGCAGATGAACTGGCCAGATGAACATTAGAGAGAGGAAGAAGGAGGAAGAAGAGGGCGCTGGCGTGGGGCTGGGCTGGGCGCATCACGGGTATAAGAAGGAGCTGGTCGTTGCATCGATAAACGACACGGTCTCGTCGTCTGCCTGTAGAACGACGCGCCTTCTCGTCATCCTCCTGTAAAATGACGCGCCCGTTGTTCGCCTGCAGCCCGGCAGGGTGGGGTCCGCCACGCCCCTTTCGGCGCCTCAAAAGACGGCCCGCGCTCATCGTGTCCTGAAAAAACGACTTAGACAAGTCGTTGTTTGGAAAAATGACAGTGTATTATATCTGTAAATTCCTTTTTTTGCGTAATATTCTTGAAATTAATTTAAAAAAGTGTATTATTTAAAAAAAATTAGCAAGATTTGGTGCATGTTGGCACTAGAGAATCTGATTTAAAAAAACAAAATTTATATTTTTCGGTTTCAAAAAATTCTATAAAAGAAAGATGTAGCCATTGATTTATCCCACAAACGTAAAAAATACCAATTTAAAATACATTGTATTATGAGCTATACAAAAATGACAAAGTGTGAATCTAAATATACATAATTTTACATTTGTAAAATTTATCAGATTTTGTCATTTTTATGCAACCCACAATATATAAAAAATTGTGTTGTAATTTTCATGCTTATAGGATACAATATTGACTATGTCCAGAATTTATTTTTAGATTTTTCTAAAAGTTATAAATATGGTTTTCGAATTTTTTAAACGAAGGGAGCACTCGAGCTCGGGAGATAGACACTTTCTGGTTTTTGTTTCAGTAGTAATATATCACGGGCCTGCCTCACAGGCACTTTTTTTACGAAGGATAGTTTTCACGATCTTCTCGCAGTCTCACTTCTGAAGGATTGAAAAGAGTTTATTGTTTGGTAATCGGCTCGGACCAGCAGGTTTGGATCTCTCAAAGACAAAGACGAAGGTTTATGTGTAATGGGGACGATTCTCTCAGACTTTATTCATAGGGTGTTCGGGAGATCTTACAGAGTGTTTAGAAGAAGTCTCTGTGGGTTTATAATGATACCCGATTAGAGATAAAGTTAGAGCTATGACTAAGGAAAAAGTTAAAGACTTAGGCATCTATGATGTGTCCTCCTTCAGGTGAATGTTCTTCAGTACTTATAGGTGTCGATGGTGGTGGAATCTTCCTTACTCATGTTAGGTCTTCATCTTGTCTTGCAATTAATCTTGATCTCTGATCTTCCCTAGATGCGCGTCTGGTCTTCGAGATCTCCAAAGAGTCGTGTTGCAGCCCCACATGTCACGTCGGTCGAGATAAGGTCCGCAGAGAGCTTCTAGATATAGGCCTTTAGGTCCTTGATCGTAGAGGTAGGCGTGCGTAGGAATTGTGGGTTTAGGCCTGTGTAAGGTACATGGCTAAGTCCACCCATCACCGACAAGCCCCCGATCAGTACCTTTAATAAGATGGCCTTCATTCAATAGAGTTTCTTTTAGCTCGTACCCTTCCTTCGCCTGGTGATCTTGATGAGTTCTTCTTGGTCTTGTGGTGCGAGGTCTTGGTAAATGCCCGAGATCTTGGTGCAAGTTCTCCCGCATGTGTTGATGTCTCGATCGCGTAGACCTTTCCGTGTGCCCGTCCTCAGAGAAGGTCAGATGAGCCTTCCTATGTCAGGTGTCCTAGGATAATGGGCTTACGACAAGGTCCTACAAAAGGGTTAATAGCAAAAGGGAAGAAAACGATCCTTTTGTGTAGCGGTGCGAGTACCTTAATGACCAGAGGAGGTTTGAGGGAGAGGTCCCTTATGTGACATGGAGTACCGAATTGAGAGGTCAAGAAGGTATCCATAAATTCATCTATTATCATGTTGGAACCTTGCTTGTGGACCCATCTGACATAGTGATGCCATAGCTAGGTTTAGGTCTGGTCCAGGATGATGTAATTAGTAATGATGACATCTGGTTCAACTTCTCTGGTGACTTGAGAAGGTCTGATGAGAGGATATTTTCCGTGGCCGTGAGGACCTAAATCTGAACCGGTTGAGGGGGTCTTTCTAGTAACTGTTACTTCTCAGAGCTCTTTCTGCCACGTGGTAATCTATTCTATCTGGGATCATAATGAGATTCCTTCCCACGACACTGACCGAAGAAACATGACCTTGTATGAACATGGCATAAGTCCTCCTCCTTTGATGACACGGTTACCTATTAGGCCCTTGTCCTTCAATAGGGTCTTTTCAACTTTGTAATTTGTTCTCGTAGACATGACTTCGCGAGTCGTGACATTCCAGGGCTCTTATTCCATAAATACTACTGCTCAAATCTTTCCTTTAGTATCCCTGCCAACTCGCCCAAATTGCTTTACCGGAAAAATCCTTGCCTCCGAGCATCATGGTTGGCGGCAATAGCGATCTTCGATGGAGGGAAACCAAGCGGACCCAGGACGCAGAGAGGACAACAAGAGCTCGTCGTCGATCTGGAGGAGTTCCACCACTCATCGTGCCTCTAGATGAGGCGGCGATCCTTAGCCGCCTAAGAGAGATTCAAGTTGGGGAACCACATCGGCGAACAACGTCTTGGCGCGCCAACCTCCTGGTGGTGACAATTACTCTTCCTTCCTTAGAACTTCTCCTGACATTGTATCCCCCCATGAGGGCTTTTTTCTCTAGCATTGCCACTAAATGCACCCAATTCGTGATTTTTTTGCCTCTAGGACTCGTGTTTTGCTGCCTTTTCCTAGTCGAGGCGGTGAAGAGCTCACCAACAGCGCCCCCGACCATTGATCACAAACCTGGGAGCAGAAAGGTAAGGGTGATGTTCCTCCTCTTAGTTCCAGTTTCCCACATTCAATCTCTTTTCCCTTATACTATGCGCACACCGTTCTCCTATTGAATTCTTCCTTCTTCATTTATGAGCAGAGTCACCGGGTTTGAGCAACAATCGACAGCGTGCTAAAGGGATTTGATTTAGAATCAGCGAACCGCGGGTCCCTAGAGAGGTAGGTACCCAAGCTCGGCGGCGCCTTCGTGGTCGAGAAAGAGGTCTTGGCCATAACCCAGGAGTACATGTCCCATTCGATCAAAGAGAATGTTGACCCTCGTCATCAATCAAAGATCTGGGAGGAGCTTCACCAGAAGAACTGGGAGACGATGAATGTTGTTGGATACGAGAGGGATAGGGCCCACACCGATCTTGGAGAGAAGGATTTCCTGGTGAGCTTGCTGAAGGAAGAGAAGGCTCGGCTGGAGTAGGAGGTCCTCCAGATGCGACTACAACTTGAAGAAGTCCTCGCGTCCTGCTCCAGGGACGACGAGGCTCTTGATGATTCCATGGCGACATTGAGGGCCACCATTCATCATGTTAATGAGTCCAACCTGATTTCCCACAAGGAGAGGTCTTAGCAATGTAAGGATATCTTGTTCCTCATTTTTCGGGGTCCTTCTTGATGAAGCCATGGAGCCGTCCTGAGAGGACCCTTATTTTGTCTTCCATGCAAACTTTTACCGCCTTCTCCTTCTAGAATCCATGTTGAGTGTGTACTGCTTTCCAACCGTCCCATTTCCTTCGTGTGGACAGGGTATACCGGGTGTAGGTAGGTGAGAGCTGATGATACGACAAGCCTAGGAGGTCCCCAAACTGTGGCCCTAAGGCTAGAGCATAGGTCGTGGTCCGGGGACCGAAGCGGTGTAGGGCCGAGGCTATGTTAACGTGTTCCCAGGCGGGCACCTTCGTCTTGTCTAGTCATGAATCCCCCACTCTCCCGACATGTTATATGGGGTTGCATGCGATAGTGTAGGTCGGGTATGGGTAGCTATACCTCTCAAGTAGTGCATATCTTTGCCTCATACCAACTATGTCAAAGGTAATTTAGGACCCACGAGAGTTCCCAGGTCATCACCTAGTGCACCCTTCCAGATTCCCGCAACCCACTCCTTGTAGCTATACCTAGCAATTCATAAACTGGTTGGGTTGCCCGATGTTTGAGCGAGGTGAACTGTGGAGGTTAGGTTACATAATCGTTTAGGTTTTTCGGCCTTGAGGACTTGGTCCTAAGAACACGAGGTACGCTGAATACGGGTTTTAAACTGCTAGCAGTTTTTCCTGCCCCTCCAGAGTGGTGAGGACCGCGACCTAGACGGATAAAGAGAGGAAGTGCTAGAGGAAAGGATTTTCGGCACTTGCTTCCAAAAAACTTAGAAGCCATTGGATGAAAAATTGTGTGTATTTGTAGAGTAGGAGCCCCTAGATGTGTAAGGGGTTAAGACGATACCTTGATTCCTTGTACACTGAATTTTTCGCAATAGCAGCAGTTTTGAATCCCAAGAGGTACAATAGGTCTTGTGCTTCCACTTTACATCCAGGCTGTTGCTATCCCAGGGGAAGGTGACGAGCCATTCTCTTGTAGAGTATTGCCTTCTTATGGAGGTGTTGTGCTTCCACCCATGCATTGATGTTGTGAATGAGGCGCCCATCACTGTCGTGCAAGGGGTTCTTCCTCCCTGGGGTATCTGTGGTTACGCTGCATAAGGGACGGGGGGATTTTTACGTGGAGCATCCTGGTCCTTGTACATGTTGTCCTCCTTGTTTTCTAGTGGCTGTGTCGGTTCTTCAAGTCCCACACGCAGGTCTATGCTGGTAGTTCTGAGGTTGGTCCTGGACTCTATCGGTGCATGGTGTTCATCCAAGAGGGCCTTGATGAAGCGTATGAGCTGCTTCTCGATCCTGGTCCCAATGTATTGTGCTGTCCTGACGCGATATTTCTGATGCCCGAGGTGGCCACCCTGAGTGCATCAGGTGATGTGTGGACACATCATGTTGTTAAGGGTATCCGCTCACCCCATCCCCCCCGCCGTGAGTTCAGCTGATGGGGAGGTAAGCGCGTACCCCTATTTGTCCTCCTGATCCGATGTGGTAGATTCTTCCATGCAATTGTCCTTGATCCTTCTCTTTGGGTGGCAGGACGGCTGTCTTGTGAGGGAGACCTGATGGAGCCTGTCTCGTGAGGGAGACCCGATGGAGCCTGTCTCATCTCATAGCTGCATCGATCGCACTCTGTCTCGTGCTTCAGGGACGCTTTGATAGTTATTACTCCCCTAGGTCCTGGGACTTTGAACATTAGATAGGTGTAATTGGGGATGCCCATGAACTGTGAGATCTGCGGGCACCCGTGCAACGCATTGTAGAACATGGGGAAATCCATGACCTCAAATATGCATTTCTCTATACAGAAGCTCTATCCATTGTTGAACGCGACGGGCAGATTAATCTGTCCGACCGACTCATGAGATACTCCTGGGATTATCCCGAAGAATTGGTTCGAGACTAGTGATACCTTTGATCCGGATCATGGATGTAGTATAGTAGCTTTTTCCCTATAAAATACCTAGGTTTATCAAACCTTCAGAAGCACTTGCTAAAAGGAAATGAGGAATGTCTACAAGACTTACTAAAAGAATTTCTTTTTTGTTTTCTAGACCTTTCTAGTTTACTTTGTTTCCTAGGTTGTTTTCAATGGATGGAGATTGGTCAGGGTTGAAGATTCACATGCAGCTATGCATTCATATGAGATAAAGATAAAGTTAAGCACATTCATGTGTAAAATGATCTAATAGTGATAAGAGTTGTGGGCAACACATCCTTAGCTACTAGAGCCCCTGAAACCACATGTGAAAATAGTCTCTTGGTCCAACAAGTTACACCCTGAAACCACGGGTCACAAAAAGTATTAAGTAAAACAGACCAAAGCCTTGAGATTAGTGATATTGCTGCAAATCCCAAGCAGATCACCAAGTGAATATTGTACTTCCCCTATCTGTCACAGGGGTTTAGCGCATCAGACACCGTTCTCCACTCATCTCACCTCACACCTTGATCAATACATGGGGTCTTGGGTACCTACAAGTCCTCGGATTGTGGTAGAGACAACATACAAGATACCAAAGCTCCTATTTAATCACTACACAATATTTCCATGTAATTAGATGCATATAATTGTTGTGAGGTTTCATGCCAACCCCCAGCCCATGAGTACTACTCACTCATAATAAAGTCATGGTATTGCCGATGAGTACGCCATGGAGGGGTCCTCATAGAGCGTGTTTAGAGAGGTGGGGGAAGGTGGTTAGTTGATGGGTACGAGGTAACATAGCTTACCCAGGTTCGAGTCCCACAACGGTGGCGGAACCCTACTCCTACTATAAATCACTATAATGGCAATACACCGAGTTATAGAGATCGGTTCACTGTGCGAGGTGTGACTTGTTCTATGAACTTGTCTATGAGATTGTGCCCTAAAGGATCCCATAGGCCATCTTATAAAGGTGCCTGAACCGAGGGTTACAGGGAAAGGACCTTGCTAGACAGGTTATAGAGTCCTACACTAATACTAACTAGTCTTTGTGTTTGTACTCTAAGGCTCTGGGTTGGTCGATAACTGCACCGTAGCCTTCCTTCTTCTGACATGGGCCTCCCTTCTTGATCCATCTAACTAGGTCGCCCAGTAGGCCATAGACCCTTCTACCAACTGTGGGCCACCCGGGTTAGCCAAATTAGCTAGAAACATGCTATGGTGATACCCATTTAGCATATCCCCAACAGTAGCCCTCAGAGGACTTTGAGATCTTGCGTCGTCTTGCCCTTTGATACTAAATGCTCCGTCTAGGTGATGTCGGCAATTCATCAAGCAATATCTCAAAGTCTTCCCAAAGAACCCTCCAATCTTCTCCGTCTTCAGTATGTAAGGCGGAGATTCTTCAAGTTTTTTAGTCTTCCCTTCCATAGTCAAATAGTGTATGTTTACTCTAGAATATTCAGACGTGACTACTCCCATGCCACTGTTAGTAGGGTGATGTAGGCTATAGCCTACGCTTCCTCAAAACTCACATATGGAAATGGTTTAATAATTAGTGATTTTACCACATGTGAAATCCGAAACGTTAAGCAGAAAACAGGGGACGTGGCGAAATCAACGCGCACGTTCGCACACACATTGGCAACGATGTGACGGTTAGATCTCATGTGCATGAATCTTGACGCCAAGGGTTATAAATAGCTACTACAGCCAAAGATAAATCTTTTACCTACATTCTCCCTCGCAATGTCTTCTTCCTCTCGCCATGCGACCCTTTGAGCTCCCAGCAAGAAAACCCTAACAGAGAGATTCCACCTCCCCCTTTCTTCCAATCTACTCCAATGGCAAGCAGCAGCAACACCCCATCAATGGCCGCAGCTCTCGAGGCATCCAAGGAGCCATCCAAGGGTTTCTCTGTCCTGCCGAGGGGTAGTGGTTCCCATCACCGCCATGGTGGAAATCACGGTGATGACCAGAAAAGAGCGGCACTCGAAGCCGTGGAGGACGAGGCTAACTCGCACAAGGGAGCGTGGAGGGGCTCTAATATTCTTGTGGAGAACCTGAAGGAGATCATCGATGAGGGTTATCTTCCCTCAACGAAGGGGCTGGTCGGCCGACCGGTGAGGTCGTCCCCTCTCCCCAAGCCGAAGAGAAGGTCTAATCAAAGCGCAACTAGTACGTGGCGTTTCCCTCCTAGTCTCTGACTTCTTCCTTGAGGTCTTGAATCAATTCGGGATCTTCCTCATAACCTCTCTCCCAATAGCATCCTGGTACTTAGCAATTATGTAGCTTTGTGGGAAGGATACCTAGGGATTAGGCCTAGATTAGATCTATTTATTTACTTCTTCACCATGAAGAGAGATTCTGGAGATTCCAAGGATGAACTTCGGAACTGAGGAACCATTAGTTTTAAGATTCGTCCTGGCCGGTGATTCCCCGACATTGTTGGCCACGAATCTTGTAAGAACTGGCAAAGAACATACTTTTATGGCCCAAACATCCCTCTGGACAAATGACAAAAACCATACCCCAACTTCGTCAACGGAGCTACCGCCGAGGCCAATACCTAGAGGTCCCCCACCATTCTTTCCTCTGACGCCGAAGCCTCTTGCACTATTAGGAGGATAGAGTGACTGATAGAGGAGGATTGACTGGCCTGTACCTATCCATGTGTTGGTTCGAAAGGCGGATCCAGCCTCTGCAGCATCGCACCAAGCTTATGCATGAATATTCTAAGGGGAGGAAAGATCCCATGCGGATTTTCGACGACAACTTCTCCAAAGATTCTATCATGTTCCAGCTTAAGGACATCGTCAAGGTGAAGGACAAGAAGAATGGCTTTGTCATCACCTATGACATGTACGCGTGTAGTAAATGCCTAGAGGTAACTATGTTTCCTTCATTGTTGTTGTATATACTCTAATTTCTTCGTCTTGAAAGCATCGATTATATAACATGTTTTATCTCTTCAGCTGGCGACCCTGGCCGAGGAAGAGATGGACGCTCAGGTCTATGATCCGAAGCTGAAGGATGTACTGGTATTGTCCGATGAGGAGACCTCCAAGGATCAGCCAGCTCTGGCAACGCAAAAGTGGAAGAGCTCCACCTCTGACGCTGCTACCGAGGGCAAGAAGAAGAATAAATCAAAGAGTGGGCTCTCCAAGAAATCTACTTCCACCTTAGAGGCATAAAAGAAGAAGTACATCGGCATCCCTTTAACCAAGGCACCTGTTGTGGTGTAAGTACTTTACTTCTCTGACTTTATTTTATACCTACTCAATTCCTGTACTTATACTTCGTACAATTCAGGAAGAGATCCGGTGTTAGTCTGAAGCGTACCTCCAAAGATGTTGGAGGTTCTAAAAATATTCATGATATGTTTACCAAGTCCTCCCCCGCCGTTGCTCCCCCAACTCCTACCGCAAAGCTTGCATCAGGCTCCACCGAACCCTCATCCCACGCTACACCTGAGACCTCTGCCAAGGAGACATACATCAGTCCTACTCCAGATGTCTCAGGTTCTACCGACATGGACATTGTTACTAGCGGTCAGGCGACGCAAGAGAGCACTTCCTCTCAAATTGTTGAAGCTCTAGATAAGGATGCCATCAAAGAAGGGAAACAACTGGCGGAGGGAGCAGATGCAACTGTAGCAGAAGCAGTAGACACCCCGGGAACTTCTAGCCATCAACTGCTATGGTAGCACAAAAGACGGCTAGATCTTCATATGTACCCTTGGCTGGCGTGCCTACTATGGCTTTGACTCCTCCGACACTGAGTCTGGATGATCTTGTCCAGCAGGCAGATGATATTTATAATAATGTCAGGACCTGCCATGATGCATATGCCACTGCAACAAACAGTCTCAGGGTCATTTGCATCGTGAGTCTTCGATATTTTCATTACACTTTATAATATATCCCATAGTAGCCCCCAAGCTCTTAGGCGGAAAACCATAAGTTATTGGACTAAGTGCTCCAAAAGAAACTAAGTGTAGAACTTGATAGTGTAGACCCAAGTTTCTAGGTAGAATGAATAATTCTGACTAGATACTCTAAGAGAAAGCATACATAGGTTAAAATCCAATACTGTAGCTCCCGAGATTCTAGGTGAAACTGAAAAAGTTCCGGCTAGATGCTCTAAGGAAAGATAAGCATGTTCCTTACACATAATGAGAATAATCGGAGGAAGGGCGCCAATGAGAGGTTTGCCAAGCTGCAAAAGGAGCTGGATCTTGAAAAGGGTAAAAAAAAACCTTTCTGAAGGAACAAATCAAAAACAACAAGTGTTTGTTCTCTTCGGACATCTCCCTGATCCATTATTTGTAGCTATTTCTTCTGAATACTCATAATGATTTAATGTTCCGACTTGCATAAGTTGCCAAGGCCAAAAGAATCATTGAACAATACAAGCACATCCAAGAACTAGATGATGATAATAAGATCCTAAAGAAAGACCTAGCCGCTGCTGTCAAGGCACATGATGATGTGATGAAGGCCATGCAAGAATCTGCAAACACCGAGTTCGAGCACCTAAAGAAGGAAATTGAAGATATCAAGGAAGAAAACCAAGCTACTGTATAGCAGAATACTCGAGGCCTTGAGGTGTACAATAAACTTCAGAAGGAGCACGAAGTTTTGGCAGAGACATGCCATCAAGCTGAAACCAGCGTCTTTGGTAACTTTCTTCTATCTTTTCTCAAATTCTGTAAGTTGGAAATGTTTATACTATTGCAATACTCATGACCTTTGTATCTTACGAAAACACATCCCCCTTGGTTTAACCAATATGGGTGAAGATGCTCCAGATTCAAAGGAATGCATGGCACTTGTCGGCAACTTCATCAACACTGCCATCGCACAGGCTAAGGAGATAGCCCAGTCCCTAGACATCAACATCAAGGCGGCAAATTCTGTCACCAAGTACTCAGAAATCCTCCACCGAGCCCCCGAGAAGGTCAGTTGTTGGAAAGCATCATCCATTCAGGTCGGCGCTAGGATGGCCTTGTCCTCGGTGAAAGTATAGTATGACGAAGCCGACATGGATTTGGTGACCTCAAGTATGCCGGAGATCGATGAAGAAGGCAACGAAGTTGATATCACTACTATCTAGGATTCCCTCGCTGGCTATGATACCAGGGTTGCCAAGCTTGTCAAGGCTGATGTCTTTGTGCCTACCGAGGAGATGGAAGAAGATCAATAGACATTAGATTCCTCCTCCGGGACCGTCTCCAACCTTGATGATATGTCCAAGGCTGCTTCTATTATTGCTGATGATGCAACATCTAAGTCACCTGCAGCAGAGCCACAAAACAATTTGTTGTATTAAATGGGTCTCTGCAATGTTTCAATGTGAAAACAATCTAGAAGTAAGACAGAAAACTTGGCTACAAGCCTCCTGCTACTTATCTATTTCTGGCATGTATGTTTTTTAAGCAAGTGTTGGCTTATCCATTATTCTGGTTCTTATGCTTGACCTTTCATGAGATGGAAGACTCGCAGCACATAACTATGTCCTCAGGTAATGATGCTTAATAGCACCGTAAAGAACCTAAGAACAAAATCACCGGCTTTGAGTGTCAAAAAGTCACTACTCCAGAATCCACATAAAAACGATAGAAACCGTGTAGACCGGAAAACATAAGCTAACACCCGTAGGCGGAATTTTCACAAGTACAAATGCAAACATGCGCATAAATGGTTTATATGATCCAAAAATGAACACTAAAGGAGGTAAAAGACTCAGAAAATATGAGTGAACCAAATGCTTTATTTCATTGATCATATAAGATACTTATTTTAAAATATAAAATATGCTAAATGTAAAAAGGACATAGTTGTGCTATGTTCCATGGCTAATCTGTATCCAGATAATCATTCATCGGGGTCACGTCGCTTACGCTTGCGATCTTTTCTTGGCCTATCTTTCAACTTGCGAATATCGACGAGGTAATAGGAACCATTGGGCACATCTTTGCTTATGACGAACCGTCCTTCCAAGGTGGGGATAGTTTGTTTGACTTTTTCTGCTTGAGGCGAAGGACAAGATCCCCCTATTTAAACGAGTGATTCCTAAAGCGGAGACTATGTTAGCTGTGCAGCTTCTACTGGTAGATGGTAGATCTCTGGCATGCCAAAATGTGTTCTTCTTCGAGCAGGTCCACAAATAAGCGTCTGGATTCTCCAGCTTCATCTTCGTCGTAGGTGGCGACTCTCAACGCATCGTGGAGGATGTCGGATGGTAGGACTGCTTATTCTCCATAAACCATGAAGAAAGGGGTCAAGCCGGAAGATCTGTTGGGTGTTGTTCGCCAACTCCACAAGACAGATGGTAACTCATCCGCCCAAGATCCAGCTGCTCTATGTAGCAGTGCCTCTAAGCGTGGCTTGATTCCTTGTGAAATTAATCCATTGGACCTTTCAACTTTACCATTAGAATGTGGGTGTGCCATAGACAAACCTAGGCATGGGCAGCCCAGCCCATCCTAAAAAATCCTGAGGGGCCGAGCTTTTCAGGCCCATGGGCCGGGCCTGGGCTGCAGATCTGAGGCCGGCATCCTCACAGGCCGGGCTCGGGCTAGAGGAAACGGCAAAATAGGGAAGGGCCTGGCCTGAGGCCCGACGACCAAAAGGATTTTGTGCATGGCGGGCTAGGATCGGGCTCGGATTTTAGGCCCGACAGCCGGGCCTAGCCGGGCTCGGGCCTAGGATTTGCACGAGCGGGATTTGTCCGGCCCAGCCCGAGCCTGGCCCATCCCAAAAATGCCCAGATATAGCCACAAATGCTAATTCAAGACGAATACCTTTATCATGACAGTAAGCTTCTACTTCTCTAAGTGATAAGTTGCTGCCATTTTCGATGATGATGCTATGTGGGAGACCAAATCTCACCACTAGATCCTGGACAAATTTCAGGGTTGTTTCCCCATCGAGCTTTCTAATAGGTTTAGCTTCAATCCATTTAGTGAATTTTATCCACTGCAACTAGCAGATGTGTAAACCCATAGGGTGTCGTTTTCAAGGGACCAACCATGTCAAGCCCCTAGACTGCAAACAACCAAGTAATTGGTATCGTTCGTAATTCTTTAGTTGGAACATATGGTTGCCTTGCATAGAACTAATATCCGATACAAGTCTGCACCAGCTTGTCGGTGTCCGCCTTGGCAGTCAGCTACTAGAATTCTTGTCGAAAGGCTTTAGATACCAATGATCGGGGAGCGGCGTGATGCCTTCAAACTCCGAGATGAATCTCTCTAAGGATTTCCATACCTTGATGTTAGGAGACGCATGTGGTAATTGATTTGTACAATTGGCCATCTATTATGGTAGCCTTTTGCTCTGCGTACTATCTATCAGCTTTCGACTTCGTCGGCGGGTAGTGTTCCATCTTGAAGGTAGTCCATGAAAGGTTTTGTCCAAGCCAGAGAGGTCATTGTAACTGAGTTAACAAATAAATCCACTCTATCCGGGTTGTCGGGGTCTGCTCGTTTCACAGATGGTGTCTGTAGATGCTCCAGGAAAATGCCAGGTGGAATTGGTTTGCGAGCCGATCCAAGATTAGACAACATATCTTTCGCCTCATTCTCTTCCCTTTTGACATACTTGACTTCGTAGCCATCAAAGCACTTGGCTATGTCGTCTACTTCGTCATGATATACCGCCATCATTAGGTTCTGTGCGTTCTAGGTGCCAGCCACCTGCTAGGCAACCAAGTCGGAATCTCCCTAGCAAACTATGCGTTGGATGCCAATATCCTTGGCCACATGAAGTCCGTGAATGAGAGCTTCATATTCCGCCATGTTGTTGGTAGCTTTGAAGTGGATCTGTAGGACATACTGCAGCTTCTCTCTTGTTGGTGATTGCAATAATACACCAACCCCTGAGCCATTTAGTAATTTGGATCCGTCAAAGTGCATGACCAAAAACTCTGGCTCTAGCACAGGGGTACCTTCTAGCGGTTATGTCCAATCTGCGATGAAATCCACCAATACTTGTGATTTGATAGTGTCGTGCCTCTTGTAGGTGATTTCGAAGGCAACAAGCTCGATGCCCCATGATACCTTCGATCCGGATTCACAGATGTAGTATAATATCTTTTTCCCTAGAAGACCTAGGTTTAATCGAACCTCAGAAAGCACTACTAAAAGGTAATAAAAAGGACACGTCTACAAGACTTTGTTTGTTTGTTTTACCTTAATTGACCAGACCAATCTAGTTTACTTTATAATGGGTTTGAATCAATGGATGGAGATAGGCCAGGGTTGAAGATCCACCTGCAACTACACATCAAATGGGATAAAAGATAATAATAAGCATAGTCATGTATAATTTTTGTATCAATATAATCTCTTGTGGGCAACACATCCTAATATTCTAGAGCCCATGTGATGCAGCGGGCATAGCAATAGACTTTTAATGTAACCAAGAGTACACCGAAGCCATGGGTTACAAATGATTATTAAGTGC
Organism: Avena eriantha; assembly: GCA_910589775.1. Classification (NCBI taxonomy): domain Eukaryota; kingdom Viridiplantae; phylum Streptophyta; class Magnoliopsida; order Poales; family Poaceae; genus Avena; species Avena eriantha. Next base: position 300,411,431 of record OU342743.1, read on the forward strand.
AAAACACAGATCAAAGCTTTAAGTGGTGATGTTGTTGCTGATCCCGAATGGGGCGCTAAGCAAAAACCATACTACCCTTTCTGTCATTGAGGTTCCTATGAGATCATTGCTATCCAAGTATCTCACCTCAAGCCTTTATCAATCTATGGGATCTTGGGTACCTACAAGTCCACAGATCAAGACAAGAGACGAAGAAAAAAAATACAAATCGGAGTTCCAAACAAAATACAATTCTCCCATGATCTATATGCACATAAGTGCTGCGAGGTTTCTCCCCAACCCGCAGCCCATGAGAACTACCCACTCATAACAAATAGATCGGAGATAGAAAACATCATACAAATACTAAGATTGAAATCAAATATTCTTACAATGGCTATGTCTAGTGGATGGATGGATGGATGGGGGAAGTGATGAGCAATAGATGAACAATGGATGAACAATGGTGTGGATCTCCTTTGGGGGTGTTGTGATGCAGTCTGAGAATGGCGGCTCTCTGGCCAGCGGCTGGAGCCTCAAAATATATAGGCATCTTCATGAAAGTTGTAGGGTTTGACGAGACAAAGCCGTCGCCACCCGGTACGGGCAGACCGTGCCCGTACCAGTGGTTGTTAAGCTTGCAGATACCATGGAATGCTTGTCCAATTACTTGGCCGTGTGTACTTCCTCTAAATCCTTCATTATGACTCCTTATTTCGCTTTAAAAGCCGTGAATTCATGCACAACATAAATCAAAGAAGGGACTTGCATATCTTTGCAATTATTAGTCATTAGTGGCAAGAGTTGAGAGTTTCTTTGGCAATTGCTTGACGAAAAACAACGTTTAAACGCAGTGGAAGATGGAAAAAATTAGAGCCATCTACTTCCCTAAAACTTAAACCTTGATCCTCCTCGAGTAAGAAGAACTAAAAGAACTATAAGGAATTCAGTGTTTAAAATTGAAACAACAAGAATAAGAGCTCACTTACAGTCGGTAGTCGTATGTGATCAACACTTCATTCATTTGCGAGGCTTATCAAAGTTAGAGAGATGACAATAATACTATACAAGCTTCGGTAAGTCAAGATAATCAAAGTAAAGTATAATATAAGTATAAGTAACTAGAAGTGTAGCAATGAATCCAATTCCTCTAATTAACTCTCAGCTTGCCAAGGAACACTAGGATGTTTAAATAGCATAATTAAGTAATAGAGTCTCATGTCCCAAGTAGTATAACAATGAAGTGTCTTATTTACACCCACATCAATAAATCAAGTCTATCTAAAACACTCCTAATCCAATCATTGTCTTTCAAGAATAATTTGGAAAGTAGTAATGAGACCATGCCAAGGACTTGTTATGTGGATCCTCATAGATATCTTTTTTCTTTCTTTTATTTTTCAAGGATTGCTGATTGTTTCTTTTGCAAGTGTTTGCACAACCATTGAGAATACCAATACTTTTGCCCATTTATTGACACGGATGCCACTCATGTCATCAACTCATAGCCAAAATCCGGGGTTATACCATAGATCGTTCAAAAGCTAGCAGAGTTGTGGGAATCCCAACGGTGTGCATTAGAGACACAGAACAAAGTTGTCTCACTTCTTTTTCTCTTTTTTGAGCTAGTATCGCGGTTTGATCCACAAGGTTAGATCTGGCATACATCACAATTACCACTAGACTTTATTTCAATCAAACAACTCCTTTCACGAGTGTCGTCGAGACTGTGAAAATATCTATGGGGTTAAGTATCATCAAGGGTATACTCTAAAGACAATCATTCATCAAACAAGTTGTAAATTTCGGATTTTTTCTTATTGTACTTGTTTGGTATTATTATTTCCAAGGAAAGACTCAGTTAACTAAAATAACTAGAGCAAGAGCTTCCACAACTAATCATCATACCAATAAAAAGCCTTACTCTCACCATATTAAATTACTTCCCAGTAGCATGGCATCTTAGCAAACCAAACAACTAAGATAAACAACTCAAACTTCATAAGTGGGAGACATAGGACATACCTCTCATAAGTAACTTCATGATCCTCTTCCTTATAGGGATGTGTTCCTTCAAAACTCAAACACGATTACTCTCGAAATGATATTAAAGCAAAGAGGAAAAGTATAAATCCATGTTTACAAAAAAAGGATAAACGAAAAAATATTTTTGTATTTTTTAGGATAGGGATTAAAGAATATAAAAGAACTTGCAACCAAGAAAGGGTTTTTAAGAAAAAAACAAAAAACTAAAATGAAAGCAAAGGAAAAAGCAAAGTGTTGGAACAAGCCAACACGAGTGTTTCAAAGCTCCCAAGGAGCTGGAGTACAACCTCGTTATTACACAAATAAATTTGTCAGGGGAACACATCCCCAAGCTCAGGCTTTTGCAAGCCATTTTGTTGCTCATTATGCTGGCGGTGGATAATCTCCCACATTCCATTGGCTACTCCAATCATGGAACTGGGTGGCGAGGCTTGCAGTGGCATCTTGAAGGTTGATGGAGAGGTTGTTCATGTTTTGAATATTTCCTTCGAGTGCATAGATGTATTCATAGGTGGTGTAGTAGTTTGGTGGCTACACATCTTGTTCGGGACCTCCTTGTTATACTTATTCATCTTCTGCTCCTCCCACGGGTATTTCTTGTTGGGGTAGATTAGCTCCAACCTACACGTCATAATGCAAACTTCCATCCTCGACAGAGAATAAACCGTTAGGCAAAGGAGTTGGGATCAAGTGATCCGCTCCAGGTATATTGAAGAAATATCTACCATGATTTTTATAAATCATACCACATGCTCTTATAGTAGAAAGGCCGAGACGGTTACCTCCAGTCAACGGTTGGATGTTACCTAGGTTGATGCGAAGTGCACGTGTAAGAACGGTCACAATTCCTCCTCCACATATGAGTCCTTGATATTGAAGAGCCTAATACTTAAGGTAAAACACAAGAAGAGCGCCCAAATTTGGTGTCAAGTTACAATTGATAAGGGAAGCTTTTGTTAGGATCAGCATGTCCTCCTCATTAACTCTAGTAAACTCACCATGTGCCTGCAATGTGTTAGCAATCATATAGAATAAATATCAAATAGCAGGATGGTCAATTTGGTTCCCCTTTGGTGTGTTTCCACGAATTCTCATCAAATTAAAATATTGTGAAGGGGAAGGATCTAAAACAAAGGCAGTTGTGCGTACATCAGTGGTATTGTTGGTAAACCCAAAGCATTGAGCCCATTGGCTAAGTGTCGAAGTATACTCACAGTTCATAAGGCGGAATTTAAATCGATCAATTCCGGGCCTTTGTTCCTCGGAACAACCATAAGGGTCCACCATGTGTGTCAAGGTGCTGACGAACTCAAGCGTCAAGCAGCGATATGTCGCAATATCCTAAAAGACAAAATTGTACAAACCAACGTTGTTGCAAAGTAAATCGAAATCACCATGAATGCCAAGTTGGTTTAGGATATAAGGACACGCTCACTTGGTGGACTTGATCTCTTGAATCTTGAGACGATCGAAACGGGTTAGATGAAACTCCTCAGTGAACTCAATGCCAAGTGATTGGCGGTTAACGTATCAATGGGTGGCGTGGAGGATTCTGCAACTATCTCATGTGTACGACTCCTCTTATTCATATAATAAATAAAAGCAAGACAAAGTAAATAATAATAATTTTTTTGGTCGAATAGAAACATATCATAAGTGATTCTCTACACTAACTACAAAGGAAACTCCTCTAAAAACAATGCTAAGCATACTTAATATCAAGATTGCATCAAGAACAAGACCTATGTATGGATTGACAATGATGAATGATTGAGTGAAGCTTTTGCACAAATAAGTTGGGTATTAGAGGAGAATCATACCTTATATCAAGTGAGTGTGAACAATCGAAGAAAGATTGAGTAAATTTGAAGATCTAATAGAGGTGGTTTGAAGTTTGGAGGAAGAAGAAAGAGAAAAAATGATTTGGGGATTTTTTAGGTTACCTCCTCGGGGTGCTTATGGCGGCCACGTACATGGTACGAGAAGGCGGTACAGCCAGAGCCTGCCCGTACCGGGTGACTTACCTTGGGGGCTATGACTGCTCCCAGGCGGTGCACTCGGTACAGGAGCACGGTACGGGCGCGCACGCCCGTACTGCTGGTCGTTAACTGCGGTGACTTTTGCTTAAAATCTGATATTTGCTTGGGGGTACGATACGGGCGCGCGGTATGGGCGCGTCCGACCGTACTAGTGGTCGTTATCGACATTGTTCCTTTTAGCAAATATCAAAAATTATCTTCCTTTGCCTTGATATGGTACGGGCGCGCGATACGGTCCACTCTGGTCGTACCAGTGGTCGTTAAGAACACTGTGAACTAAAAAACTCAAGAATTTTGATTAGTAGCTCCGTGCGCCTTTGCACAGCTTATCAAAGGGTTAGATAATAGCAAAAATACTAAGTAATGATCTAGTAATACTTCTTAGGTCATGTGTTAGTAAAATAAAATATAGAGGATTACCTTGTTTCCTCCCCACTCTCTATAGGTCTTCTTGAACACTCTTTATTAAAAACAAAACTAACACAATAAAAATATAATATAAAGAAAGAAATTTTATTTCACATGGGTTGCCTCCCATGAAGCGCTTCTAGTTAAGGTCAATCAGCTTGACCTTGATGGCAATCACTTAGGTTTGTGAAGTGGAACACCCACCCCAAAATAGTTTTCTTTTAAAGTAATTACACCATCATCATCATTAGGCTTGGCCTTGTTTTTCCTATGGAAATGGACTACAAAAGGATCTCTAGATGATAGCCCTATTCTCACATTCCCTTCATGTTAATTAATCAAAGCTTTAATAGTTCTTAGGAATGGTCTACCTAGAATTATAGGTACTATGGGATCTTCAGGCATGTCCACAATAACAAGATCAATAAGAGCGGGACTACCTTTAATTCCAACAACTATATTTTCTTTTATCCCAATAGCTTGTTTATAATATGAATAAGCTAGATGGAGTCTCAATTCAGTATTAACAAATTTCCACAAGTTAAATTTATCAAATAGGCTTTTGGAAATTGTTGAGACGCTCGCACCAAGATCACAAAGTGCGGATATCTCATTAACTCCCAACTTAATTTTAATAGTGGGCTCAAATATATCATCTAGCTTAGTTGGAAGCTTATCATCAAGTCTTTTATACTCCATCTCTAAATCACGAACCTTAGATGCTACTTGTGGTATAAATTGTTGGTACATAGCATCATTACCTTTTTCTATACCTAGATTCTTAACATTGATCATCTTCAATAGATCTTCCACGGTATATTCTGGTGTTGGTGCGTTGCTATAATCTAGCTCTTTAGGTTTTTCATCATCGGTTACCACCCTCATCATTTTGAGGTCTTCTACCGAATTTGGCTCTGGTTTTCCAGAAAACTTTGCTAGTATGAGAGCTTGGCTCTCGGCTACCTTACCCAACTGAGCCTCCACGGTCTTTGTTCTTTCCTGTAGAGCCTGCACATCATTTCTAATTGCAATGGCCTAGTTAGATAATCTTCTTATACTACTTTCATGGTTCTTTGTAATCTTAATAAGCATATTATTTTGCTTGGTTTGAGCTTGTATAAATGTTCTAACGGTTTGCTCAAATGGGAGATTGCCATGATTTGCTCCATTAGTATTATCATAATTATTATAAGGAGCTCCTGCAGGATTAGCATGATATTTTTGAACATTAGAAGCATAATTATTTTTCCATACAGGATTAAAAGGAGTACGAGCTATAAAATTAACATCATTAGCATTGGTAGTGATAACATTAACTTGGGTATCTTTCTTACCCTTTACTAAGCTAAGCAACTCATCTACCTTAGATGTAAGCTCTTCATTCTTTACCTCAATAATTGAACTTACTCTCTTCGAGGTTCTTTCCACATGCCATTGGGCATGGTTATTTTTCATATCATCAAGTAACTTCTTTGCAACACTCACATGATTTCCCATGATCGTTCCTCCTACTGCAGTATCTAGCATAGACTTAGACATTGGGTTAAGACCATTATTTAAAAAATGTAATATAAGCCACTCTTCCATCCCATGATTAGGACAGTTCATTACGGCTTCTTTCATCCTTTCCTACGCAAGCGCTAGTGGCTCACGGTCCTCTTGTCTAAAGCTTGTAATGTTGGATCTTAGCTCCATAGTCTTAGCTGGGGGAAAATTTTAATCATAAAAAAATTAGTACATTCCTCCCAAGATTTAATAGTGCCCTTTGGTGGAGCTAGCAACCAATCCTTAGCCTTTCCTCTAAGAGAAAGGAAACAACCTGAGCTTAACAGAATTTGGATCTACATCCTTAATACACATCATGTCACAAATTTCAGTAAACGTATTTAAGTGAAATCCTAAATCTTTAGTGGATGAACCCCCAAATTGGTTTTGTTGAACCAAACTTAATAGGTTAGGTTTTATCTCATATGTTTCTACACCAACTGCGGGCTGAGTGATGGGTGCACGAATAAAATCATGAGTGGGAGTAGCATACTCCCCTAATCTCTGTTGAGCCATGGCTCTTATCTTTTTGGTATTTTTTTAAAGTATTGAAAAACCAGTAACAAGTAACTATTTTTTTGGGTTTTCAAATAGATAACAAGAAAGTAAACTAATAACAAGAATTAAACTACAACTAACAATAAAACTAAAAAAAGGTCTCTAATGACCTCACCAGGATAGCAAAATTGCTTCCCCGGCAATGACACCAGAAAAAGGGGTTGATACCTTCGATCCGGATTCACAGATGTAGTATAATAGCTTTTCTTCCCTAGAAGACCTAGGTATAATCGAACCTCGGAAAGCACTGCTAAAAGGTAATAAAAAAGGAACGTCTACAAGACTTTGTTTGTTCATTTTACCTTAGTTGACCAGACCAATCTAGTTTACTTTATAACGGGTTTGAATAAATGGATGGAGATAGGCCAGGGTTGAAGATCCACCTGTAGCTGCACATCAAATAGGATAAAAGATAATAATAAGCATAGTCATGTATAATGTTTGTATCGAGATAATCTCTTGTGGGCAACACATCCTAATATTCTAGAGTCCCCATGATGCCGCGGTCATAGCAATAGACTTTTAATCCAACCGAGATTACACCAAAGCCACTGGTTATAAACAATTATTAAGTCCAAAACACAGATCAAAGCTTTAAGTGGTGATGTTGTTGTTGATCCTGAATGGGGCACTAAGAAAAGACCATACTACCCTTTCTATCCCTGAGGTTCCTATGAGATCGCCGCTAGCCAAGTATCTCACCCAAGCCTTTATCAATCTATGGGATCTTGGGTACCTACAAGTCGACAAATCGAGACAAGAGACGAAGTAACAAAAGATACAAATCACAATTCCAAACAAAATACAATTCTCCCATGATCTAGATGCACATAATTGATGTGAGGTTTCTTCCCAATCTGCAACCCGTGAGGACTACTCACTCATAACAAATAGATCCGAGATAGAAAACATCATACAAATACTCAAATTGAAATCAAATATTCTTACAATGGTCGCCAAATCGCAAGATCTAAAGTACAAAGCAATGGTTATGGCTAGTGGATGGATGTATGGGGGAAGTGATGAACAATGGATGAACAATGGTCTGGATCTACTTTGGGGGTGTTGTGATGCAATCTGAGAATGGCGGCTCTCTGGCCAGTGGCTGGAGCCTCAAAATATATAGGCGTCTTCACGAAAGTTGTAGGTTTGACGAGATGAAGCCATCTCCACCCAGTACGGGCGGGTGGTACGGGCGGACCGCGCCCGTACCAGTGGTCGTTAAGCCTTCAGGTGCCCTGGAACGCCTCTCCAATTACTTGGCCATGTGTACTTCCTCCAAATCCTTCATTATGACTCCTTATTTCTCTTTAAAAGCCATGATTTCCTGCACAACATAAATCAAAGAAGGTATTTGCATATCTTTGCAATTATTAGTCATTAGTGGCAAGAGTTGAGAGTTTGTTTGGCAATTGCTTGACCAAAGACAATGTTTAAATGAAGTGGAAGATGGCAAAAATTGGAGCCATCACCCCACTTCACCACCCTTCCTGTAGCGTCGATGTTGTTGATGATGTCAAACAATGAAGCTTTGCTCACCACTGTAATGGGATGCTCCTAGAAATAATTCCTTATTTTACGAGAAGCAAGGAAAACTCCATAATCTAACTTCTAGTAGTGCGAGTAACGCTTACATAGTAAACTGGTCGCTGAACTCTGTGCTTAGGCGTTGGCTCTTGACACTCCACCACGACAATGATATTGATAACCCGGTTGGTTGCCACCATGTATACTAACATTGGCTGCATTGACTCTGATGCTGCAAGTATTGGTGCAGAGGAGAGTATTCTCTTCAACTCCTGAAGTGTTGCATCTGCCTCGTCCGTCCATACGAATTTGTCCGCCTTTTTGAGCAACTTGTAGGGTGGCATTGCCTTCACTCCAAGTCGGTTGATGAACTGGCTTACTACTAGAATGCAGCCTATGAGCCGCTAGATGTCCTTCAAGCATGTTAGGCATTTGATGTCGAGGAAGGCCTTGATCTTCTTCGGGTTGACCTTGATTCCGCGATGCGAAACAATGAAGCCCAACAATTTGTCGGCTAGGACCCCGAAGACACACTTCTTGGGGTTGAACATCATGTTGTACTTCTGGAGGTTATTGAAGGTTTCCTGCAAGTTAGCGATGAGATCGTTTGATTTCTTTGACATCACTGCGATGTCGTCCACATAGGCATGTATGTTGCGACCTATTTGGTCATATAGGCAATGATGCATCGTCGGTTCGTATGTAGCACCAGCGTTTTTCAGCCCAAAGGGCATCGTGACGTAGCAGTATGTGCCATAAGATGTGATGGATGAAGTGGCCAATTGGTCTGACTTTCGCATCTTGATTTGGTGGTATCCTGAGTATGCATCTAGAAAACACAAAAAATTCTACCCAGTCGTCGAGTTAATGACTTGGTCAATGTGAGGCAAAGCAAACAGATCCTTTGGACACGCTTTGTTCAAGCCAGTGTAATCAACTCACATTCTTAATTCTTTGGTTCCATTTTGGGGGAAAAGTACAGAATTGGCCACACACTAGGTGTGAATAACTTCTCGGATAAAACTAGCCTTAAGTAACCTAGCTAGCTCCTTGCCTATGTCCCATCGTTTTTCATCATCGAAGCATCATAGAGGTTATTTCACCGGTTTTTCTTTAGGATCAATGTTTAAGATGTGATCGGCAAGTTCCCTAGGTACCCCCTTCATGTCGGCAGGTTGACAGGCGAAGATGTCCCTATTCTCATGGTGGAACTCAATGAGCGCACTTTCCTATTTGGGATCCAGGTCCATGCCAATAGCGGTGGTCTTGGAGGAATCTCCTTCCACAAGCTCGACCTGCTTGGTATTGATGGCGGCCTTGAAGGAAGGTTCAGAATTAGAAATCTGCTTCTTCGAAGCCGGCATCTCCGAGACGTTGACCTAGCGCTAGATTTCCTTGAACTCTTCACCATAGAGGACTGCTTCAGTGAAGGCGGCTTCACTCAGCTTGCACTCCCTTGCCTTGGTGAAGCTTTCGGCAACAGTGATGATGTCGTTTGGTCCAGGTATCTTGAGCTTGTTATAGACAAAACATAGCCTGGTGAGGAAGGAGTGGAATATGTCACATCCAAATATGAAGTGATACACGCTCTTGAAGGGCACCGCTTCAAAGGTAATGCGCTCTAATCGGTAATTATTAAGATCTCCAAAGGCGACCAAAAGGGTGATGCAGCCAAGGGACTAAGCTTGCTAGCCAGGAATGACGCCATGGAACACGGTATTGGTCCTCCTTAGCTGGGTCTCTGTCAAGTTCATCTTATACAGCGTATCAAGGTACATAATATTGATGTTGCTTCCACTGTCCATGAGACACTTGGTGAACTCGTGGTCGTCAATCAAGGGGTTGACGACCATGGCATACTAGTTCTCTGTTGGGATGAGGTCTGGTGAACCTCTCTGTCCCAAGTAACAAAGAATTTCCGACCACTTCACGTACTAGGGCACCACGGGGAGGGTGGCCATCCGTACCCTCGGAGAGGTTTTCTAGGCCCGGATGGAAGGAGTGCCAAGGAAGGTGTGGTAGGCTGGAGCCTTTTCTGAGAGGGATTTTTACCCTTGTCATCTCCCTTGTCGGCAAGTTTGGGGTCCACGTCTTCATCCATGTCATCCGAATCATTGGACTCTTCCTCCTTCTTATTCCCTTTCCATGTCATCCGAATCATTGGATTTTTACCCTTTCCACGGGGTATATTCTTTCGACTTTGCTTGTAGCCGGACTCAGGGTCTTCCTTGAGGTCGTTGACAAACTTGCACTAGCGGTTGGTATGAATGGCTTTACCGTTTGTGTCCTGATGGATGAAACACAGGATACCATGGTACTCCTTGTACGTCTGGGGAATACGGGGTGTTGCGGGTGTAGAGTCACTCTACTGATTCCCACGGCCAGCCCCCCTGCCATGACCATGTTGCCCGCCTTCGCCTCTGCTAGCAAAAGTCAAGGTGACCATGTCGGTTGCTTGCTTATATTCTGGCGGATTCTTCCGCTTGTTGTTATTGTTCTTCTTGGCCTAGTTGGGGATAGCCACTGTAGGTAAGGACCCACGAGCAGAGTCATCGGCAGTGGAAAATTTGCTATCCTTGGAAATCATTGTGTTGAGGTCAAGCTTGCATTTGTCCTGAGTGCGCATTAGCGTATGCCGGAGTAGGGACCCCCTTTCCAGACCATCATTGAAGACAGCCATAGCAGTTTGATCGAGTACTCCCGTGCATGAATATTTCATGTCGAGCCTGTGGGATAGGTAGTTTCTGGGTGATTCATCCTTCTCTTGTACACACCAATATAGGTCATCAATGGTGCAAGGATGTTTGTGCATACCCTCGAATTTCTGGTTGAATGCTTCATGAATGTACAACCAATTGCAAATTGATTTCTCTGGCAAGTCGTCGATCCATTGTCGGGCGGTGCCAGAGAGCATTAGTGGGAGGTATTTGACGGTGATGTTGGGGTTTCCCCCTACGATTTATATCGCTTCGCGGTAGTACTGCAACCACGTAGATGGTATGGTAGTGCCGTCATAGGGCTTGATGGTCTTGTCAATCTAGAGGCCCCTAGGATAGGTTGTGGCCCGGATAACCGGTCTGAAACAATGTGGTCCCAGGTATGGCTCTTCCTAGGCTTCCTGGATCCGATTAAGGCATGAACATGCATCGTACAACTTTGCTTGTTGCTTCTGCTGATCTCCGCCATGGGGAGGAGAGTTGTAAGACCTGCGCGATCCTCCGCCATGGTGCCTGCTGGGTGGCGATGGTGGCGGTGGCGGCGGTGGGTTAGCCTTCTTGCTCATACGTATCTGAAGGGAATATGCCCGAGAGGCAATAATAAAGTGGTTATTATCTTATTCCATGTTATGATAAATGTTTATTTTGCATGCTCTAATTGTATTGATCGGAAACGTCAATACATGTGTGTTTAATAAACAAATAAAAGGTTCCTAGTTATGCCTCTCTTATAGACTAGCTCGCTGATTAACAAGATAATCAAGGTTTCCTGATCATCGACATTGTATGTTGTTAATAACGAGGTGACAACATTGGTGGAATGATGTGATGAACATTCATCCAAAGTATAGCATTACGATCAAAGTCATTATGTTTATATTTATATAACATCATACGAAGTAATCTTTATCCTTAGACCATGATATCATGTTAATTGCTAACACCGGAAGAGTATCTTGATAACATCAAACGTCACACCGTAACAGGGTGACTATAAAGATGGGTTCAGTGCTACGAAGGTGTTATGTTGAGGCTCATGGATCAAGAGTGGAATTTGTCAATCCCGATGATGGATAGATATACTCTGGGCCCTCTCGGTGATATCACATTGAAATAGCTTGCAAGCAAGTGATGTGATCACTAGAATGTTATATCACAGGAACGAGAAAAGAGTGCATGCCGGTAACGAGATCAAACTAGGTATGGAGATACCATTGAGAGAATCTCGGACATGTAATATATCGCAAGACAAAGGGATTTAGTTACTAGCGTTAAAGGTTCTCACGATCATAGAAGTCATCGTTGAATGTGTAGGAGTCAGTACGGATCTCTAGGTCCCGCTGCTGATTATTTATCGGAGAGGGGTCTCGATCATGTTTGCATTATTCACGAACCATAGGGTGACACACTTAAGAGTTACCGGACACCATTTTGGAGCACATATGTTTTAGATGAAAGAATTGCAAAGCGCAGGAATTGTTTCGATAGAAACCGGAAATTGTTTCGGGTGAAATTGCAGAAAGTGGTTCTGCATGTGATATTGAAATATTGCAAGGGGTTTTATGTGAATGTTTTTTAATTAAAGTAATTAAAAAAATTCTAAATAAAAATAATAAAAGAGTTTTATTAAATGAGAGAGTATTAAATTTGGAGAAATTTAATGCATTTAAAGTGGAGACTTTAAAAGGGAATGTGTAAGAGGCATTTTAATGTGGAGGGGTTACCACCACATGAATAGAGGAGGTGAACAGACACCTCCTCCATGCGCCGGCCATGAAGGAGGGGCACCCCCTCCTCCTATAAAAGGCCCCCTCTTCCTCCTTCATCCTTACACCTCCTTGTGAAGGATCTCTCTCCTCCTCTAGAATTATTCCCCCATGGTCTCGGATTAGCGAGATACATGTTCCCGGTGACATTTCGTCTGGAAGGAGTTGCTGCTTCCGCTGGATCACTGGAGCGAGGAGGTGGAGGTTATCCGGTGGCTTGAACGTGTGTGCGAGTACGGATGCGCTGCTGAGTTGCGGCGCTCGGACTTCCTCACGATCTTGAGATCGGCAAGTATACGACTACATCAACCACGAGTTCCTACTCGTTAACAAAACTTGTTGTCTTCGAGGGTAAGTTCTCGTTGGATGTATGTCCACCCGTTGCTTTGTACCTAGTAGATAGATCTTGGCGTGTAGTTCACATCGTAGGAAATTTTTTGTTTTCTATGTTGTGGACCCAATAGTGGTATCAGAGCCTGATCTATGCGTAGGTGCTTTGCACGGGTAGTACACATATGTTTATATGTGGGCGATGATGATCATGTTATTGCATCTTCTATGTATTTTGGATATTGGTGGCATAGTAGGATGAAGCGGCCCGGACCAACCTTACATGTCATCGTACATGAGACCGGTTGCACGACTGACATGCAACTTGTTTTGCATAAGTGGCTGGTGGGTGTCTGTCTCTCCTACTATAGTCAATATCTGATTTACAACGAGTTGCTAATAACTTGGTTATCCTCGTTGTGGTTCATGTTCGTAGGTAAGAATGGTTCTATCTCCGAAAGCCCTAAGCCACGTAAAACTTGCAATTGATAAATTAGAGGTGTCTAGTTTAGATCGTTGCTGGGCTAGTGTATTGATATGGTATTGTTGTAAGTAGATGTATGATAGATACTCTTACAACACACTTAACATGTAAGTTCCATAGACCTTGGCCTTACACACAAAGGAATGATAGAGATCATACCACGATGCAAGTGATAGAGATCAAATGCATGGACCATATCATCTCACTATACACATTAGATGTTAGCATCTTATACTGCTAGTTTGGCGCTTTCTGTAGCATTGTAAGATGATCCCTCATTTAGATATCAAGATAAAAATGTGTTATTCACCATTTTATGGATCATGTTCGAGACATCACGTGATGATCGGGTGTACTCGACTCTATGCTTTCATACAAACGGGTGTAAGAAAGTTTTACACATGCGAGTACTAAGGTTTTTACTTGGCGAGCCTAGCATGTACAGACATGGCCTCGGAACACGGACCGAAAGGTTAAGCATGAGTCATATAGTTGATATGATGCCCATATAGATGCTCGCCTTTGAAGCTACATCAACTCACGTGATGATCGGACTTGGTGTAGTGGATTTGGTTCATGTAATCACCAAAAAGACACGAGGGGTGTCGTTTTTGAGTGGGAGTTCATTTCTAATTTGGATTAGTCGAACCAAATTTGTCATAAATTAAATCAAAGTGAATTTGCATAGTTTGTTGTAGTCATTGGCATTCGTTTTCTACCTTATGCTTAGTTTTTATTTGAGATAATAGAACTATAGAATTCTAGATATTTACTTTACGAACTGGTATCGTATTGTTTTGAATGTCAATTTAAAGTTTATAAGTCCTATTGCAAACTTTTAGCAAACTCTATTTACTCCATGAAGTTTAATAAGTAGTATTAAATCAAGAGTAAGAATTCCAATGTTAGTATCTAAAGTATCATGTTTGCCTCCATGATTATTGATATTCAAATGTTGTTTTAATATCAAGATTATATTGGAGCTAAAAATTGTTTTAGAAACCATCATGTGTGAAAGATATTGTGATATCTGAAACAATGTTTTTGGTTGCATAATGATAGAGTATAATTTAGCAAAATACATGTTCTCATATTGTATGAGAATTTGTGAAGGTTGGAGATGCTAGGCATCCGAATCTACCAAAAAGGTTTTGGGAACTTATATTATACTCGCGATTCTTCCTTATAGGCTATAGTAGCTTGATCATGAAAGTTGTCATGATAAGGATGAATAGAAGATGTAAGTAAAATGTTTACTACACTAATAGATTACTAAAGAATTGATTTTGAAAGAATGCCAAACATTTGATGATGGTGATCCACTTCAAAGTGCAAGTCCAAAGGTATTAGATTTGACTATATACAAGCTTTGTACCATGTGTCATGTTGATGACACCACTATTGATGTTGATAGATTCTTTTAAAAGAAAAGGAATTGCTGAAAGAGAATCTATAAAATATTTGGCACAAAATAAAAGGTTGGAGATGTCCAACTTGGGTATATAGAAGATATACATGTTATGGTTGTATTCCTTGCTTATTAAACAATGTGGTTCTTAGGTATTGGATACCAGTATTGGATACCAAATTGGTTGGTATGAAGTGTCATACAGGACAACGCAATTCATGAACTGCAATGGCCTAAGTAACTAGCAAGAGAATAAGTGATGATGATCATCGAAAACAAATAAAGTGTTATTGTGCTTTTTCGTTGTCGTCAAACCTAGCCTTCAAGATTTGTTTTAATAATTCTTATTTTGTTCTGGTATTACGAGAACAATGGTTGTTCAAATAATTACCGTATTCCATAAAGGATGGATGAACTTTTACAAGTCTAGTGGGAGAAATCACATCCATAAACACTATTGCTAAAATGTCGCAAGACAAATGATTGAAAGATCACTTATGAAGTGACATCGCTGTTTAAATTATATTGGAAAGAAAACATGAAGAAACTCCATGTTGATGGATATTTGGAGTCTTTAATTTTGATCAATTGACGCATGTGAGACTTTCCTCGAGATAATTGAAACTCCGTCCATAGGCCAGAGAGGAACGGATGACTAGCTTATTGGAAATTGTGCATGCTGATGTGCATAGTCCATTATGTGTAGCCATATGCGATGGATCTTTTTGCTTCATATGCTTTCTTCGAAAATTTGAGTGAATATATCTGTATATTTACTTAATAAGGAAGAAGTATGAAACATTTGAAAGTTGTTCAAAGACTTTCAAGATGAAGTGGAAAATCATTGTAACAAGAAAATAAAGAGTTTATGATTCGATCATAAAGGAAGATATTTGAGTTACATGTTTAGCAAAACACCTAAGATTTGAGGAATTGTTCCATGAATTTGGATTTCTCAATAAACCACAGGAGTATGGTATGTTCGAGAGATGAAATCAAACCATGTTTGACATGGTAAGATCAAAGGTGTTATTTATAAAACCGCCATTATGTTTTAAGGATTGAAGCTTTAGAGACTACCGCTTTTACACTGAAAAGAGCACATCGTGATCCATTGAAATGACACCATATGAGTTATGGTTTGGGATAAAACCCGAATTGCCTTTTCTTAAATTTTGGTTATGCTATGCATAAGTAAAATGTTTACAACCAAAGTCGGATAAGCACGTCTTTGTAGGTTATCCCAAAGAATTTGTTGGAAATTTCTCCATAACACCGAGGACAAAAGAGTTTGTTACTTGGAACATCAAGTTTCTTGAGAAGGAATTTTTCGTGAAAAGTTAAGTGGGAGGACAATAGAACTTTTATAAGGTTGTTGAACCTTAGCTATATGTGCTAAGTAGCGTAGCGCCGGAAAGTGTCCCGGTGGCGGCCACAATGCTCATGGCTCTCGTGATTAAGGTGTGATCTCGGAGATTAGAGTTCCTATAGAATCGTGTGGGTCGGTAAGAATCAAATAGTAAGATTTGATAAGCAAGTCGTTATTGTTTTGGCAATGATGAACCGACTACATGCAAAGAAGCGATGATGGGCCCTGACTCCATAAAATGACTAGAAGTCATAGAATCCGTGATAGTATCCATACACGAGAAATCAAGTTTCTGAACTTGGAAGACCCGAAGCTTATCGGTCATGTTTGAATCTATAAATAAATAAGACATGGATGTTTAACATCTGTGAAATAGTCGACATGTCGGAAAGAAGTTTACGACAATGTTCAAGGAGTTGACTATGACAAGATTTGATCTTTCATAGCGATATTTAGTCTTCACGAATTAATGTAGCAACCACTACATATAATTTGGTATATGGTAATTGAATAAACAAAACAATGTTCTTCTAATAGAACGGTTACCTAGGACGTGTACATGACACGGTCCAGAGGGTTTTGTTAATTCAAAGGGTGCTAAAAGGGCATACAAACTTCAATAGTTGAAGTAAGCATAGCGGAGTTGGAATCTTCACCATGATGAAACTGTTAAAAGAGTTTAAATTCATCGGAGATGATGAAGATGCTTGCATTTGCAAGAAATTAAGTGGGAGCGCTGAGACATATTGCTAATACATTATGTAGAGGACATATTGTTGATTGGAAATGATGTATCTTGTATTGACACAAGTTAAGAATTTCATTAAAATAAGATTTCGATGAAAGACATGGGCAAAACCGGAATATTAGGCATCAATATCTTCGAGGGTAAGTTCTCTTTGGATGTATGTCCACCCGTTGCTTTGTACCTAGTAGATAGATCTTGGCGTGTAGTTCACATCGTAGGAAATTTTTTGTTTTCTATGCTGCGGACCCAACAGTATCATAGAGAACCGCCAACGGGGTACCCCTTGCACATGACATAAGAGCTATCCCATAATAAAAATAACAAGGCAAGCAGACAATGAGCATCTCAGCGATCTTTTTATTTACTATGTGCATAGATTTTTATTGAGGATGCTTCATAGAATGCTCATTATGGTTACGCTGCAAGTTTCCACCATGATTAGGCATGGCTTAGGCTAGCGGCCCAGGCGTTTCTCTAACATCGATACAAACTCCATGATCTTACAAGTTACACTTTTATTTCACACCGCCGGGATCCATACACAAAAGAACATGATATCAACGAGGTACTAAGTACCAGTGCAATGTTGAAAGCGTTACCCAAGATACATGGTTCTGCTAACTTCAACTTATAAAGTGCAAGCATATATGCAACAAAGAAGGACACAATGGTTCAGGTTTATTAAATACAAGAAAGTAAAGAGTGCCATCAAGTTCGTGAGAGCTTTACTAACTAACTTTCCCATAACAAGAAAACATTTTATTCAGAAGAAAACAAGGCATATTGAATATGCACGGAAGTAGCAAATGATGCTAATAGGTAGGTATGGTGGACACTTTGCCAATATTTGGTTTTAGGGAGTTGGAAACATGAGTAAAACATACTCAGTGAAAGTGAAGGCTAGCAATAGTAAGGGAGCGACAAACGAGAGAGAAATAGCTGTCATAATCATGCTTGCAACAAAACAGGACTAATCATGGCATGAAAGTGATTCAAGATCCTCAAGGGAAAATAATTCATCGAGGCTTAACTGATTATTACAGTCATGTGCATGCGTGAGCAAGTGCCAAGTCAATTCAAATGAAACATTCAGAGGAGGATACCATGGTGTCATACCAAATTATGAATAGAGTAATGCAAGCAAACATTCATAAGACATGCTACAAACTATTAGCAAGCTGGAACTAATCATACGAAAGCAAGAACTATTAAGCATCTAAAGATAACATACACCCTACACGAACAGACTAAGTATGCCCACAGTGATGAGTATATGTACAAAAATGAAAACAAATAGAGTTCGTTACCAGCCTCTTACCACGCCTCAAGTTGTCATTAATCCTCATTATTGTTCTTCACTTGTGTGGCTTGAATAATAATATGAAACCAATATCCACTGAGGACTGATGAACCCTATAGCAAACTCAAAAAACCAAAGAAGAACAACAAATATTTTTGGTGTTTTTGATTTTTTTAAAACAATAGCCAAAGAGGAAAAACAAGCAAAGCAAAATATTTTTGGGTTTTTCGAATAGTTCAAACAAAGCAAAAGGGAAAAACAAACCAAGGGAAAAAGAAGAAGAAGCAAACAAAGAAAAATAATAGAAATATTTTTGGTATTTTTGTGTTTTAGAAAGCAAAAGAAAAGAAAGAACAAAAACTAAAAAGATAACGAAACATGAATATATAAAGTACCGACGCAACATGATAAGGAGATGAGTGCGATGCCAGCGTATCTCCCCCCAAGCTTTGGCTTTTGGACTAAGTGGGTATCAATCCCAAGCCGGCCAGGATGAAGTGTCACCGTGGTACAACGAGGAGGTACCCTCGTCCTGGTGCGAGCTCGAGTACGTCCCTCCATAGTGTGTGGAGTAATCGTAGGAGGGAACATCCTCCTGATGCTGCTCGTGGATCCCTAGCAAGGAAAGCTGCTCGTCCACCTCCTCCTTGGAGCGCAACCACGGTCTCCTGTGAACACTAAACAAAGAAGGCTGTGGCAAAGGGATCTCCCTTTCATCCCCGTCAGTGAAAAGCATCCTATATACTAGACTGTCCAAATCAGAAGTAGCCGTGACAAAGTGATGAGCTTTCATAGCATCAAGGTAAAGCCTTTGTGGTTCCAATACCGTATCATTAGGGTCCACTAAAAGGCCTAATGCATTGACCATACGCGAGGCAATGATGCCCCCATAGATAGGCCCCCTAGCAGCTAGGCGGCGAGCAATAAGCGAGCCAATGTTGTACCGAGTATCATTGTTAAGCGCAGCAGCAAGGAAGGCTAAATGATAGTTGCAGATATTACATGTGTTCTCCCTACCCAGTATGCTAGTAGAAAGATAATATGCAAAGTATCTAAGAGCAGGGAGTTGGATATTTCTTATCTTTCCGCGTTGCGCCACGCGGTCATCATCATTGGTCACCCCTCGGTAAAGCTCTAGTAAATCAGCGGGCCGCCCTTGAATTTTCTTCACGGTCCCTGTCATGCTTACACCTACAATACTGCAAAATCTCTCCAAAGGCATGGTGAAGGGCAGATTATAAATTTTGAAAGAGACAGTTGACTGATAGGATGTGTTAGTAAACGTGAAGCTCTCAACAAAGGTTTTGGTGATCATATCGTATTGCTCACTCTCATCTTGCATATATGAGGTCAAACCAACCCTCTCAATCAGTAGGAAGAAATCATCAAGAATCCCTACAGCTTGTAAGAAAGTAAAACAAGGAAAAGTAGATGGGTGAGCATCCCCATCATCCCTTTCATTACCAATACGAGTTGCAATGAGATCTTCATTGTATGATGGCCTAAACTGAGAGGCTGATCTTGAGGGCCTCGACCTCCTAGGTGCATCACTCTCAAATATCTGTCCAAAGGTATGGTTGTTCATGCTTGGTATTCTGAAATTTAAATGCCTATTAAAAAAGTGATTACAAAGTGAATATAATGAAGGATTCTACTCATAGGGACTTATAAGAGGCCTAAACATGCATCAAAACTATATATCTAAGCATCAAACAAGCTTACAAGCTCTCATAACCTATCACCTACAACAGCAAAATACTCAAGATATAATCTACCAAACACAAATCTACTTGGACAAGGAGAGGAGTCATATACCAGGGAACAAATGCTCCAAATTTCAGCAAGAAAGATGGGCTGAGCAAGGAGATCGAAAAAATCAAGAGCAAGCACAGCAAGAACGCGATTTTGAGCAATGAACTGGAGCTTACTCGGGAGAGAGAAGAAAGTGGCAGGTGAGAGAGTTAGTGGAGGGCCAGGGTGGCCCACACCATGGCATGGCGCCACCCAGGGCAGGCCGCGCCACCAGGTGGTGTACCTTCCTGGTGGGCCCCCCTGGTACCTTTCAGGCACTCCTCTGCCCCTTTTTCACGTAAAAATTTAATATGAATTTTCTGGAATTTTCCGAGACACTTTATTTTTGGGCATTTTTCAGGTATAGAAGAATGATTTTCTGATAGACAGATTTTTTGGAAAAAGATGCAAGGACAAAACAAAGCTAGAACTACAGAAGTTCTAAGACACTCTAACATGCAAGCAACTAACGACAAAGAAAACTAAATGAAAACAAAAACTAAAATGGATGGAAATAGAAGTAAATGGAGATAATCATAGTGACATTGTTTTGTTCAACGAAATCCTTTTGTTAACAAGGTTGATCAGGTCTTGTTACCAAAACAATTTCATATGAGACAAAACTTTGTATTCCACTAATGATTATGTTACCTCAACCTTGATAGCAATGGTCCCAATCATAATAGTTTCAAATTTTTCTCTTAGTATGGGACAATATATTTCTCCAACTTGAATGCCCTCAACATGTTCAATTGAATTCAAACCATAAGTCCTTTCAATCTTCTTGGGGAAATAGACAGTATGTTCTTTGTCATTAACATTGAAAGTCACCTTTCCTTGATTACAATTAATAACAGCTCCTGCAGTATTAAGAAAAGGTCACCCAAGAATAATAGACATATTATCATCTTCAGGCATTTCAAGCACAACAAAATCAGTTAATATCAAGCAATTATGAGCCACTTGAACAGGTACATCCTCACATATACCCATAGGAATAGTGGTAGATTTATCAGCCATTTGCAAAGATATATCAGTTGGTATTAATTTTTATAGTTGAAGCCTCTTATAGAGAGAGAAAGGCATAACACTAACTTCATCTCCCAAATCACACAAAACAATTCTAACATAACTGTTCTTAGTAGAGCAAGGGATAGTTGGAATCCCTGGGTCTCCAAGTTTCTTTGGAACCTTACCATTAAAGGAATAATTAGCAAGCAAAGTAGAGATTTCTTCATTAGGGATCTTCCTTTTATTCGAGACAATATCCTTCATATACTTTGAGTAAGGAGGTAATTTAATAGCATCAGTCAAAGGGATTTGCCAGAATAAAGGTTTCATCCACTCACAAAACTTATTATAGTGTTCATCTTCCTTTGACTTGTGTTTCTTATCAGGGAAAGACATAGGTTTTTGGACCCATGGCTCTCTTTCACTACCATGTTTCTTAGCAACAAAATCTTCTTTAGTGTATTTAGTATTCTTAGTGTGCTTTTCAGGTTCTTCTTCAAATTTTTATTCATTAGGAACTTCATTTTCTTCATTACCACTTTCAGTTTCAGCATCAGAGATAGATATACTATTAGGATCTATAGCAGGTTCAGAGGGTTCTTCAACAGTTTTATGTTTCTTTTTCCTCTTCTTAGGAGTAGAGCCACTATTTTCAGCTTGTTGTGAATCCTGCTCAATTCTTTTGGGATGCCCCTCAGGATAAAGAGGATCCTGGGTAGCAACACCACTTCTAGTTCTAATTTCATAAGCATGTTTTTCTTTAGCAGCATTAACTAGCAAGTCTTTTTGCACTTTAATAAGTTGATCTATTTGAGTTTGAACCATTTGAAATTGTTTGACAATCATTTTAACATCATTAGAGGTTCTTTCCACAATATATTTCAACTCAACAATAGCTCTAGTGTTTTCCATTAGATGATTTTGCACCCTTTTATTAAAATTATCTTGCTTAACAATAAAGATATAGAATTCTTCTAAGCATTGATCAGGAGGTTTAGAGTAAGGGATATCACCTTCATCAAAGTGTTGGAGAGAGTGTACCTCAATAGTGGATGAGTAGGGAATAGGCTTACATAATTCTTCAATAGGAGGTAAATTCTTGACATCTGCAGCTTTAATTCCCTTCTCCTTAAGACATTTCTTAGCTTCCTTCATCACTTCATCATTTAATTCAATAACTCCCCTCTTCTTTGATGTTGGAATAGGCAACGGAATAGTTGGTTCAGGTACAATTACTTTAGGTATAGCTTGTTTAGGAGGAGTCCAATCTTCATAGTTCTTACTTATTTTAGCCATTAATTCCTCAGCTTCCTTTGGAGTCCTATTCCTGAAAACACAATCAGCACAAGAATCTAGGTATGTCCTAGATTCTTCGGTTAGTCCATTATAAAATATATCAAGAAGCTCATTCTTAGGTAAAGGACTTCTAGCCTGTGCATGAATCAAAGCACAAAACCTTGCCCAAGATTCGGGCAATATCTCTTTTTCTCCCTGTTTAAAATCAAAAATTTCCTACAAAATAGCATGTCTAGCACTTGGAGGAAAATATTTCTGCAAGAAAGTACTAATCAAGCAATCAGGGCTATCAATAGATCCAGGAGGTAAATTACTAAACCAAGTTTTAGCTTCTCCTTTTAGTGAAAAGGGGAAAATCTTCGCAACAAAGAAAGTACGCATCTTAATATCACCAGAAAACAAGCCACTCATGGTAGAAAGTTCATTCATATGTGCTACCGCACTTTCATTCTTAGTCCCACAAAAAGGTTCTTTCTCAACAATAGCTATATAAGATAGACCGAGAGAGAAATCATAATCTTCACCTATAATGTTTATGGGAGAAGCATCAAACTTAGCAACAGGAGACAATTTGGGTCTAATAGTATGCCTCTCAAGGAGACTCTTAGCAGCGCTCCTATCATGGGTGTTTTTACATTCTTTAATAAATTCATCGGTCATCTCAACATAACCATCTTCAATATCATAACTTTCACTAGACTCAGGAGAACTAATAGGTGTAGTAGTGTTTTCATTAGGAGTTTCAGTATTTCCAGCTATAGTTCTAGCAATCGTAGCATCTAGGAAAGGACCTAATGAACCACACTTATCAAGCACAGTAGAAGCAGCACCATAAGCATCAGAAGTTTCAGATTCAGCAGTAGTAGCAGTGTGTGTAGCATGTGTATGTGGTGGTGTAACGAGCTTACTCATAACAGACGGTGAATCAAGAGTAATAGAGGTGTTCAGAACCGTACCTCTTCTTGTAGTGGATGGTAAAATAGGAACCTTGCCATGACGAGACTTGCCCATGATGGATGGATAGCAGCGAACAATAGAGAATCCAAGTGAACTTGATAAATAAAGCTATGCTCCCCGGCAACGGCGCTAGAAAATAGTCTTGATGACCAACAAGTATAGGGGGTGTATCGCAGTATTTTTGAGGGAAGTGAAACCCAATTTATTGATTCGACACAAGGGGAGCCAAAAATATTTATAAGCCTTAACAACTGAATCGTCAATTCAGATGCACCTGGAAACAATCTTGCTCATAGCAGTTTATCAGTAGCTATAGTTTTGTAGTTGGAATAGTAAAGTAGCAACAGTAGTAAAGTAAAGACAACTGTAACAATAGCAGCAAACAGTAGGATTCGAGTGCGGTAGGCATAGGGATGGATGGACAGGCGTTGCATGGACAAGACAATTCACATGGCAATCAGAACATAGGGCAATTGCAGATAAATAAGATAAAGCATCCAAGTACTAGATAATCCTAGGCATGTGTTCCATATATAGTCAACGTGCTCGCAATAAGAACTTGCACAACATCTTTTGTCCTCCCAGCCCGTTTGCAGCGGGGCCTCAAGGGAACTACTAGCAATTAAGGTGCTCCTTTTAATAGAGCACCGGAGCAAAGCATTAACACTCCGTGAACACATGTGATCCTCACATCAAAGCCATTCCCTCCGGTTATCCCGATTTCTGTCACTTTGGGGCCATTGGTTCCGAACAACGTGTGTATACAACTTGCAGATAAGACCATAAACAATACTATCATAATGAATCAATAACATGTCCAGATCTGAGATCATGGCACTCGGGCCCTAGTGACAAGCATTAAGCATAACAAGTCGCAACAAATTCATAAAGCACTAATAAAAGATACTAGGCACCATGCCCTAACAATCTGATGCCATTACATGAACGATCTCATCCAATCCCTACCATCCCCATAGCCTACAACGGGGGATTACTCACTCATGGATGGGGGAAACATGGATGGTCGATGGAGAAGCGATGGTGATGATGATGGCGATGATCTCCTCCAATTCCCCGTCCCGGCAGGGTGCCAGAACAGAGTTTCTGGTGCTGTTTCCTGGAATCTGGTGGTGGCGGCGGAGCGGAACTCCTTCTGGAAAAACATCGAACCCCCCCCCCCCCCCCCCTGAGTTTTTAGGTCAGAAGGCAACTAATAGGTGAAGAGGGAGACCGAGGGGCGGTCTGGGCGGCCAGACCAACCCCTGACGCGGCCTGGGCTAGCCTGTGCGGCCAGGTGGTGTGGCCTGGGCCTAGCCCCCCTCCGTCTCGTATTCTGGCTCCGGGAGTCTTCTGGTGAAATAGGATTTTTGGCATATTTTCCGGGATTTTTCCTGATAGTTGATTTTCTGCACAAAAAGTAGACACCAAGGCAATTCTGCTAAAAACAGCGTCAGTCCATGTTAGTTGCATCCAAATCACACAAGTTTAGAGGAGAAACAATAGCAAAAGTGTTCGGGAAAGTAGATACGTCTTGGACGTATCAGCGGCACTGCCAACTTTAGGCTCCCCGCGTCGCGCTGCATCTAACCGTAGCACCCACGTGCCCCCACTCGCCCCCAAAAGGTCGTCCTCGCCGCCGATCCGAGAGAGCCGGCCAGGCTGACGTCATGGTGACGTCACACCGACGTCAGTAGGGCGCGGTCAGCCCAGTCAACCCGGGCTAGGTCCAACCTTGCCCCGGGGATGCTGAGGTGGCCTTGGGGACCCTCTGTTAGTCTTCGCGGCTAGCTGTGGCCTGGTATAAATAGTATTTCCTAGCTTTTGTTTTAATTTCAGAAAATGATTAAGTACTAGAAATTCAATAACTTATTATTTATAAGTCAGAAAAATATGTATACTATATCAAAATGTTTAGAAAAATGAGATCTATCTCGTAGCATCAAAATCATGAATTGTTAAGCAACTTATATTACAAGTTTAATTACAAGAATAGAGTGAACCCCGCAGGTGATTCCGAGGTTCCTCCTATTCTAGGGTTTGTACCCCTTGGACCCCTCTTAATTTGCCAAGCATGCCTTAGGGTTTCATTTCAATACAATTTAACTTGTCATATCATCATCCTTGCTTGAGCATTGCATCGATGTCATGTGTTGATTGTTGTTTCCCCTTTGTTTCCGATGTTTGGTTCTTCCCGGTAGAATACGATATCGAGATCAAGGTTGAAGACCGAGGTTAACACCATCGAAGATCGACGAACAATACTTGACCAACTGTAACCAAGTGAAGTACAAGGTTTCCGAAGATCTTTATCTGGATATCAACAAACAAGGCAAGCATAGCCCCACCATTATACAATCCTATGGTTTTGAAAGCACTTCATCTCTTGCCATGATGCATACAATTCTACTGTGGTGTTTTATCGATAGATAGAGTATCCTATTTGTTGCATTACTCCCTTTGAGCTTATATTACCTGATCCACTACTCCTAGCATAACTAGGTATGGCTTGTGTGCACTGCTAGAGCTATTATCTGTGTCTTGCTTAGCCATGCTTAGCTGTCAGTGCTAATTCATCCAGATGATGTATCAGATGCAGAGAATCTAGTATGACAAGAGATCAAGGTATACTGATGAGGTAAGATCAATGGTAAAGGTTAAACATGCTAATGCTTGTATGGTAGGCCACAGTGGGATGTGGTTTTTGTAGTCCCATGCTCACCACCACCAGGAACCGAGTTCTTGCCTTTGGACCAAGACAAGCATACAGCCACACGGGGCTTGGGAAACCCTCTGCTAATTAACTTGCCTAGTAGATTCCATGAGTCACATAGTTCAGGCGTTCCATTCGACATATGCATTGAAAACATTTTGAAAGATTTGGCGGGTGAAGGTGCATCATAACGGGTAGGTAAGCGTTACTGGGGTTGCTTGGGGTCGATGGAGCCCCTGGTAAACCAACCTCACCCTCACATCTCTAGGGACTGGCTTCGGTATTTGACCCGTTACGGGGGAACCCTCCTTAGGGCGTGACTCATGGTCTCGGCGAAAGCAAGGTAAAGGTCATGGCCAACCACCCTCTGTCGGCCTTCCAAGGAAGAGGGCTAAAACATTGGCATTAAGAGTTCGTTGGTACGCGTGGGTAAAGTTGTGCATCCCTGCAGGGTTAAATCTTTTCGAAAAGCCATGTTCACGGTTATGAGCGCTTGGTGACCAAATTCTAAGATCATAGAGAACATTAACCTAATCGTAAAACTGGAAGTTTCAACATTTGCTTAAGGATGCTTCCTCATGGGTACGAGGGGGTGATCCTAGTTGATAGGTGATGGTGATGACTTGGTGGATATCAAAACATGATCAACTCTTTGGAGATGTCGCTCTCTTATCCCCTTTTAAAATATTCTGATTAGACGAGCTTCTTCTCCCTCTTGATTTATAAACAAAGATGGCTTTGTGCAAAATAACCCCACCAGCCATAAGTCTTGTGGAGTACAGCATGTACTCACACTTGCTTTGTTGATACATTTGTAGCAGAATAAGTGTTCCTCTAAAGACATGTTTGGTACGACATCGACACCGACGATTAGCTTGGGGTTCTTGGCCGGCAGCCTGGAATCTATGGGCTGGGAGGTCATCGTTATGCTTCAGGCCTCTTAGGCCATTTGTTAAGTTTTCTATACTTAATAGCATAATTTTCCTTCCGTTGTTTGATGTTTGTGGTCAGTGACCTCTGCTTATAATATTTTGGTTCTTCGCTCAGTTATGAGCTTACTGTAATAATTTTGTGTCGCAGGGTTACTGTTGTGTTACCGATTCTTCACTGGATATTCTCGAGATCTACGTTAAGCTTATGTCAAGCTAAGGTCTGAGATTTGTTTAACCCTGGTCCCAGGGGTGTCACAGGATTCTACTTGCTTACTACTCTTGTTGGGTTCGTAGCATAGAAAATAAAAAATTTCCTACGGTGTGAGCTACACACCAAGATCTATCTACTAGGTACAAAGCAACGGGTGGACATACATCCAATGAGAACTTACCCTCGAAGACAACGAGTTTTGTTAACGAGTAGGAACTCGTGGTTGATGTATTCGTACACTTGCCGATCTCAAGATCGTGAGGAAGTCCGAGCAGGTCCGGCTCCAGCACGTCCTTCAGATCCAGCTCCAGCACCACCAAGTCCAGCACCGCAAAGCAGTGGTGCATCCGTGATCGCACACACGTCAGGTACCCCGACAACCTCCGTCCCTCGCTCTAGCAAAGCAGCGGAAGTAGCAACTCCTTTCTAGATAAAGCCACCGGGAACATGTATCTCGCTAATCCGAGACCATGGGGAATAATACTAGATGGGGAGAGAGATCCTTCACAAGGAGGTGTGTGTGAGAAGTGAGGAGAGGGTGACCTTTTAAAGGAGGAGGGGAGTGCCCCTCCTTCATGGCCGGCGCATGGAGGAGGTGCCTCTTCACCTCCTCCATTCATGTGGTGGTAACCCCTCCACATTAAAATGCCTCTTCACATTCCCTTTTAAAGTCTCCACTTTAAATGCATTAAATTTCTCCAAATTTAATGGTCTCTCATTTAATAAAACTATTTTATTAATTTTTATTTAGAATTTTGTTAATTACTTTAATTAACAAACATTCACATAAAACCCACTGCAACATTTCAATATTACATGCAGAACCAATTTCAGCAATTTCACCCGAAACAGTTTCGGTGTCTATTGAAATAATTCCAGCACTTTCTTAAATCTTTATCTGAAACATATTTGTTCCAAATGGTGTCGGTATCCCTTAAGAGTGTCACCCTACGGTTCGCAAATAATGCAGACATGATCGAGACCCCTCTCCGATCAATAATCAGCAGCGGGACCTAGAGATCCGTACTGACTCCTACACATTCAACGATGACTTCTGTGATCGTGAGAACCTTTAACGCTTTTAACTAAATCCCTCTGTCTCTCAATATATTACATGTCCGAGATTCGATCATCGGTATCTCCATACCTAGTTTGATCTCGTTACCGACATGCACTCTTTTCTCGTTCTCGTGATATAACATTCTAGTGATCACATCACTTGCTTGCAAGCTATCTTAATGTGATATCACCGAGAGGGCCCATAGTATATCTATCCGTCATCTGGATTGACAAATTCCACTCTTGATCCATGAGCCTCAACATAACACCTTCGTAGCCCTGAACCCATCTTTATAGTCACCCTGTTATGGTGTGACGTTTGATGTTATCAAGATACTCTTCCGGTGTTAGCAATTAACATGATCTCATGGTCTAAGGATAAAGATTACTTCGTATGATGTTATAGAAATATAAACATAATGACTTTGATCGTAATGCTATACTTCGGATGAATGTTCATCACATCATTCCACCAATGTTGTGACCTCGTTATTAACAACATCCAATGTCTATGATCAGGAAACCTTGATCATCTTGTTAATCAACGAGCTAGTCTATAAGAGAGGCATAACTAGGAACCTTTTTGTTTATTAAACACACATGTATTGACGTTTCCAATCAATACAATTATAGCATGTAAAATAAACATTTATCATAAACATGGAATAAGATAATAACCACTTTATTATTGCCTCTCGGGCATATTCCCTTCAGTCTCCCACTTGCACTAGAGTCAATAATCTAGTTTGAAAAACTTTGCGTATTGAACACCTATGGCTTTCTGGTGTTGCATATAAGCGATTGCTAGTGGTTAACATAATCTCCGGATCTGACAGTTTCAGGTCCGTGTGTGTTTGCATGTCTTTGCGTCTCTACGCATCACTCATTCTCAAATGAGATGGCATTGTATAAATTTGGTCCTTTGGTGAGACCTTTAGTTCGTTCCGGTTAAAATATGTTGATATTATTGTCACACAATATATCTTCATAGTATTAGCCCACTTTGAACCACACCTAGTTTGATAACAAACTACTTAACACAAATGCCCTCCTATGCTGCTACTATAGCAGTCATATACTTAGCCTTTTGTTGTAGTATCCGTCACAATGTCTCAACTTTGGAACTCATCCAAATCCATCATGGAACATCCTTTCCATTACATTGTGCCACCCATAGTCTAAATTGAGATAAATTTAATTTGTATCTTGTGACAAAACTAGTATCAATGTAACACTTTACAATGAACTACCTTTAACTATTTGTCACTTATACATTATATATTCTTAGTTCTTCCAAAGCTCATAAGAATATCTTTACTATCGTCCAATGATCATCTCATGAATCATTCTGGTATGTTCTCATAACATTCAGAGCATAGGACATTCTGGATATATACATATCATGGTATAATCGATCAAAATCTTCATGTGATTTTACTCACCAAGTGTTGAAACACTTGAATTTTGATACAATCCTTTCCATGCAGCAAGAACCTTTCTTGTTGTTTCCATATTGAACCCTTTCAATATCTCATATATGTATGTCTGGCACAACCATATTAGCGCCTTAATCTATCCATATAGATATTGATGCCTAATATTCTGATTTTACCCAAGTCTTTCATCGAAATCTTATTTTAATGAAATTCTTAACTTGTGTCAATACAAGATACATCATTTCCAATCAACAATATGTCCTATACATAATGTATTAGAAATATGTCTCAGCGCTCCCACTTAATTTCTTGAAAATGCAAGCATCTTCATCATCTCCGATGAATTTAAACTCTTTTAACAGTTTCATCATGGTGAAGATTCCAACTCCGCTATGCTTACTTCAACTATTGAAGTTTGCATGCCATTTTAGCACCCTTTGAATTAACAAAACCCTTTGGACCGTGTCATGTACACGTCCTAGGTAACCGTTCTATTAGAAGAACATTGTTTTGTTTATTCAATTACCATATACCAAATTATATGTAGTGGTTGCTACATTAATCCGTCAAGACTAAATATCGCTATGAAAGATCAAATCTTGTCATAGTCAACTCCTTGAACGTTGTCGCAAACTTCTTTCCGACATGTCGACTATTTCTTAGATGTTAAACATCCATGTCTTATTTCTTTATAGATCCAAACACGACCGATAGGCTTCACGCCTTTCCGGAGGGTCTTCCAAGTTCAGAAACTTGATTTCTCGTGTATGGATACTATCACGGATTCTATGACTTCTAGTCATTTTATGGAGTTAGGGCCCATCATCGCTTCTTTGCATGTAGTCGGTTCATCATTGTCAAAACAATAACGACTTGCTTATCAAATCTTACTATTTGATTCTTACCGACCCATACGGTTCTATAGGAACTCTAATCTTCGAGATCACACCTTTTGTCATCGTGAGAGCCATGAGCATTGTGGCCGCCATTGGGACACTTTCTGGCGCTGTGCTACTTAGCACATATAGCTAAGGTTCAACAACCTTATCAAAGTTCTATTGTCCTCCCACTTAACTTTTCACGAAAAATTCCTTCTCAAGAAACTTGACGTTCCAAGTAACAAACTCTTTTGTCCTCGGTGTTATGGAGAAATTCCCAACAAATTCTTTGGGATAACCTACAAAGACGTGCTTATCCGACTTTGGTTGTAAACATTTTACTTATGCATAGCACACAAAAATTTAAGAACAGACAATTCGGGTTTTATCCCAAACCATAATTCATATGGTGTCATTTCAATGGATCACGATGGTGCTCTTTTCAGTGTAAAAGCGGTAGTCTCTAAAGCTTCAATCCTTAAAACATAATGGTAGTTTTATAAATGACACCTTTGATCTTACCATGTCAAACATGATTTGATTTCATCTCTCGAACATACCATACTCCTGTGGTTTATCAGGAAATCCAAATTCATGGAATAATTCCGCAAATCTTAGGTGTTTTGCTAAACATGTAACTCAAATATCTTCCTTTATGATCGAATCATAAACTCTTTATTTTCTTGTTACAATGATTTTTCACTTCATCTTGAAAGTCTTTGAACAACTTTCAAATGTTTGATACTTCTTCCTTATTAAGTAAATATACAGATATATTCACTCAAATTTTCGAAGAAATCATATGAAGCAAAAAGATCCATCACATATGGCTACACATAATGGACTATGCACATCAGCATGCACAATTTCCAATAAGCTAGTCATCCGTTCCTC
The DNA here is from genome assembly GCA_910589775.1 of Avena eriantha. Classification (NCBI taxonomy): domain Eukaryota; kingdom Viridiplantae; phylum Streptophyta; class Magnoliopsida; order Poales; family Poaceae; genus Avena; species Avena eriantha. The sequence continues at coordinate 300,442,830 of OU342743.1, forward strand.
TCTGGCCTATGGATGGAGTTTCAATTATCTCGAGGAAAGTCTCACATGCGTCAATTGATCAAAATCAAAGACTCCAAAAATCCATCAAACATGGAGTTTCTTCATGTTTTCTTTCCAATATAATTTAAACAGCGATGTCACTTCATAAGTGATCTTTCAATCATTTGTCTAGCGACATTTTAGCAATAGTGTTTTTGGATGCGATTTCTCCCACTAGACTTGTAAAAGTTCATCCATCCTTTATGGAATACGGTAATTATTTGAACAACCATTGTTCTCGTAATACCGGAACAAAATAAAAATTATTAAAACAAATCTTGAAGGCTAGGTTTGACGACAACGAAAAAGCACAATAACACTTTATTTGTTTTCGATGATCATCATCACTTATTCTCTTGCTAGTTACTTAGGCCATTGCAGTTCATGAATTGCGTTGTCCTGTATGACACTTCATACCAACCAATTCGGTATCCAATACCGGTATCCAATACCTAAGAACCACATTGTTTAATAAGCAAGGAATACAACCATAACATGTATATCTTCTATATACCCAAGTTGGACATCTCCAACCTTTTATTTTCTGCCAAATATGTTATAGATTCTCTTTTAGCAATTCCTTTTCTTTTAAAATAATCTATCAACATCAATAGTGGTGTCATCAACATGACACATGGTACAAAGCTTGTATATAGTCAAATACTAATACCTTTGGACTTGCACTTTGAAGTGGATCACCATCATCAAATGTTTGGCATTCTTTCAAAATGCATTCTTTAGTAATCTATTAGTGTAGTAAACATTTTACTTACATCTTCTATTCATCCTTATCATGACAACTTTCATGATCAAGCTACTATAGCCTATAAGGAAGAATCGCGAGTATAATATCAGTTCCCAAAACCTTTTTGGTAGATTCGGATGCCTAGCATCTCCAACCTTCATAAATTCTCATACAATATGAGAACATGTATTTTGCTAAATTATACTCTATCATTATGCAACCAAAAGCATTGTTTCAGATATCACAATATCTTTCACACATGATGGTTTCTAAAACAATTTTTAGCTCCAATATAATCTTGATATTAAAACAACATTTGAATATCAATAATCATGGAGGCAAACATGATACTTTAGATACTAACATTGGAATTCTTACTCTTGATTTAATACTACTTATTAAACTTCATGGAGTAAATAGAGTTTGCTAAAAGTTTGCAATACGACTTATAAACTTTAAATTGACATTCAAAACAATACGATACCAATTCGTAAAGTAAATATCCAGAATTCTATAGTTCTATTATCTTAAATAAAAACTAAGCATCAGGTAGAAAACGAATGCCAATGACTACAACAAACTATGCAAATTCACTTTGATTTAACTTATGACAAATTTGGTTCGACTAATCCAAATTAGAAATGAACTCCCACTCAAAAACGACATCCCTCGTGTCTTTTTGGTGATTACATGAACCAAATCCACTACACCAAGTTGGATCATCATGTGAGTTGATGTAGCTTCAAAGGAGAGCATCTATATGGGCATCATATCAACTATATGACTCATGCTTAACCTTTCGGTCCGTGTTCCGAGGCCATGTCTGTACATGCTAGGCTTGCCAAGTAAGAACCTTAGTACTCGCATGTGTAAAACTGTCTTACACCCGTTTGTATGAAAGCGTAGAGTCGAGTACACCCGATCATCACGTGATGTCTCGAAACACGATCCATAAAATGGTGAATACTTAAGGAATAACACATTTTTATCTTGATATCTAAATGAGGGATCATCTTACAATGCTACAGAAAGCGCCAAACTAGCAGTATAAGATGCTAACATCTAATGTGTAAAGTGAGATGATATGGTCCATGCATTTGATCTCTATCACTTGCATCGTGGTATGATCTCTATCATTCCTTTGTGTCCAAGGTCTATGGAACTTACACGTTGAGTGTGTTGTAAGAGTATCTATGATACATCTACTTACAATAATACCATATCAAGACACTAGCCCAGCAACGATCTAAACTAGACGCCTCTAATTTATCAATTGCAAGTTTTACGTGGCTTAGGGCTTTCGGAGATAGAACCGTTCTTACCTACGAACATGAACCACAACGAGGATAACCAAGTTATTAGCAACTCGTTGTAAATCATATATTGACTATAGTAGGAGAGATAGACACCCGCCAGCCACTTATGCAAAACAAGTTGCATGTCAGTCGTGCAACCGGTCTCATGTACGATGACATGTAAGGTTGGTCCGGGCCGCTTCATTCCACTATGCCACTAATATCCAAAATACATAGAAGATGCAATAACATGATCATCATCGCCCACATATAAACATATGTGTACTACCCGTGCAAAGCACCTACGCATAGATCAGGCTCTGATACCACTGTTGGGTTCGCAGCATAGAAAACAAAAAAAATTCTACGGTGTGAACTACACGCCAAGATCTATCTACTAGGTACAAAGCAACAGGTGGACATACATCCAACGAGAACTTACCCTCGAAGACAACGAGTTTTTTTAACGAGTAGGAACTCGTGGTTGATGTAGTCGTACACTTGCCGATCTCAAGATCGTGAGGAAGTCCGAGCAGGTCCGGCTCTAGCACGTCCTTCAGATCCAGCTCCAGCACCACCAAGTCCAGCACTGCAAAGCAGTGGTGCATCTGTGATCGCACACATGTCCGGTACCCCGACAACCTCCGTCCCTCGCTCCAGCAAAGCAGCGGAAGTAGCAACTCCTTTCTAGATAAAGCCACCGGGAACATGTATCTCGCAAATCCAATACCATGGGGAATAATACTAGAGGGGGAGAGAGATCCTTCACAAGGAGGTGTGTGTGAGAAGTGAGGAGAGGGTGGCCTTTTATAGGAGGAGGGGGGTGACCCTCCTTCATGGCCGGCGCATGGAGGAGGTGCCTCTTCACCTCCTCCATTCATGTGGTGGTAACCCCTCCACATTAAAATGCCTCCTTACATTCCCTTTTAAAGTCTCCACTTTAAATGCATTAAATTTCTCCAAATTTAATGCTCTCTCATTTAATAAAACTCCTTTATTATTTTTTATTCAGAATTTTGTTAATTACTTTAATTAACAAACATTCACATAAAACCCCCTCCAACATTTCAATATTACATGCAAAACCAATTTCAGCAATTTCACCCGAAACAGTTTCGGTGTCAATTGAAATAATTCCAGCGCTTTCTTAAATCTTTATCTGAAACATATTTGCTCCAAATGGTGTCGGTATCCCTTAAGTGTGTCACCCTACGGTTCACGAATAATGCAGACATGATCAAGACCCCTCTCCGATCAATAATCAGCAGTGGGACCTGGAGAATCGTACTGACTCCTACACATTCAACGATGACTTCTGTGATCGTGAGAACCTTTAACGCTTGTAACTAAATCCCTGTGTCTCGCGATATATTACATGTCCGAGATTCGATCATAAGTATCTCCATACCTAGTTTGATCTCGTTACCGACATGCACTCTTTTCTCGTTCTCGTGATATAACATTCTAGTGATCACATCACTTGCTTGCAAGCTATCTTAATGTGATATCACCGAGAGGGCCCATAGTATATCTATCCGTCATCTGGATTGACAAATTCCACTCTTGATCCATGAGCCTCAACATAACACCTTCGTAGCCCTGAACCCATCTTTATAGTCACCCTGTTATGGTGTGACGTTTGATGTTATCAAGATACTCTTCCGGTGTTAGAAATTAACATGATCTCATGGTCTGAGGATAAAGATTACTTCGTATGATGTTATAGAAATATAAACATAATGACTTTGATCGTAATGCTATACTTCGGATGAATGTTCATCACATCATTCCACCAATGTTGTGACCTCGTTATTAACAACATCCAATGTCCATGATCAGGAAACCTTGATCATCTTGTTAATCAACGAGCTAGTCTATAAGAGAGGCATAACTAGGAACCCTTTTTGTTTACTAAACACACATGTATTGACGTTTCCGATCAATACAATTATAGCATGTAAAATAAACATTTATCATAAACATGGAATAAGATAATAACTACTTTATTATTGCCTCTCGGGCATATTCCCTTCAACTCTCTCCTTGATTTGGATTCTATCATCCGCTTGCCAATCTCTCCTTTGGTGATTCTACCGCAAGGTCTCTCACCGAGGATTCTATTGGATTGGTTATTCGAACCAATGGGAGCAAATCGAATTGGGTGTGATTTGCCGTAAGTTTGTATCTTTACCTTGCATTAGAGTTGTGTTCATTGTGTTCCTCATGTTTCCCCTCACCCCCACCTCAAATCCCTGAAGATCGGGCCACCCCAAGGGTAAATCCACAAGGAGACCTGTAACAACTGGTATCAGTAGGTTTTGGTTCCCACGGATTTTACTTCGCCCTTCGATTTCCACCAGAAATCCGAAAATTCCAAAAATATTGCCCCAAATTGCTTTTGGATCGATCTCTCAATTTGGTAAGTTTTTTGTGGTTTTGGTCCATAGATCTATTGCTTTGGGTGTCGATCTACCTCCCTTAAACCTTTCCCCAGCCCAATCCCAACACCTTTGCGAAAATTTTCCAAGTTTTTACTTTTTGAGTTCGTCACGAGATAATTTCGGCTAGCAATCCGACAAACCGTTCATGCGCCAAAATTTCTTGTGAGATTTCCGGCACGCCGGAAATTTCGATGACAGAACTGGCGCTGCTGGCTGCTCCGTCGAAAATTCTAACAGCCCCCAAATTTTGACTATTTTTCTTCTTGAGCTATTCGTGTTTCACGTGCGTGTCGCCCTGATACATTGCTAACATATCCATAATTTTTGATGTTCCATGCTTGGTTTTATCTACTTTCTTATGTTTTGTCCACACTTTGGAGTACTTTTTATACATTTTCTTGGACTAACCTATTAACAAGAGCCACAGTGCCAGCTGCCTGTTTTCTGCTGTTTTTGGTTCCAGGAAAGTCAGAAAATGAATATTCTCGGAATTGGACGGGACAAAATCCAAAGTCAGTTTTTCACCGAGGGACACACAGAGCCAGAATACAAGACGGAGAGGGGCCAGGGGCCGCCACACCACCTGGCCACGTGGCCAGGTCTGGCCCGCGCCAAGGGGTGGTCTGGCCGCTTCAGGCATCCCCTCGGCCTCCCCTTTTGCCTATAAGATGCCTCCGATACAGAAACCCTAAGTACCCGATCAAAATTCCACGAAAGAGTCTATAGCCGCCGTCATCTCCATCCCTAGATCGGGCGGGATCTGAAGCTCTTCTCGGCACCTTGCCGGAGGGGAGAATTCACCCTGGAGGCCTTCTTCATCACCATGCAAGCCTCTGGTGTGATGCGTGAGTAGTTCATCCTTGGACTATGGGTCCATGTAGTAGCTAGATGGCTGGTTCTTCCCCTTTGTACTGTCATGTTTAGATCTTGTGAGTTCCGTTCATGATCAAGATCATCCATTTGTAATTCCTACATGTTGTGTTTGCAGCGATCCAATGGATATTGAGATGCTATTTCAGACTGATTATTGATTCTATCATGTCTTTGTTATTTGTGATCTTGCATGCTTTCCGTTGTTAGTAGCTATCTTGGCCAAGTAGATGCTAGCAACTCCAAGAGTTGGTATTTATGCTCGATAGTGGGTTCATGCCTCTAGTAATCTGGGGAGTGACAGAAATCTCTAAGGTACTAGATGTGTTGTTGCTACTAGGGAGAAAACAACAATCCTTTGTTCCTAGAATAATCGTATTGTTTACTTTACACGCAATACATAATGCAATTATCTGTTGCTTGCAACTTAATACTGGAGGGGGTTCGGATGATAACCTGAAGGTGGATTATTAGTCATAGATGCAGTTGGATTACGGTCTATGTATAATGTTGTAATTGAAGGAAATATGCCCTGAGAGGCAATAATAAAGTTGTTATTATATATTCCTTATATATGATAGATTTTTATTTTACATGCTAGAATTGTATTGATCGGAAGCATCAATACATGTGTGTTTAATAAACAAAAAGGGTTCCTAGTTATGCCTCTCTTATAGACTAGCTTATTTATTAACAAGATGATCAAGGTTTCCTGATCATGGACATTGGATGTTGTTAATAACAAGGTCACACCATTGGTGGAATGATGTGATGAACATTCATCCGAAGTATAGCATTACGATCAAGTCATTATGTTTATATTGCTATAACATCATACGAAGTAATCTTTATCCTTAGACCATGAGATCATGTTAATTGCTAACACCGGAAGAGTCTCTTCATAACATCAAACGTCACAACGTAACAGGGTGACTATAAAGATGGGTTCAGTACTACGAAGGTGTTATGTTGGGGCTCATGGTTCAAGAGTGGAATTTGTAAATCCAGATGACGGATAGATATACTATGGGCCCTCTCGGTGATATCACATTAAGATAGCTTGCAAGCAAGTGATGTGATCACTAGAATGTTATATCATGAGAACGAGAAAAGAGTGCATGTCGGTAACGAGATCAAACTTGGTATGGAGATACCGATGATCGAATCTCGGACATGTAATATATCGAGAGACAAAGGGATTTAGTTACAAGCGTTAAAGGTTCTCACGATCACAGAAGTCATCGTTGAATGTGTAGGAGTCAGTACGGATCTCCAGATCCCGCTGCTGATTATTGATCGGAGAAGGGTCTCGATCATGTCTGCATTATTTGCGAACCATAGGGGGCACACTTAAGAGTTACCGGACACCATTTTGGAGCACATATGTTTCAGACGAAAGAATTGCAAAGCGTAGGAATTGTTTCAATAGAAACCGGAAATTGTTTCGGGTGAAATTGCAGAAAGTGGTTCTGCATGTGATATTGAAATATTGCAAGGAGCTATATGTGAATGTTTGTTAATTAAAGTAATTAACAAAATTCTGAATAAATTTAATAAAAAGAGTTTTATTAAATGAGAGAGCATTAACTTTGGAGAAATTTAATGCATTTAAAGTGGATACTTTAAAAGGGAATGTGAAGAGGCATTTTAATGTGGAGGGGTTACCACCACATGAATGGGGGAGGTGAGGGGTCACCCCATGCGCCGGCCATGGAGAGAGGGTGACCCCCCTCCTCCTATAAAAGGCCACCCATTCCTTCCTTCATCCTCACACCTCCTTGTGAAGGATCTCTCTCCCCCTCTAGAATTACTCCCCCATGGTCTCGGATTAGCGAAATACATGTCCCCGGTGGCATTTCGTCTGGAAGGAGTTGCTGCTTCCGCTGGATCGCTGGAGCGAGGAGGTGGAGGTTGTCCGGTGGCTTGAACGTGTGTGCGAGTGCGGATGCGCTGCTGAATTGCGGCGCTTGGACTTCCTCACGATCTTGAGATCGGCAAGTGTACGACTACATCAACCACGAGTTCCTACTCGTTAACAAAAGTCGTTGTCTTCGAGGGTAAGTTCTCGTTGGATGTATGTCCACCCGTTGCTTTGTACCTAGTAGATAGATCTTGGCGTGTAGTTCACACCGTAGGAAATTTTTTGTTTTCTATGATGTGGACCCAACAGTGGTATCAGAGCCTGATCTATGCGTAGGTGCTTTGCACGGGTAGTACACATATGTTTATATGTGGGCGATGATGATCATGTTATTGCATCTTCTATGTATTTTGGATATTGGTGGCATAGTGGGATGAAGCGGCCCGGACTAACCTTACATGTCATCGTACATGAGACCGGTTGCACGACTGACATGCAACTTGTTTTGCATAAGTGGCTGGCGGGTGTTTGTCTCTCCTACTATAGTCAATATCTGATTTACAACGAGTTGCTAATAACTTGGTTATCCTCGTTGTGGTTCATGTTCGTAGGTAAGAATGGTTCTATCTCCGAAAGCCCTAAGCCACGTAAAACTTCCAATTGATAAATTAGAGGTGTCTAGTTTAGATCGTTGCTGGGCTAGTGTATTGATATGGTATTGTTGTAAGTAGATGTATGATAGATACTCTTACAACACACTTAACATGTAAGTTCCATAGACCTTGGCCTTACACACAAAGGAATGATAGAGATCATACCACGATGCAAGTGATATAGATCAAATGCATGGACCATATCATCTCACTTTACACATTAGATGTTAGCATCTTATACTGCTAGTTTGGCGCTTTTGGTAGCATTATAAGATGATCCCTCATTTAGATATCAAGATAAAAATGTGTTCTTCCTTAAGTATGCACCGTTCTATGGATCGTGTTTCGAGACATCATGTGATGATCGGGTGTACTCGAATCTACGCTTTCATAGGAACGGGTGTAAGACAGTTTTACACACGCGAATACTAAGGTTCTTACTTGGCGAGCCTAGCATGTACAGACATGGCCTCGGAACACGGACCGAAAGGTTAAGCATGAGTCATATAGTTGATATGATGCCCATATAGATGCTCGCCTTTGAAGCTACATCAACTCACATGATGATCGGACTTGGTGTAGTGGATTTGGTTCATGTAATCACCAAAAAGACACGAGGGATGTCGTTTTTGAGTGGGAGTTCATTAGTAATTTGGATTAGTTGAACTCAATCTATCATAAACTTAGTCTAAATAAACTTTACAAATTCTGTTGTAGATGGCACCACCTGCGTTTAATTTCAATGTGTTCATGGAGAAAGAGAAACTTGCTGCGAATGGTAGCAACTTCACCAACTGGGCTATGAATTTGAGGATTCTCCTCACTGCTGCACAAAAGCAATATGTGCTAGATGCGCCGTTAGGCCCCCCACCAGCTCTTGATGCCCCTGACGAGGAAAAGAATGTCTATGTGACTCGTCAGGAGGACCACAACTTAGTTCATTGCGGCATACTATATGGGCTAGAGCCAGAACTTCGAAAGCGTTTCTAAAATGGCAATGCCTTTGATACCATGGGAGAATTGAAAATGATTTTCGATACCCATGCTACCGTAGAGAGTTATAATGCTACAGAAAAGTTCTTTAGCTGCATGATGGAGGAAAACAGCTCTGTTAGTGAGCACGTACTCAAAATGTCTGGGTACGCCGATAAGCTTGTGTCCTTGGGAATAACGATTCCCATTGACTTAGGCATACATCGTGTTCTCTAATCTCTGCCACCTAGCTACAAGAGCTTCGAGATGAACTATAATATGCAGGGCATGAAGAAGTCTCTTCCCGAGCTTCTGTCAATGCTTAAGACTGCAGAAGTGGAGATTAGGAAAGAACATCAAGTGTTGATGATCAATAGGACCACCGGTTTCAAGAAAGACAAGAAAGGCAAGCACAAGGGAAAGAAGGGTGGAAAGTCTGTTGCCACGCCTGAAAAGAAACCCTGCTGGCCCTAAGTCTGACACTGAGTGCTACTATTGTAAGGGGACTGGCCATTGGAAGCGCAACTGCCCCAAGTATTTGGCGGACAAGAAGTCCGGCAAGGCAAACAAAGGTATATGTGATATACATGTTATTGATGTGTACTTGACTAGTACTCGTAGTAGCACCTAGGTATTTGATACGGGATCAGTTGCTAATATATGTAACTCGGTTTAGGGGCTACGGAACAAGTGACAACTAGCAAGGGATGAGGTAAGAATGCGGGTTGGCAATGGATCAAAAGTTGATGTGATCGCCGTCGGGACGCTACCTCTCCATTTGCCATCGGGATTAGTTATAAACCTAAATAATTGTTATTTAGTGCCTGCACTGAGCATGAACATTGTATCTGGATCGTGTTTGATGCAAAGTGGTCATTCCTTTAAATCTGAAAACAATGGTTGTTCGATTTATAAGAATGATATCTTTTATGGTCATGCACCTATGTTGAATGGTTTATTTCTATTGGATCTCGATAGTAATATTACGTACATTCATAATGTTAATGCTAAAAAGATTAAACTTGATGATATGTCTACATATATGTGGCACTGCCGTCTAGGTCATATTGGCGTTAAACGCATGAAGAAACTCCATTCTGATGGACTTTTGGAATCACTTGATTTTGAATCATTTGATACATGTGAGCCATGCCTTATGGGCAAGATGACTAGAACGCCGTTTTCCGGTTCAATGGAACGGGCGACAGATCTATTGGAAATCATACATACAGATGTGTGTGGACCAATTAGTGTGTCGGCTCGAGGTGGATATCGTTATTTTGTTACTTTCACTGATGATTTGAGTAGATATGGGTATATCTATTTGATGAAACACAAGTCTGAAACTTTTGAAAAGTTCAAGGAATTTCAGAATGAAGTGGAAAATCATCGTAATAGAAAGATCAAATATCTACGGTCTGACCGTGGAGGAGAGTATCTAAGTTACGAGTTTAGCACACACATGAAAGAGTGTGGAATAGTTTCACAACTCACGCCTGCCGGAACACCACAACGTAATGGTGTGTCAGAACGTCGTAAGCGTACCTTATTGGATATGGTTTGATCTATGATGTCTCTGACTGACTTGCCACTATCATTTTGGGGTTATGCACTGGAAATAGCTGCATTCACTTTAAATCGGGCACCATCTAAATCCGTTGAAACGACACCGTATGAATTATGGTTTGGAAACAAACCTAAGCTGTCATTTCTTAATGTTTGGGGATGCGATGTTTATGTGAAGAAACTTCAACCGGATAAACTCGAACCCAAAGCGGAAAAATGCGTCTTCATAGGATACCCTAAGGAAAAAATTGGGTATACCTTCTATCACAGATCCGAGGGAAAGGTTTTTGTTGCCAAGAATGGATCCTTTCTTGAGAAGGAGTTTCTCGCGAAAGGTGTGAGTAGTCGGAAGGTAGAACTTGAAGAGGTTATGGAACCTTCTCTTCATGGAATGGCGAGTGGCGCATCACCGAAAGTTGTTTCGGAGTTGACTTCACCTAAAGAAGAGAGAGCTAATGATAATGATCATGAAACTCCGAAAGAGGACACTACCGAACCTCGCAGGTCAAGCAGGACACGTGCAGCTCCTGAATTGTACGGCAGTCCTGTTGTGAATTCCATGGTTGATGAAATGGATGACCCTGCGACGTATGAAGAAGCGATGATGAGCCCGGATTCCAACAAATGGCTAGAAGCCATGAAATCCGAGATGGAATCCATGTACAAGAACCAAGTTTGGAACTTGGTGGACTTACCTCACGACTGAAAGGCCGTTGAGAATAAATGGATTTTCAAAAGAAAAACTGATGCTGATGGTAATGTGACCATCTATAAGGCTCGACTTGTCGCAAAGGGGTTTCGAAAAATTCAAGGAGTTGACTACGATGAGACATTCTCTCCCGTAGCGATGCTTAAGTCGGTTAGGATTATGTTAGCAATTGCTGCATATTTCGATTATGAAATATGGCAGATGGATGTCAAAACTGTGTTCCTCAATGGTAATATTGAAGAAGAGTTGTATATGATACAACCTAAGGGTTTTGTCGATCCTAAGGATGCTAATAAGGTATGCAAACTTCAGTGATCCATCTATGGACTGAAGCAAGCATCCCGGAGTTGGAATCTCCGCTTTGATGAGGTGATCAAAGAGTTTGGATTTGTCCAAACTTATGGAGAGGCTTGTATTTAAAAGTTATCTAAACAGCAAATTTTCGATGAAAGACCTTGGTGAAGCATCATATATATTAGGCATTAAAATCTATAGAGATAGATCAAGTCGCCTAATTGGGCTATCGCAGAGTACATACCTTGGTAAGATATTAAAGAAGTTTAATATGGACGAAAGTAAGAAGGGGTTCTTACCTATGTTGCAAGGCAAGGCATTGAGTAAGACTCAAAGTCCGGCTACGGCGGAAGAAAGAGAGATGATGGATAAGATCCCCTATGCCTCGGCCATAGGCTCTATTATGTATGCCATGCTATGTACAAGACCGGATGTGGCACATGCTATTAATTTGACTAGTAGGTACCAATCTGATCCAGGTTTGGAACACTGGATAGCGGTAAAGAACATCCTCAAGTACTTGAGAAGAACTAAGGATATGTTTCTTATATACGGAGGTGAAGAAGAGCTAGTCTCTAAGTGTTATGTTGATGCTAGCTTTGAAACCGATCCGGATGACTCTAAGTCTCAATCCGGATACGTATTTCTCTTGAACGGAGCAGCAGTTAGTTGGAGGAGTTCCAAACAACCTGTGGTGGTTGGATCAACGATGGAGGCGGAATATGTTGTTGCTTCAGAAGCGGCGCAGGAGGCGGTTTGGATGAAAGTGTTCATTACGGAACTAGGTGTGGTTCCCAGTGCGTTGGACCCAATGGTGATCTATTGTGACAATAATGGAGCCATAGCCAACGCAAAGGAACCGAGGTCTCACAAGAATTCCAAGTATATTAAGCGCCGGTTTCACTCCATCCGCGAGCATGTCAAGGATGGAGATATAAAGATTTGTAAAGTACACACAGACCTAAATGTAGCAGATCCATTGACTAAAGTTCTCCCTAGGGCAAAACATGATCAACACTAGAACTCCATGGGTGTTAGATTTATCACTATGTGAACTAGATTATTGTCTCTAGTGCAAGTGGGAGACTGAAGGAAATATGCCCTGAGAGGCAATAATAAAGTTGTTATTATATATTCCATATATATGATAGATGTTTATTTTACATGCTAGAATTGTATTGATCGGAAACATCAATACATGTGTGTTTAATAAACAAAAAGGGTTCCTAGTTATGCCTCTCTTATAGACTAGCATATTGATTAACAAGATGATCAAGGTTTCCTGATCATGGACATTGGATGTTGTTAATAACAAGGTCACACCATTGGTGGAATGATGTGATGAACATTCATCCGAAGTATCGCATTACGATCAAGTCATTATGTTTATATTGCTATAACATCATACGAAGTAATCTTTATCCTTAGACGATGAGATCATGTTAATTGCTAACACCGGAAGAGTATCTTGATAACATCAAACATCACACCGTAATAGGGTGACTATAAAGATGGGTTCAATACTACGGGTGTTATGTTGAGGCTCATGGATCAAGAGTGGAATTTGTCAATCCAGATGACGGATAGATATACTCTAGGCCCTCTTGGTGATATCACATTAAGATAGCTTGCAAGCAAGTGATGTGATCACTAGAATGTTATATCACGAGAATGAGAAAGTGATGTGATCACTAGCTTGCAACCTGTGGTGGCTTGTTTCATTATCAAAAACACACAAAAATTAGTTTTACTAGTTTGCTTTCTTTATTAAAAACACAAACAAATTTAGTTCCTATCTTAAGTTGCCATTATGTCTAGATTTTCTCCAATCACTATGTCACCTAAGGAAATGATTTTCACTTTCAAACAAGGGAAGAAAGTTTCAAAGAAGCTTGGTCTAGAATCTCTGATCTACATGAAAAAATTGAACCTAAAATGACTCAAATCTTATTCCTTAGCAGTTTTTACCTTGGAATTGCTCTTTGCTATAGATATGCTTTGGATGTTTTAGTGGGAGGAGATTTCCTCCAATGCAATGAGGATGATGCTGTTAATACCATAAAGAAGTTGGTCTTTACTTACAACTTGCCTAGCAAATCTGATTCTTCCTTTATAAACATATTTGCTAGATTAAACACTCTTGAGACCCGCACTACTAGTTTAAAGGATTGCTATAACACGCTTAGAGAGCATCATGATTATGTTCCAATAAATTTTGAACCCTCAAAATGGCTTCCCACAGTAAAGATTGTTATAAATAATGAAACAGTTCATGCTCGATGTGATATCATGTATGAATTTTGTCTTATTCCCAAAGATATCTATGAAACTTTGAACCTTTGGGGACTTTCTTAAGGAGGAGAAGAAATATTTCTTGCTAATAATGCCACAATATTACCAATTGGACTAGTTGAAGGAGTGTTTACCAAGATCCTGGGGAAAATGGTTTCTACTGATTATCTTGTTATTGAATGTGTAGGAAAAGGACAAATTACACTTGGAATATCCCTATTAAAACTCCTTGGAGCAATAATAGATGTGGAAAAGGGCACCATGCACTTTGCTTCTCCACCAAGCAATCATATGTTCCCCAAGATTAAGAATAAAAGCAAGAGAGGTAAGGGCAACAAATTTGGTTTTAATGCTTCTTCATTTGAGAACACTTGATTCTTTTTCTTGCTTCTTATGCCTAACTTAAAGGCGTTAAAGAAAAGTACTTATTGGGAGATAAGCCAAAAGGTTTAGGTGAGTCTTGGAAGTTATTGCTTCAGTAATAACCTCTCATTATCATTTTTATTTGCTTTTTGTGCCAAGAGTAACCTCTAATGAGAGAGAAGTAATGATTGGGAAAGTTGCTAGCCCAAAATAGATTTCTGTGCTTCACCGTAAACATTCGTGTAAAATCTCCATACGTCATTTTGAGGCGAGAATTTTTGTGCTTCTGCCCCAGGTTGTTATCTAACTTTCATTAGTTCAACACTTTTTGATTTGAGAAACAGAAGGTCTTTGAAAAAATTGGTTTTTACCTGCTGGTCTGTTTTGACAGATTTCTGCCATTATTTGCATTTGCTTCTTGTTGGTTCCTTTTTGAGTTCTTTTGGGGAATTGAGCTTTTTGAGGGAAGTGCTACAGTAGCTTGTGTTTTAATGGAAGTTTTATTGGTTTTGAAACTGAACCTAAAGACTTATTATCTTGAGTGCACTAATGTTGCTAATAAAGATTGTGTGAAGTTTTGTATGAAGAAAAAATTTCAGGTGTATGGAAGGAATGCGTAATGAGATGAAGAATGGACTAAAGCTCAAGCTTGGGGATGCCACGCGTGTCACCCCAAGAAATATCCAAGAAGTACCAGCGTCAAAGCTTGGGGATGCCCAAGGCATCCCCTTCTTCATCAATAAAAATCCCAGGTTTCTTCCAAACACTTCATTTTTATTGTTTCATGCACAGTTGTGTTGTTCTTGGAGCGTCTTCTTTTTTGTTTTCGTTTGGGTTTTTTGTTTTCTTTGTTTTCTTAGTTTGCTAAATAAATTGGTTGGATCCCCTCTTTCATACATTGGTTTTCAAATAGTTTGGTTTGGATTGGAAAAGAGTAGGAAAGTTCATGCTTAAGTGGTAAAGAGAGCTTGTTTTGACTGTGGCCTATACTTTGTCATGCCATGCTTGATATTGTGTTAGCCTTATGCTTAGTGATCTTTGCTGTAGCATGACATGGTATAAACAATTGAGATTTCTTAATGCGCCTTTGAAGAATCATGCGTTGTTTTAGCATATTAAAGCATAATATTGTGGTATTCTCCGTTGATGCTTTATTTGGGTTGACTTGGCACATGCTCACACCATGTTATGACTATCCCAAGTTACCATAGCCTTTATGATCCTTTAGTTTTTGATGTGTAGTATCACTTTATGCTTTTATTAATGATGTTCTGTCGCTCTGCATGATTATGGCCATTATTACGCTCTTAGTCGGTCGCTCCTAGTCTTTTGCTAGCCTCCGTAACCAAGTATGAGTTCCACTCATACATCCAACTCCTAAAACCAAGTTATTCCAAAGAGTCCACCATACCTACCTATTAGCATTTGCTATTCCAAGTATATTCATGTTTTATCTACCTTCCGAATTAAACTTGTTATGAGAAAACTAGTGATTAAAGCTCTCACGAACTTGATGGCACACTTTACTTTTCTTGCCCTTAATAAACTTGAACCATTGTGTCGTCTATGTTGTATATGCTTGCACTTATATGTTGGGGATTAGCAGAACCATGCTGTCATGGGGAACGCTTTCAACATTGCACTTGTACTTTGTACCTAGTTGATATCATGCTCTTTTGTCTATGGATGTCATCGGTGTGAAATGAAAAGGGAGCTTGTAAGTCCATGGAGTTATGTATGTGAGTTAGAGAAACGCCTGGGCCGCTGGTTTAATCCATGCTGACATGGTGGAAACCTGCAGCGTAACCATAATGAGCTGTCTATGAAGCATTCTTCTTATAAAAAAAGTCAGATATTGAGAAAAAAGAAAAAAAGAAAAAAAGAGATATGAGAAAAGAGGAAAGAGAGAAAAAAGCACCATTTTCCCATGGTAAATAAGAAGATTGCTGAGATGCTCATTGTCTGCTTGCCTTGTCATTTCGATATGGGGATTCTTCCGTATCATCGGGCAAGGGGTACCCCATTGGCGGTTCTCTATGATACACATGTACTTACTATGACAAGAACTTACCGGTAACTAAACTTGAGTAGCATGAGGAGCGGCCCTCATATTCAAGGGACATGAGATTTCCAACTTATACTTTGTCAAGCATATACACCATAGTTTGTTCACTTTAACCTTAATCACTTCAAGATGCTTATCATAGGGGCAATGAGAGCTGAAAGCTAACAAGTACCATAATTTTTGGAAGCTCTTTATGAAACTTGAATCCCTACTTCCTTCTATGAAGGCCTTTCTTTTACTTTTATGTTGAGTCTCCACCTTCTATCTTTATTTACCTACTTTGAGAGCATAGTGGCCATTCATAGTTCTATGTGCATTGTCCCAAGACTTGTTGATTGATGCATTACTTTGATATTGCTTGTTTTAAACTATTTGTATATAGTCACTCTTATGAACTTTGATGGTGTCCTATGCATTTATGTTTGCTACACTATGAGGGACAAGCTGAATGCCACTATGCTATGTTTTCTTTATGTCAAACAAACAAACATCTTGCAAAGCATTGTTATACATGAATCTTTTGTTTGTGCCTTTTCATGTTGCAACAATAGTTGCTTTCTCTTATTGTTAGAACTTTGTCTTTCATGTTATGATTGAAGTACTATGATCCGAGCTATCAATGTTTTACAAATACTTTGATCAAGTTTATGATGGCGCATGTCACCTAAAAAATTATTCTTTCTTTTTCTCACTTACCTACTCGAAGACGACCAGGAGTTAAGCTTGGGGATGTTGATACGTTGCTAACGTATCCATAATTTTTGATGTTCCATGCTTGGTTTTATCTACTTTCTTATGTTTTGTCCACACTTTGGAGTACTTTTTATACACTTTCTTGGACTAACCTATTAATAAGAGCCACAATGTCAGCTGCCTGTTTTCTACTGTTTTTGGTTCCAGGAAAGTCAGAAAATGAATATTCTCGGAATTGGACGGGACAAAAGCCAAAGTCAGTTTTTCACCGAGGGACACACGGAGCCAGAATACGAGACAGAGAGGGGCCAGGGGGGTGCCACACAACCTGGCCGCGCGGCTAGGCCTGACCCGTGCCAGGGGGTGGTCTAGCCGCCTCGGGCACCCCCTCGACCTCCCCTTTCGCCTATAAGATGCCTCCGATACAGAAACCCTAAGTACCCAATAAAAATTCCACAAAAGTGTCTGTAGCCACTGTCATCTCCATCCCTAGATCGGGAGGGATCTGAAGATCTTCTCGGCACCCTGCCGGAGGGGAGAATTCACCCTGGAGGCCTTCTTCATCACCATGCAAGACTCCGGTGTGATGCGTGAGTAGTTCATCCCTGGACTACGGGTCCATGTAGTAGCTAGATGGCTGGTTCTTCTCCTTTGTGCTATCATGTTTAGATCTTTTGAGCTCTGTTCATGATCAAGATCATCTATTTGTAGTTCCTACATGTTGTGTTTGCGGTGATCCGATGGATATTGAGATGCTATTTTAGATTGATTATTGATTCTATCATGTCTTTGTTATTTGTGATCTTGCATGCTTTCTGTTGTTAGTAGCTATCTTGGCCAAGTAGATGCTAGCAACGCCAAGAGTTAGTATTTATGCTGGATAGTGGGTTCATGCCTCTAGTAATCTAGGGAAGTGACAGAAATCTCTAAGGTACTAGATGTGTTGTAGCTACTAGGGAGAAAACAACAATCCTTTGTTCATAGAGCAATCGTATTGTTTACTTTACACACAATGCGTAAGGCAATTATCTGTTGCTTGCAACTCAATACTGGAGGGGGTTCAGATGATAACCTGAAGGTGGATTATTAGTCATAGATGCAGTTGGATTACGGTCTATGTATAATGTTGTAATGCCCAATCAAATCTCAAAGGAGCCAAGATGATTAGTATATGCATGTATTGCTTTCTCGATGTTTGTTAATTTCCCTGCTGTAATTTTTTCAACCCACATGTCATCTATCTTAAGGAGAGCCACCACTAGTGAACTATGGACCCCGGTCCTTTCTTTTATCATCAATCTACAATCAACTGTTTACTGCTTTCGGTTTACTTTCTGCAAACTATTACTTTCTTCCACACAATACGTTTAATCCTTTGTTTTCAGCAAAACTGGTGTGATTGACAACCTCACTGTAAGTTGGGGGCAAAGTTATGTGGTTGTGTTGTGCAGGTTTCCACGTTACTACTAGCGACGGTAGTGCGCCCTGCCAAAGTCCAGCTAGCAACACCTTGGAGGTGTTTCCTTGCTCCTATTGGATTGATAACCTTGGTTTCATAACTGAGGGAAAACTTACTGCTGTGGTCATCTTATCTTCCTATTGGGGTTCCCCAACGAGCTCGTTAATACACGAGTCAGCAAGCCCTGACTAACATCAAGCTTCCGCAACATCATAACATTCTGCGCTCCTCAACACCGCGACGCCCGAACATCATTCCCAACACTGGTAGCAAGTCGTCAACAATACCAAAGGTATAACTTGCTCTACGTTGTTAACCCTTCTTCCTTTGTGTGTATCTATCCCATGAGAGCAGCTCATTTTGTGTTTGCCTAAGAATTGTGCACTTGCCCTTGGAAAGTGAGAGTGTGTAAGCAAATACAAAAGTTAACATAGTAGTATAGAAGGGAGAAAAACAAAAAGAATCATAAAAAAGCTTTTAAGCAAAATAAAAATAGAAAAGATACATAGTCTCCCAGTACAAAGAGTGTCCCAAGCTTGTAAGCAAAGAGAGAGAGAGAAAGAGCGCAACCAAGGCAAGTGCACAAATCCGTTGCTTATCCTCTTTTGGCGAACCAGTTGTGGTCTCTCCTTGCATTGGCATGACAACCGAGCTTAGTCATCGTTAGGACATTTTGTACTCATTTTGATAGTCATGCTAACCACATCCATCTCCACGTGTGTGTTCCTTTGTGTTTTTTAGATCGTAACCTTTTTGCTTTTGATCTTTGGTTCTTTACCACCTTTAACAACAACCTTTTCGTTTGGTTGTTCCATTTGCTATCCACCTTCCTAACCTTCCACCATAGGCCTTTGTGTGTGTGTGTGTCTTGTGTATTTGCTTTGCTCTCGGCAAGAACAACCTTTCCAATTTTTGACTTGGTGAGGCAAGGTAGAACATACCATACCACCAATACCACCCCTCCTTTCACTTGTGGTCATACAACATGTCTATGGTAAGCGGAGGAAGCGGAGATGGCAACTTCAACAACTAAGATGGTTTCTCCACGTGCCACAACTTATGGGTACAACACCAATAATTGAATGCCCAATTTGAAAGGCTTGAGAACCGGCTTGATGAAACTTTCTGAGAGTTCGACTACCGTGACCGGCAACGCCAAGTGGAGCACAATGCTCACTTCCAATCTCTACACCAAGCTATTGCCAACCTTGGTCACCATCATGGACACCATTCAAGCTCGTCAAGTTCGTCTCACACGCACTCCTCAAGTCGTCATGGCGAGCCTTCGCGCTCACATTCTCATCATGGAGAATCCCACCACCACAATGGGGAACAACAAGCTCGCCATTGACAAGAACAAGTGGTTGACCCACAACATCCACAACCACACCATGCAAGACATATCTGGCGCCATGATCATCATGTGCATCCGCAAAACCAAGAAGAATATGATCACCCTCCACAACAAGTGATGGTACAAGCGCCACCACCTCCTCAAGAACAAGAACGCCATGGTGAAGACAACCGCCATGATAGGCGCCAACACCCGCAACATGACCATCACCAACAACAACAACAAGAACAACAACAATAAGCCCATCGAGCACCGCAATGGGATACAAGTGATGATGATGAGGATGCACACCATGCGAGACGCAACAATCTCTACGCTCAACCCCACCATCGTCATCAACAACCAATGAATGCAAATGATCCCGAGCAAAGGCGTAGAAGAGACTTTGAGCATCAAGCTACTCCTCCACCGCCACGTCGAGACAATACAGCTCCTCCTCCTCCACGTGCTCGAAGTGAAGCAAGCATGCGACAAGAACGCCGCAACCACCACCGTGAGCATGAATATGGCAAGTTTGGCAAGCTCGAGTTCATTATGCCCAAGTTCAAGGGAGAAGAATACGTCGATGCATACATGATTGGGTGCTCAAAGTTCACAAAATCTTCCGAGTCCATAACTACTCCGAAGAGAAGAAAGTTGCAATGGCATCCCTTGAGTTTGAGGACTATGCAAATTTTTGGTGGGAAGACTTCCAAAAACACCACAAGATGCAAGATGAACCTCATATCACCACTTGGACAGAGATGAAGGAAGTGACGTACACAAGATTTGTCCCCGAGCATTATCGCCAAGACCTCTTCGACAAGCTACAAAATTTGAGGCAAGGCACCAAGTCAACATCAAAGGTCTCACCCCTACCATGTCCAATGGCTTGATGACAATGGAGCACTCAAGATAACATCAAAGGTCAATGTCTCCTTCAAGATTGGCCCATATGAAGACACCGTCGAGTGTGATGTCGTGCCAATGTCCGTGTGCCACATGCTACTTGGGGGACCATGGCAATATGATAGAAGAGCTATACATCATGGTTCCACTAACAAATACTCCTTCAAGTGGAATGAAAAGACATTCGTGCTCCAACCCATGATGCCAAGCCAAGTTATCACATCCAACATGACATCCGTGAACAAGATAAAGAAAGATAAGGACCCTTGTGAGATGAGTGGTGAGAGACTGAACCACCATCACGAGAGTCAGTGCCACAAGACCCAAACAAGTGTAAAAATCATGAGTGCCATGACGCAAGCCACAAAATGTGATAAGAGAGACTTGAGTGCCACCCATACTAACAATTCATCATACAATTCTCTCTCTTTGTTGTTGGTTTTGCAAGGTACGCACGATAGACCACCACCTTCAAGGATCATGCTACAAGATCTCCAACCACAACATGATGGAAAGAAATACCACAAGCTCTTCAACATGTTTGAGAATGGCTTCGGTACCGGTGATCCGTCCATGTACAAAAACAAGGCCAAGAGCACACTTCCTTCCTTGCATGATGAAAGAACATCGTTGAGGTCGACTCATTTTCAAGCGGGAGAGATGATGTAGCCCAACATAGGGAATTCACCATTGGTCCACATCATGCCACGCTAACCATCACTCCCAAGGTGAATTCCTTCCATGCCTCACCTTTCCTTGGTTATTATGCGAACGGGACCCTACTTGAGACAAATGCGTATGATATGACTAGGCCATGACTGAAAGAACATTTCATGTTTTCCTGTGTTTTATGTGTTAGATAACAATACTGTGGAGTTTTCTCATGTGCACTAAGTGTGCAGGAGTTTGGGGGTGGGGATTATCCGCCCCACCAAGGGCTGGATAATCTGACCTACCTCATCGATCAAAGGCTGCCAAGGAGCGTCACTCAGAGTCTAGTCAGATTATCTCCCGGAAAATCCGAACTGGGGCGGTTTTTCTTCCCCGGGCCGGATAATCCGGCTTTCGCATGGGATGGATAATCTGGGCCCCAGAATTTGGCCAAAGCCTGCCAAGGTGCGTCGCTCGGAGTCCGGTCGAATTTTCTCCCAGAAAATCCGAACTGGGGCGGTTTTTCCTCCCCAGGCCGGATAATCCGGCCTTCACATGGGGCCGGATAATCCGGCCCCCAGAAGGAGATCAAGGGCACGCTCGACACGACACTCAGAGAGGGGGCGGATTATCTGCCGGATAATCCGAGTCTGGGGCGGAATTTTCCCCACTCCAACAGCTTGGTTTTGGAAGGGGTATAAATATCCCTCCTTCCCCAACGTTCAGAACTCTTGATTCACTCGAAATTATTCTAACACTGTGCAAGAGCTCCTATTCTAGATATCCCACTTCAACCACCCGAAAGTTTCGATCTTTGGGGGAATTGAAGGAGGAGAGAATCGTCATCGTCATCATGAATAAAGCGCATCAACTCCTATCCATTAATTTGGAAAAATCCTTGATCTAGTATTCTTGTCAATATCTAGATCTTGTTCTTTGTTATTGATAATTTGTTCTTGTGGCAGCTTGTTGTCATTACGGGAGCCTCCAAGTTGATTGTGGAGTTGTGCCCCTCTAGTTGTGTAAAGGCACCGGTACCCGCCCCGAAGGGTCGCTATAGTGGAAAGGTGGATCAGGCCTTTGGTGGCGGGATCCATCGGAGAACATGGTGAGGCCTATTGTGGCGTGGTGGTCTTAGTACCGCCCACCCCTCCAACGTAGACGTACTTCCCTTAACAAGGAATAAACTGCGGTCAAACAAATCATGTGTCTCCGCCTGCTTCACTACGGTTCACCCATTACTCTTCCACTCGCTCTTTACTCGCTAGTAGATAGGTTTGCATATAGGGAAATTCCACCTAATAGTCTATCTAGAGAATTTACCCTTTGTGTTAAGCCTAAAATTGAAAAAGCATTAAAATTTGAAGTAGCACCTATTCACCCCACCCCCTCTAGGTGCCCATACGATCCATTTCAATGACCATGATGCCAAGAGGAGACGCTAAGGATGGACCTGGAGCCAAGACCCCCAAGCAAGAAGCATGGAAAAGAAGACAGAAGAAGGATTCCGGTGCCAGGCCCGCTGCCGCTAGAATCCACGTCGGAACTTCTGGCGCCAGGACCGGTCGACCGAAGCCTACGCCGGAAGTTTCGGTCGCCACCGAAGCAAACCGGCATGGACCGAAATGCCAGATAGAGATACAGTCCGGCGCCCGCCAAAACAAACCGGCACCCGCCGAAAATTCTGGCTCTATGTCTGGCGCGACCAGACTTATCACTGAAACGCTGGTCTATGCATTGTGAAGGGTTTGATGCCTGGAATATTCCCTCCTACCTACCCCGTCGCCCCTAGTACTATAAATACCCCCTTGTGGCTCAGATCTGGAGAGAGATGATGATGAATTAAGGTATGTGCCTAACCCTAGATGGGAACCCCCTCTCATTAGTAGATCTATGAGTTGTACCAGGCCTTGGAATCGGTGCCCTTCTCCAAGTCATAAAGACCCCCCTCAAGTGTTTGGTCTCTCCCTATCAAGGATTCTAGAAGTGCTTGGTCTCTCCACTTTGGGATTCTACTTGGTTGATACTCTCTCCTTGATTTGGATTCTGTCATTAGCTTGCCGATCTCTCCTTTGGTGATTCTACCGCAAGATCTCCCGCTGAGGATTCTATTGGAATGGTTGTTCGAACCGACGGGAGCAAATCGAATTGGGCATGATTTGGCGTGTGTTTGTATCTTTACCTTGCATTAGAGTTGCGTTCATCGTGTTCCTCGTGTTTCCCGTCACTCCCCCACCTCAAATCCATGAAGATCGGGCCACCCCAAGGGTAAATCCACAAGGATACCCTAACAACCCGGGTAGGCCGGCAGAGAGATGATCCAGCCCACCGTGGGATACCACCGCCACTTCCCCCATCATGACACTAGCCCAGGAACAATCTA
The DNA here is from genome assembly GCA_910589775.1 of Avena eriantha. Taxonomy (NCBI): domain Eukaryota; kingdom Viridiplantae; phylum Streptophyta; class Magnoliopsida; order Poales; family Poaceae; genus Avena; species Avena eriantha. The sequence goes on from OU342743.1 coordinate 300,466,423, forward strand.
AACTAGACGCTTCTAATTTGTCAATTGCAAGTTTTTACGTGGCTTAGGGATTTTGAAGATAAAACCAGTTTTACCTACGAACATGGAACCACAGCAATGATAACCATATTATTAGCAACTTGTTGTAAATAATATATTGAATATAATAGGAGAGACAGACACGTGCTAGCCACTTATGCAAAACTAGTTGCATGTCAAGCATGGAACAGGTCTCATGTGCAAGGACATGTAAAGTTAGTCCGGGTCACTTCATCCCACTATGCCAGCAATATCCAAAATACATATAAGATGCAATAACATGATCATCATCGCGCACATACTCATATGTGCACTACCCGTGCAAAGCATCTACCCATAGACCTGACTCTGATACCACTGTTGGGTCGAAAACAAAAAATTTCCTACGATGGGAACTATTATACGCCATGATCTATCTACTAGATACAAGCAACATGTGGATATACATCCATAGAGAACACACCCTTGAAGACTAACAAATTGTAATGAGGTTGAACTCGTGAATGATGTAGTCAAACGCTTGCCGATCTTAGGATCGAGAAGAAGTCCAGCGCCGCAACTTAGCAGCGCATCCGTGATCGCACACACGTTCAGGCCACCGAACAACCTCCATCTCCTCGCTCCACCGATGCAGCAAAAGAAGCAACTCCTTCTAGACGAAATGCCATCGGGAACATGTATCTTGCTAATTTGAGACCATGGGGGAATAATTATAGAGGAGGAGAGAGATCCTTCATGAGGAGGTGTGAGTGAGAAGGAGGGAGAGGAGGGCCTTTTATAGGAGATAGGGCAGCCCCCTCCCCATGGCCGGCACCTATGGGGGTGCCCCCAACTCTTCCTCATTCATGTGGTGGAAGCTCCACTCACATAAATTTGGCCCTCCATTTCCTCCACTCAAAATCTAAAGGGTTCCATAGCAGAAAATAAAAAATTCTATCTGCTCGAACACTAATACCAGGATCTATACTATGTAGACATAAGCAATGGAAGAGAAAGACGGTATTCATACCTTTGAAGATCAAGGCACGCCTTACACGGGAAGGTGTATATTGATGAAGACGAGCATCTCCAAGCACCCCAAGTGTGGTGCCTCCGAAGTACTACACACGTTTGGTGTAGGCGGTGTCTCCCGGGCTCCGATCCAGCCGAGTAGCGGAAGAAGAAGATGCCGGACCAAATATCACACGACGGTAGTGTGAAGGTGGAGAACTCAAATCCCTCGAGGTCCTCCCCAATATAACGGAGAAGTCATCAAAGGAAAATGAGAGAGAGAATGAGAGAATTGGATGCCTCCAAAGGGGTGGGGGAGACCCCTATACATAGTAGGAGGGGGTGCACCATGCCGCCAGCCCTAGGTGGGCCCCACTTGGGCGGCCCACCACGCCAAGGCTGGTTGGCCCCCTCTCCCTAGGCGCCTTGCCCTATTGGGCCTCCCTTCGGGTGAGGCCCATTAGCATTAGGGAGCCTTTAAAAATAAAATAAAATATATATTTTATATTAATTCTCCAATTAACATTCAAATACATATATTATCATATTACTTTACTCTAGAACTCCTTTCGAACCCCTTCCGATCACCATCGGATGTTACCCGGAACTATTCCGGTTTCTCTCTCTATTTCTCCTACGGTACCTCATCTATCCCTAAGCGCCCCCACCCTTAAGCGTGACATCCTTTGGTTCGGGAACACTCCGATCATGATTGAGAATCATCTCATATCAATGATCATCAGCAGGACCTAGATGCCCATGATGACCCCCGTGCATTCCACGAATCTTATCGCTCGAACCGTGAATTGTCGTTTCTCGTTCCCTTTGCCACTTTATACCTAGTTCATCCGAGATTTGATCTTTGGTATCTCCATACCTTAGTTCGATCTCGTTACCGATGAACTTGTTTACTCGTTCCCATGTCATTGCATTCCGTGACCCAGTTACACGCTTGCAAGCTTCGTTAATGCAATGTCACCGAGATGGCCACATATGTATCTATCTGTTACATGGACTGGCAAATCCTGGTCTTGATATGTACTCCTCTACGCGCTCCTTTGGGAAACCTGAGTGGCACCTTTTCAATCACCCAGTCATGGTATGATACTTGATAACCATCTAAGCTCCCTCCAGAATAGTGATTTGCATTATCTCACAGTCTAAGGATCAGGTTGCGAGGTTTCATCCGTTCAACATCAATGGTGAACTTTGTAACTAGATCTCATTGAGATAAAACTATCGAATGTTTGTCTATCACATCATTCAACCAATGACATGACCTCATTGTCAATTGGCATAAATGCCCATGATCTTGAAACCCAGATCATCCTCATGACCAATGAACTAGTTCACTAGAGGTAACTAGAGACACAGTTTGTGTACATACCACACGTGCATTAATGTTTTGTATTAACACAGTTATAGCACAGTATGAAACGTATTATGAACATATAGGAGATATATCAAACAATACACTTTATTATTTGCCTCTAGGGCAAAAAATCCTTCAGTCTCCCACTTGCACTAGAGTACAAATTAATCTAGTTTACAATAGGCGGGAACTTAACACCAATGGCATCCCGATGTTGTTCGTGCTTGGCTTGTATGAGAGCTGTAGTCAACGAATCTTCCACATTTAGATCTGTGTGCACTTTGCAAATCTTGATTTCACCTTCGTCAACGTTCTATCGGATGATGTGAAATCGTAGCTTGATGTGTTTCGCTGCGGAATGAGTTCTTGGTTCCTTTGCGTTTGCAATAGTGCCCGTGTTGTCACAATAGATCGTCATGGGATCTTGCGCACTTGGAACAACTCCAAGTTCAATGACGAAATTCCTTAGCCAAACAGCCTCATTCGCCGCATCAGCAACATCAATGTATTCTGACTCCATTGTAGATTGTGCAACTACCTGTTGCTTCTTGCTCTTCCAGCTTACTTCCCCACCATTCACCAAAAACATAAATCCTGTCTGAGACTTTGACTCATCAGGATCTGAGTGCCAACTCGCATCCACATAACCAGTTACGTTTAGAGCTTCATCATTACCTCCATAGACTAGGACCATATCCTTTGTTTTCCTAAGATACCTTAGGATATTTTTGACAATTTTCTAGTGATCCATTCCTGGATTACTTTGGTATTGGCTCGCCAAACTAAGAGCCAATGCCACATCAGGTCGAGTACTTAGCATTGCATACATGATAGATCCTATGGCTGAGGCATAGGGGATGTAAGACATCCTTTCTCTATCAGCATCCGTTACCAGACATTGAGATAGACTCAATATGCTACCTTTTGTTATAGGTGCCAAACCTCTTTTGACATCCTCCATTTTGAACCTCTTCAAAATCTTCTCAAGGTAAGTACTTTGAATTAATGCAATCAGGCGTCTTGATCTATCTCTATAGATTTTGATGCCTAATATGTATGCAACTTCACCTAAGTCCTTCATGGAAAATTGACTACTCAAATATGCTTTCACGCTTCTCATAAGATCCACGTCGTTTCCCATGAGCAATATGTCATCCACATATACTACTAGGAATATAACTGAGCTCCCACTCGCTTTCTTGTAAACACAGAACTCTTGTTGACTTTTGGACAAATCCAAAACTCTTCATCACTTGATCAAAACATTGGTTCCAGCTCTGAGATGCTTGCTTCAATCCATAAATGGATCGCTGAAGTTTGCATACCTTTCTAGCATCCTTAGGATCAACAAAACCTTCTGGTTGCATCATATACAACTCTTCATCAATGTGACCATTGAGAAATGTGGTCTTGACATCCATCTGCCAAATTTCATAGTCGAAATGAGCAGCAATTGCTAGTAAAATCTGGACATCCTTAAGCATCACTACGAGAGAGTAAGTCTTATCATAGTCGACTACTTGAATTTGTCGAAACCCCTTTGCGACAAGTCGAGCTTTGTGAATGGTCACATTACCATCCGCATCTATCTTTTTCTTAAAGATCCATTTATTTTCCATGGCCTTGCGGCCTTTCGGAAGATCTACCAAGGTCCAAACTTGGTTCTCATACATGGATCCTATTTTGGATTTCATGGCTTCTAGCCATTTCTCGGAGTCAGCACTATCCATAGCTTCTTTGTAGTTTGAAGGTTCTTCCTGTTCATCTAGGATGACAGACATCACAAGGCTACTGTATCAATCAGGAGTGGCACGAACTCTTGTAGACATGTGAACCTCAGGAGTCTCGATGTTGTTGTTTTGATCATCATCATTGGGCTCTTCCTCCATGTTGGAGAGCGGTTTCGAAACAGCTTTCGTTGCGCTACTCAGACTTTGGAGAGAAGGGTCAACAACTTCATCTAACTCAATTTTCCTTCCACTAATTCCTTTAGCGAGAAACTCTTTCTCGAGAAAGGTGCTGGCTTTTGCGAAAAACGTTTTGCCTTTGGCCTGGTTGTAGAAAGTATACCAAATTGTTTCCCTTGGGTACCCCACAAAAGTGCGTTTTTCCGATTTGGGTTCGAGTTTGTCAGGCTGTAGTTTCTTGACGTAAGCCTCACATCCCCAAACTTTCAGAAATGAAAACATTGGCTTCTTGCCATACCATATCTCATATGGGGTTGTCTCCATGGATTTGGATGGTGCTCGGTTCAAAATAAAAGCAGCGGTTTCTAACGCATATCCCCAAAATGATACGGACAAATCAGTCAAAGACATCATCAAACACACACTATCTAGTAGAGTATGGTTACGTCGTTCCAACACACCATTACGCTGTGGTGTTCTGGCTGGCGTAAGCTGTGGGATTATGCAACAGTCCTTTAAGTGCATGTTAAACTCATAACTCAAATACTCGCCTCCCCGATCTGATCGAAGATGCTTGATTCTCTTGTTAAGTTGATTCTCTACTTCCTTCTGAAATTTCTTAACCTTTTCAAAGGTTTCAGACTTGTGTTTCATTAAGTAGATATATACATATCTACTCAAATTGTCAGTAAAGGTAACAAAATAACGATAACCATTATGCGCCGAGACACTCATTAGTCCACATACATCCGTATATATGATTCCTAGTAGGTCTGCAGCTCTCTCCATCGTGTTGGAGAAGGGTGTCCTAGTCATCTTGCCCATAAGGCATGGCTCACATGTATCAAGAGATTCAAAATCTAATGATCCAAGAAGTCCTTCTGAATGAAGCTTCTCCATGTGCTTTATGCCAATGTGACCAAGACGGCAATGCCAGATAAACATGGAATTATCATCATTATGCTTACAACATTTAGCATCAATATTATGGATGTGAGTATTGCAATCAAGATCTAGTAAGAATAAACCATTACTCACAGGCGCATGAACATACAAAACATTATCCATATAAATAGAACAACCACTTGTTCCGGATTTAAACAAATAAGGATCTTGCAACAAGCAAGATCCACTTACAATATTCATACTCAATGCGGGTACATAATAGCATTTATTCAAAACTAGAATTAATCCCGATGGCAGATGTAGAGATAACGTGCGTACGGCCACTACATCGACCTTCGTGCCATTGTCGACGAGCATCGTCACCTCGTCCTTCCCCGGCCGCCTCTTACTCCACAGCTCCTGCTGAGAGTTACATATGTGAGCAACAGAACTGGTATCAAATACCTAGGTGTTGCTCCTGGCGTTGGTAAGGAACACATCTATAACATGTATATCACATATACCTTTTTCTTTGGAGGCTATCTTGGCGGCTTTCTTGTCCTCAATGTACTTGGGGCAATTGCGTTTCCAGTGCCCGTCCCCTTTGCAGTAATAGCATGTGGTTCTGGACCTAGGGCCGGGCCTAATAGCCTTAGAGGTGTTGGAAACTGGTTCACCATCCTTATTTGGCTTGTTGCCCTTGCCCTTTTGCCCCGACCTTTTAAAGTTAGTGGTCTTATTGACCATCAACACTTTATGCTCTTTCTTGATTTCCTCAGCAGTTTTGAGCATGGCGAACACTTCAGCAAGCGTCTTAGGCATCCCTTGCATGTTGTAGTTCATCACAAAGCTCTTGTAGCTAGGGGCAGCGAGTGCAACACCCTATCAATCGCAAGTTCTACCTGGATTTTGCAATCCAGAGCATACAAGCACTTAACGTAGCTAGACATTTTGACTACGTGCTCACTAATACTGATGTGTTCTTCCATCTTGGCAGAGAAGAAGAGCTCGGAAGCATCATACCTCTCTACACGAGCCTATGGAGCAAATACAGCCTTGATATCTTCAATGATCTCAAAAGCATTCATCTTCTCAAAACGTTTTTGAAGCTCTGGCTCCATGGCATAAAGCATTCCACTTTGGATGAGGGAGAAATCATCCGCCTTGGACTGCTAGACATTCTTTTTATCCTGGGAGGCAGAATCTGCAGGCTTAGCTGGAAGCTCAACCTCGATGACATAAGTCAACTTGTAGGGGACTAGGAGGATCCTAAGATTGCGGAACCATGTGGTGAAGTTGGTTCCATCAGTTTTCAGCTTGTCCTTCTCGAGGAAAGTGCTAAGGTTGAAGGTGGGTGGAGAGACATCTACAATGGATTTGCAAAGTGTTTAGACCATGTTTGTAATAATGAGTTCAGGTTTTAATTCATGTTCCTAAACTAAAACAAAAGAACTCCCACTCAAATGAACACCCCTCTATTCATTTCAGTGATCACATGATCCCAATCCGCTGCACCTCCCCCGATCATCACGGTCATCAGTGCAGTTTCAAAGGTGGACATTCCCCAATGTCGATCACATCAACCATGTGATTCATGCTTGACCTTTCGGTCTCTTGTATTCCTAGGCCATGTCTACACATGCTAGACTCGCCAGTTCTAACTTGTGTGTATCCGTAGTGCAACATGGCTTACACCCACCATATGCGAACGCAGATATGTCTAACACCCGATCATCATGGCATGCCTCATAACGGAGAACTTTCTTGGTGGTGCACACACAAGGGGAATACAAATACTGGAATTCTGTGAGGTATTATCCTATTATGCTATCGTCGTATATACTATCATACTAGCATAACAAGATTTACACAAAGGTACTTTATAAAGTAAAGTGTCATGACATGGTTGCAGCATCTTCATCAACATCGAGAGCTCCAATGGAAGTTTCATAAACTTGTCATTGCCACGTCACAATGCTAGCCCCTATGCAAATCAAAGATAGACTCCTATATTTTATCTATTGCATGTTTTATGCGGCTTTAGGGCTTTCACGGTAGAACCCCTTCCCACCTACGAACGTAGAGCCACACCATGGATTCAATGATTGCCATTTTACTTCCCTTTTTAGGGCCCTCCAATGTCGATGCCATATCAACTACCGTAGAGCGATGGACACCCCCTAAGCCACATTGATATGTGGACCAGTCTCGTGAATCACCACGTGAGGTCAGTTGGGGGCCGCTTCATCAAACAGTGCCGCGATATGAACAAGAACAAAAAATAGGGTAGCAACTAGAGAATCAATGCCCACATATTGTTATGTGTTCTATCCATACGACATGTCTACCCATAGACCCGCTTTGATACCCCTGAAGGGTTCGGTAGCACAAAACAAAAAAATTCGAACTACTTGAACACTAATACCAGGATCTATACTATGTAGACATAAGTAACAGAAGAGAAAGACGGTATTCATACCTTTGAAGACCGAGGCACGCCTTACATAGGAAGGCGTATATTGATGAATCCGAGCAGCTCCAAGCACCCCAAGTGTGGTGCCTCCGAAGTACTACACATGTTCGGTGTAGACGGCGTCTCCCGGGCTCCAATCCAGCCGAGCAGCGGAAGAAGAAGATGCCGGATCGAAGATCACACGACGGTAGTGTGAAGGTGGAGAACTCAAATCCCTCGAGGTCCTACCCAATATTACGGAGAAGTCCTCAAAGGAAAATGAGAGGGAGAATGAGAGAATTGGATGCCTCCAAAGGGGTGGGGGAGACCCCTATATATAGTAGGAGGGGGGTGCACCACCCACGGGCTAGGCGGTGTGGGACTAAACCCCACACCTGCCGGCCACGTAGGGGCTGCCGCCAGCCCTAAGTGGGCCCCACTTGGGTGGCCCACCAAGCCAAGGCTGGCCGACCCCTCTCCCTAGGCGCCTTGCCCTATTGGGCCTCCCTTCGGGTGAGGCCCATTAGCATTAGGACGCCTTTAATAATAAAATAAAATATATATTTAATATTAATTCTCCAATTAACATTCAAATACATATATTATCATATTCCTTTACTCCGGAACTCCTTCTGAACCCCTTCCGATCACCATCAGATGTTACCCGGAACTATTCCAGTTTCTCTCTCTCTATTTCTCCTACGGTACCTCATCTATCCCTAAGCGCCCCCACCCTTAAGCGTGACATCCTTCGGTTCGGGAACACTCCGGTCATGATTGAGAATCCTCTCATATCAATGATCATCAGCGGGACCTGGATGCCCATGATGACCCCCGTGCATTCCACGAATCTTATCGCTCGAACCGTGAATAGTCGTTTCCCGTTCCCTTTGCCACTTGATACCTAGTTCATCTGAGACTTGATCTTTGGTATCTCCATACCTTAGTTCGATCTCGTTACCGATGAACTTGTTTACTCATTCCCATGTCATTGCATTCCGTGACCCAGTCACACGCTTGCAAGCTTCGTTAATGCAACGTCACCGAGATGGCCACATATGTATCTATCCGTTACATGGACTGGCGAATCCTGGTCTTGATATGTACTCCTCTACGCGCTCCTTCGGGAAACCTGACTGGAACCTTTTCAATCACCCAGTCATGGTATGATACTTAATAACCATCTATGCTCCCTCCAGAACGGTGATTTGCATTATCTCACGGTCTAAGGATCAGGTTGCGAGGTTTCATGCGTTTATCATCAATTGTGAACTTTGTAACTAGATCTCATTGAGATACAACTATCGGATGTTTGTTTATCATGTCATTCAACCAATGACATGACCTCATTGTCAATTGGCATAAATGCCCATGATCTTGAAACCCAGATCATCCTTATGACCAATGAACTAGTTCGCCAGAGGTAACTAGAGACACGATTTGTTTAGATACCACACGTGTATTAACGTTTCCTATTAACACAGTTATAGCACAGTATGAAACGTATTATGAACATATAGGAGATATACCAAACAATACACTTTATTATTTGCCACTAGGGCATAACTCCTTTAAAATCCCACTCAAAATGCATTAAATTTTCACCAAATTTAATGCAACTCTCATTTAATAAAACTCTTTAATTTATTTTATTCAGAATTTTGTTAATTACTTTAATTAACAAACATTCACATAAGACCCCCTGCAACAATTCAATATCACATGCAGAACCAATTTTAGCAATTTCACCTGGAACTGTTCTGGTGTCCATTGAAATAATTCTAGCGCTTTGCAATTCTTTCGTCTAGAACATATGTGCTCCAATTGGTGTTGGCAACCCTTAAGTGTGTCACCCTATAGTTCACGAATAATGCAGACATGATCAGGACCATTCTCGGATCAATAATCAGAAGCGGGACCTAGAGATCCATACCGACTCCCGCGCATTCAACGATGACTTCTATGATCGTGAGAACCTTTAACGCTAGTAACTTAATCCCTTTATCTCATGATATATTACATGTCCGATATTTGAACATTGGTATCTCAATACCTAGCTTGATCTCGTTACCGACATGCACTCTTTTTGTGTTCCCGTGATATAACATTCTGGTGATCACATCACTTGCTTGCAAGCTATCTTAATGTGATATCACCAAGAGGGCCGAGAGTATATCTATCTGTCATCGGGATGGACAAATTACACTCTTGATCCATGAGCCTCAACATAATATCAACCCACCTTTATAGTCAACCTTTTACGATGTGACGTTTGATGTTATCAAGTCATTCTTCCGGTGTTAGCAATTAACATGATCTCATGGTCTAAGGACTAAGATTACTTCGTATGATGTTATAGCAATATAAACACAATGACTTTGATCGTAATGCTATACTTCGGATGAATGTTCATCACATCATTGACCAATGTTGTGACCTCGTTATTAACAACATCCAATGTCCATGATCAGGAAACCTTCATCATCTTGTTAATCAACGAGCTAGTTTATAAGAGAGGCAAAACTAGGAACCCTTTATTTGTTTATTAAACACACATGTATTAACGTCTCCTATTAATACAATTATAGCATGCAAAATAAACATCTATCATATACTTGGAATACATATAATAACAACTTTATTATTGCCTTTCAAGGCATATTCCTGATACATTGCAAATGTATCTATAATTTTTGATGTTCCATGCTTGGTTTGATCCACATTCTTGTGTTTTGTCCACGCTTTGGAGTACTTTTCATATGATTTCTTGGACTAACCTATTAACAAGAGCCATAGTGCCAGCTACCTGTTTTCTACTGTTTTTGGTTCCAGGAAAGTCAGAAAATGAATATCCTCGGAATTGGACGGCACAAAAGCCAAAGTGCCTATTTTTCCGGAAGTCGTCAGATGCCAGAGTACGAGACGGAGAGGGGCCAGGGGTCCACCACACCACCTGGCCACGCGGCCTAGCCTGGCCTGCGCCAGGGGGTGGTGTGGCCGCCTTCGGCACCCCCTCGGCCTCCCTTCCGCCTATAAGATACCCTAGGGACGAAAACCCTAAGTACCCGATCAAAAATCCACGAAAGAGTCTGTAGCCGCCGTCATCTCCATCCCTAGATTGGGAGGGATCTGAAGCTCTTCCCGGCACCCTACCGGAGAGGGGAATTCACCCTGGAGGCCTTCTTCATCAACATGCAAGCCTCCGGTGTGATGCGTGAGTAGTTCATCCTTGAACTACGGATCCATGTAGTAGCTAGATGGTTGGTTCTCCTCCTTTGTGCTTTCATGTTTAGATCTTGTGAGCTCTGTTCAAAATCAAGATCATCTATTTGTAATCATACATGTTGTGTTTGCGGGGATCCGATGGATATTGAGATGCTATTTCAGATTGATTATTGATTCTATCATGTCTTTGTTATTTGTGATCTTGCATGCTTTCCGTTGTTAGTAGCTATCTTGGCCAAGTAGATGCTAGCAACTCCAAGAGTTAGTATTTATGCTTGATAGTGGGTTCATGCCTCTGGTAATCTGGGGAAGTGACCGAAATCTCTAAGGTACTAGATGTGCTGTTGCTACTAGGGAGAAAACAACAATCCTTTGTTCATAGAACAATCGTATTGTTTACTTTACACGCAGTTCGTAAAGCAATAATCTGTTGCTTGCAACTTAATACTGGAGGGGGTTCGGATGATAACCTGAAGGTGGATTATTAGTCATAGATGCAGTTGGATGGCGGTCTATGTATAATGTTGTAATGCCCAATAAAGTCTCAAAGGAGTTAAGATGATTAGTATATGCATGTATTGCTTTCTCGATGTTTGTCAATTGCCTCACTATAATTTGTTCACCCATCATGTTATCTATCTTAAGGAGAGCCACCTCTAGTGAACTATGGATCCCGGTCCTTGTCTTTTACATTCAATCTACAATCTTTTACTTCTTTGTGTTTCTTTCTGCAAACTTTTACTTCTTTCCATTCAATACGTTTAATCCTTTGTTTTCTGCAAAACACGGTGAGATTGACAACCTCATCGCAAGTTGGGGACAAAGTTCTGTGGTTGTGTTGTGCAGGTCTCCACGTTGCTACTAGCACCGGTAGTGCGCCCATCCAAGGCCTAGCTAGCAACACCTTTGGGGTGTTTCCTTGCTCCTACTGGTTCGATTAAACCTTGGTTTCATAACTGAGGGAAACTTGCTGTTGTGCTCATCATACCTTCGTCTTAGGGTTCCCAACAAGCTCTACATCAACATCGCACCAGTATTTTTCTGGCGCCGACACTAAGCCATCAAGCATTTTTCTAGCGCCGTTGCCAGGGAGTCAAGGACATCTTCACAAGGGGAGTCCCTTATAACCAATCTCTTTACTTTGTTATTTTTGTTTTGCTTAGTTTCTTTTTGCTTTGTTTGCTTGTTTCTTTATCAAAAACACAAAAAAATAGTTTTACTAGTTTGCTTTCTTATTTGAAACCCCCAAAAAATGACTACTCTTGAATACACTAAGTTGTGTGACTTCACTAGCACCAACAACAATGATTTTATGAGCACACCTATTGCTCCACCTGTGCCTGAAGATACTTTCTTTGAGATAAAACCAGCTATACTCAATCTTGTTATGAGAGAACAATTTTCTGGTATTGGTAATGAAGATGCTGCTACCCATCTAAATAACTTTGTTGAACTTTGTGAGATGCAAAAGCATAGGGATGTATATGGTGATATTATTAAGCTGAAATTGTTTCCTTTCTCTTTGATAGGAAAAGGTAAAGAATGGTTGAATTCCTTAACTAAGAATAGTATTGATTCTTGGACTAAGTGCAAAGATGCTTTCATTGGAAAATAGTATCCACCTGCTAAGATTATATCCATGAGAAGTCAAATAATGAAGTTTAAACAATCTGATAATGAGCATGTTGCTCAAGCTTGGGAAAGAATGAAATCTTTGGTTAAGAATTGTCCCACTCATGGACTGACTGCTTGGATGATCATCCAAACTTTTTATGCAGGATTGAACTATTCTTCAAGGAACCTATTGGATTCTGTTGCTGGAGGTACCTTTATGACCATCACTTTGGGTGCTGCAACAAAACTTCTGGACAATATGATGGTTAATTATTCTGAATGGCATACTGAGAGAGCTCCACAAGGTAGGAAGGTAAATTCTGTTAAGGAAACCTCCTCCTTGAGTGGTAAGATTGATATTATTATGTCTATGCTTGTTAATGGGAAAGCCCATATTGATCCAAATAGTGTTCCTTTAGCCTCTTTGGTTGCTCAAGAAGAGCAAGTTGATGTGAACTTCATAAGAAATAAAAACTTTGGCAACAATGCTTATGGTAATAACAATTATAGGCCCTACCCTCCTAATAATACTTATGGCTATAATGGTAAACCTGGATTACCTAGTGAAGGAAGAATTTTAGAAGTTGAAAGAGCCACTAAAAAATTCATGCAAATGCAATATGAGCAAAATAAAGTATTCACTAAAACTATGGAGGAACAATCTACCATTTTGAAGAACATTAGCCATCAACTTGAGAGTCTAAATAGGGAAATTCCTAGTTTACAATTGAAACTCTCGAATGCTGAAAGAAATATATCATCTTTGTCTGAAGCTCAATCCTCTTTGATCAATAAAATGGCTACTAAACCTGAAACTAATGATAATCCCTTTGCAGCTACTAATGCTATACAAGTAAGAATTGATGAAAATGTTAGACTATTAGCTGAATTACATGCTAAGTGGGAAAGAGAAGATGAAATTGCTAGAAACATTAGTGTTTCTACTATTACCACCACTAGTGTTGAGACTAGTAAAAGTTCTACTACTTTAGATGATGACTTTGATTTTGATCTTGATGGTTTCAATATCTCTGAAGTTATTAAGTTCCTACAAAAGCTTGCTAAAAGTCCTAATGCTAGTGCTATGAACATGGCCTTTACAAAACACAATACTGATGCTCTCATAAAGATTAAAGAAGAAAAGATAAAACATAAAGCTTCTATTCCTATTAAACAAGAAGATGGTTGGGAACCCATCATTAATATGAAAGTGAATGACTTTGATTTTAAAGCTTTATGTGATCTTGATAGTAGTGTTTCTATTATGCCTAGAAGGATTTATGATATGCTTGATTTGCCTCCACTTGAAGATTGTTATTTGAATGTCCCACTTGATGATAATGCTAAAAATAAACTCATGGGGAGTCTTAATAATGTTCTTATTATGGTTAACAATGCCTATGTCCCCGTTGATTTCTATGTTTTGGATGTTGAATGCAATGCTTCTTGTCCTATTACTTTGGGAAGACCTTTTCTTAGAACTGTTGGTGCCATTATTGATATGAAAGAAGGCACCATTAAAAATCAACTCTCACTCAAGAAAGGTATAGAACACTTCCCTAAAAAGAGAGAAAATATTTCTTTTGCTTCTCCTATGAAAACAAAATTTGGTCTTAATGCTTCTTCATTTGAGAACACTTGATCCTTTTTCTTGCTTCTTATGCCTAACTTAAAGGCGTTAAAGAAAAGTACTTATTGAGAGATAACCCAAAAGTTTTAGATGAGTCTTGGAAGTTATTACCTCTGTAATAACCGCTGCTTATCCTTTTTATTTGCTTTTTGTGCCAAGAGTAACCTCTAATGAGAGAGAAGTAATGATTGGGAAAGTTGCTGTCCCGAAACAGATTTCTGTGCTTCACCGTAAAATTTTGTGTAAAATCTCTGAACATTTTTTTGAGGCGTTAATTTTTGTGCTTCTGCCCCAGGTTGTTATCTAACTTTCGTTAGTTCAACACTTTTTGATTTGATCAACATAAGGTCTTCTAAAAAAATCGTCTTTACCTGCTGGACTGTTTTGACAGATTTTTGCCATTTTCTGCATTTGCTTCTTGTTGGTTCCTTTTTGAGTTCTTTTGGGGAATTGAGATTTTTGAGGGAAGTGCTACAGTAGCTAGTGTTCTAATGGAAGTTTATTTGGTGTTAGAACTGAAACTTAAGACTTATTTATCTTGAGTGCACTAATGTTGCTAATAAAGATTGTGTGAAGTTTTGTATGAAGGAAAAATTTCAGGTGTATGGAAGGAATGAGTAATGAGATGAAGGATGGACTAAAGCTCAAGCTTGGGGATGCCACGCGTGTCACCCCAAGAAATATCCAAGAAGTACAAGTGTCAAAGTTTGGGGATGCCCAAGGCATCCCCCTCTTCATCAATAAAAATCCTAGGTTTCTTCCAAACACTTCATTTTTATTGTTTTATGAACAGTTGTGTTGTTCTTGGAGCATCTTCTTTTTCGTTTTTGTTTTGGTTTTTCGTTTGGTTTTGTTTGCTTAGTTTTCTGAATAAATTGGTTGGATCCCCTCTTTCATACATTTGTTTGCAAATAGTTTGGTTTGGTTTGGAAAAGAGTAGGAAAGTTCATGCTTATGTGGTAGAAAGAGCTCGTTTTTGACTGTGGCCTATGCTTTTTCATGCCATGCTTGATATTGTTTTGGCTTTAAGCTTAGTATTCTTTGCTTTAGCATGACTTTTTATAAACAATTGAGCTTGCTTAATGTGCCTTGGATGAATCATGCGTTGTTTTAGCATATTAAAGCATAGTATAGTGGTATTCTCCTATGATGATGTATTTGGGTTGACTTGGCGCATTCTCACACCATGTTATGACTATCCAAAGTCACCATAGCCTTTCTGATCCTTTAGTTTTCAACTTGTAGTATCACTTTATGCTTTAATCAATGATGTTTTGTCGCTCTGCATGATTATGGCCATTATTGCTCTCTTAGTTTGTCGCTCCCAGTCTTTTGCTAGCCTCCACAACCAAGTTTGAGTTCCACTCATGCATCCAACTCCCTAAACCAAGTTATTCCAAAGATTCCACCATACCTACCTACTAGCTTATGCTATTCCAAGTATATTCATGCTTTTTTTTACCTTCCAAATTAAACTTGTTATGAGAAAACTAGTGATTAAAGCTCTCACGAACTTGATGGCACACTTTACTTTTTTTGCATCTAAAAACTTGAACCATTGGGTCCTTCTTTGTTGCGTATATGCTTGCGCTTTATAAGTTCAAATTAGCAGAACCATGTTTCATGGGGAACGCTTTCAACATTGCACTTGTACTTTGTACCCCGTTGATATCATGTTCTTTTGCTTACGGATCCCTGCGGTGTGAAATAAAAGTGGAACTTGTAAAATCATGGAGTTGGTATGTGTGTTAGAGAAACGCCTAGGCTGCTAGCCTAAGCCATGCCTAATCATGGTGGAAACTTGCAGCACTACTATAATGAGCACTCTATGAAGCATCCTCAATAAAAACCTATGCAAATAGCAAATAAAAAGATCGCTGAGATGCTCATTGTCTGCTTGCCTTGTCATTTTGATTATGGGATAGCTCCTGTATCATGTGCAGGGGGTACCCCGTTGGCAGTTCTTAATGATACATATGTACTTACAATGACAAGAGCTTACTCGTGACTAAAGTTGAGTAGCATGAGGTTCGGTCTTCGTAAGTAATGGGCATGAGATTTCGGTTTATAACTTGTCAAGCATATCCTCTTAGTTGTGTCACTTTAAGCTAAATCACCTTCAAGATGCTTATGATAGGGGCAATGAGAGCTGAAAGCTATAAGTACCATAATTTTTGGAAGCCCTTTATGAGACGTGAATCCCTACTTCCTTCTATGAAGGCCTTTCTTTTACTTTTATGTTGAGTCTCCACCTTCTATCTTTATGCACCTACTTTGAGAGCATACTGGCCATTCTTAGTTCTATGTGCATTGTCCCAAGACTAGTTGATTGATGCATAACTTGATATTGCTTGTTTTAAACTATTTGTATCTAGTCACTCTTATGAACTTTTAAGGTGTCATATGCATTTATGTTTTGCTACTCTATGAGGGACAAGCTGAATACTATTATGCTATGTTTTCTTTATGTGAACAAAACAAACGTCTTGCAAAGCATTGTTATTCATGAATCTTTTGTTTGTGCCTTTTCATGTTGCATCATAGTTTCTTTGTCTTATTGCTAGAACTTTGTCTTTCATGTTATGATTGAAGTACTATGATCCTAGCTTTGAATGTTTTACAAATACTTTGATCAAGTCTTTGATGGTGCATGTTACCTCAAAAATTATTCTTTCTTTTTATCACTTACCTACTCGAGGACGAGAAGGAGTTGAGCTTGGGGATGTTGATACATTGCAAATGTATCTATAATTTTTATGATCCATGATTGGTTTTATCCACTTTCTTGTGTTTTGTCCACACTTTGGAGTACTTTTCATATGATTTCTTGGACTAACCTATTAACAAGACCACAGTGCCAGCTACTTGTTTTCTGCTGCTTTTGGTTCCAGGAAAGTCAGAAAATGAATATTCTCGAAATTGGACAGGACAAAAGCCAAAGTGCCTATTTTTCCGGAAGTCATCAGATGCTAGAGTACAAGACTGAGAGGGGCCAGGGTGCCACCACACCACCTGGCCGCACGGCCCAGCCTGGCCCGCGCCAGGGGGTGGTGTGGCCGCCTCCGACACCCCCTCGACCTCCCCTTCCGCCTGTAAGATGCCCTCGGGACGAAAACGCTAAGTACCCAATCAAAAATCAATGAAAGAGTCTGTAGCCGCCGTCATCTACATCCCTAGATCGGGAGGGATCGGAAGCTCTTCTCGGCACCCTGCCGGAGAGGGGAATTCACCTTGGAGGCCTTCTTCATCATCATGCAAGCCTCCGGTGTGATGCGTGAGTAGCTCATACTTGGACTACGGATCCATGTAGTAGCTAGATGGCTAGTTCTCCTCCTTTGTGCTTTCATGTTTAGATCTTGTCAGCTCCATTCATGATCAAGATCATCTATTTGTAATTCTGCATGTTGTGTTTGCGGGGATCCAATGGATATTGAGATGTTATTTCAGATTGATTATTGATTCTATCATGTCTTTGTTATTTGTGATCTTGTATGCTTTCCGTTGTTAGTAGCTATCTAGGCCAAATAGATGCTAGCAACTCCAAGAGTTAGTATTTATGCTCGATAGTGGGTTCATGCCTATGGTAATCTGGGGAAGTGACATAAATCTCTAAGGTACTAGATGTGTTGTTGCTACTAGGGAGAAAACAACAATCCTATGTTCATAGAACAATCATATTGTTTACATTACACGCAATTCGTAATGCAATTATCTGTTGCTTGCAACTTAATACTGGAGGGGGTTCGGATGATAACCTGAAGGTGGATTATTAGTCATAGATGCAGTTGGATGGTGGTCTATGTATAATATTGTAATGCCCAATCGAATCTCAAAGGAGTCAAGATGAGTAGTATATGCTTGTATGCTTTCTCGATGTTTGTCAATTGCCCCGCTGTAATTTGTTCACCCAGCATGTTATCTATCTTAAGGAGAGCCACCTCTAGTGAACTATGGACCCTGGTCCTTTCTTTTAATTTTAATCTATAATCAGTTGTTTACTGCTTTGTGTTTAATTTCTGCAAACTATTACTTCCTTCCATTCGATACGTTTAATCCTTTGTTCTCAGCAAAACCGGTGAGATTGACAACCTCATCGCAAGTTGGGGACAGAATTATATGGTTGTGTTCTATAGGTCTCCACGTTGCTGCTGGCACCAGTAGTGCGCCCTGCCAACGTTCAGCTAGCAACACCTTTGGGGTGTTTCCTTGCTCCTACTGGATTGATAACCATGGTTTCGTACTGACGGAAAACTTGTTGCTGTGCTCATCATACCTTCCTCTTGGGATTCCCCAACGAGCTCGATATATTTTGGGCCATCAAGCATATTTTCTAGCGCCGTTGCCGAGGAGTCAAGGACATCTTCACAAGGGGAGTCCCTCATAACCAATCTCTTTACTTTGTTGTTTTTGTTTTGCTTAGTTTACTTTTGTTTTGTTTGCTTGTTTCTTTATCAAAAACACACAAAAAATTAGTTTTACAAGTTTGCTTTCTTTATTAAAAACACAAAAAATTAAGTCTCCTTTAGTTGTTACCTTCCCCTTACCACACCATGTTGATCCCTAAATTCACCCTGAAAGACCTTTCAATAGGTAGTGGTTCTATAATTGGAAAAGATAATATTGAAGAATTCTTCAATCATGTTAGTAAGCATGAGGATATTGAGGATAGATCCCTTGCAGAACTCGCTCCAAACTATGAGATTGCTGCAGCTTCTTTAGTTCACATGTTGGAAGCTAGGTTTGTTAACCTTAACCCCTTAATGCAAGTATGTTTCTCAAATTTAAAGAAATTGAGGACCCTGAAAAGAGGGATTTTATTCTAGAAACTCTGCTTAAGGAATTCTATGATGTTGCCAAGGAAGCTAGAAAAGTCTTTGATCGTCTCAATATGCTAGGCTCATGTGTAGATGTAGTTGGTAGACAAGAAAAGATGAGCAAAACTGAACCAAATGGGGAGGAAACTAAGGTACCAATACCCTTTAAACTTGTAGCGATGCATGAAGCTATAGAAAAGAATCTTGATTGGATTGTTCCGGAAAACCCGTTTGATGAAAATAGTGAACCCAAGAGCAATGAGAGAGGATCCTCTAGAACTTATTTGGATGAGATACCTTGCCTTGTTGAAGATATTTTTGGTATAAATCTTAATGCTTCTTCATCTGAGAACACTTGATTCTTTTTCTTGCTTCTTATGCCTAACTTAAAGACGTTAAAGAAAAAGTACTTATTGGGAGATAATCCAAAAGTTTTAGATGAGTCTTGGAAGTTATTAATTCAGTAATAACCACTCCTTATCCTTTTTATTTGCTTTTTGTGCCAAGAGTAACCTCTAATGAGAGAGAAGTAATGATTGGGAAAGTTGTTGTCCGGAAGCAGATTTATGTGCTTCACCGTAAACATTTGTGTAAAATATCTGTACGTCCTTTTGAGGCGTGAATTTTTGTGCTTCTGACCCAGGTTATTATCTAACTTTCGTTAGTTCAACACTTTTTGATTTGAGCAACAGAAGGTCTTCGAAAACATTCGTCTTTACCTGCTGGTATGTTTTGACAGATTTCTGCCACTTTTTGCATTTGCTTCTTGTTGATTCCTTTTTGAGTTCTTTTGGGGAATTGAGATTTTTGAGGGAAGTGCTACAGTAGCTAGTGTTTTAATGGAAGTTTTATTGGTGTTGGAACTGAACCTAAAGACCTATTATCTTGAGTGCACTAATGTTGCTAATAAAGATTGTGTGAAGTTTTGTATAAAGGAAAAATTTCACGTGTATGGAAGGAATGAGTAATGAGATGAAGGATGGACTAAATCTAAAGCTTGGGGATGCCACGCGTGTCACCCAAGAAATATCCAAGAAGTACAAGCGTTAAAGCTTGGGGATGCCCAAGGCATCCCCTTCTTCATCAATGAAAATCCTAGGTTTCTTCCAAACACTTCATTTTTATTGTTTCATGCACCGTTGTGTTGTTCTTGGAGCATCTTCTTTTTCGTTTTCGTTTTGGTTTTCAGTTTTCTTGGTTTTCTTAGTTTGCTGAATAAATTGGTTGGACCCCCTCTTTCATACATTGGTTTTCAAATAGTTAGGTTTGGATTGGAAAAGAGTAGGAAAGCTCATGCTAAGTGGTAAAGAGAGTTTGTTCTTGATTGTGGCCTATGCTTTGTCATGCCATGCTTGATATTATTTTGGCTTTATGCTTATTATTATTTGC
Source organism: Avena eriantha (assembly GCA_910589775.1). Taxonomy (NCBI): domain Eukaryota; kingdom Viridiplantae; phylum Streptophyta; class Magnoliopsida; order Poales; family Poaceae; genus Avena; species Avena eriantha. The sequence continues at coordinate 300,486,719 of OU342743.1, forward strand.
TATAGCAGGACTTGTTATAAACAATTGAGATTGCTTAATGTGCCTTGGATGAATCATGCGTTGTTTTAGCATATTAAAGCATAGTATTGTGGTATTCTCCTTTGATGCTTTATTTGGGTTGACTTGGTGCATGCTCACACCATGTTATGACTATCCCAAGTCACCATAGCCTTTATGATCCTTTAGTTTTCAACTTTTAGTATCACTTTATGCTTTTATCAATGATGTTTTGTCGCTCTACATGATTATGGCCATTATTTCTCTCTTAGTTTGTCGCTCCCAGTCTTTTGCTAGCCTCCGCAACCAAGTATGAGTTCCACTCATGCATCCAACTCCTTAAACCAAGTTATTCCAAAGAGTCCACCATACCTACCTACTAGCTTATTCTATTCCAAGTATATTCATGTTTTTGTCTACCTTCCGAATTAAACTTGTTATGAGAAAACTAGTGATTAAAGCTCTCACGAACTTGATGGCACACTTTACTTTTTTGCATTTAATAAACTTGAACCATTGGGTCCTTCTTTGTTGTGTATATTCTTGCGCTTTATAAGTTGAAATTAGCAGAACCATGTATCATGGGGAACGCTTTCAACATTGCACTTGTACTTTGTACCCCGTTGATATCATGTTCTTTTGCTTATGGATCCCGACGATGTGAAATAAAAGTGGAACTTGTAAGATCATGGAGTTTGTATGTGTGTTAGAAAAACCCCTGGGCCGCTAGCCTAAGTCATGCCTAATCATGGTGGAAACTTGCAGCATCACCATAATGAGCACTCGATGAAGCATTCTCAATAAAAACCTATGCAAATAGCAAATAAAAAGATTGCTGAGATGCTCATTGTCTGCTTGCCTTGTCATTTTGATTGTGGGATAGCTCATGTATCATGTGCAAGGGGTACCCCGTTGGCGGTTCTTTATGATACATATGTTCTTACAATGACAAGAGCTTACTTGTGACTACAGTTGAGTAGCATGATGTTTGGTCTTCGTAAGTAAGAGGCATGAGATTTCGGTTTATAACTTGTCAAGCATATCCTCTTAGTTGTGTCACTTTAACCTTAATCACCTTCAAGATGCTTATGATAGGGGCGATGAGACCTGAAAGCTAATAAGTACCATAATTTTTGGAAGCTCTTTATGAGACTTGAATCCCTACTTCCTTCTATGAAGGCCTTTCTTTTGCTTTTATGTTGAGTCTCCACCTTATATCTTTATGCACCTACTTTGAGAGCATAGATCCCATTCTTATTTCTATGTGCATTGTCCCAAGACTAGTTGATTGATGCATACCTTGATATTGCTTGTTTTAAACTATTTGTATCTAGTCACTCTTGTAAACATTGAAGGTGTCCTATGCATTTATGTTTGCTACTCTATGAGGGACAAGCTGAATGCCACTATGCTATGTTTTCTTTATGTGAAACAAACAAACGTCTTGCAAAGCATTGTTCTTCATGAATCTTTTGTTTGTGCCTTTTCATGTTGCATCATAGTTTCTTTGTCTTATTGCTAGAACTTTGTCTTTCATGTTATGATTGAAGTACTATGATCCCAGCTTTGAATGTTTTACAAAACACTTTGATCAAGTTTATGATGGTGCATGTCACCTCAAAAATTATTGTTTCTTTTTATCACTTACCTACTCGAGGACGAGCAGGAGTTAAGCTTGGGTATGTTGATGCATTGCAAATGTATCTATAATTTTTGATGTTCAATGCTTGGTTTTATGAAATTTATTATGTTTTGTCCACACTTTGGAGTACTTTTCATATGATTTCTTGGACTAACCTATTAACAAGAGCCACAGTGCTAGCTGCCTGTTTTCTACTCTTTTTGGTTTCAGGAAAGTCAGAAAATGAATATTCTCGGAATTGGACGGGACAAAAGCCAAAGTTATTATTTTACAGAGGGACACCTGGAGCCAGAATACGAGACGGAGAGGGGCTGAGGCCCGGCCACACCACCTGGCCGCGCGGCCAGGCCTGGCCCGTGCCAGGGGGTGGTCTGGCCGCCCCAGGCACCCCCTCGGCCACTCCTTCTGCCTATATATTTCCTCTGATACGGAAACCCTAGGTACCCGATCAAAATTCCACGAAAGAGTCTGTAGCCGCCGTCATCTCCATCCCTAGATCGGGAGGGATCTGAAGCTCTTCTCGGCACCCTGCCGGAGAGGGGAATTCACCCTGGAGGCCTTCTTTATCATCATGCAAGCCTCCGGTGTGATGCGTGAGTAGTTCATCTCTGGACTAAGGGTCCATGTAGTAGCTAGATGGCTGGTTCTCCTCCTTTGTGCTTTCATGTTTAGATCTTCTGAGCTCCGTTCATGATCAAGATCATCTATTTTTAATTCTGCATGTTGTGTTTGCGGGGATCCGATGGATATTGAGATGCTATTTCAGATTGATTATTGATTCTATCATGTCTTTGTTATTTGTGATCTTGCATGCTTTCCGTTGTTAGTAGCTATCTTGTCCAAGTAGATGCTAGCAACTCCAAGAGTTAGTATTTATGCTCGATAGTGGGTTCATGCCTCTAGTAATCTGGGGAAGTGACAGAATCTCTAAGGTACTAGATGTGATGTTGCTACTAGGGAGAAAACAACAATCCTTTGTTCATAGAACAATCATATGTTTACATTACATGCAATTCGTAATGCAATTATCGGTTGCTTGCAACTTAATACTGGAGGGGGTTTGGATGATAACCTGAAGGTGGATTATTAGTCATAGATGCAGTTGGATGGCGGTCTATGTATAATGTTGTAATGCCCAATCGAATCTCAAAGGAGTCAAGATGAGTAGTATATGCTTGTATGCTTTCTTGATGTTTGTCAATTGCCCCACTATAATTTGTTCACCCAGCATGTTATCTATCTTAAGGAGAGCCACCTCTAGTGAACTATGGACCCCGGTCCTTTCTTTTACTTTCAATCTACAATCAGTTGTTTACTGCTTTGTGTTTACTTTCTGCAAACTATTGCTTCCTTCCATTCGATACGTTTAATCCTTTGTTTTCAGCAAAACCGGTGAGATTGACAACCTCATCGCAAGTTGGGGACAGAGTTATGTGGTTGTGTTGTGCGGGTCTCCACGTTGCTGCTGGCACCGGTAGTTTGCCCTGCCAACGTTCAGCTAGGAACACCTTTGGGGTGTTTCCTTGCTCCTACTGTATTGATAACCTTGGTTTCGTACTGAGGGAAAACTTACTGCTGTGCTCATCATACCTTCCTCTTGGGGTTCCCCAACGAGCTCGATATATTTTGGGCCATCTGCAGGCAACAATCCAATCACTTGATGAAAGACTGCCGAACATTCTTAAATATGAAAGACCCTGTAATATGGTCTTATTGATCATCAATACTTGATGCTCTTTCCGGATCTCCACTTCTGTAGTTTTAAGCATTGATAGAAGCTCAGGGAGAGACTTATTCATGCCCTGCATGTTATATTTCATCACGAAGCTCTTGTATCTAGGTGGCCGAGATTGGAGAACATGATGTATGCCTAAGTCAATGGGAATCATTATTCCCAAGGACACAAGCTTATCGGCGTACCTAGACATTTTGAGTACGTGCTCACTAACGGAGTTGTTCTCTTCCATCATGCAGCTAAAGAACTTTTCAGAAGCATTATAACTCTCTATGGCAGCATGGGTATCAAAAATCATTTTCAATTTACCCATGGTATCAAAGGCATTGCCATTTTCAAAACTCTTTTGAAGTTCCGGCTCTAGCCCATACAGTATGCTGCAATGAACTAAGTTGTGGTCCTCCTGACGAGTCAAATAGACGTTCTTTTCCTCGTCAGCGGCATCAGGAGCTGGTGGGGGGCCTAGCGACGCTTCTAGCACATATTGTTTTTGTGTACTAGTGAGGAGAATCCTCAAATTCATGGCCCAGTTGGTAAAGTTGCTACCATTTTCCGCAAGTTTCTCTTTCTCCATGAACACATTGAAATTAAAAGCAGGTGGTGCCATCTGCAACATAATTTATAAAGTTTAGACGAAGTTTATGATAGATTGAGTTCAACTAATCCAAATTACAAATGAACTCCCACTCAAAAACAACACCCCTCGTGTCTTTTTGGTGATTACATGAACCAAATCCACTACACCAAGTCCGATCATCACGTGAGTTAGTGTAGCTTCAAAGGCGAGCATCTATATGGGCATCATATCAACTATATGACTCATGCTTAACCTTTCGGTCCATGTTCCGAGGCCATGTATGTACATGCTAGGCTCGTCAAGTAAGAACCTTAGTACTCGCGTGTGTAAAACTGTCTTACACCCGTTTATGATCATGGATTCAAGTACACCCGATCATCACGTGATGTATTGAAGCGGCAAAACATAAAATGGTGCATACTTAAGGGAGAACACATTTTTATCTTCATATATAAATGAGGGATCATCTTATAATGCTACTAAAATGCCAAACAAGCAATATAAGATGCAAACGTCAAATTTTTAAAGTGAAATGATATGGTTCTTGCACTTGATCACTATCATGTGCATCGTGGTATGATCTTTATCATTCCTTTCTGTGTAAGGCCAAGGACAATGGAACTTACACGATGGGCTTGTTATAATTTCCACGAGTATCAACTATACTTCAAATTATAACTTTACCATATCATGACACTAGCCCAGCAACGATCTAAACTAGACACTTCTAATTTATCAATTGCAAGTTTTTACGTGGTTTAGGGCTTTCGAAGATAGAACCGGTCTTACCTATGAACATGTAACCACAACGATGATAACCAAATTATTAGCAACTCGTTTAAATCAGATATTGACTATAGTAGGAGAGACAGACACCCGCTACTCACTTATACAAAACTAGTTGCATGTCAAGCGTGGAACATGTCTCATGTGCGAGGACATGTAAAGTTAGTCTGAGCCGCTTCATCCCACTATGCCACCAATATCCAAAATACATATAAGATGCAATAACATGATCATCATTGCCACATATGCATATGTGCACTACCCGTGCAAAGCATATATGCATAAACCTGGCTCTGATACCAATGTTGGGTTCGTAGCATAAAAAAAATTCCTACGATGGGAACTATTATACGCCAAGATCTATCTAATAGATACAAGAAACGAGTGGATATACCTCCATAGAAAACATACCCTTGAATACCGACAAAGTGTAACGAGGTTGAACTCGTGGATGATGTAGTCAAACGCTTGCCGATCTCAGGATCAAGAAGAAGTCCAGCATCGCAACTCAGTAGTGCATCCGTGATTGCACACACGTTCAAGCCACCGAACAAACTCCACCTCCTCGCTCCAACGATACAGCAGGAGAAGCAACCCCTTCCAAACGAAATGCCACCGGGAACATGTATCTCGCTAATTCGAGACCATGGGGGAATAATTCTAGAGAGGGAGAGAGATCCTTCACGAGAAGGTGTGAGTGAGAAGGAGGGAGAGTGGGGCCTTCTATAGGAGAGGGGGGCAACCCCCTCCCCATGGCCGGCACCCATGGGGGGTTCCCCCACCTCTTCCTCATTCATGTGGTGGAAGCTCCACTCACATAAATTTGGCCCTCCATTTTCTCCACTCAAAATCCCACTCAAAATGCATTAAATTTCCACCAAATTTAATGCAACTCTCATTTAATAAAACCCTTTTATTTATTTTATTCAGAATTTTGTTAATTACTTTAATTAACAAACATTCACATAAAAACCCTGTAACATTTCAATATCACATGCATAACCAATTTCAGCAATTTCACACGGAACAATTCCGATGTCCATTGAAATAATTGATGGTTTCGTAGCAGGGAAAACAAAAAAATTATATCGCAAGAACAAACAAAACCAAGATCTAATCTAGGAAAAAGCCAAGATCTAGTCTACTAGATTAGTGCAACGAGATAGATCTATACTAACCCTTGTAGATCTGAAAGCCTTGTGTGAGATAGGATCTCGTGGTTGATGTAGACGATCACTTGCTGATCACAAGATCGAGTAGATGATCCTTCCGGCACCGTGTTCCAGCAACGCTTCCGCAGTCGGTCACACGTGCGGAGTCAATGTAGACCTTCATCTCCCTGTTCCAGCGGGCAGCGGAGGTGTGCGAGATAGGATCTCGTGGTTGATGTAGACGATCACTTGCCGATCACAAGATCGAGTAGATGATCCTTCCGGCGCTGCGTTCCAGCACCGCTTCCGCCGTCGGTCACACGTGCGGAGTCGATGTAGACCTTCCTCTCCTTGTTCGAGCGGGCAGTGGAGGTGGTAGATCTCCACGGAATCCCAACAACATGACGGCATGGTGGTGGTGGTGGAGACGGATTTCTGCAGGTCTTCGCCTAAGCCGGAGCAGGAGGACGGTGGAGGAGAGAGGCGACCAGGGTTTGGGGTGGAAGGAGCAAAGGGGAGAGGCGCCCCCACCCCTCTTTATATAGAGGGGGTGCGACCTAGGGCTGGCCCCCTTGTCCCTCTAGGGCCGGCGTGCCAAGGGAGGGGGAGATTTCTTCCCCCCAAGTATTCCCCTTTCTTTCTTGGTTTTCAAGTAAACCCTATGGAACCTTCTGGAACTTTCCGGAACACTCTGAAACCTTCTAGAACCTCCATATGAATACTCCGGAACATTTCCAAAACCCAGAAAATGATCTGCATTATATGAATCATATTCTCCGGAAAATTCTGAATCTCCTTTGTGATGTCCCGAATCCAATTCGAGACTCCAAACAACATTCGGTCTCCAAAGCATATTCCATATCTACCTAAAACAGCATCAAACCTTAAGCGTGTCACCCTACGGTTCGTGAATATGTAGATATGATCGAGACACCTCTCCGATCAATAACCATCAGCGGGATCTAGAGATCCATAATGGCTCCCACATACTCAACGATGACTTCGTGGTCGATAGAACCATTAACATATGAAACCAATTCCCTTTGTCACGTGATACTCTACTTATCCGAGGTTCAATCAACGGTATCTCCATACCTAGTTCAACCTCGTTACCGATAAGTACTCTTTACTCGTTCCGTGATATGTCATCCCTTGTGACCTAGTCACATGCTTGCAAGCTAATTAGATGACATTCCATCGAGAGGGCCTAGAGCATATCTATCCGTCATATGGATGGACAAATCCCAGTCTTGATCCATGCGCCTCAACACATACTTTCAGAATACCTAATGCCACCTTTATAACCACCAAGTTACGAAGCAGCATTTGATGTCATCAAAGCACTCATCCGGTGATGGTGATTAACACAATATCATGGTCGAAGGATTAGGTTACTATGTATTCGAAAGCTTATAGCAAAACAAACTTAATGAATTGATCTTATGCTATGCTTACTATGGGTGTGTGTCCATCTCATCATTCTCCCAATGATATGATCTTGTTATTAATAACATCCAATGTCCATGATCAGGAAACCATGATCATCTATTAAACAACAAGCTAGTCTTAACAAGAGGCTTACTAGGGACTCTTTTATGTTTACAAAACACACAAGTATTAGTGTTTCCTAATAATACAATTATAGCATGGGATGTAAACATTCATCATAAATACAAAGATAATAATAATAACCATTTTATTATTGCCTCTTGGGCATATCTCCAATAGTCTCCCACTTGCACTAGAGTCAATAATCTAGATTACATTGTAATGTACCTAACACCCATGGCATTCTGGTGTTGGTCATGTTTTTCTCTAGGGAGAGGTTTAGTCAATGGATCTGCCAAATTCAAATCAGTGTGTACTTTGCAAATCTTTATGTCGCCATCTTGGACATACTCTCGAATAGCATGGAAATGTAGCTTGATGTGCTTCAGCTTATTATGTGACATTGTCTCCTGTGCATTGGCTATGACACTAGTGTTTTCACAATAGATGGCCATCGGGTCCAACGCACTAGGAACCACACCAAACTCAGTAATGAACTCCTTCATCCATATCGCTTCTTGCGTAGCCTCCGAAGTAGCTATGTATTCCGATTCAGTTGAAGATTTTGCCACAACGCTTTGCTTGGCACTCCTCCAGCTCACTGCAACACCACTCAAAATAAATACGTATCCAGACTATGACTTCAAGTCATCCGGATCGGTGTTCCAACTAGCATTGGTGTAACTGTTTACAACAAGCTATTTATCACCTCCATAAGAAAGAACCATATCCTTAGTCCTATTTAGGTACTTGAGGATATTTTTGACCGCTTTCCAGTGTTCCATTCCAGGATCACTTTGATATCTGCTAGTCAAACTAACAACATGTGTTATATCTGGTCTTGTACACAGCATGGCATACATGACAGAGCCTATGGCCGAGGCATAGGGGATTTTAGTCATCTTCTCTCTATCTTCTGCCGTAGCTAGACTTTGAGTCTTACTCAAGGTCTTACCTGGCAACATGGGCAAGAACCCTTTCTTGCTTTCTTCCATTCTAAATCGCTTTAGAACCTTGTCTAGGTATGTACTTTGTGAAAGCGCTAGTAAGCGTCTTGATCTATCTATATAAATCTTGATGCCTAAAATGTATGCCGCTTCACCAAGATCCTTCATTCAAAAACTATTATTCAAATAGGCCTTGACACTTTCAAGAAGTTTTATATCAACAATATGTCATCCACATATAGTATTAAGAATTCTACAAAGCTCCCACTCACTTTCTTGTAGATACAAGCTTCTCCATAAGTTTGTATAAATCCAAAGTTTTTGATCACCTTATCAAAACATTGATTCAAACTCCGGGATGCTTGCTTCAGCCCATAAATGGAGTGCTGAAGCTTTCACACCTTGTCAACATATTTAGGATCGACAAAACCTTTGTGTTGTACAATATACAACTCTTCCTCAATGTCACCATTAAGGAACGCTGTTTTGACATCCATCTGCCAAATCTCATAATCAAAATATGCAGCGATTGCTAACAAAATCCTCATAGATTTTAGCTTCGCTACCAGTGAGAAGGTCTCATCATAGTCAACTCCTTGAATTTGTCGGAGCCCTTTTGCGACAAGTCGAGCTTTATAGATAGTAACATTACCATCAACATCTGTTTTTCTTATAAAGATCCATTTGTTCTCGAAAGCCTTGCGACCATCCGGTAAGTCCACCAAAGTCCATACTTGGTTTTCGTAAATGGATCCCATTTCAGATTTCATGGCTTCTTGCCATTTGTCAGAATCTGGGCTCATCATAGCTTCCTCACATGTCGCAGGGTCATCGATGTTGTCCTCCAACATGACATTAAACACAGGGTCATACCAATCAGGAGTGGCACGAACTCTTGTCGACCTACTAGGTTCAGCAACAACTTTGTTCGAAGTTTCATGATCATCATCATTAGCTTCCTCTCTTATTGGTGCAGGTGACACAGAAACTTCTTCCAGTGTTGTGCTACTCTCAAATCCGAGAGAAGGTGCAATAACCTTGTCGAGTTCTACTTTCCTTCCAGTCACTTGTTTCGAGAGAAACTCCTTCTCAAGAAAGGACCCATTCTTAGCAACGAAAACTTTGCCTTCGGATCTATGATAGAAGGTATACCCAATTGTTTCTTTAGGGTATCCTATGAAGACGCATTTTTTTGCTTTGGGTTCAAGCTCGTCGGGTTGTAACTTCTTTACATACGCTTCGCAACCCCAAACTTTAAGGAATGACAACTTAGGTTTCTTACCAAACCACAATTCATACAGTGTCGTTTCAACGGATTTAGATGGTGCCCTATTTAAAGTGAATGCGGCTGTCACTAACGCATAATCCCAAAATGATAACGGTAAATCTATAAGAGACATCATAGACCGAACCATATCTAAGACAGTTCGATTACGATGTTCGGACACACCATTGCGTTGTGGTGTTCCCGGCGATGTCAACTGTGAAACTATTCCGCATTTCTTTAAATGCGTGCCAAACTCGTAACTTAGATATTCACCTCCATGGTTAGAATGTAGAAACATAATATTCTTGTTACGATGATTTTCTACCTCACTTTGAAATTCTTTAAACTTCTCAAAAGTTTCAGACTTATGTTTCATAAAGTAGACATACCCATATCTACTCAAGTCATCCGCGAAGGTAAGAACATAACGATATCCACTGCACGATGCTACGCTCATTGGGCCGCACATATTGGTATGTATTATTTCCAATAAGTCTGTAGCTCGCTACATTATCCCAGAGAATGGAGTCTTAGTCATTTTTCCCATCAGACATGCTTCACATCTTTCAAGTGATTCAAAATCAAGTGATTCAAGAAGTCCATCGGAATGGAGTTTCTTCATGCGCTTCACTCCAATGTGACCAAGACGACAGTGCCACATGTATGTAGTATTATCATTCATTTTTATTTTTTTAGAATCTATGTTGTGAAAATGTGTATCACTACTATCGAGATTCAATAAGAATAAACCATTCATCTCAGGTGCATGACCATAAAATATATTACTCATATAAATGGAACACCATTATTCTCATACTTGAATGAATAACCGTCTCGCAATAAACAAGATCCAGATATAATGTTCATGCTTAACGTAGGCACCAAATAACAATTATTTAGATTTAAAACTAATATCGATGGTAGATGGAGAGGGAGCATGTCGACGGCAATCACATCAATCTTGGAGCCATTTCCAACATGCATCATCACCTCATATCTCGCTAGTCTTTGTTTATTCTGCAACTCCTATTTCGAATTAAAAATATGAGCAACCAAACCAGTATCAAATACCCAGGCACTACTACGATTACTAGTAAGATACACATCAATAACATGTATATGAAATATACCTTTCTTCTTGATGTTGCCGTTCTTCATATCTGCCAGGTACTTGGGGTAATTATGCTTCCAGTGACCACACTCTTTGCAACAAAAGCATTTTGTATCAGGGTTAGGGCTAGCGTGGGTCTTCTTCTCAGGTGTGGCAACAGATTTGCCGCCTTCCTTGAAGTTACCCTTGGGTTCACCCTTTCCCTTCATGTCTACTTCAGTAGCCACCAAATTGGCAGCCAGTTCAGTGAGAGATCCAATCGCACCACTTATCCTGTAATTCATCACAAACTCATTGTAACTAGGTGGGAGCGACTGCAGAACTCTATCCGTCGCAAGATCAACTGGGATGTCATATCCTAGCGTCCTGAGATGTTAAACATAGCGCAGCATCATCATGACATGATCATTCACAGAGCTATGTTCCTTCATCTTAACACTAAAGAACTCGCTGGAGATCATATATCTCTCAGCATGGATTTGGCTCTCAAACATGGTTTTGAGTTCTTTCACAATCGCATCAACATTGCTAAGTTTAAAGTGTTCTTGGAGTTTAGGATCCATTGATAGAAGGATCGCATATTTCACAAGATTGTAGTCATCATGCTTTGTGTCATACACTATGTGCTCATCCTGAGACGCGGTATTTGCAGGTGAGTCACCTAGCGGTGCATCCAGCACATAGGCCAATTTACCAGCATCGAGGACAATCCTCATGTTACGGAACTTGTCCGTGAAGTTGCTTCCATTGTATTCAACCTTTCTTTCTTTAGGAACGCATTAAAAATGATGGAGGGGGTCACCATAATCTACAACATATTTGCAAAGAGTTTAGACTAAGTTTATGACAAATTGAGTTCAAATTTAATTCTTAAATTAACTAGGTGAACTCCCACTCAAAACAACATCCTCAAGTTGCCTTAGTGATTACACGAACCAAATCCACTACACCTAGTCCGATCTTCACGAGAGAAGATGTAGTTATAATGGCGAACAATCAACATGTTCATCATATCATTCATATGACTTGTGCCTCAGTATTCCATGTTCCGAGACCATGTCTCTACATGCTAGGCTAGTCAAGATTAACCTTAGTATCTACATGTGCAAATCTGGCTTGCACCCGTTGTATGCACACATAGAATCTATAACACCCGATCATCATGAGATGCTTCGAAATGACGAGTCTTAGCATCGGTGCCTACTGATGTCTACGCACTTCTATTCTTGTAGACAGTTGTTGGGCCTCCAAGTGCGGAAGTTTGTAGAACAGCAACAAGTTTTCCCTTAAGTGGATTACCCAAGGTTTATCGAACTTAGGGAGGAAGTGGTCAAAGGTATCCCCTCTCAAGCAACCCTGCAATCAAGATACAAGAAGTGTCTTGTGTCCCCAACACACTGATACATTGCAAATGTATCTATAATTTTTGATGTTCCATGCTTACTTTTATCCACTTTCTTGTGTTTTGTCCACACTTTGGAGTACTTTTCATATGATTTCTTGGACCGACCTATTAACAAGAGCCATAGTGCCAACTGCCTGTTTTCTGCCGTGTTTGGTTCTAGGAAAGTCAGAAAATGAATATTCTCGGAATTGGATGGGACAAAAGCCAAAGTGCCTATTTTTCCGGAAGTCATCAGATGCTAGAGTACGAGACGGAGAGGGGCCACCACACCACCTGGCCGCGCGGCCTAGCCTGGCCCGCGCCAGGGGTGGTGTGGCTGCTCCCGGCACCCCCTCGGCCTCCCCTTCCACCTATAAGATGCCCTCGGGACGAAAACCCTAAGTGCCCTATCAAAAAATACACGAAAGAGTCTGTAGCCACCGTCATCTTCATCCCAAGATCGGGAGGGATCTGAAGCTCTTCCCAGCACCCTGCCGGAGAGGGGAATTCACCCTAGAGGCCTTCTTCATCACCATGCAAGCCTACGGTGTGATGCGTGAGTAGTTCATCCTTGGACTACGGATCCATGTAGTAGCTAGATGGCTGGTTCTCCTCCTTTGTGCTTTCATGTCTAGATCTTGTGAGCTCCGTTCATGATCAAGATCATCTATTTGTAATTCTGCATGTTGTGTTTGCGGGGATCCGATGGATATTGAGATGCTATTTCAGATTGATTATTGATTCGATCATGTCTTTGTTATTTGTGATCTTGCATGCTTTCCGTTGTTAGTAGCTATCTTGGCCAAGTAGATGCTACCAACTCCAAGAGTTAGTATTTATGCTCAATAGTGGCTTCATGCCTCTGGTAATCTGGGGAAGTGACAGAAAACTCTAAGGTACTAGATGTGCTGTTGCTACTAGGGAGAAAACAACAATCCTTTGTTCATAGAACAATCGTATTGTTTACTTTACACGCAGTTCGTAAAGCAATAATCTGTTGCTTGCAACTTAATACTGGAGGGGGTTCGGATGATAACCTGAAGGTGGATTATTAGTCATAGATGCAGTTGGATGGCGGTCTATGTATAATGTTGGAATGCCCAATCAAGTCTCAAAGGAGTCAAGATGATTAGTATATGCATGTACTGCTTTCTCGATGTTTGTCAATTGCCCCACTGTAATTTGTTTACCTAGCATGTTATCTATCTTAAGGAGAGCCACCTCTAGTGAACTATGGATCCCGGTCCTTGTCTTTTACATACAATCACAATCTTTTACTGCTTTGTGTTTACTTTCTGCAAACTTTTACTTCTTTCCATTCGATAGTTTAATCCTTTGTTTTCTACAAAACACGGTGAGATTGACAACCTCATCGCAAGTTGGGGACAAAGTTCTGTGGTTGTGTTGTGTAGGTCTTCACGTTGCTACTAGCACCGGTGCGCCCTGCCAAAGCTCAGCTAGTAACACTTTTGGGGTGTTTCCTTGCTCCTAGTGGTTCGATTAAACCTTGGTTTCATAACTGAGAGAAACTTGTTGTTGTGCTCATCATACCTTCCTCTTCGGATTCCCAACGAGCTCTACATAAACCACGCACCAGCACTTTTCTGGACGCCGTGCATTGAGCCATCAAGCATTTTTCTGGCGCCGTTGCCGGGAGTCAAGGACATCTTCACAAGGGGAGTCCCTCATAACCAATCTCTTTACTTTGTTATTTTTGTTTTGCTTAGTTTCTTTTTGCTTTTTTTGCTTGTTTTCTTTATTCAAAAACACAAAAAAATGGTTTTACTAGTTTGCTTTCTTATTTGAAAACACACAAAAAATGACTACTCTTAAAAACACTAAGTTGTGTGACTTCACTAGCACCAACAACAATGATTTTATGAGCACACCTATTGCTCCACCTGTGCCTGAAGATACCTTCTTTGAGATAAAACCTTCTTTGCTCAATCTTGTTATGAGAGAACAATTTTCTGGTATTGGTAATGAAGATGCTGCTTCCCATCTAAATAACTTTCACTACAAGAAATCTGGTGATACATGACCCTCCATATTGGTCACTGAAAGGTCATAGTTTTTAATCTATGACCTTTTTGTGACCAAATGCAGATGGTCAAAAGCTGAGCGTCACTAGTTAAACACCACGACCTTTTTTCGATGTTTGTCAATTGCCTCGCTATAATTTGTTCACCCAGCATGTTATCTATCTTAAGGAGAGCCACCTCTAGTGAACTATGGATCCCGATTCTTGTCTTTTACATTCAATCTACAATCTTTTACTTCTTTGTGTTTCTTTCTGCAAACTTTTACTTCTTTCCATTCAATACGTTTAATCCTTTGTTTTTCGCAAAACACGGTGAGATTGACAACCTCATCGCAAGTTGGGGACAAAGTTCTGTGGTTGTGTTGTGCTGGTCTCCACGTTGCTACTAGCACCGGTAGTGCGCCCTGCCAAAGCTCAGCTAGTAACACCTTTGGGGTGTTTTCTTGCTCCTACTGGTCCGATTAAACCTTGGTTTCATACTGAGGGAAACTTGCTGCTGTGCTCATCATACCTTCCTCTTGGGGTTCCCAACGAGCTCTACATCAACCATGCACCAGCACTTTTCTGGGCACCGTGCATTGATCCATCAAGCTTTTTTCTGGCGCCGTTGCCGGGGAGTCAAGGACATCTTCACAAGGGGAGTCCCTCATAACCAATCTCTTTACTTTGTTATTTTTGTTTTGCTTAGTTTCTTTTTGCTTTGTTTGCTTGTTTCTCTATCAAAAACACAAAAAAATAGTTTTACTAGTTTGCTTTCTTATTTGAAACCCCAAAAAATGACTACTCTTGAATACACTAAGTTGTGTGACTTCACTAGCACCAAAAACAATGATTTTATGAGCACACCTATTGCTCCACCTGTGCCTGAAGATACTTTCTTTGAGATAAAACCAGATTTTCTCAATCTTGTTATGAGAGAACAATTTTCTGGTATTGGTAATGAAGATGCTGCTACCCATCTAAATAACTTTGTTGAACTTTGTGAGATGCAAAAGCATAGGGATGTATATGGTGATATTATTAAGCTGAAATTGTTTCCTTTCTCTTTGATAGGAAAAGCTAAAGAATGGTTGAATTCCTTAACTAAGAATAGTATTGATTCTTGGACTAAGTGCAAAGATGCTTTCATTGGAAAATACTATCCACCTGCTAAGATTATATCCATGAGAAGTCAAATAATGAAGTTTAAACAATCTGATAATGAGCATGTTGCTCAAGATTGGGCAAGAATGAAATCGTTGGTTAAGAATTGTCCCACTCATGGAATGACTGCTTGGATGATCATCCAAACTTTTTATGCAGGATTGAACTATTCTTCAAGGAACCTATTGGATTCTGCTGCTGGAGGTACCTTTATGACCATCACTTTGGGTGCTGCAACAAAACTTCTGGACAATATGATGGTTAATTATTCTGAATGGCATACTGAGAGAGCTCCACAAGGTAGGAAGGTAAATTCTGTTGAGGAAACCTCCTCCTTGAGTGATAAGATTGATATTATTATGTCTATGCTTGTTAATGGGAAAGCCCATATTGATCCAAATAGTGTTCCTTTAGCCTCTTTGGTTGCTCAAGAAGAGCAAGTTGATGTGAACTTCATAAGAAATAACAACTTTGGCAATAATGCTTATAGGAGTAATTTTGGTAACAACAATTACAAGCCATATCCTCCCAACAATGGTAATGCTTTTGGAAATTCTTACAACAATAATAGGAGTCCTCCCTCTGAACTTGAAGTAATGCTTAAAGAGTTTATTAGTAAGCAAACTGCTTTCAATAAAACTATTGAGGAAAAACTCTCTAATGCTGAAAGAAATATAGCATCCTTGGCTGAAGCTCAATCTTCTTTGAATAAAATGGCTGCTAAACCTGAAACTAATGATAATCCCTTTGCAGCTACTAATGCTATACAAGTAAGAATTGATGAAAATGTTAGACTATTAGCTGAATTACATGCTAAGTGGGAAAGAGAAGATGAAATTGCTAGAAACATTAGTGTTTCTACTATTACCACCACTAGTGTTGAGACTAGTAAAAGTTCTACTACTTTAGATGATGACTTTGATTTTGATCTTGATGGTTTCAATATCTCTGAAGTTATTAAGTTCCTACAAAAGCTTGCTAAAAGTCCTAATGCTAGTGCTATGAACATGGCCTTTACAAAACACAATACTGATGCTCTCATAAAGATTAAAGAAGAAAAGATAAAACATAAAGCTTCTATTCCTATTAAACAAGAAGATGGTTGGGAACCCATCATTAATATGAAAGTGAATGACTTTGATTTTAAAGCTTTATGTGATCTTGATAGTAGTGTTTCTATTATGCCTAGAAGGATTTATGATATGCTTGATTTGCCTCCACTTGAAGATTGTTATTTGAATGTCCCACTTGATGATAATGCTAAAAATAAACTCATGGGGAGTCTTAATAATGTTCTTATTATGGTTAACAATGCCTATGTCCCCGTTGATTTCTATGTTTTGGATGTTGAATGCAATGCTTCTTGTCCTATTACTTTGGGAAGACCTTTTCTTAGAACTGTTGGTGCCATTATTGATATGAAAGAAGGCACCATTAAAAATCAACTCTCACTCAAGAAAGGTATAGAACACTTCCCTAAAAAGAGAGAAAATATTTCTTTTGCTTCTCCTATGAAAACAAAATTTGGTCTTAATGCTTCTTCATTTGAGAACACTTGATCCTTTTTCTTGCTTCTTATGCCTAACTTAAAGGCGTTAAAGAAAAGTACTTATTGAGAGATAACCCAAAAGTTTTAGATGAGTCTTGGAAGTTATTACCTCTGTAATAACCGCTGCTTATCCTTTTTATTTGCTTTTTGTGCCAAGAGTAACCTCTAATGAGAGAGAAGTAATGATTGGGAAAGTTGCTGTCCCGAAACAGATTTCTGTGCTTCACCGTAAAAATTTGTGTAAAATCTCTGAACATTTTTTTGAGGCGTGAATTTTTGTGCTTCTGCCCCAGATTGTTCTCTAACTTTCGTTAGTTCAACACTTTTTTATTTGAGCAACAAAAGGTCTTCGAAAAAATTTGTCTTTACCTGCTGGTCTGTTTTGACAGATTTCTGCCATTTTCTGCATTTGCTTCTTGTTGGTTCGTTTTTTAGTTCTTTTGGGGAATTGAGCTTTTTGAGGAAAGTGCTACAGTAGCTAGTGTTCTAATGGAAGTTTATTTGGTGTTAGAACTGAACCTTAAGACTTATTTATCTTGAGTGCACTAATGTTGCTAATAAAGATTGTGTGATCTTTTGTATGAAGGAAAAATTTCAGGTATATGGAAGGAATGAGTAATGAGATGAAGGATGGACTAAAGCTCAAGCTTGGCGCATTCTCACACCATGTTATGACTATCCAAAGTCACCATAGCCTTTCTGATCCTTTAGTTTTCAACTTGTAGTATCACTTTATGCTTTAATCAATGATGTTTTGTCGCTCTGCATGATTATGGCCATTATTGCTCTCTTAGTTTGTCGCTCCCAGTCTTTTGCTAGCCTCCACAACCAAGTTTGAGTTCCACTCATGTATCCAACTCCCTAAACAAAGTTATTCCAAAGATTCCACCATACCTACCTACTAGCTTATGCTATTCCAAGTATATTCATGCTTTTTTTTACCTTCCAAATTAAACTTGTTATGAGAAAACTGGTGATTAAAGCTCTCACGAACTTGATGGCACACTTTACTTTTTTTGCATCTAAAAACTTGAACCATTGGGTCCTTCTTTGTTGCGTATATGCTTGCGCTTTATAAGTTGAAATTAGCAGAACCATGTTTCATGGGGAACGCTTTCAACATTGCACTTGTACTTTGTACCCCGTTGATGTCATGTTGTTTTGCTTACGGATCCCGGTGGTGTGAAATAAAAGTGGAACTTTTAAGATCATGGAGTTTGTATGTGTGTTAGAGAAACACATGGGCCGCTAGCCTAAGCCATGCCTAATCATGGTGGAAACTTGCAGCATCACCATAATGAGTACTCTATGAAGCATCCTCAATAAAAACCTATGCAAATAGCAAATAAAATGATCGCTGAGATGCTCATTGTCTGCTTGCCTTATCATTTTGATTATGGGAATGCTCCCGTATCATGTGCAAGGGGTACCCCATTGGCGGTTCTTAATGATACACATGTACTTACAATGACAAGAGCTTACTCGTGACTAAAGTTGAGTAGCATGAGGATCGGTCTTCGTAAGTAAGGGGCATGAGATTTCTGTTTATAACTTGACAAGCATATCCTCGTAGTTGTGTCACTTTAACCTTAATCACCTTCAAGATGCTTATGATAGAGGCAATGAGAGCTGAAAGCTATAAGTACCATAATTTTTGGGAGCTCTTTATGAGACTTGAATCCCTACTTCCTTCTATGAAGGCCTTTCTTTCACCATTATATTAAGTCTCCACCTTCTATCTTTATGCACCTACTTTCAGAGCATAGTGGCCATTCTTAGTTCTATGTGCATTGTCCCAAGACTAGTTGATTGATGCGTAACTTGTTATTGCTTGTTTTAAACTATTTGTATCTAGTCACTCTTATGAACTTTGAAGGTGTCCTATGCATTTATATTTGCTACTCTATGAGGGACAAGCTGAATACTATTATGCTATGTTTTCTTTATGTAAAACAAACAAACGTCTTGCAAAGCATTGTTATTCATGAATCTTTTGTTTGTTCCTTTTCATGTTGGAACATAGTTTCTTTGTCTTATTGCTAGAACTTTTTCTTTTATGTTATGATTGAAGTATTATGATCCCAGCTTTGAATGTTTTACAAATACTTTGATCAAGTTTCTAATGGTGCATGTCACCTCAAAAATTATTCTTTCTTCTTTATCACTTACCTACTCGAGGACGAGCAGGAGTTAAGCTTGGGGATGTTGATACATTGCAAATGTATCTATAATTTTTGATGTTCCATGCTTAGTTTTATCCACTTTCTTGTGTTTTGTCCACACTTTGGAGTACTTTTCATATGATTTCTTGGACTAACCTATTAACAAGAGCCACAATGCCAGCTGCCTGTTTTCTGCTGTTTTTGGTTCTAGGAAAGTCTGAAAATGAAGATTCTCGAAATTGGACGGGACAAAATCCAAAGTGCCTATTTTTTCGGAAGTCATCAGATGCCAGAGTACAAGACGGAGAGGGGCCAGGTGGCCACCACACCACCTGGCTGCGCGGCCTATCCTGGCCTGCGCCAGGGGGTGGTGTGGCCGCTCCCAGCACCCCCTCGGCCTCCCCTTCCGCCTATAAGATGCCCTCAGACAAAAACCCTAAGTGCCCAATCAAAAATCCATGAAAGAGTCTATAGCCGCCGTCATCTCCATCCCTAGATCGGGAGGGAGCTGAAGCTCTTCCCGGCACCCTGCCAGAGAGGGGAATTCACCCTGGAGGCCTTCTTCATCACCATGCAAGCCTTCGGTGTGATGCATGAGTAGTTCATCCTTGGACTACGGATCCATGTAGTAGCTATATGGCTGGTTCTCCTCCTTTGTGCTTTCATGTCTAGATCTTGTGAGCTCTGTTCATGATCAAGATCATCTATTTGTAATTCTGCATGTTGTGTTTGCGGGGATCCGATGGAAATTGAGATGCTATTTCAGATTGATTATTGATTCTATCATGTCTTTGTTATTTGTGATCTTGCATGCTTTCCGTTGTTAGTAGCTATCTTGGCCAAGTAGATGCTAGCAACTCCAAGAGTTAGTATTTATGCTCGATAGTGGGTTCATGCCTCTGGTAATCTGGGGAAGTGACAGAAAACTCTAAGGTACTAGATGTGTTGTTGGTACTAGGGAGAAAACAACAATCCTTTGTTCATAGAACAATCGTATTGTTTACTTTACACGCAGTTCGTAAAGAAATAATCTGTTGCTTGCAACTTAATACTGGAGGGGGTTCGGATGATAACCTGAAGGTGGATTATTAGTCATAGATGCAGTTGGATGGCGGTCTATGTATAATGTTCTAATGCCCAATCAAGTCTCAAAGGAGTCAAGATGATTAGTATATGCATGTATTGCGTTCTCGATGTTTGTCAATTGCCCCGCTGTAATTTGTTCACCCAGCATGTTATCTATCTTAAGGAGAGCCACCTCTAGTGAACTATGGATCCCGGTCCTTGTCTTTTACATTGAATCCACAATCTTTTACTTCTTTGTGTTTACTTTCTGCAAACTTTTACTTCTTTCCATTCGATACGCTTAATCCTTTGTTTTCTGCAAAACACGGTGAGATTGACAACCTCATCGCAAGTTGGGGACAAAGTTTTGTGGTTGTGGTGCTAAAGCTCAGCTAGTAACACCTTTGGGGTGTTTCCTTGCTCCTACTGGTTCGATTAAACCTTGGTTTCATACTGAGGGAAACTTTCTTCTGTGCTCATCATACCTTCCTCTTGGGGTTCCCAACGAGCTCTACATCAACCACGCACCAGCACTTTTCTGGGGGTCGTGCATTGAGCCATCACACACCCAATACACTTGTCAGGTGTATAGGTGCACTAGTTCGGCGAAGAGATAGTGAAATACAAGTTGTATGGATAAAAGGCAACGATGCTAGAAGATAGCTTGATGGCGTGGAAGAGACTAAAGGCAAACTGAAATAAAGATGAAAGCAAGCAAACATGTAACAGATCTAGTTGCAAACGGTGTTTCAATGCTTAGAAACAAGGCCAAGGGATCATACTTTCACTAGTGAACACTCTCATATAAATATATTCTCTTTATGATACTACTCTTAACTACTCTCTGGTTGGACACTCTAATCCATGGTAGGGCTATAACAGCACACCTCAAAGTAAGCCTTTCCCATATAGATAACCCCACACTGTCATCTTGAGCACTAGATGGTTCCAACAAACACCACAATTTCGTAAAGACATCCAACTCCAAATATAACTCATAACATGTATTTGTAATCTCTAGCCTAAGTGCCACCATGGTGTGCACGCTGTCACTTTCACACACATGGGGAGAGCAGAGATCTATTAAAGCACTTGAGTAGCAAAGTAGATCTACTTGATTACAAAGCTCATGATCATAATATGATCATGCCTAGAGAGAGAGATGAACACATAGCTACCAGTAGAACCCTTAGCATCGAGGAAGATCTACTCCCTCCTCATCTTGGGAATCAGCAACGGTGATGGAGATGGTGGTGGAGATCGGTGGAGATGGCTCCGGGGGCACTTCCCCGTCCCCTGAATCTCCCCTTCTGTGGCAGCAGCGCTGCGGAACTTTTCGTGGCTGGAGTCTTGATTTTTTAGGGTTTATGCATCGGGAGGCTTCTTATAGGCGAAGAGGCAAGGTCGGTGGACGGCCAGGGGGGCCACACCACCTGGTGGCGCGCCCAAGGCTAGCTCGCGCCACCACATGGTGTGGCTGCCCTGTGGCCCCTCTCCGTCTCGTCTTCTGGCTCCGTGAGTCTTCCGGTAAAATATCAACTTTGGCTTTTGTCCCGTCCAATTCTGAGAATATTCATTTTCTGACTTTCCTGGAACCAAAAATAGCAGAAAACAGGCAGCTCGCACTATGGCTCTTGTTAATAGGTTAGTCCAAGAAATCATATGAAAAGTACTCCAAAGTGTGGACAAAACACAAGAAAGTAGATAAAACCAAGCATGAAACATCAAAAATTATAGATACATTTGCAATGTATCACTATGCCTCCAATATATGATGATTACAATGATGAGTATGATATTTTCAGTCCACCTACTATTGAGGAGAAAATTAATTGTGATTACAATATGCCTCCTATATTTGATGATTATGGTGATGATTATGGTGATTATGGTGATGAGAATATTTGATGAGAAAAAAAGTCTCTGCTCCGGCACCCTGCTGGGACGGGGAAGTGCCCCCGGAGCCATCTCCATCGATCTCCACCACCATCTCCATCACCATTGCTGATTTCCATGATGAGGAGGGAGTAGTTCTTCCTCGAGGCTAAGGGTTCTACCGGTAGCTATGTGTTCATCTCTCTATCTATGCATGATCTTGGTGTGGTCATGAGCTTTGTAATCTATAGATCTACCTTGCTACTCAAGTGCTTTAATAGACCTCTGCTCTCCCCATGTGTGTGAAAGTGACAGCGTGCTCACCATGGTGGCACTTAGGCTAGAGATTACAAATACTTGTTATGAGTTATATTTGGAGTTGGATGTTTCTATGAAATTGTGGTGTTTGTTGGACTCATCTAGTACTCAAGGTGACAGTGTGGGGTTTTCTAGATGGGAAAGGCTTACTTTGAGGTGTGTTGTTATAGCCCTACCATCGATTAGAGTGTCCAACCGGAGAGTAGTTCAGCGTAGTATCATGAAGATAATATATTTATATGAGAGTGTTCACTAGTGAAAGTATGATCCCTAGGCCTTGTTTCTAAGCATTGTTACACCGTTTGCAATTAGATCTGTTACATGTTTGCTTGCTTCCATCTTTATTTCAGTTTTACTTTAGTCTTTTCCACGCCATAAAGACGGTGCTAGAATATACCTTGATGGCGTGGAAGAGACTAAAGGCACACTGAAATAAAGATGGAAGCAAGAAAACATGTAATAGATCTAGTTGCAAACGGTGTTTCAATGCTTAGAAACAAGGCCAAGGGATCATACTTTCACTAGTGAACACTCTCATATAAATATCTTCTCTTTATGATACTACTCTTGACTACTCTCTGGTTGGACACTCTAATCCATGGTAGGGCTATAACAGCACACCTCAAAGTAAGCCTTTCCCATCTAGATAACCCCACATTGTCAACTTGAACACTAGATGGTTCCAACAAACACCACAATTTCATAAAGACATCCAACTCCAAATATAACTCATAACAAGTATTTGTAATCTCTAGCCTAAGTGCCACCATGGTGTGCACGCTGTCACTTTCACACACATGGGGAGAGCAGAGATCTATTAAAGCACTTCAGTAGCAAAGTAGATCGACTTGATTACAAAGCTCATGATCATAATATGATCATGCATAGAGAGAGAGATGAACACATAGCTATCGGTAGAACCCTTAGCCTCGAGGAAGATCTACTCCCTCCTCATCATGGGAATCAGCAACGGTGATGGAGATGGTGGTGGAGATCGGTGGAGATGGCTCCGGGGGCACTTCCTCGTCTCGGCTGGGTGCCGGAACAAAGACTTTCTGTCCCCCGAATCTCCCCTTCAGTGGCAGCGGCGCTGCGGAACTTTTCGTGGATTTCTGATTGACGACCTAGGGTTTTTGCCTCGGGAGGAATATATAGGCAAAGGAGGCAAGGTTGGTGGCCAGCCTGGGGGCCCACACCATGCCCTGGCACGGCCTGGGGGTACCTGCACCTGGGGGGGTGTGGCCAGGCCCTGGTCCTCCTCCGTCTCGTATTCTGGCTCCGTGAGTCTTCCGGTAAAATAGGAACTTTGGCTTTTGTCCCATCCAATTCCGAGAATATTCATTTTCTGACTTTCCTGGAACCAAAAACAGCAGAAAACAGGCAACTAGCACTATGGCATCTTGTTAATAGGTTATTCCAAGAAATCGTATGAAAGTACTCCAAAGTGTGGACAAAACATAAGAAAGTAGATAAAACCAAGCATGGAACATCAAAAATTATAGATACATTTGCAATGTTTCACCTACTAAGGCCGAACACTTTATTACTTGATATTTAGTGAGAGGGATCATCTTATAATGCTACCGCTGTGATCTAAGCAATACAAGATGCAAAAAGGATTAACATCACATGCAATTCATAATATGTGACATGATATGGCCTTTCTTCTTGTTCCTTTGATCTCCATCTCGAATGCACGGACATGATCTCCATCATCACCAGTGTGGCGTCAAGGTCAGTTGCACCGCTTCATGGTTGTCCATCACTTAACAACAACTATTACAACTACTTCTAATAAAGCTATTACATGATGAATAGACACACATGTCTGAACAAGAATAAAGACAACCATTAGGCTCCTGCTGGTTGCCATATTACAACAAGGATCATTGCATACATCAAATATATTCACAATCACATTGTGGCCATATCACATCACATGCTCCTGCAAAAACAAGTTAGACGCCTCTAATTTTCTTTGCATGTTTTACGTGGTTTGGGGCTTTCGTATAAGAACCAATCTTACCTACGAACAAGAACCACAACGCTGGTACAAGTGTTGTCAGATGCTAATTGTAAATTGAATCTTAACTATGGTGGGAGAGACAGACACCTGCAAAGCCACTTGTGCAATGCAAGTTACACGTCAAGCGCAGAGCAAGTCTCATGTACGAGGACATGTAAGGTTAGCCTGAGTCGCTTCATCCCACCATCCCGCAAGATGCAAAGTACACGTGAAGACAACGACAACAAAAGCATCAACACCCACAAAAATATTGTGTTCTACTCGTGCAAAAGATCTACGCATAGACAAGGCTATGATACCACTGATGGGTTCGTAGCTGGGAAAACAAAAAAATTCTACCGCAAGAACGAACAAAACCAAGATCTAATCTAGGAAAAAGCCAAGATATAATCTACTAGATCAGTGCCACGAGATAGATTTGTACTAACCCTTGTAGATCCGAAAGCCTTGTGCGAGATCGGATCTCGTGGTTGATGTAGGCGATCACTTTCCGATCTCAAGATCGAGTAGATGATCCTTCCGGCGCCATGTTTCGGAAGCGCTTCCGCAGTCGGTCACACGTGCGGAGTCGATGTAGACCTTCCTCACCCTGTTCCAGCGGGCAGTGGAGGTGGTAGATCTCCATAGAATCCCAGCAGCATGACATCGTCGTGGTGGTGGTGGAGAAGAAATTCTGCAGGGTTTCGCCTAAGCTGGAGCAGGAGGACGGTGGAGGAGAGAGGCGGCTAGGGTTTGGGGTGGAAGGAGCAAAGGGGTGGAGGCGCCCCCACCCCTCTTTATATAGAGGGGGTGCGGCCTAGGGCTGGCCCCCTTGGCCCTCTAGGGCAGGCGCGCCAAGGGAAGGGGGAGATTTCTTCCCCCCAAGTATTCACCTGTCTTTCTTGGTTTTCAAGTAAACCCTATGGAACCTTCTGGAACTTTCCGGAACACTCCGAAACCTTCTAGAACCTCCATATGAATACTCCAGAACATTTCCGAAACCCAGAAAATGATCTCCATTATATGAATCATATTCTCCGGACAATTCCGGATCTCCTCGTGATGTCCTGAATCCAATCCGAGACTTTGAACAACATTCGGTCTCCAATGCATATTCCATATCTACCTAAAACAACATCGAACCTTAAGTGTGTCACCCTACGGTTCACGAATATGTAGACATGATCGAGACACCTCTCCGATCAATAACCATCAGCGGGATCTGGAGATTCATAATGGCTCCCACATAGTCAATGATGACTTTGTGATCGATAGAACCATTAACATACGAAACCAATTCCCTTTGTCACCCGATACCCTACTTATTCGAGGTTCGATCATCGGTATCTCCATACCTAGTTCAACCTCGTTACTGATAAGTACTCTTTACTCGTTCTGTTATATGTCATCCCTTGTGACCTAGTCACATGCTTGCAAGCTAATTAGATGACATTCCACCGAGAGGGCCTAGAGCATATCTATCCGTCATATGGATGGACAAATCCTAGTCTTGATCCATGCGCCTCAACACATACTTTCAGAATACCTAATACCACCTTTATAACCACCTAGTTACGAAGTGGCATTTGATGTCATCAAAGCACTCATCCGGTGATGGTGATTAACACAATCTCATGGTCAACGGAGTAGGTTACGATGTATTTGAAAGCTTATAGCAAAACGAACTTAATGACTTGATCTTAAGCTATGCTTACTACGGGTGTGTGTCCATCTCATCATTCTCCTAATGATATGATTTTGTCATTAATAACATCCAATGTCCATGATCAGGAAACCATGATCATCTATTAATCAACAAGCTAGTCTTAACAAGAGGCTTACTAGGGACTCTTTTATGTTTACAAAACACACAAGTATTAGTGTTTCCTAATAATACAATTATAGCATGGGATGTAAACGTTCATCAAAAACACAAAGATAATAATAATAATAACCATTTTAATATTGCCTCTTGGGCATATCTACAACAATAATTCCAACGCTTTGCAATTCTTTCGTCTAGAACATATTTGCTCCAAATGGTGTTGGTAACCCTTAAGTTCGTCACCCTATGGTTCGTGAATAATGCAGACATTATCAAGACCATTCTCGGATCAATAATCAGAAGCGGTACCTAGAGATCCATACTGACTCCCGCACGTTCAAGGATGACTTCTGTGATCATGAGAACCTTTAATGCTAGTAACTTAATCCCTTTGTCTCGCGATATATTACATGTCCGAGATTTGATCATCAGTCTCTCAATACCTAGTTTGATCTCGTTACCGACATGCGCTCTTTTTTCTCGTTCCCGTGATATAACATTCTAGTGATCATATCACTTGTTTGCAAGCTATCTTAATGTGATATCACCGAGAGGGCCCAGAGTATATCTATCCGTCATCAGGATGGAAAAATTCCACTATTGATCCATGAGCCTCAACATAACACCTTAGGAGTACCTGAACCCACCTTTATAGTCACCCTTTGACGTTGTGATGTCTGATATTATCAAGTCACTCTTTCGGTGTTAGAAATTAACATGATATCATGGGTCTAAGGACTAAGATTGCTTCGTATGATGTTATATCAATATAAACACAATGACTTTGATCATAATGCTATACTTCGGATAAATGTTCATCACATCATTCACCAATGTCATGACCTTGTTATTAACAACATCCGATGTTCATGATCAGGAAACCTTGATCATCTTGTTAATCAACGAGCTAGTTTATAAGAGAGGCATAACTAGGAACCCTTTATTTTTTATTAAACACACATGTATTAACGTTTCCTATTAATACAATTATAGCATGAATAATAAACATCTATCATATACTTGGAATACATATAATAACAACTTTATTATTGCCTCTCAAGGCATATTCCCTTCACTTCAGGCTATCCCACCTCGAGGCCGCTGCAAGGTGCCGGCAATTTCTCGACGACAGCGGTGGAAGCTTCAAAATGTTCTTTGTGCGGATTCCATGGCGGCCATGGTTGGCGGCGTTCTCTTTTGGCCAAAAGGGTGGCCCTTTCGAAACCTCCTGTGTGGAGCCCTTGTTGAATCTTGCTACTGGAGCTCGACCACTCCATGACCCCAAGTGGTTCATCCCTGAGATCGTGGAGCTTGCTAGTGGCAGTGGTTCCGAGCTGGGGAAGACACTAATGCGATCGCTTTATCGGCGTGTTTCGGATCTCGGTGTTGGCTGCACCGCTGCTTCACCTGGTTCTGTTGGTGGCACGGGTGGTGTTGCTGTTGGCGCCTCGAGGTCGCCGACGAGAAATAGAGAACTCTGGACACTGGATTGCTTTTTCATTTTTAGTGTCAGGGTTCTTTTGAAATTTTCGAGGCATTATCTTTGAATTTGTGGTTTTCCTGTGCAATAGATGTTTCGGGCATGGCTATAATTTTGTACCCTTCGCGATGGATCGAAGCTTCCAGGCCTCTCAAGGCCTTTATTGTGCAAAAGAATACAATATGGAACATGTTAGTAGAGATACAAGTGGGATCGCACAAAAATCTCTCTTATAGTTCATTTTGTTGATTACTAATTCAAAGTTTGATCCAAAATTTAAACTATTAGAGTCATAAAACCAACTATAAGTGGGATTTTAGTGTATGGTTATTTGGTGGGTGTCCATGCCTTAGCAAAGTTATTGCAAGTCTGGTATTTATATCGCCCCCTTTCACCATGGTGGGCTAGCCTTTTTTTGGCGCAACTTATGTAGAGAACTATGTGGAAAAGATCATGAGCTAACATAACTTTTTTATGTTGTGCTAAAAAAAACTTTTTTATGCTCCTCAACATCACTAAACGAACACAAGCCGTGAGTATTTAGATGTTGTAAATTGAATGCAAAAAGTACAATTGTTATGTTAACTAAGGTATCTTCAGTGTTGTGTTTTCGACCTGACTACTTTTTCCTTTTTGACAAAGAGCATATATTAATATCATGGAGATATCAATTAAACTCAATTTTTACAACAACGCATGTCCTAGCGGCCTTATGGATGCACACATCCGAAAAATAAAAAACTACAAAAAATAAAAGTTTCGCCGCAGCGAACGATTCCTTGTTGCAACGGCACTAACACCAACAAAACACACCTGTAGTCCAAACACTCCAATAGCGACGCCTTTAAGAAGGAAACAGTGCACAAACACCGTCTTTGCCCGATCAAAGATCATAGGTTTTTACCCTAGATAAAGTTCTCGCTCACAAAACAATGCCTTCAACAAAACCATTGCCAGGCACAAACAATTAAGGTTAGGCCTTGGATTTTCACCCTGCGAGGTAGGAACATGAACTCCTCATGTGTTGTCGTCCCACAAACAGTCGTTGCTACAAGTCATAGATCATGCAACCAGTTCTTCATCACCATAAAGCCTCAAATAACCATCGTTAGCCCTCATGTTACTGTTTTCATGACATTCTCCGCATCTGACTTTAACATGGATCATCTAATACAAGACACATAATGGTAATAGGTAGCAAAGCTTCGCAACGCCCCTCTAAAGCCAAACAAACAAAAAAAGCATGGGTACACGCGACCGAATACCTTCCAATTCAGCAATCTCCAAGCACGATGTGCCCATCGGAGTTCACCGGCGGAGCCTTAAGGAACTCGCGTCTCCAGGCCAGAACAACGAGGGCAGACATCAAGTAGATCGTCATCTTCGCGTGGATGAAACTCTAGGACCACCTCTTTATTGATGCCGATGCAGCGGTCCCCACACCGCCGATCAGATTCTAGCGATCGGAACTAGTAGATCGAGCTCGAGTCCACAAGATCCCAATTAGCAGCGCCGCCTAGGGGTGGTCTAGCCTCCACCATGGTCACGACGTCGCAATAGGACTACATTCGGGTCCAATCCACATGCCTCCTCGCCTGCTCCCAGCCGCGAGTCAGCGATCCCCCCCGCATCGGCGAGCGCCTCTGCGTCGCAGGAAGCCCACCGTCCGCGTCACCCCGGTCCCGACCTTCTCGCGTGATGGGAGGCTGATAAGGCGCACGAAGGGGGCCATCCGCCGCCTTTGGAGGCGAGGCGTGGGTTCCACCACCGGTACCATGGCGGCAACGACCGAAGAAGACCGCTAGAGGGAGTTTTGTAGATTTAGGGCCGGCGCCTCGGGAGTCGCCCACGCGCGGACGACCCGGGAGGTGAGGGTGGAGGGGAGGGGAAGGGGTGGCGGCCGGGAGATTCGGCCGCGGATCTTTTTTGTGGGGGGTCTACGTTCGTCGAATGACGTCAGTTGCAGTGGCGGACCCTTAGGAGATTCCGGAAGCCTGGGCAAACATGTCTAAGACGCTATTTTTCGAACAAAACCATTACAGAAAGTCAAATAAATACAGAACATCGTGCTTGGGTAAGGCTGGGCGACTGCCGGTCTCAAGGGATGGTGGGTCTGCCCCTGGTTGGTTATGAGATGCTCTTGTACCTTTTTTTGCACAAGTAGTTATTGCAGAGACGCACAATGAACCATGATTGATCCCTCGCGTGTGTTCCGTGCAAAGTTTGTTTAAACAACTGGTGTGTCCAAATGAAGTATTCCCTCTCTGTTTCAAAATAAGTGATTTAAGTTTGTTTAAATTAGCATGTATCTAGCGTATTTTAGTATATAAATATATATAAATTTAGACAAATCCAAGTCACTTATTTCAAAACAGAGGTACCGTAGATGACATAAATTATGTGTTTTTACGGATACTGCAAAATACTGAAGCATCTACAAGTTTTGGTATATTGTAGCTACGCTTGAATATATATTGTTGTTTTGTAAAAGATTGGTCTTAAAAACATACTGCATCGGATTAAAGCATAAAATAATTAAAATAAACAATTGCTTAAAAACTTTCCACGCATAACTAAATTTTCTGTGTTGTGTTATTTCGATAAGACGATTGTTTTGAAAGCGTGGAATATGTTTACACCAACTTATTGCAGATACTTTCACGATCACCACATCATCAGTTGAGAAAAGAGAATATATATATAGAGAGAGACCCTATATATCAATGATCAATGATGTAAGGCTGCAACACCAGAAAACAAAGCAAAACTATTTGCTACTATTGTATATTTCCCGATCTAGGTGATCCCATCTTTTTGAGAGCCGAAAGGGAGCTGCTAAAAGGTCAGACAATAGCAAGTGGGATTCCTCGTGCACCCCATGCTACGGAGGAAAAAAGGGTAGTTTTTATTCTGTTTTAAAAGAAAGAAAGAAGACAGTGCACCTCTAGATGCATGACTGCACAATGAAATGATCGTGGCCATGCGAATCCCGAAGCACGGAATAGCTTCAAATAAAAAGTGAGCACAGGAATAAAGGTTGCTGCCGAGCAAGCAAGTTGTTGCATGCTCCTGCGTCCTGCTTTTGTCATTTCGTTTTTTCAATTGTTTGCAAGCTTTATCTTGATGTTCCTCTCTGCAGCATATCTTGCTGGCTCAAGAATATTCCATCCAAAGATTAACCGGTTCTGAATTATGTTTAAGACTAGCGAAGGCCAATTTGTTAGGGTCTATAATCGATCCCCAAAATTTTAGAGTAAACCGAATCCTAAAACTAATGGGATGGCACCTCTGGAGCCTTCACACGCTCGCCGCCGGCCTTTCCGAAGACCTTCACAGCCGTGGCGGCGGGCCGGACAACGTGGTTTGCTCCCAATCTTTTCCTCCCGGCAGGCACGGTGGAGACGGTCGATTGCGGTGGCGTCGAGCCGTCAGAGACGCCGAGGATAGCTGGCGAGGAAGCGGCCACGAGCTACGTGTTGATTCTGGCCCGACTCGGCGACGTCGGTGTCGGTGGGAAGGTGGGGTAGCAGGAATGGCGAGGGGCGGGAACCGTTAGGCGGGAGGCGGGAGGAGGCGGAACTTTTCTCTGGAGTGGTTGATGACTCCTATTTTTACTCCTCTATGGCCATTTTACTCCTCTGATTTCTATAATTTTTACTTCTCTAACCATTTTGGGGTTCAGTTAGGTGCACGTTTCTCAGAAATTTGCTGTCCTAACCAGTTTTTGGGATAGTTAGAGATGGGCTTTGGTGTGGATATACAATCCAACACCCTGGTCCAAACTATCACGGACACTATTTGTTCTTGATTACTCGGTCTTGGTACATAACCAAGATTAAAAGCTTGTTACTCATATACTCCCTCCGTTCCACAGTATAAGCTTTTTAGCTGGCTATTTTAGTTTGCTAAAAAGTATTACATTATGGAACAAAGGTAATACTATTTATCCTCGAGGCTAGGCTTGGTGTGAAACCTGGGATGTAGGTGAAAGATTGTGGAAGTACTTATGTATTGTTATTGCAAGAGGTGATTAGATCTAAGCCCTTAGGCTGTTTATATAGTACTAGAAGACTTAGGGGTAAGAAGCCTAATAGAGATAGAATTGGATTACAATATTGAACTACCAAATATGTCTAGCCGTAATATACTCCAACACTCCTCCCCTCCCCCCCTCCCCCCCCCCCCCTCCATAGTCGGATCGGTAGTGACGCGGAAAGTCTGATTGGATAATAAGCCGAAGGTGAGGTGGTAGCCCTTGTTGCCGATGTCGATGTAGCCTGGAGTGAGGGCGCTGTAGTTGTGGTCGATGGTGCCGTTTGGGGAAGTTGTCGCTGTTGATGCATTCGATGATGCCGATGTTGTTGTGGTTTGGTCGATGTCGTTGTTGAGCCTGGAGAATTCACCGTAGTAATCGAGGTAGCGTAGTTTGGGTCGAAGTAGCCCGACCCGCAATTCCGAGCTTGCTAGACTCGGGAGCGTGTCGGGGACGAAGGCACGCATCGGTGTTGCCAATACCGGACGTGCGAAGACAGGGACCATCACGAGTCATGCGTGCTAGAGCCGAGGGAGCAGCAGAGAAATTCTCCGTGAACGGTCGGTGCGTAGAAGTTGTCCGCCGATTTGCTGGAGTAGACGAAGTAGTTGCAAAAAGAAAATTGATTAAGTAAAAAATAAAAATTAGACTGCGACTCTGGCGGCGAGGTCGTGGTGGACGAAGACGAAGAGGAAGTTGTTGATGAAGATTTGTTGTAGCGGTAGTTGATTTAGGGGATTTAGACCCCTTTTTTTCTTGTATAAGCGCGGCGTCGCTCGTGGAGAAGAAGAACTTGTTGGCGTTGACGATGACCATGATTGGTGGTGGCAGTGACGATGCGGCGATATTGTTGGAGTAGATGGTTGTCGACGATGATGACCATGGGTGATGAAGATACAACCCTTTTGTCGACGGCGAGGCGCGTACTCAGGGACGTGCGTCCCGATCGATGTTACGGGCCGGCATGGAGACGACGTGAGGACGGGCAGCCGACGCAGCGTGTGAAGGCGTCCTTTGGGGCGCCGCGCGGAGCCTCCTTGCCACGATCGTTGGCGATGATTTCCTGAAGTTGAGTCGACGCCGAGATTGAAGTAAATGCACGTGATGACGACATGCGGCTATGGACGATGCTTTTGGTGGCTAAAACAAAAATAGATCTAATACGAAAAAGAAATTTGCTAGAACTACTGAACCGATCTAAGGAATTGAAAGAAAAACTAGCTACGAGATGTGATGCCCCCGGCGGGGATTATGGAGATCAACCTCGCCGGGGGCGGCACAGCAGAAGCAGTGGCTAAAATCTAGGCCGAGAAGCGACACGCTCTGTACCATGTAAGATTGCGGAAGTATAGACTGTATTAACAGTAGGCTCCCTCGCTAGGACCGACCCTGCTTTCTGGTTCACTTCTACAATTATGATCCTGACAACTATGCATGGAGGGGCGGCCACGCCGGGCCCAAAAATAAGGGACCCTGTACACGAGTCCATGACCAATCGCTTCGTATTCCAGCCGAGGGGCGATCGGCCATGAATGCGATCAGATCGCTCCGCTGGCAGCAAGCTACTGTCATGTTCCTTCCAAGCCAAGGAGGACCATTCACGGCAGGTCGGATTCCACTCTGCACGGTAGTTAGAAGATATCAAACATCTCCCCAATTGTCTGAGTTTATGGCCTAATTCTAGTTCTGATTAAGTGATAAGTATTTGTTTTTCTTATTTCCGGTGTGGTTAATTAGTTATGGCACCCGATTCCGGTGCTAATACGAAAAATAGGAAGCAGGAACAGAAGTTGATAGAATCACTGGAAGGATCGCTTCATTTTTTAAAGAGTAACACGAGCACTTCAAGAAATGCAAATGAGTCGGCGCTTCGAGAAATGTGGATGAGTTGTCACTCACTTCGCTTCTAGGAATACATGGAGAATGTTTTCAGGTAATATTGTAAATATTGTTATTTTTATATTAATATTGTAATTGGGGACTGGGCCCTCAAATTTTAGTTTTTCCCCGGGCCCCGAAATCTCAGGACCAGCACAGGATGAAAGTCGAGGCAACTACGTCGGAAGAAGGAGAAAGCAAACTACAAAGCGGTAAGGATTGCCAAAGCTCGGGTAACTCGTGTAAAAGGTCAAAGCAAACTACACAGGGTTTCGTGAGGATTTAGGGGACGATCTCCAAGGGAGGCCCCTACTGGTGCTGAAGGTGACGTTTTCACCGTATCTCATCGGTGGACCAGGGTTGGTTGCATCACTACTAAGAAAAGGCTTATAGAAAAATAGTTACAGCCGACGCATCGAATTTGGGGTACGCCAATGCTAAATACTGTCAACGCACAAATATTATCATCCGTCGACGCTAACTAACTCCCCGGGCGCACACCCTATCCCTCACGCTGATGCTAACCCTCGACCACCCCGCCCCTCAGCACGCAGCTACCCCCGGTGCATAGACCTGCTCATGCGTCGGTGCTAACATGACAACCCGGCGTGCACCCTATTTTGTGCCCCGACTGTACTGCGATGGAGGCCTCACGACCATCCCTGGACCGGGCCCGCCCCGTGCGCACCATACACAACTCCCCCTTTTGTCTCTCATATCATGGTCTTCTCTCCTCTCCTCTCATCCCATCCCAAATTCGCTTTGGACTCTCCGCCTAGTCGCCTCTGCATCCACCTCCATCTTTGCCCCCGATGCCCTCACCGCCACTGCTGCCTCTTGCTCCTTCCTCCCCACCACACCGGCACCGACCTGATGCTTACTCCACCACCATGTGGTGAGCCGAGGAGAACAAGGACAAGGAGACTCTGACGATGCTCATGGAGGTTCCAAGACCCGTGATGGCCAAGCCACACTCTCTGACGCACTCGCCGACACCCTCTGCCTCCTCCCCGGAGAGTTTTGTGGCAGAAAACAAAAAATCCTATGAGAGAACACACCTAGCCAGGATTTATCCAGGAGTAAATCTATAACAGAGAAGGTTTCAGTAACATACCCTTGTAGACCAAAATTGTTTGATGTTCCGAGAGGAACATGGATGAGATAGACGATACCATAGCCGAACTCAAGGTCACGAAGCTTCTTGCAAGTCACCCCTGGTCCTTGCTTGACAACCCATGTGATACTAGTGGTAGCACCTCCGAGGTTTAGCACACGTGTGGTATACGATGACGACTTCTGGTTCCCTAATCAATGTCGGGAGTGCGGAAGTAGATCTCCGGCTGGAATCTCCGTAGCACCTCCACGTGGCATAGTGAAGTACTCCCTTTGTACGCACAACCCTTACACGGGGCTGTAGTTGCAAGAGAGAGAGAATTTCTCCAAGGAAAATGCCTTAGAGAAATATTAGTGTTTACTTTCCCACCCCTATGCCCCTCCTTATATAGGGGGAAAGGGGAGACTCCCTCCTCCTGACTCCCGAGGTGGGACTAAAGGAGGGTAGAGGTGGCAAGTGGGGAGGAGGGGAGGAGCCGACCGTCCGGGTGGGCCCTGGCGCGCTGCACGACACGAGGTGGCGCGGTGGCCCATGGCCAATGGCGGCGGTTGCCCCTATTTTGGGTGGTTTGCACTCTTGGGCCATCTCCCTTCGGGGTTTTGCCTCATTAGGGGAAGTTGCCCCAAAAATCTAATAATAAATATTTATTTAATATTAATTACAATTTTAATTAATAAATGCATATTATTAATTCCCTCTTGTCCTGAAACACCTTCCGGTCCACTCTGAATGACTTCGGATCCACGTGGAACAATTCTGATTCTCACTCCGGAACAATTCTAGTATTCTCTCTTTCATGTTTCATTGGTTCTGTTCAACCGAAAGATATATGAATATCATCGTACCCTCAAGTGTGTTACCCCTACGGTTTGGCAACTTCACATACATGATCGAGACCTCTCTCGGATCAATGGTCAGTAGCGGGATCGTGATGCGCATAATGACCCCTATGCATTCTATGATGTCTATTGTCGTTTGAACCATAAACTTCAAGTCCAATCCCCTATGTTACTTCGACACATGACTTGATCAAAATCTGATCATTGGTATCATCATACCTTGTTCAATCTCGTTACTGACAAGTGCAGTTTTACTCATTCTGTGATATTTCATCCCCGTGACCTAGTCACATGTTGTGCAATATTTATGGATGCAATCTCGCTAAGTGGGCCTAGTGTATCTTTCTGTCATGCAAGTGAAAAAATCCCAATCTTGACGCATAGGCCTCAACTATCCCTCTAGAATACCCAACATATATTGTTATGATCACCCAGTTACGATCATGACGTTTGATGTAGTCAAAGAAACATCAGGTGATAGTGATTAGTATGATCCCACAGTCAAAGGAGATGGATACTACACTTCGAACTATTGCAATGATAAACATGTGATTTGATCGTGATGCAATACTTATATTGTGTAGTGTCCATCACATCATTCAACAATGATATGACTTTATTGTCAGTTGGCATAAATGCACCATGATTAGGAAACCTTGATCATCAGCTGCCCAATGAACTAGTTAAGTAGAGGCTACTAGGGACTCTGGTTTGTTTACATATTACATGTGTATAACATTTTTGACTGATACAATTATATCATGATACAAAACTATTATGAACTTATTGAGATATCATAATAAACCCCCATTATTATTTGTCTCTAGGATATATCTCCTTTAGTCTCTCACTTGCACTAGAGTACAAATAATCTAGTTGGCATTTTTTTATGCTCATGGAGAAAGAGAAACCTTTATGTCCTTTTGATCTGTATTACCAGATATATGTTCTTTGAAAATTGTTAATGTCCTCTAATTGACATCTACGCCATTATCACATAACGTGTCAAAGTATTTGTTTTGGCAATAGAGTGAGACTTTGTTTTCTAGTATTTATCATGATGGTCGATCAGCCAATTGAATTTTCACTATTGTCATGTATACCAGGAAACACACTTAGTTGAAGTCAAACTTTTTGATACGTCGTAAACGTATCTATAATTTCTGATGTTCCATGCTTGTTTTATATCTACTTTCTTATGTTTTGTCCACACTTTGGAGTATTTTTACACATTTTCTGGAACTAACCTATTAACAAGATGTCACAGTTATAGTTGCCTGTTTTCTGCTGTTTTTGGTTTCAGAAAAGCTGGTAAGGAAATATTCTCGAAATTGGACCAGACAAAAGCCAAAGTCAATATTTTACTTGAAGCAACACGGAGTCCGGAGGGGACACGGAGTGGCGCACCAGGGCGGCCACACCTGGTGGTGGCGCGGCTTGGGGGGCGCGCCACCAGGGTGTGTGGGCCCCTTGGTGCTCCACCGACCTTGTATTTTCGCCTATAAAAGCCTCCAAGGACGTAAAACCTAAGTACCCTATCAAAATTCCATGAAAGAGTCTGTAGGCGCCTTCATCTCCATCCCTAGATCGAGAGGGATCTAAAGCCCTTCCTAGCATCCTATCAGAGGGGAGAGATCACCCTAGAGGCCTTATTCATCACCATGCCTACCTCCGGTGTGATGTGTGAGTAGTTCATCCCTGGACTACAGGTCCATGTAGTAGCTAGATGGTTGGTTCTCCTCCTTTGTGCTATCATGTTTAGATCTTGTGAGCTCCGTTCATGATCAAGATCATCTATTTGTAATCCTACATGTTGTGTTTGCGGGGATCCTATGAATATTGAGATGCTATTTCAGATTGATTATTGATTCTATCATGTCTATGTTATTGTGATCTTGCATGCTTTCCATTGTTAGTAGCTATCTTGGACAAGTAGATGCTAGCAACTCCAAGAGGGAGTATTTATGCTCAATAGTGGGTTCATGCCTCTAGTAATCTAGGGAAGTGACATGAATCTCTAAGGTACTAGATGTGATGTTCCTACTAGGGAGAAAATAGCAATCCTTTGTCCATGGGACAATCGTATTGTTTACTTTACACACTTTGCTTAATGCAATTATCTGTTGCTTGCAACTTAATACTGGAGGGGGTTCGGATGATAACCTGAAGGTGGATTATTAGTCATAGATGTAGTTTGATTACGGTCTATGTATAATGTTGTAATGCCCAATCAAATCTCATAGCAGTCAAGATGATTAGTATATGCATGTATGCTTTCTCGAGTCTATCGATTTCCCCGCTGTAATTTGTTCACCCAACATGTCATCTATCTTAAGGAGAATCACCTCTAGTGAACTATGGACCCCGGTCCATTCTTTTACCATTGCTATACCTTCTACTGTTACTATTTACTATCTACTGTTTACTTTCTGCAAGCAATAACCATCTTCTACATAATACATTTAATCCTTTGTTTTCAGCAAAACCAGTGAGATTAACAACCTCACTGTAAGTTGGGGGAAAAGTTCTGTGGTTGTGTTGTGCAGGATTCCAAGTTGGAAACAACACCTTGGAGTTGTTTCCTTGCTCCTACTGGTTCGATAACCTTGGTTTCATAACTAAGGGATAACTTGTTGTTGTGCTCATCATACCTTCCTCTTGGGGTTCCCGAACAAGCTCGATATATTGTGAGCCATGAAGCCTTTTTTGTGGTGCCGTTGCCGGGGAGTCAAGGACATCTTCACAAGGGGAGTCCCTCACAACCAATCTCTTTACTTTATTTTTTTTTGCTTAGTTTATTTCTGCTTTGTTTGCTTGTTATTTTTATCAAAAATACAAAAAAATAGTTCCTACTATAGTTGTTATTTTCGTTTGTCTGTTATTGTCTTGCTTTATCATTCTTTTTATCAATGGTTGGTTTCTTTGAAACTGAATCTTATTGGCAAGGTGGGTTCACGGAAGAACAAAAATATTATTATAAGGGAACACCGCATGTCACAAAAAGGGAAACACTTATGGGAACATATTAATAAATTGTATACCATTGCTAGAGACGTGTGCTCTACTTATAATGCTACTTATTTCTTTGATAAATCTTGTTGCTTTAAGAGGTATAAACACCTCCCTTTTCAATGTGAGTATAATGATGATGTTACCATATCTTCTTATGTTAAGGGAAATTATGACTTTTACGATGTGGAACAAATTGAAGAATTTATTGCTTGGAAGGGTGCATTCGAACTTGCTTATTTGCTTGAAAATACTGATGATGCACCTTATAAATATGAGGTTTATGATATACTTAAATTTTGCTTTGATAACTACAAGGAAGAAAATGGCTATATTCTTGAATATCTTAATAGATGCTCTCCACTAACGGAAGAGACTAATGCCTTGCAGGAGCCTATGGAAGAAGAAATTGCTGAAACTAGAAGCTCATTGGATGAA
Source organism: Avena eriantha (assembly GCA_910589775.1). Classification (NCBI taxonomy): domain Eukaryota; kingdom Viridiplantae; phylum Streptophyta; class Magnoliopsida; order Poales; family Poaceae; genus Avena; species Avena eriantha. Next base: position 300,525,638 of record OU342743.1, read on the forward strand.
AAAGAGGAGGAGAGTGATGATCAATATGCGGAAGAATGGATCTACCGATTCTTACCTTCTAATAAGAGTAACTCTTTACCCCTTACATTATTTGATTGTCCCCCATGCTTACCAAAGGAGGATGAATGTTATGTTCCTGTGGATTCTTTTGAAAATGTTTATAATAAAGCTCTATATGATGGTCCTATATTGGTTGATAATATTAATTGTACTACTATTGAAAATGATATTGATCATTCATCTTGTTATAAAATTGTTAAAAGTGGTTTGAAGGTTTTAATCCCACTATTTTTGAGCTTGATAAAAATTATGTGTTTGTAGATCATGAAAAGCATGCTTTATGTGATAGTTATATTGTTGAGTTTATTCATGAGGCTACTGAAAATTACTATCAGAGAGGAAAATATGGTTGTAAAAGTTTTCATGGTACTGAAACACCTCTCTATTTGCTGAAACTTTTGAAGTTACTCTCGTTTAATCTTCCTATGCCTGTCACTTTGTTCTTTGTGAATTTATTTGCGTATAAGATTCCTATGCGTAGGAAGTGGTTTATACTTAAATGTGTTTTGAATTTGCTTCTTGATGCTCTATTTTAATTCAATTCATATTTCTTATGTGAGTATCATCGAAATTATCATGCCTATCTCAATGGCTATAAAGAAAGAACTATTAGGAGATAACCCAAATTTTTATTCAGTAAAATTTTCTTTTGTTGAGTCTTGGAAGTTATTGCTTCAGTAATAACCTCTCGTTATCCTTTTTGTGTGGTTTTTGTGCCGAGAATAACCTCTAATGAGAGAGAAGTAAGACTTGGGAAAGTTCCTGCCCCGAAACAGGTTTTTTTTTGCTCCCCTATAAAAAATCGTGAAAAATCTCTGAACGTCGGATTGAGCTGTAAATTTTTTGGCTTATGTCCCACGTTATTATCTAACTTTCGTTAGCTCAGCACTTTTCGATTTGAGCAACAGAAGATCGTCGAAAAAATTGGTTTTTATCTGCTGGTCTGTTTTGACAGATTTCTGCCATTATTTACATTTGCCTCTTAATCTCTTTCTCTTTGAGTTCTCTTTGATCACTTGAGATTTTAGAAGGAATTGCTATAGTATCTTGTTTTTTTAATGGAAGTTTTACTTGTGCTGAAACTAAACCATAGGACCAATTATCTTGAATACACTAATGTTGCTAATGAGGATTGTGTGAAGTTTTGTATGAAGGAAAATTTTCAAGTATAGGGGAAGAATAATGTGATAAGATGAAGTATGGAGAAAAGCTCAAGCTTGGGGATGCCACCCGTGTTTCCCCAAGAAATATTCAAGAAGTACAAGTGTCAAATCTTGGGTATGCCCAAGGCATCCCCTTCTTCATCAATAAAAATCTCAGGTTTTCTTCCAAAAGACTTCATTTTTATTGTTTCATGCACAATTGTGTTTTACTTGAAGCTTCTACGTTTTTGCTTTTAGTTTTCTTTTGTTTATTTTTCTTAATTAAATTTGATGGACCCCTGCATTCATAGGATATTTGAAAATAAGTTGATTGGTGATTGGAAAAAAGTAGGAAAGTTCATGCTTATAAGTGGTACAAAAGGAGTTTTGTTTTGACTGTGGCCTAGACTTTATCATGTCATGTTTGATATTGCTTTGACTTTATGCTTAGTAATTATTGATGTATCATGACTTGTTCCAAACAATTGATATTGCATAATGTGCCTTGAAAGAATCGTGCGTTGTTTTAGCATACAAAAGCATAATATTGTGGTATTCTCCTTCGATGCTTTATTTGGGTTGACTTGGAACATGCTTACACCATGTTAAGACTATGTACCAGTCACCTTAGCCTCCATGATCATTTAGTTTTTTGACTTGTAATATCACTTTATGCTTTAATTAATAATGTTTTGTCGCTTTGCATGATTATGGCCATTATTGCTCTCTTAGTTGGTCGCTCCTAGTGTTTTGCTAGCCTCCACATGTACCAAGTATGAGTTCCACTCATGCATCCAACTCCAAATAAAACCAAGTTATTCCAAAGAGTCCACCATACCTACCTATTAGCATTATTGCTATTCCAAGTATATTCATGTTTTTATCTACCTTCCAAATTAAACTTGTTATGTGAAAATTAGTGATTAAAGCTCTCACGAACTTGATGGCACACTTTACTTTCTTGCACTTAATAAACTTGAACCATTATGCCCATCTATGTTGCGTATATGCTTGCGTTTTGTAAGTTGTGAATTTGCAGAACCATGTTACCATGGGGAACGCTTTCAACATTGCACTTTATTAAGTTGATATCATGTTCTTTTGCTTATGGATCCGGGCGGTGTGAAATGAAAGGGGAGCTTGTAAGGCTCATGGAGTTCGTATATGTGTTAGAAAAACGCCTGGGCGGCTAGTCTAAGCCATGCCTAATCATGGTGGAAACTTGCAGCATAACCATAGTGAGCAATCTATGAAGCATCCTAAAAAAAGGGAAAACCCTATGCAAAAGCATACAAAAAGATCGATGAGATGCTCATTGTGTGCTTTCCTTGTAATTTTTGATATGGGAAAGTTTCTGTATCATCGGGCAAGGGGTACCCCTTTGGCGGTTCTCTATGATACACATGTACTTACAATGACAAGAACTTACCTGTGACTAAAGTTGAGTAGCATGAGGTTCAGTACTCGTAAGTAAGGGGCATGAGATTTTCAGCTTATAACTTGTCAAGCATATCCTCATATTTGCTCACTTTAACCTTAATCACCTAAAGATGCTTATGATAGGGGCAATGAGAGCTGAAAGCTAATAAGTACCATAATTTTTGAAAGCTCTTTATGAGACTTGAATCCCTACTTCCTTCTATGTAGGGCCTTTCTTTTACTTTTATGTTGAGTCTCCATCTTCTATCTTTATGCACCTATTAAGAGAGCATAGTGGTCATTCTTAGTTTAATGTGCATTGTCCCAAGACTTGTTGATTGATTCATAACATTGATATTGCTTGTTCTCAAACTATCTGTATCTAGTCAACCTTATGAACTTTGAAGGTGTCCTATGCATTTATGTTTTGCTACACTATGAGGGACAATCTGAATACCATTCTTAATATGTTTTCTATATTTGAAACAAACAAACGTCTTTTAAAGCATTGTTATTCATGAATATTTTGTTTGTACCTCTTCATGTTACAACATAGTTGCTATGTCTTATTGTTAGAACTATATCTGTCACGTCTATGATGGAGTACTATGATCACAGCTATCAATGTGTTACAAATACCTTGATCAAGATTATGATGGTGCATGTCACCTCAAAAAATATTCTTTTTTATCACTTACCTACTCGAGGACGAGCATGAGTTAAGCTTGGGGATGTTGATACGTCGTAAACGTATCTATAATTTTTGATGTTCCATGCTTGTTTTATATCTACTTTCTTATGTTTTGTCCATACTTTGGAGTATTTTTACACATTTTCTAGAACTAACCTATTAACAAGATGCCACAGTGTCGGTTGCCTGTTTTCTGCTGTTTTTGGTTTCATAAAAGCTAGTAAGGAAATATTCTCGAAATTGGACCAGACAAAAGACAAAGTCAATATTTTACCCGAAGCAACACGGAGTCCGGAGGGGAGACGAAGTGGCGGCGCGGCCTGGGGGGCACTACCAGGGGATGTGGCCCCCCTGGTGCTCCACCGACCTTGCCCTTCCGCCTATAAAAGCCTCCTGGGACGAAAACCCTAAGTACCCGATCAAAATTCCACGAAAGAGTCTATAACCACTGATACGTCCATAACGTATCTATAATTTTTGATGGTTTTATGATAATAATATGCTTCTGACACTCCTGTTTTGTAAAGTTTATGATTTATTTGGACTAACCTAATAATAGTTGCAAAAGTGCACAATGTTCTTGTTTTACACTTTGATGTGTAGGAATTACGAAGAATACAAGTGGAAACCTTGTCGGAGTGAAATTGGGGATTTCCAAAAATCTGTCTTAGAACTCTTTTTGAAGATGGTCACGTTTCGGTTCGAAGACAACGTAAAACGAAAAACTCTTCAACTATAAAGTTGTTGGAAATTTCGCGACAAATGTTCTAGACATAAAATTTAGCTGATCCTGAGTCCGGACGGGCCCGCTAGGCCCGATTTACGGCAGTCGGTGACGGGAATCCGAGAAGCTATATAAAGGGAGGAAACCTCATTCGCTCAGGGCATCTCCACCCATGAATTTGCAGCCACTAAAGCCACATTTTTTCCTCCCCCATGGATCCGATCTCCATGGGGGAGGGCTCCCTAGAAGGCATGAAGGAAGGGGGCTAAGGGGCGGTGCTCCCCCATGATACCAGTGGTGGGGAAGGAGTCCCCCGCGCCACCGCCAGTGCCGCCGCCGCCTTATTCACCATCTTCACCGCTATTTCCATCACCTAATCCTCCTAGTATGAAGTGGTTCATCCTCCCACACACCTCTGTACCATCCTATGTAAACATGGTGTTTGATGCTATTAGTTATAATCATATGATCTATGTCATGTTTGTGTAGTTTCTTTGTTCTTAGATTGAATGGTTGAACGTCTTTGGTTCATTAGAGTTGTATGTTGATATGGTACAGTCCTTTGGTGTCAATTATATTTGTGCGTGCATGGATTAAACATCATAGGGTTTATAGTATGTGTAAAAGGAAGGGGGAGTTCTGCCGGAGTGACAGAAACCTGAGGACGCGAACCGGAACGTTGCACGTATGGGAGTAAGAGGACTGTTAAACTTAAGGCTATGGTTGGGGAAACCTTAATGCATTGATTAGTACTTACGGATGTTTGCTAACAATCCAATCATATAGTACATGTAATTCCAAGTAGTGAAGCACATGTATATTTAGCCTCTCCCACATAGAAAACTGCATCGAAGACAATGAACCTGATATATTCGCTATTTAAACCTGGACAAAGCCACCACAATTACCACCACTATTCCAAACTCATGGTTCTGTTAGTTTAGTGTATTTTATTGCTGCAGCAACTAGCTTTAGTTTCTTGTTATTTATTATCATGCAAAGCTATCTCTATTACTCGTATTGTTGCTCTAGTTTTATTTCCTAGATAATGCAAACGTTTAGTGTGCGTAGAGTTGTATCGGTGGTTGATAGAACTTGAGAGAATATTTATCCTACCTTTAGCTCCTCGTTGGATTCCACACTCTTACTTATCGAAAAGGCTACACACGATCCCTTATACTTGTGGGTTATCAAGACCTTTTTTGGCGCCGTTGCCGGGGAGAAATAGCGTGTGGGTGAATATTTGTGTGTAAACTTGTTTGCTTTATCTCTAAGTAGGTTTTACTTTTAGTTTTAAGTTGTTCTCTATCTTAGTATGGATAGGGAATGCAAATTACAAAAAAAAATTAGTTGTACTTGTTACCTAAAAACATTTTCAAAAAGGAAAGTGATTGGAAAGATGAGTAATGGTTAAGTGGAGGTCGACCTTGAACACTTGTGTTCATGCCTATGAAATCAAAACAAATCTTTCCATGGAAGCTTTTCAGTTAACAACTTGTAGGAATGCATGAAGCCTTGAAAAAGAAATATATTTCTAGTATTGATCTTAATGCTTATTCATTCCAAAATACTTGAATCTTGCTCCTATGCCTAACTTAAAGGCGTTAAAGAAAAGTACTTATTGGGAACTAACCCAAAAAAATTAGTTGAGTCTTGAAAGTTATTGCTTCAGTAATAACCTCTCCTTATCCTTTTTATTTACTTTTTGTGCCAAGAGTAACCTCTAATGAGAGAGAAGTAATGCTTGGGAAAGTTGCTATCCCAAAACAGATTTTTGTGCTTCGCTATAAAAATTCGTGTAAAATGTCCGTACGTCGGTTTGAGCTATATTTGTTTGTGCTTCTGCCCCAGGTTGTTATCCATCTTTCGTTAGTTCAACATTTTTCGATTTGAGCAACAGAAGGTCTTCGAAACAATTAGTTACTATCTGCTGGTCTGTTTTGACAGATTTCTGCCATTATTTTTATTTGCTTCTTGTTGATTCCTTTTTGGGTTCTCTTTGGGGAATTGAGCTTTTCAGGGGAAGTGCTACAGTATTTTGTGTTTTAATGGAAGTTTTATTGCTGGTGAAACTGAACCCAAAGACTTATTATGTTGAGTACACTAATGTTGCTAATGAAGATTATGTGAAGTTTTGTATGAAGGAAAAATTTCAGGTGTTAATGAAAGAATGATGTAATGAGATGAAGAATGGACTAAATCTCAAGCTTGGGGATGCTACCCCGTGTCACCCCAAGAAATATCCAAGAAGTACAAGCGTCAAAGGTTGGGGATGCCCAAGGCATCCCCTTCTTCATCAATAAAAATCTCAGGTTCTTCCAAACACTTCATTTTTATTGTTTCATGCACAATTGTGTTGTTCCTGGAGCATCTTCGTTTTCGTTTTTGGTTTTTGTTTGCTTGGTTTGCTTAGTTTTATTGAATAAATTGGTTGGACCCCCTCTTTCATAATTAGTTTTCAAATAAGCGTGGTTTGTATTGGAAAAGAGTAGGAAAAGTTCATGCTTGAGTGGTAAAAGGAGCTCGTTTTTAACAGTAGCCTATGCTTTGTCATGTCATGCTTGATATTGTTTTGGCTTTATGCTTAGTGATTTTTGCTATATCATGACATGTTATAAACAATTGAGATTGCTTAATGTGCCTTCAAAGAATCATGCGTTGATTTAGCATATTAAAGTATAGTATTATGGTATTCTCCTTTGATGCTTTATTTGGGTTAACTTGGCGCATGCTCGCACCATGTTATGACTATCCCAAGTCACCATAGCCTTTATGATCCTTTAGTTTTCGACTTGTAATATCACTTTATGCTTTAATTAATGATGTTTTGTCGCTTTGCATGATTATGGTCATTATTGCTCTTTTAGTTGGTCGCTCCCAGTCTTTTGCTAGCCTCCATAACCAAGTATGAGTTCCACTCATGCATCCAACTCCAAATAAAACCAAGTTATCCCAAATAGTCCACCATACCTACCTATTAGCATTTGCTATTCCAAGTATATTCATGCTTTTATCTACCTTCCGAATTAAACTTGTTATGAGAAAACTAGTGATTAAACCTCTCACGAACTTGTTGGCACACTTTACTTTTCTTGCCCCTAATAAACTTGAACCATTGTGTCATCTATGTTATATATGCTTGTACTTATATGTTGGGGATTAGCAGAACCATGCTGTCATGGGGAATGCTTTCAACATTGCACTTGTACATTGTACCTAGTTGATATCATTCTCTTTTGTCTATGGATGTCGTCGGTGTGAAATGAAAGGGGAGCTTGTAAGTCCATGGAGTTATGTATGTGTGTTAGAGAAACGCTTGGGCCGCCGGTCTAATCTATGCCTAATCATGGTGGAAACCTGCAACATAACCATAATGAGCAATCTATAAAGCATTCTTCTTATAAAAAAAGAGATAGAGATTGAGAAAAAAGAAAAAAAGAGATGAGAAAAGAGGAAAGAGAGAAAAAGCACCATTTTCCCATGGTAAATAAGAAGATTACTGAGATGCTCGTTGTCTGCTTGCCTTGTCATTTTGATATGGGGATTCTTCCGTATCATCGGGCAAGGGGTACCCCGTTGGCGGTTCTCTATGATACACATGTACTTACTATGACAAGAACTTACCGTTAACTAAACTTGAGTAGCATGAGGAGCGACCCTCATATTCAAGGGCATGAGATTTCCATATTATACTTTGTCAAGCATATACTCCATAGTTTGTTCATTTTAACCTTAATCACTTCAAGATGCTTATGATAGGGGCAATGAGAGCTGAAAGCTAATAAGTACCATAATTTTTGGAAGCTCTTTATGAGACTTGTATCCCTGCTTCCTTCTATGAAGACCTTTCTTCCACTTTTATATTGAGTCTCCACCTTCTATCTTTATGTACCAATTAAGAGAGCATAGTTGTCATTCTCAATTCTATGTGCATTTTCCCAAGACTTGTTGATTGATGCATAACTTTGATATTGCTTGTTCCTAAACTATTTGTATCTGGTCACCCTTATAAACTTTGAAGGTGTCCTATGCATTTATGTTTAGCTACTCTATAAGGGACAAGCTGAATACCATTCTCATTATGCTTTCTTGATGTGAAACAAACAAACGTCTTGCAAAGCATTGTTATTCATGAATCTTTTGTTTGTGCCTTTTAATGTTACAACATAGTTGCTATGTCTTATTGTTAGAACTATATCTTTCATGATTCATGTTTAGAGTACCTTAATCTCAGCTATCAATGCTTTTACAATAATGATGATCAAGATTGTGTTGTCTGCACACCTCAAAAATTATATTATTTTGATCGTTTACCTACTCGAGGACGAGTAGGTGGGGATGTTGATACGTCCATAACGTCTCTATAATTTTTGATGGTTTTATGCTAATAATATGCTTTTGACACTCCTTTTTGTATAAAGTTTATGATTTATTTGGACTAACCTACTAATAGTTGCAAAAGTGCACAATGTTCTTGTTATACACTTTGATGTGTAGGAATTACCAAGAATACAAGTGGAAACCTTGTGGGAGTCAAATTGGGATTTTTCCAGAAATCTATCTCGGAACTCTTTTTGAAGATGGTCACGTTTTAGGTTGAAGACAGCGTCAACCAGAAAACTCTTCAACTACAAAGTTGTTGAAAATTTCGCGACAAATGTCTTGGACATAAAATTTAGCTGATTTCGAGTCCGGACGGGCCTGCTAGGCCCGATTTACTGCAGCCGGTGACGGGAAACCGAGAAGCTATATAAAGGGAGGAAACCTCATTCGCTCAGGGCATCTCCACCCACGAATTTGCAGCCACCAAAGCCACGTTTTTCCCTCCCCCATGGATCCCATATCCATGGGGGAGGGCTCCCAAGAAGCCATGAAGGAAGGGGCTAAGGGGCGGTGCTCCCCCGTGATACCGGCGGCGGGGAATGAGTCCCCCGCGCTGCCGCTAGCGCCGCCGCCTTCTTCACCATCTTCACCACCATATCCATCACCTAATCCTCCTAGTTTGAAGTGGTTCATCCTCCCACACACCTCTGTACCGTCCTATGTAAACTTGGTGTTTGATGCTATAAGTTATAATCCTATAATCTATGTCATGTTTGTGTAGTTTCTTTGTTCTTAGATTGAATGGTTGAACATCTTTTTTTCATTAGAGTTGTATGTTGATATGGTACTGTCCTTTGGTGTCCATTATATTTGTGCGCGCATGGATTAAACATCATAGGGTTTGTAGTATGTGTAAAAGGAAGGGGGGAGTTCTGCCGGAGTGACAGAAAACTGAGGACTCGAACCGGAACGTTGCACATATGTGGGTAAGAGGACCATTAAACTTAATGCTATGGTTGGGGAAACCTTAATGCATTGATTAGTGCTTATGGATGTTTGCTAACCATCCAATATATAGTACATGTAATTCCAAGTAGTGAAGCAGATGTATATTTAGCATCTCCCACATAGAAAACTGCATCGAAGACAATGAACCCGATCTATTCGCTATTTAAACTTGGACAAAGCCACCAAAATTACCACCACTATTCCACACTCATGGTTCTGTTAGTTTAGTGTATTTTATTGCTGCAGCAACTAGCTTTACTTTCTTGTTATTTATTATCATGCAAAGCTATCTCTATTACTCGTATTGTTGCTCTAGTTTTATTTCCTAGATCATGCAAATGTTTAGTGTGCGTAGAGTTGTATCAAAGGTTTATAGAACTTGAGAGAACATTTATCCTACCTTTAGCTCCTCGTTGGGTTCGATACTCTTACTTATCGAAAAGGCTACACACGATCCCCTATACTTGTGGGTATCAGACACCGTCATGTCCATCCCTAGATCGGGAGGGATCTGAAGCTCTTCCCGGCACCCTGCCGGAGGGGAGAGATCACCCTGGAGGCCTTCTTCATCACCATGCCTGCCTCCGGTGTGATGTGTGAGTAGTTCATCCCTGGACTACGGGTCCATGTAGTAGCTAGATGGTTGGTTCTCCTCCTTTGTGCTATCATGTTTAGATCTTGTGAGCTCCGTTCATGATCAAGATCATCTATTTGTAATCCTACATGTTGTGTTTGCGAGGATTCGATGGATATTGAGATGCTATTTCAGATTGATTATTGATTCTATCATGTTTATGTTATTTGTGATCTTGCATGCTTGCCGTTGTTAGTACCTATCTTGGCCAAGTAGATGCTAGCAACTCCAAGAGGGAGTATTTATGCTCGATAGTGGGTTCATGCCTCTAGTAATCTGGGGAAGTGACAGGAATCTCTAAGGTACTAGATGTACAGTTGCTACTAGGGCGAAAACAACAATCCTTTGTCCATGGGACAATCGTATTGTTTACTTTACAGACTTTGCTTAATGCAATTATCTGTTGCTTGCAACTTAATACTGGAGGGGGTTTAGATGATAATCTGAAGGTGGATTATTAGTCATAGATGCAGTTGGATTACGGTCTATGTATAATGTTGTAATGTCCAATCAAATCTCATAAGAGTCAAGATGATTAGTATATGCATGTATGCTTTCTCCAGTCTGTCAATTGCCTCGCTGTAATTTGTTCACCCAACATGTCATCTATCTGAAGGAGAATCACCTCTAGTGAACTATGGACCCTGGTCCATTCTTTTACCATTGTTATACCTTCTACTGTTACTATTTACTATTTACTGTTTACTTTTTGCAAGGAATTACCATCTTCTACACAATATGTTTAATCCTTTGTTTTCAGCAAAACTGGTGACATTGACAACCTCACTGTAAGTTGGGAGCAAAGTTCTATGGTTGTGTTGTGCATGATTCTAAGTTGGAAACAACACGTTGGAGTTGTTTCCTTGCTCCTACTGGTTCGATAACCTTGGTTTCATAACTAAGGGAAAACTTGCTACTGTGCTCATCATACCTTCCTCTTGGGGTTCCCCAACGAGCTCAATATATTTTGAGCCATCACTTCTTTTAAGCCATAACAATTATACCAACCATTTCTGAAACAACTATATACTTATACATGTATGTAGATCCTAGTTGAAATTGCTTTTAACTGCAATTTTTATGTAGAACCACACTTCTTATAGGTTTGAGGATATACTTGATGTTGGTCCAATGGTTTACTTAAAATCACTTCGAGTACATGTTCTTAAAACTTAAGTACCTTTTTCTTTCTAATCATAGACAATGGGTCACATTATATCGAGTACACGATATAGTTATGTGGAAGAACCTATGACCAAGGCATAACAAATGTTACATATCACTTTTCTTTCCTTTTAACCATTATTGTTTATACTGAGACAAACTCAATGTTTCATCTAGTTTTACAAGCAAGAGCCGTTTTCTTCTTGTTCCATTATGAACTCTTTCAGAATCCAAACTAGAATGTTCTGAACTCTTTCAGAATCTATTTAACGAAACATACTGATAATGTTCATTAAACAAATCTATCTATCTCGATATATTTCTAATGTTTAATGTTTTTTTTTCAAATTTTAATGAATATTCATATATACGCATGTTGTCGCGCCCCCACTCAAAATGTCATTCACATATGGGATCAGGATTCCTTCTCAACTCCCACTCAAAATATGTCATATACATATTAAGGTCAAACCACTTAGCTCCCACTCAATTTATTCTAAATGCAGGATTTCTTAATATTTTGGCAGCTTTCGAAATTCCGTGGTCATTTATCATCTTGATAATTCCTAGTACGATACATTTAGCAATTAGATGATTTATGAAACCTACATGTTGTACCAGTTACAACTTTTCATTTCAATCTTTATGACTAAACGAGACGCAGTTTTGACAATCCTACTACCAGTTGCGACATTGAAGTAATTGGTTATGTAAATCCAACAGACTTAAGTATTGCTACATAATGTATTCGATCCTTTGAATTTGTCAAAACATGTTTGTGACAAATCGATCCTTTAAAGTTTTCCTTGTAAGTTTCATTTCTCCTTATGACTCCACAGTCATGCAGAAGATTAAGTTAATATCCTTTACTCAATAAGATCAAGTAACATGTTACTTTACAATCTCAAATGTAACTTAATACAGGATTTTATGATTCTCAATCATTTCTCATACTTGGTTCATCACGCTTCTTTGTAGTTTGTAGGTATGTCATATTCCAATAAATGATAATTGAATCAATAATATATTCCTACAAATGGTAGAATATATCTCGCATCCTACTTTCCTTAGTAAAAGTATCACCTGAAATATGATGATCTTTATCATTAAGTTTCACCTTGAATTATAGAGTCCAACTTTAGGAACATATTCCGTTGCACCACTGATACGTCCCAAACGTATCTACTTTCCTGAACACTTTTGCTATTGTTTCTCCTCTATACTTGTGTGATTTGGATACAACTAATGCGGACTGACGCTGTTTTCAGCAGAATTGCCTTGTTGTCTACTTTTTATGCAGACAACCAACTATCAGGAAAAATCCCGGAAAATATGCCAAAAATCCTATTTCACCCGAAGACTCCAGGAGCCTGAATACGAGACAGAGAAGAGCCAGGGGGTGGCCACACCACCTGGTGGCGCGGGCCAGGCCAGGCCGCGCCAGGGGATGGTGTGGGCCCCACAGGCACCCCCTCGGCCTCTCTCTTCTCCTATAAGGAGCCTTCTGACCTAAAAACTTCGGGGGTTCGACGTTTTTCCAAAACGAGTTCCGCTCCGCCGCCACCACCATATTCCGCGAAAAAGTACCAGAAACTCTGTTCTGGCACCCTGCCGGGACAGGGAATTGGAGGAGATCATTGCCATCATCATCACCATAGCTTCTCCATCGACCATCCATGTTTCCCCCATCTATGAGTGAGTAATCTCCCGTTGTAGGCTATGGGGATGGTAGGGATTGGATGAGATCGTTCATGTAATGGCATCAGATTGTTAGGGCATGGTGCCTAGTATCTTTTATTAGTGCTTTATGATTTTGTTGCGACTTGTTGTGCTTAATGCTTGTCACTAGGGCCCGAGTGCCATGATTTCAGATCTGAACATGTTATTGATTCATTATGATAGTATTGTTTTTGGTCTTATCTGCAAGTTGTATACACACGTTGTTGTTCGGAACCTATGGCCCCGAAGTGACAGAAATCGGGATAACCGGACGGGAATGGCTTTGATGTGAGGATCACATGTGTTCACGGAGTGTTAATGCTTTGCTCGGGTGCCCTATTAAAAGGATCACCTTAATTGCCAGTAGTTCCCTAGAGGCCCCGCTGCAAACGGGCTAGCAGGACAAATGATGTTGTGCAAGTTCTCATTGCGAGCACGTATGACTATATATAGAACACATGCCTAGGATTGTCTAGTACTTGGATGCTTTATCTTATTTATCTGCAATTGCCCTATGTTCTGATTGCTATGTGAATTGTCTTGTCCATGCAATGCCCGTCCATCCATCCCTATGCCTACCGCACTCGAATCCCAATGCTTACTGCTTTTGTTACTACTGTCTTTACTTTGCTACTGCCGCTACTTTACTATTCCTACTACAAAACTGTTGCTACTGATAAACTGCTGTGAGCAAGATTGTTTCCAGGTGCAGCTGAATTAACAACTCCGTTGTTAAGTCTTATAAATATTCTTTGGCTCCCCTTGTGTCGAATCAATAAATTGGGTTTCACTTCCCTCAAAAATACTGCGATACACCCTCTATACTTGTGGGTCATCAAGACTATTTTTTGGCGTCATTACTGGGGAGCATAGCTTTATTTATCAAGTTCACTTGGATTCTCTATTGTTCGCTGCTATCCATCCATCATGGGTAAGTCTCGTGATGGCAAAGTTCCTATTTTACCATCCACTACAAGAAGAGGTATGGTTCTAAACACTTCTGCTGCTCTTGATTCACCGTCTGTTATGAGTAAGTTCCTTGCACCACCACATACACATGCTACACACACTGCTACTACTGCTGAATCTGAAACTTCTGATGCTGCTTCTACTATGCTTGATAAGAGTGGTTCATTAGGTCCTTTCCTAGATGCTACGATTGCTAGAACTATAGTTGGAAATACCGAAACTCCTAATGAAGACACTACCACACCTGTTAGCTCACCTGAGTCTAGTGAGAGTTATGATATTGAAGATGGTTATGTTGAGATGACCGATGAATTTATTAAAGAATGTAAAAACACCCATGATAGGAGCGCTGCTAAGAGTCTCCTTGAGAGGCGTACTATTAGACCCAAATTGTCTCCTGATGCTAAGTTTGTTGCTTCTCCCATAAACATTATAGATGAAGATTATGATTTCTCTCTCGATCTATCTTACATAGCTATTGTACAGAAAGAACCTTTTTGTGGGACTAAGAATGAAAGTGCGGTAGCACATATGAATGAACTTTCTACCATGAGTGGCTTGTTTTCTAATGATATTAAGATGCGCACTTACTTTGTTGCCAAGATTTTCCCCTTTTCACTGAAAGGATAAGCTAAAACTTGGTTTAGTAATTTACCTCCTAGATCTATTGATAGCCCTCAGTGCTTGATTAGTACTTTCCTGCAAAAATATTTTCCTCCTAGTGCTAGACATGCTATTTTGCAGGAACTTTTTGATTTTAAACAGGGAGAAAAAGAGATATTGCCCGAATCTTGGGCAAGGTTTTGTGCTTTGATTCATGCACAGGCTGGAAGTCCATTACCTAAGAATGAGCTTCTTGATATATTTTATAATGGACTAACTGAAAAATCTAGGACATACCTAGATAGTTGTGCTGATTGTGTTTTCAAGAATAGGACTCCTAAGGAAGCTGAGGAATTAATGGCTAAAATAAGTAAGAACTATGAAGATTGGACTCCTCCTAAACAAGCTATACCTGAAGTAATTGTACCTGAACCATCTATTCCGGTGCTTATTCCAACATCAAAGAAGAGGGGAGTTATTGAATTAAACGATGAAGTGATGAGGGAAGCTAAGAAATGTCTTAAGGAGAAGGGAATTAAAGCTGCAGATGTCAAGAATTTACCTCCTATAGAAGAATTATGTAAGCCTATTCCCTACTCATCCACTATTGAGGTACACTCTCTCCAACACTTTGATGAAGGTGATATCCCTTACTCTAACCTCCTGATCAATGCTTAGAAGAATTCGATATCTTTATTGTTAAGCAAGATAACTTTAATAAAAGGGTGCAAAATTTTTCTAATGGAAAACACTAGAGCTATTGTTGAGTTGAAAGATATTGTGGAAAGAACCTCTAATGATGTTAAAATGATTGTTAAACACTTTCAAATGGTCCAAACTCAAATAGATCAACTCGTTAAAGTGCAAAAAGACTTGCTAGTTAATGCTGCTAAAAAACATGCTTATGAAATTAGAACTAGAAGTAGTGCTGCTACCCAGGATCCTCTATATCCTGAGGGGCATCCCAAAAGAATTGAGCAGGATTCTCAACAAGCTAAAAAAGTGGTTCTACTCGTAAAAAAAGGAAAAAGAAACATAAAATTGTTGTAGAACCCTCTGAACCTGCTATAGATCCTAATAGCATATCTATCTCTGATGCTGAAACTGAAAGTGGTAATGAAGAAAATGAAGTTCCTAATGAAGAAAAAGTTGAAGAAGAACCTCAAAACCACACTAAGAATACTAAATACACTAAAGAGTATTTTATTGCTAAGAAACATGGTAGTGAAAGAGAACCTTGGGTCCAAAAACCTATGCCTTTCCCTGATAAGAAACACAAGTCAAAGGAGGATGAACATTATAATAAGTTTTGTGAGTGGATGAAGCCTTTATTCCTGCAAATTCCTTTGACGGATGCTATTAAATTGCCTCCTTACTCAAAGTATATGAAGGATATTGTCTCGAATAAAAGGAAGATCCCTAATGAAGAAATCTCTACTTTGCTTGCTAATTATTCCTTCAATGGTAAGGTTCCTAAGAAACTTGGAGACCCAGGGATTCCAACTATCCCTTGCTCTATTAAGAATAGCTATGTTAGAACTGCTTTGTGTGATTTGGGAGCTGGAGTTAGTGTTATGCCTTTCTCCTTCTATAAGAGGCTTCAGCTTGAAAAATTGATACCAACTGATATATCTTTGCAAATGGCTGATAAATCTACCACTATTCCTGTGGGAATATGTGAGGATGTACCTGTTCAAGTGGCTCATAATTCCTTGATTTTAACTGATTTTGTTGTGCTTGAAATGCCTGAAGATGATAATATGTCTATTATTCTTGGGAGACCCTTTCTTAATACTACAGGAGCTATTATTAATTGTACTCAAGGAAAGGTGACCTTCAATGTTAATTACAAGGAACATACTGTCTATTTCCCCAAGAAGATTGAAAGGACTTATGGTTTAATTTCAATTGAACATGTTGAAGGCATTCAAGTTGGAGAAATATATTGTCCCATACCAAGAGAAATTTTTTGAAACTATTATGATTGGGACCATTGCTCTCAAGGTTGAGGTAACATAATCATTAGTGGAATACAAAGTTTTGTCTCATATGCAATTGTTTTGGTAGCAAGACTTGATCAACCTTGTTAACAAAATGATTCCATTGAACGAAACAATGATTTCATTTTGATTATCTCCGTTTATGTCTATCCTTTGCATTTGCTTTCGTTTAGTTTTCTTTTTTTTGTTAGTTGCTTGCATGTTAGAACTTCTGTAGTTCTAGCCTTTTTTTGTCCTTGCATCATGTTTCCAAAAAAGAAAAAAAATTGTCTATCATAAAAATCATTCTTCTATCTCTAAAAAATGCCCAAAAATAAAGTGTCTCGAAAAATTCCAAAAAATTCATATTAAATTTTTACGTGAAAAAAGGGGCAGAGGAGTACCTGGGAGGTACCAGGGGGGCCCACTAGGAGGGCACACCACATGGTGGCGCGACCAGCCTTGGGTGGTGCCATGCCCTGGTGTGGGCCACCCCTGGCCCCCCACTAACTCTCTCACCTGCCACTTTCTTCTCTCTCCCGAGTAAGCTCCAGTTCATTGCTCAAAATCGCATTCTTGCTGTGCTTGCTCTCGATTTTTTTGATCTCCTTGCTCAGCCCATCTTTCTTGCTAAAATTTGGAGCATTTGTTCCCTGGTATGTGACTCCTTCCCTTGTCCAAGTAGATTTGTGTTTAGTGGATTATATCTTGAGTATTTTGCTGCTGTAGGTGACTGGTTATGAGAGCTTGTAAGCTTGTTTGATGCTTAGAGATATAGTTTTGATGCATGTTTAGGCCTCTTGCAAGTCCCTATGAGTAGAATCCTTCTTTATATTTACTTTGCAATCACTTGTTTGATAGGTGTTTAAATTTCAGAATACCAAGCATGAACAACCATACTTTTGGAGAGATATTTGAGAGTGATGCACCTAGGAGGTCAAGGCCCTCAAGAACAGCCTCTCAAGCTAGTCCATCATACAATGAAGATCTCATTGCAACTCGCATTGGCAGTGAAAGGGATGATGGGGATGCTCACCCATCCTCTTTTCCTTGTTTTACTTTCTTACAAGCTGCAGGTATTCTTGATGATTTCTTGCTACTGATTGAGAGGGTTGGTTTGACCTCATATATGCAAGATGAGAGTGCGTAATACGCTATGCTCAGCAAAACTTTTGTTGAGAGCATCACGTTTACTAACACACCCTATCAGTCTATTGTCTCTTTCAAAATCTATAATCTGCCCTTCACCATGCCTTTGGAGAGATTTTTCTGTATTGTAGGTGTGCGCATGACAGGGACCGTGAAGAAAATTCAACGGTGACCCGCTGATTTGTTGGAGATTTACCGAGGGGTGACCAATGATGATGACCGCGTGGCGCAACATGGAAATATAAGAAATATTCAACTCCCTGCTCTTAGATACTTTGCATATTATCTTGCTACTAGTGTACTAGGGAGGGAGAATACAAGTAATATCTCCAACTATCATTTAGCATTCCTTGATGCTGCGCTTAACAATGACACTCGGTACAATCTTGGCTTGCTTATTGCTTGCCGCCTAGCTGCTAGGGGGCCTATCTATGGGGGCATCATTGCAACTTGTATAGTCAATGCATTAGGTCTTTTAGTGGATCCCTATGATGCTATGCTGGCACCACAAAGGCATGACCTTGTTGCCATGAAAACTCATCACTTTGTCACTGCTACTTCTGATTTGAACAATCTAGTATATAGGATGCTTTTCACTGATGGGGATGAAAGGGAGATCCTTTTGCCTCAGCCTGCTTTGTTTAGTGTTCATAGAAGACCGTGGTCGCGCTCCAAGGAGGAGGTGGACGAGCAGCTTCGCTTGCTGGATTTCCACGAGCAGCACCAGGGGGAGTGCCCTCCTATGATTAATCCGCGCATTACGGAGGGACGTACTCGAGTTCACACCAGGATGAGGGGACCTCTTCGTCATACGAGGGTGACACTTCATCCTGGCCAGCTTGGGATTGATACCCACTTAGGCCAAAATCCTAAGCTTGGGGGAGGTACGCCGACACCGCACTCATCTCCATATCATGTTGCATCGGTACTTTGTATATTCATGTTTTCATTCTCTTTTTAGTTTTCGTTCTTCTTTGCTTTTGCTTTCTAAAAACACAAAAAGACCAAAAATATTTCTGTTGTTTCTCTTTGGTTTGCTTCTTCTTTTTTCCTTGGTTTGCTTTTCCCTTTTTGCTTTGTTTGAACTATTCGAAAAACCCAAAAAGATTTTGCTTTGTTTGTTTTTCCCTTTTGGTTCTTGTTTAAAAATCGAAAACACCAAAAAAAATTGTCGTTCTTCTTTGGTTTTGTGAGTTTGCTACAGGGTTCAGCAGTCCTCAGTGGAATATTGGTTTTATATTATTATTCAAGCCACATAAGTGAAGAGCAATAATGAGGATTAATGACAACTTGAGGCGTGGTAAGAGGCTGGTAATGAACCATATTTTTTTCATTTTTGTACACATACTCATCACTGTGGGCATACTTAGTCTGTTCGTGTAGGGTGTATGTTATCTTTGGATGCTTAATAGTTCTTGCTTTCGTATGATTAGTTCCAGCTTGCTAATAGTTTGTAGCATGTCTTGTGAATGTTTGCTTGCATTACTCTATTCATAATTTGGTATGACACCATGGTATCCTCCTCTGAATGTTTCATTTGAATTGTTTGCTTGCATTACTCTATTCATAATTTGGTATGACACCATGGTATCCTCCTCTGAATGTTTCATTTGAATTGACTTGGCACATGCTCATGCATGCACATGACTGTAATAATCAGTTAAGCCTCGATGAATTATTTTGCCTTGAGGATCTTGAATCACTTCCATGCCATGATTAGTCCTGTTTTGTTGCAAGCATGATTATGACAGCTATTGCTCTCTCGTTTGTCGCTCCCTTACCATTGCTAGCCTTCACTTTCATTGTGTATGTTTTACTCATGTTTCCAACTCCCTAAAACCAAATATTGCCAAAGTGTCCACCATACCTACCTATTAGCGTCATTTTCTACTTCCGTGCATATTCAATATGCCTTGTTTTCTTCTGAATAAAATGTTTGCTTGTTATGGGAAAGTTAGTTAGTAAAGCTCTCACGAACTTGATGGCACACTTTACTTTCTTGCATTTAATAAACCTGAACCATTGCGTCCTTCTTTGTTGCGTATATGCTTGCACTTTATAAGTTGAAGTTAGCAGAACCATGTATCTTGGGGAACGCTTTCAACATTGCACTGGTACTTAGTATCTCGTTGATATCATGTTCTTTTGATTATGGATCCCGGCGGTGTGAAATAAAAGTGGAACTTGTAAGATCATGGAGTTTGTATGTATGTTAGAGAAATGCCAGGGCCGCTAGCCTAAGCCATGCCTAATCATGGTGGAAACTTGTAGCATAACCATAATGAGCATTCTATGAAGCATCCTCAATAAAAATCTATGCACATAGTAAATAAAAATATCGCCGAGATGCTCATTGTCTGCTTGCCTTGTTATTTTGATTATGGGATAGCTCCCGTGTCATGTGCAAGGGGTACCCCGTTGGCGGTTCTCTATGATACGTATATACTTACAATGACAAGAGCTTACTTGTGACTGAAGTTGAGTAGCATGAGGATCGGTCTTCGTAAGTAAGGGGCATGAGACTTCGATTTATAACTTGTCAAGCATATCCTTTTAGTTGTGTCACTTTCACCTTAACCACATTAAAGATGCTTATGATAGGGGCAATGAGAGATCAAAGCTAACGAGTACCATACTGTAACATCCCAAAACTTTAATCCAAGCTTATCAAGATCCAAATCATCAAAATTAGGGTTAACAAAAACTTTTCCAAAATAAAAATGAAAGCATTCATGTGTATGTGCATTTAATTTAGGAATTGATTTGAATTGCCATGGTTGTGTGATACATTGCTTGTAAAATGTTTCTTAGGTGAAATAAACATCATATAAATCATTCCCAAACTTTTCCCAAAGAAAAATAACTCAAAATGAATAATTGAAGTGAATGGTCATTTTGGCCAAATTAACTACCATGCCTACTTTGGCTATTCCTAGTACTCAAAACTTAACAGAAACAATTGTGGATCTTTACACCCCTTGCTAGTACACATAATGAGGTACCAAGGCCCACTTTGTGATCTGCTAAAAACATTCAAATACTAATTTTAAATGACAGTTCAAAATCGACTCTATTTCATATGGGAAGATCCCATTATTTCAAAAACCACTCAAACAAGCTCAATTTTCAAAACCCAAGAAACCACAGAGTCTCAAGCTTATGCCTAGAAAACCCACCAAAAATCTTTTCAAAATTCAAAAGTTTATTTCTTGCGGCCATTTAATCAAACACTTGGTAGGCAGGGTTAAACTCTAAACCTAGCTCACTATTTGCAACAGGGTTTTGCACCCAAATTCCGTCAAAACTCTCCCTCTGTCCCCAAATGATCTAACCGCAGCTTTTAAACCCCCTCTCCTACCACCCTAGTGGAAGTGCAAGGCCATGCCGAGCACCAACTCGCCGGCCGACCATGCACTCACCCTAGCAGACCACCTCCCTCTCTCTCGCCATGTCTAGGAGGTAGCCAGGACCTCACCGCCACCCTCTATCCCCTCCACGAGCCAAGCCCAGCAGTGGACCACCGAGCAAACCCCGCGCCTAGTGCCACCGTGCCATGCCGACCACGCGCATGAGCGCCGCACCCGGCACGCGTGCACAAGCCGCCGCTGGACCGCAGCCCGCGCCTACCGCTCCGCCACAACCTAGGGAACACGCCGGACATGCCCGTTCGCCGCCCAACGCACCACAGCCACCGCTCGCCCTGGACACCACCGCCTCTGCCGCTTAGAGCACCAGCTGCCCCCGACCGCATACCACCGCCCCTAATCCCGCATTAAGTTCCTAGAGCACCGCCAGGAGACCGCCCGTCGATCGCCACCCTCAGCCATGCCGCTAGCCGCCCGTAGCCATGTCGCCACCGTCGCCTGCCCACCCCTCTCGGTCTCGCCGTCGAGCCTATAAAAGAAGGGCACCCCCAGCCGTTGGAAGCACACCACTCCACTCCCGTCATCTCACTGATCGTCCCATACCACTAGCTAGAGCAAGGGGAGCAGCAGCTTGCCGGAATTGCACCAGAGCAGGCTGCCTCTGGAGGAGAAGGGCGCCGCTGATTGCGACCACCCCCGGAGCTGCCTCGACCGTCCCTAAGCTCGTCGCCAACCACCAGTCTGTTTGCCCACCTCGCCGTCATTGCTCGAGCCCTGGTACGCCCCCTATACACCCCCACGGAGCCGCTAGGGTTAGAGCTCGCCGGCGACAGGTTCGTCATCGACGACGATCCACAGCCATTGATCCCCACTCTAATCCAACGTCCCACGTTGCCCCGTACCGCTTCGCACGTTATGAGCCGCTGACCGGTGGACCCCCCTGTCAGCTGAGCCCCGCGCTGTGGAGTGACACTGGGCTGGCCCGTTAGAGTTTCCCGCGCGACCCAGTTAGTTTGAATTAGGATTTTTCTTTTTAGTTTAAACTTATTATGTCCCCTAGTTTGAAAATCAATTCAGAGAGATTTACAAATCCAAATTGCATGAAACCAATTTTGCCTGAAAGGTATTGAAAAGATCTACCCAAGCCCGTTGGATTTAATCCAATCAGAGTTAGATCTCTCCTAGTAAAAATAACAAAATAGAGCCATTTGCACCTTGCAACATTTTTATAAAATCAACCAAGATAGATTTTGAGTTGATTCCAACTCTCAAAATTCACATTTCATCATACCTATCTGAATATGTAATAATATTAAGGTTTACATGCAGTGACTTTGGACTAGTACCAAAATAATGCTATATAGGCATTTCTAGTCACTTTAAATCATTAAATAATGAACTTAAACCAAAGTAATTATGATCCAACCCTTAAATCACATTCCCACATGTTAGAATATGTGGTGATGACATGTGTCCACATGATCCCATATTTTAAGTGGTGAATATTAAATCTTAGTTAATTTTTTCAATGAGTAGAAATTACTTTTCTAAATTAAAAAGAGTGAAACTAGTGAATTAAACATGTGATGCTTGTGATGATAATAGATCATCCAATGAGTGTTTTAGAATGCTAATTAGACTAGTTAAGTATTGTTTGGTGATTGTGTGCTCTGTATGTATTTATAGACGATAGTACCGACCAAGCTTTCGAGGAGGAGGAGTTCTACCAAGAAGAAGAAGAAAACATCAACCACTGCACCAACCAAGGCAAGCTATTGTAGTAAGATAGAATTAAGTTAGTTAACTTGATCCAAGATGCTTTAGGCATGCTTTGGTTACACTACCTTGACTAGTATTTACCCCAAGTCTTATTTTACAAGCTTTACTTCATTTACTTTACCCAAAGTTCTTTACTTATTTAGAAGGTAGCATCAAGAGTATAAAACTTGGCCGATTTAGAACCCTTTAGATGTCATTCTATGGCATGAGATTGAACCCATCTTTCCACCTTAGTGAACACTCTTAACTTAGTAGTTTAGAGTAGATAAAAACTTGAGTCACTTTAGATGGGAACACTTGGTGAAAATGAATTGTGAAAACCTTGGAATGATGAGTCATTCTATTGAAATGTTTTGACATGTGTTGAGAAACACAAATGGTTTGTGATGATGAAAATGTTGAGGCATGAGCCTTAAGCCTTTTATAAAACTGATGGTTGGATTTGGATGTGATACCATTCCAAATTTACCGTACAACCACACTAGCTGAATTGGGTAAGGCTTAGACGGAAGTTTATATGCATTAGTATTAGTTTCCTCGCGGGAGAGGTTTGAGTTGAGGCTACCTCTCAATGTTGTCCACCTATGCAGTGCCCAAGATGACTGATGGTCATGGTTGGGAGGCCATGCTCATAGGAGAGGTGCTTATACTAGGGTGTGTAAAGGAAAGGTTATGTTTGATTATCTGCATACTAAGTATGATGATTCAGGGTTATCCCTGACAGATGTATCGAATCTTGTGGTGAAAGTGTACCACCTCTGCAGAGTGTCAAACTATTCGAATAGCCGCGTCTACAGTTATGGACAGTTGGAATGGCCATACTATTTCGTTGTCAGATGTTTTCCAAACAACTTATGAAATGAATGATGAATCTTGACTTGACCACAACAGGGTTGTGTTATGACAATAACTTCCCAACTTAAGTGATTCTAGAACTTTATTTTATCTTTCTTAGCTTCTGAACTCAGCTTAGGTTTCAAACTTAACCTTATAGTTAAACATAGAGTTAGCACTTTAACTTAGAATTATGTTACTTGTTAGTGGTAGTTTGCGAGTACTTAAAGAGTACTCATGGCTTTTGTCCCTGGCTATTCTCATGGCCAGACTATGAAGGAGACTATCAAGATGATGGCCAGCAGGACGACTATGATAACTAGGACTACCTTCCTTCGTCAGCATTGCCTGTGCCCCTGAAGATGGGCCCCACCGCTACGCTTATCTTTTAATTCCGCTGCTTGTTGTATTAAGACTAGATCATGAGATCCTTATTTGTGTAAGACCTTATGTATGGTTTGTAATGGATGATGTACTGTGATATCCAATCCGTTATGTCTCGCAAAAATGGTAATTCTGGGATTGCAAGGTATGGCATAACGGGCATCTGGGATTAAACATCCGGGTGTTGACACATACTTTCAGCATTTGGAAGACTTTCAAATTATTCAAAACCTTTTCTTCTACTTGTTGAGTCTCCACATATTCTTTGAGTACCTTCTTGAGAGCTTAGTTGTCATTCTTTGTGTTTGTTCCATTACTTGATTATTTGTGTTATGACTTTCATGCTTGTATCCTTGATATCTTTACTTCTAGTTATCACTCGAACTTCAGAGGTGCCTTGACATTCATAATCAAAAGCAAGCGAGATACTACTCTATCATACCTTTCTATGAGCATTGTAATGTTGCTTATGTTTGTGCCTCATGCTACTTATTATTCTTGAGTTGGAATCTCTTCATAGCCTGCAATGACTATTAAGTAGACTGAGTTGCATATTCTTTATTATGAACTGTCTAAGTAGTTGATCACATTGCTGAGAATATTTACATCTGATGAAGCAAATGTGTTCGTAAAAGTTCTTTTATCGCACTCAGTTTTCAACTGAATTGCTTGAGGACAAGGAATAAGCTAAGCTTGGGGGGAGTTGATACGTCCAAAACGTATCTACTTTCCCGAACACTTTTGCTATTGTTTCTCCTCTATACTTGTGTGATTTGGATACAACTAATGCGGACTGACGTTGTTTTCAGCAGAATTGCCTTGGTGTCTACTTTTTATGCAGAAAACCAACTATCAGGAAAAATCCTAGAAAATATGCCAAAAATCCTATTTCACCCGAAGACTCCAGGAGCCAGAATACGAGATGGAGAAGAGCCAGGGGTGGCCACACCACCTGGTGGCGCGGGCCAGGCCAGGCCGCGCCAGGGGGTGGTGTGGGCCCCACAGGCACCCCCTCGACCTCTCTCTTCGCCTATAAGGAGCCTTCTGATCTAAAAAAATTTGGGGTTCGACGATTTTCTAGAAGGAGTTCCGCTCCGCCGCCACCACCAGATTCCACGAAACAGTACCAGAAACTCCGTTCTGGCACCCTGTCGGGACGGGGAATTGGAGGAGATCATCGCCATCATCATCACCATCGCTTTTCCATCGACCATCCATGTTTCCCCATCTATGAGTGAGTAATCCCCCGCCGTAGGCTATGGGGATGGTAGGGATTGGATGAGATCGTTCATGTAATGGCATCAGATAGTTAGGGCATGGTGCCTAGTATCTTTTATTAGTGCTTTGTGACTTTGTTGCGACTTATTGTGCTTAATTCTTGTCACTAGGGCCCAAGTGCCATGATTTCAGATCTGAACATGTTATTGATTCATTATGATAGTATTACTTTTGGTCTTATATGCAAGTTGTATACACACGTTGTTGTCCGGAACCTATGGCCCCGAAGTGACAGAAATCGGGATAACCAGAAGGGAATGGCTTTGATGTGAGGATCACATGTGTTCACAGAGTGTTAATGCTTTGCTCCGGTGCTCTATTAAAAGGAGCACCTTAATTTCCAGTAGTTCCCTAGAGGCCCCGCTGCAAACGGGCTGGCAGGACAAAAGATGTTGTGCAAGTTCTCATTGCGAGCACGTATGACTATATATGGAACACATGCCTAGGATTGTCCAGTACTTGGATGCTTTATCTTATTTATCTGCAATCGCCCTATGTTCTGATTGCTATGTAAATTTTCTTGTCCATGCAACGCCTGTCCATCCATCCCTATGCCTACCGCACTCGAATCCCACTGTTTACTACTTTTGTTACTACTGTCTTTACTTTGCTACTGCCGCTACTTTACTATTCCTACTACAAAACTGTTGCTACTGATAAACTGTTGTGAGCAAGATTGTTTCCAGGTGCAGCTGAATTGACAACTTAGTTGTTAAGGCTTATAAATATTCTTTGGCTCCCCTTGTGTCGAATCAATAAATTGGGTTTCACTTCCCTCGAAAATACTGCGATACACCCCCTATACTTGTGGGTCATCAACCACTCTCCTAATAGAAGGTCAAATACCTCATTTGAACTTTCACTTTCTTCCTACTAATGTCCTCTTCAATAAAACCTTTTATTAACAGAGTACCATGTCAGGCAACACCAGTTTTGCCTTCTTTTGGTTTTAGTCTAGAAGATGTATCATAGTTTTCTAAGAATACACTACAAAACTTGTCCATTCGCCACGACTTCAATATTATCGAAGACTCTAGAAACTCGAACATGCCATAACCTTTATGGTGTTGTTTCCATGAATACTCAGATGTTCCCTATGAGGGTTTGCTATTTCTAATGCTAACTCTAAACGATACTCTAACCTAGTAAGAGGTCAGTTATGGACCATATGTATCTGATACATTATGATTATGATGTTTTTAGATATATCAATAGTTTTGATGTATCCGAACTTCGTAATTTATGAAACATTTTCACAAGTCTTTATGCCACAATTTTAACTTAAATACAAAATAATTTTGATCTAATCTCCAAGACTTTGGTATTCTAGTTTATTTAATATCCAACTTCATTCTGAATTGGTTTGAACATTTCAAATAGCTCTTGATTCATGTCTCTCCTTGTAAATATCTTATTTACTTGGATCTAACATGGTATCAACTATTTTGTTGAATTTTTATCATCATATGATACTCAACAATCCATGCATAAGTGTTTTACCAGAATGCGGAGTTTTAGTCATTTTGCCTAATGAGGCAAGGTATTGGACGTGAGTCAAAAGATCAAGTATCTAAAGACTATTTCAAAGAGAGTTTCATGACCCCTAGTGTTATGTGTGTTAGATAACAATACCAAGGACTTTTTAATTATTCATTGAGTGATGTAGATAATTCTCCCCAAAAGAGTTCTTGCTCAAATAAAGAAAAAAAAGATTTTAGGCCGAATTATATGCCCTTGGCTAGGGCCGGATAATCTGCCCCTGGCAAAATTGGCTAAATACTAGGCACGCAATGCTCTGTGGGAGGGTGATTATTTGACAGATTTTTGGCACTAGTCTGGATGATTGCCCAAGGCTGGATTATCTAGCCCCAACTGTGCCTAGAGTATCTGCCCCTCCCAAGAATCGACTAAGAACCAAGTACGTGCCGCTCAGATGGGGGAGGAGTTTTCCCCCCGATGTTTGGTCTCGGCCGAAGCTTTTTGTTGGGTCCGCAGCATAGAAAACAAAAAATTTCCTACGGTGTGAACTACACGCCAAGATCTATCTACTAGGTACAAAGCAACGGGTGGACATACATCCAACGAGAACTTACCCTTGAAGACAACGAGTTTTGTTAACGAGTAGGAACTCGTGGTTGATGTAGTCGTACACTTGCCGATCTCAAGATCGTCAGGAAGTCCGAGCGCCGCAACTCAGCAGCGCATCCGCACTCGCACACACGTTCAAGCCACCAGACAACCTCCACCTCCTCGCTCCAGTGATCCAGTGGAAGCAGCAACTCCTTCCAGACGAAATGCCACCGGGAACATGTATCTCGCTAATCTGAGACCATGGGGGAATAATTCTAGAGGGGGAGAGAGATCCTTCACAAGGAGGTGTGAGGATGAAGGAGGGAATGGGTGGCCTTTTATAGGAGGAGCGGGGGTGCCCCCTATCTCCATGGTCGGCGCATGGGGGGTGACCCCTCACCTTCCCCATTCATGTGGTGGTAACCCCTCCACATTAAAATGCCTCTTCACATTCCCTTTTAAAGTCTCCACTTTAAATGCATTAAATTTCTCCAAATTTAATGCGCTCTCATTTAATAAAACTCTTTTTATTAAATTTATTCAGAATTTTTTAATTACTTTAATTAACAAACATTCACATATAGCCCCTTGCAATATTTCAATATCACATGCAGAACTACTTTCTGCAATTTCACCGGAAACAATTTCCGGTTTCTATTGAAACAATTCCTGCGCTTTGCAATTCTTTCATCTGAAACATATGTGCTCCAAAATGCTGTCCGGTAACTCTTAAGTGTGCCACCCTACGGTTAGCGAATAATGCAGAGATGATCGAGACCCTTCTCCGATCAATAATCAGTAGCGGGACCTGGAGATCCGTACTGACTCCTACACATTCAACGATGACTTCTGTGATCGTGAGAACCTTTAACGCTTGTAACTAAATCCCTTTGTCTCTCGATATATTACATGTCCGAGATTCGTTCATCGGTATCTCCATACCTAGTTTGATCTCGTTACCGACATGCACTCTTTTCTCGTTCCTGTGATATAACATTCTAGTGATCACATCACTTGCTTGCAAGCTATCTTAATGTGATATCACCGAGAGGGCCCAGAGTAAATCTATCCGTCATCTGGATTGAAAAATTCCACTCTTGATCCATGAGCCTCAACATAACACCTTCATAGTACTGAACCCATCTTTATAGTCACCCTGTTACGGTGTGACGTTTGATGTTATCAAGATACTATTCTGGTGTTAGCAATTAACATGATCTCATGGTCTAAGGATAAAGATTACTTCGTATGATGTTATAGAAATATAAACATAATGACTTGATCGTAATGCTATACTTCGGATGAATGTTCATCACATCATTCCACCAATGGTGTGACCTTGTTATTAACAACATCTAATGTCCATGATCAGGAAACCTTGATCATCTTGTTAATCAACAAGCTAGTCTATAAGAGAGGCATAACTAGGAAACCTTTTTGTTTATTAAACACACATGTATTGATGTTTCCGATCAATACAATTCTAGCATGTAAAATAAACATCTATCATATATAAGGAATATATAATAACAACTTTATTATTGCCTCTCAGGGCATATTTCCTTCAGTCTCCCACTTGCACTAGAGACAATAATCTAGTTCACATAGTGATAAAGCTAACACCCATGGAGTTCTGGTGTTGATCATGTTTTGCCCTAGGGAGAACTTTAGTCAACAGATCTGCTACATTTAGGTCCGTGTGTACTTTACAAATCTTTATATCTCCATCCTTGACATGCTCGTGAATGGAGTGAAACCGGTGCTTAATATGCTTGGAATTCTTGTGAGACCTCGATTCCTTTGCGTTGGCTATGGCTCCATTATTGTCACAATAGATCACCATTGGGTCCAACGCACTGGGAACCACACCTAGTTCCATAATGAACTCTTTCATCTGAACCGCCTCCTGCGCCGCTTCTGAAGCAGCAACATATTCCGCCTCTGTCGTTGATCCAGCCACCACAGGTTGTTTGGAACTCCTCCAACTAACTGCTGCTCCGTTCAAGAGAAATACGTATCTGGATTGAGACTTAGAGTCATCCGGATCGGTGTCAAAGCTAGCATCGACATAACACTTAGCGACTAGCTCTTCTTCACCTCCGTATATAAGAAACATATCCTTAGTTCTTCTCAAGTACTTGAGGATGTTCTTTACCGCTATCCAGTGTTCCGAACCTGGATCAGATTGGTACCTACTAGTCAAACTAATAGCATGTGCCACATCCGGTCTTGTACATAGCATGGCATACATTATAGAGCCTATGGCCGAGGCATAGGGGATCTTATCCATTATCTCTCTTTCTTCCGCCATAGATGGACTTTGAGTCTTACTCAATGTCTTGCCTTGCAACATAGGTAAGAACCCCTTCTTACTTTCGTCCATATTAAACTTCTTTAATATCTTATCAAGGTATGTACTCTGCGATAGCCCAATTAGGCGCCTTGATCTATCTCTATAGATTTTAATGCCTAATATATATGATACTTCACCAAGGTCTTTCATCGAAAATTTGCTGTTTAGATAACTTTTAACACTGTTTAAAAGATCTATATCATTTCCAATCAATAATATGTCATCCACATATAATATCAGAAATGCCACATTGCTCCCACTCACTTTTTTGTAAATACAAGCCTCTCCATAAGTTTGGACAAATCCAAACTCTTTGATCACCTCATCAAAGCGAAGATTCCAACTCCGGGATGCTTGCTTCAGTCCATAGATGGATCGCTGAAGTTTGCATACCTTATTAGCATCCTTAGGATCGACAAAACCCTTAGGTTGTATCATATACAACTCTTCTTCAATATTACCATTGAGGAACGCAGTTTTGACATCCATCTGCCATATTTCATAATCGAAATATGCAGCAATTGCTAACATAATCCTAACCGACTTAAGCATCGCTACGGGAGAGAATGTCTCATCGTAGTCAACTCCTTGAATTTGTTGAAACCCCTTGCGACAAGTCGAGCCTTATAGATGGTCACATTACCATCAGCATCAGTTTTTCTTTTGAAAATCCATTTATTCTCAACGGCCTTTCGGTCGTGAGGTAAGTCCACCAAGTTCCAAACTTGGTTCTCGTACATGGATTCCATCTCGGATTTCATGGCTTCTAGCCATTTGTTGGAATCCGGGCTCATCATCGCTTCTTCATACGTCGCAGGGTCATCCATTTCATCAACCATGAAATTCACAACAGGATTGCCGTACAGTTCAGGAGCTGCACGTGTCCTGCTTAACCTGCGAGGTTCGGTAGTGTCTTCTTTCGGAGTTTCATGATCATTATCATTAGCTCTCTCTTCATCAGGTGAAGTCAACTCCGAAACAACTTCCGGTGCTGCGCCACTCGCCATTCCATGAAGAGAAGGTTCAATAACCTCTTCGAGTTCTACCTTCCGACTACTCACACCTTTCGCGAGAAACTCCTTCTCAAGAAAGGATCCATTCTTGGCAACAAAAAACCTTGCCCTCAGATCTGTGATAGAAGGTATACCCAATTGTTTCCTTAGGGTATCCTATGAAGATGCATTCGCTTTGGGTTCGAGTTTATCCGGTTGAAGTTTCTTCACATAAACATCGCATCCCCAAACTTTAAGAAATGACAGCTTAGGTTTGTTTCCAAACCATAATTCATACGGTGTCGTTTCAACGGATTTAGATGGTGCCCGATTTAAAGTGAATGCAGCTGTTTCCAGTGCATAACCCCAAAATGACAGTGGCAAGTCAGTCAGAGACATCATAGATCGAACCATATCAAAGGTACGATTACGACGTTCCGACACACCATTACGTTGTGGTGTTCCGGCAGGCGTGAGTTGTGAAACTATTCCACACTCTTTCATGTGTGTGCTAAACTCGTAACTTAGATACTCTCCTCCACGGTCAGAGTGTAGAAATTTGATCTTTCTATTATGATGATTTTCCACTTCATTCTAAAATTCCTTGAACTTTTCAAAAGTTTCAGACTTGTGTTTCATCAAATAGATATACCCATATCTACTCAAATCATCCGTGAAAGTAACAAAATAATGGTATCCACCTCGCGCCGACACACTCATTGGTCCAGACACATCAGTATGTATGATTTCCAATAGATCTGTCGCCCGTTCCATTGAACCGGAAAACGGCGTTCTAGTCATCTTGCCCATAAGGCATGGCTCACATGTATCAAATGATTCAAAATCAAGTGATTCCAAAAGTCTATCAGAATGGAGTTTCTTCATGCGTTTAACGCCAATATGACCTAGACGGCAGTGCCACATATATGTAGACATATCATCATCAAGTTTAATCTTTTTAGCATTAACATTATGAATGTGTGTAATATTACTATCGAGATCCAACAGAAATAAACCATTCAACATAGGTGCATGACCATAAAAGATATCATTCTTATAAATTGAACAACCATTGTTTTCATATTTAAAGGAATGACCACTTTGCATCAAACACGATCCAGATACAATGTTCATGCTCATTATAGGCACTAAATAACAATTATTTAGGTTTATAACTAATCCCGATGGCAAATGGAGAGGTAGCGTCCCGACGGCGATCACATCAACTTTTGATCCATTGCCGACCCGCATTCTGACCTCATCCCTTGCTAGTTGTCGCTTGTTCCGTAGCCCCTGAACCGAGTTACATATATTAGCAACCGATCCCGTATCAAATACCCAGGTGCTACTGCGAGTACTAGTCAAGTACGCATCAATAACATGTATATCACATATACCTTTGTTTGCCTTGCCAGACTTCTTGTCCGCCAAATACTTGGGGCAGTTGCGCTTCCAATGGCTAGTCCCCTTACAATAGTAGCACTCGGTGTCAGACTTAGGGCCAGCTCGGGGTTTCTTTTCAGGCGTGGCAACAGACTTGCCACCCTTCTTTCCCTTGTGCTTTCCTTTCTTGTCTTTCTTGAAACTGGTGGTCCTATTGATCATCAACACTTCATGTTCTTTCCTAATCTCCACTTCTGCAGTCTTAAGCATTGACAGAAGCTCGGGAAGAGACTTCTTCATGCCCTGGATATTATAGTTCATCACGAAGCTCTTGTAGCTAGGTGGCAGAGATTGTAGAACACGATGTATGCCTAAGTCAATGGGAATCATTATTCCCAAGGACACAAGCTTATGGGTGTACCCAGACATTTTGAGTATGTGCTCACTAACAGAGCTATTTTCCTCCATCATGCAGCTAAAGAACTTTTATGTAGCATTATAACTCTCTAAGGCAGCATGGGTATCGAAAATCATTTTCAATTCTCCCATGGTATCAAAGGCATTGCCATTTTCGAAACTCTTTCGAAGTTCTGGCTCTAGCCCATACAGTATGCCGCAATGAACTAAGTTGTGGTCCTCCTGACGAGTCACATAGACATTCTTTTCCTCGTCAGGGGCA
This sequence comes from Avena eriantha, assembly GCA_910589775.1. Classification (NCBI taxonomy): domain Eukaryota; kingdom Viridiplantae; phylum Streptophyta; class Magnoliopsida; order Poales; family Poaceae; genus Avena; species Avena eriantha. The sequence continues at coordinate 300,558,339 of OU342743.1, forward strand.
TCAGGAGCTGGTGGGGGGCCTAGCGGCACATCTAGCACATATTGCTTTTGTGCAGCAGTGAGGAGAATCCTCAAATTCATAGCCCAGTTGGTGAAGTTGCTACCATTCGCAGCAAGTTTCTCTTTCTCCATGACCACATTGGAATTAAAAGCAGGTGGTGCCATCTACAACAGAATTTGTAAAGTTTATTTAGACTAAGTTTATGATAGATTGAGTTCAACTAATCCAAATTACTATTGAACTCCCACTCAAAAACGACATCCCTCGTGTCTTTTTGGTGATTACATGAACCAAATCCACTACACCAAGTCTGATCATCACGTGAGTTGATGTAGCTTCAAAGGAGAGCATCTATATGGGCATCATATAAACTATATGACTCATGCTTAACCTTTCGGTCCGTGTTCCGAGGCCATGTTTGTACATGCTAGGCTCGCCAAGTAAGAACCTTAGTATTCACGTGTGTAAAACTGTCTTACACCCGTTCCTATGAAAGCGTAGATTCGAGTACACCCGATCATCACGTGATGTCTCGAAACACGATCCACCGAACAGTGCATACTTAAGGAAGAACACATTTTTATCTTGATATCTAAATGAGGGATCATCTTATAATGCTACCAAAAGCGCCAAACTAGCAGTATAAGATGCTAACATCTAATGTGTAAAGTGAGATGATATGGTCCATGCATTTGATCTCTATCACTTGCATCGTGGTATGATCTCTATCATTCCTTTGTGTGTAAGGCCAAGGTCTATGGAACTTACATGTTAAGTGTGTTGTAAGAGTATCTATCATACATCTACTTACAACAATACCATATCAATACACTAGCCCAGCAACGATCTAAACTAGACGCCTCTAATTTATCAATTGCAAGTTTTACGTGGCTTAGGGCTTTCGGAGATAGAACCGTTCTCACCTACGAACATGAACCACAACGAGGATAACTAAGTTATTAGCAACTCGTTGTAAATCAGATATTGACTATAGTAGGAGAGACAGACACCCGCCAGCCACTTATGCAAAACAAGTTGCATGTCAGTCGTGGAAACGGTCTCATGTACGATGGCATGTAAGGTTGGTCTGGGCCGCTTCATCCCACTATGCCACCAATATCCAAAATACATAGAAGATGCAATAACATGATCATCATCGCCCACATATAAACATATGTGTACTACCCGTGCAAAGCACCTACGCATAGATCAGGCTCTAATACCACTGTTGGGTCCGCAGCATAGAAAATAAAAAAAATTCCTACGGTGTGAACTACACGCCAAGATCTATCTACTAGGTACAAAGCAACGGGTGGACATACATCCAACGAGAACTTACCCTCGAAGACAACGAGTTTTGTTAACGAGTAGGAACTCATGGTTGATGTAGTCGTACACTTGCCGATCTCAAGATCGTCAGGAAGTCCGAGCGCCGCAACTCAGCAGCGCATCCACACTCGCACACACGTTCAAGCCACCGGACAACCTCCACCTCCTCGCTCCAGTGATCCAGCGGAAGTAGCAACTCCTTCCAAACAAAATGCCACTGGGAACATGTATCTCGCTAATTCGAGACCATGGGGGAATAATTATAGAGGGGGAGAGAGATCCTTCACAAGGAGGTGTGAGGATGAAGGAGGGAATGGGTGGCCTTTTATAGGAGGAGGGGCTGCCCCCTCTCTACATGGTCGGCGCATGGGGGGGTGACCCCTCACCTCCCCCATTCATGTGGTGGTAACCCCTCCACATTAAAATGCCTCTTCACATTCCCTTTTAAACTCTCCACTTTAAATGCATTAAATTTCTCCAAATTTAATGCTCTCTCATTTAATAAAACTCTTTTATTTATTTTATTCAGAATTTTGTTAATTACTTTAATTAACAAACATTCACATAAAACCCCTTGCAACATTTCAATATTACATGCAGAACCACTTTCTGCAATTTCACTCGAAACAATTTCCGGTTTCTATTGAAACAATTCCTGCGCTTTGCAATTCTTTCGTCTGAAACATATGTGCTCCAAAATGGTGTCCGGTAACTCTTAAGTGTGCCACCCTACGGTTCGCGAATAATGCAGACATGATCGAGACCCTTCTCCGATCAATAATCAGCAGCGGGACCTGGAGATCCGTACTGACTCCTACACATTCAACGATGACTTCTGTGATCGTGAGAACCTTTAACGCTTGTAACTAAATCCCTTTGTCTCTCGATATATTACATGTCCAAGATTCGATCATCGGTATCTCCATACCTAGTTTGATCTCGTTACCGACATGCACTCTTTTCTCGTTCCCATGATATAACATTCTACTGATCACATCACTTGCTTGCAAGCTATCTTAATGTGATATCACCGAGAGGGCCCCGAGTAAATCTATCCGTCATCTGGATTGACAAATTCCACTCTTGATCCATGAGCCTCAACATAACACCTTCGTAGCACTGAACCCATCTTTATAGTCACCATGTTACGGTGTGGTGTTTGATGTTATCAAGATAATCTTCCGGTGTTAGCAATTAACATGGTCTCATGGTCTAAGGATAAAGATTACTTCGTATGATGTTATAGCAATATAAACATAATGACTTGATCGTAATGCTATACTTCAGATGAATGTTCATAACATCATTCCACCAATGGTGTGACCTTGTTATTAACTACATCCAATGTCCATGATCAGGAAACCTTGATCATCTTGTTAATCAACAAGCTAGTCTATAAGAGAGGCATAACTAGGAACCCTTTTTGTTTATTAAACACACATGTATTGATGTTTCCGATCAATACAATTCTAGCATGTAAAATAAACATCTATCATATATAAGGAATATATAATAACAACTTTATTATTGCCTCTCAGGGCATATTTCCTTCACTTTTACCCTGACTGGATAATCCACCCCTTCCCATGGTCTGGATTATGCGCCCCCTAGGGATTTTCGCTAAGGACCAACAACGCGTCATGTAGAAGGGGGGCAGATATTTGGGCCAGAGTATTTGCTCTGGGCCGGATTTTTGCCTCCGTCCAGATTATCCGACCCCCACTCATGCCGGATTATCCGGTCCTAGTTGACTCCAATGACTTCATGTCGGGAGGGCTACAAATACCCCTCCCCATCTTCAACCTAGGGTCTCTCGAATCTGATGAAAATGCACTATACTGTTGAGCTCCAATTTCCACAAGATCTCTGCATTCAACCATCCAATGGTCTTGATCTTTGGAGAATCAAACGAGGAGGCCTTGATCTACATCATCACCGAAGATATCTTCAATCCCCTCCTCATTCATTTAGGGCCATTATATAGAGTTTCATTTGAATTTCTAGATCATGGTTTCATATCTTGATAAATTTGTTCATTATGGTAACTTGTTGCCATCTCGGGAGCCTCCAATTAAGTTGTGGATGCGTGCCCTGGTCACGTTGTAAAGGCGTCAATTCCTGCCTCGAAGGGTAATGTATAGTGGAAAGGTGGATCATGCCCGTTGTGGCGAGATCCATCGGAGAACATGGTGAGGCCTATTGTGGCGGGGTGGTCTTAGTACTGCCCACCCCTCCAACACAAATATACTTCCCCTAAAAAGGAAGGAACTGCGGTAAAACAAATCCCATGTCTCCGTGTGCTCCACTTTCGGTTACCTTGTTCCTCTCACCGCCTTTACTCGTTTAGTAGCTGGGTTGACATATAGGTAAAATCACTATAGTTTCATATCTAGAAAATTTACATTTGTGTCAAGCCTAAATTTAAAAAGTACTAAAATTTGAAGTAACACCTATTCACCCCCTCTAGGTGCCCATACGATCCTTTCAATTGGTATTAGAGCCTCAACTCTTATTTCCAGATTTACCGCCTAAGAAAGTATGGATACTAGAGCGAAGGGTGAAGCTTCGGCTAGCGTTGCGGTTACCATGGAAGATCTCAAGGGATTGAAAAATTACTTGAATTCTACCATGGCATCTCAAATAAAAGAGATGCATGAAATGATAACACGTCTCAGGCCCGCCAATAATTCCTCTACCCCTTATCTTGCAGAAGACACATCTCCTAATTCAAAGGATAAAGCTATGGCTAAATCCAATGATGTGGAAGTGGGCGATGAAGGCAAATATAGTGGTTCCTCTTCCAAAAAGGGAAGTTGGAAGGAGGAGTACAACCATGTTCCTCATTTGTACTCTCTCGACCCACTGATCCCTAACCCTCATATAAACAATAGGGGTGATCCACCCAAACTAAGTGCATCTTCCTTTAATCAATGGAATTTTTTATGAACTCTCATTTCTGCAGTTCATTCATTGAGTTGTAGAAGACTATTGTGGGTGGACTTCATGCTGTTGATTCATCCAATATGATAAGAAGAGAAGTTTTTGATAGTCAACTCAACGATAATGCTTTGCACATGATCTAGCTTAGGGTGGGCCCAAGGACATGTCGCACATTGAACATCTCAACACCACCAAGGAAGCTTGGGATTCCCTCACCGAGTTGTTCATCGGAAATGAGAGCATGAGGAGGAACCAGTATGATGTTCTAAGCAATCAAGGTGAAGGTTTCTACATGATGGATGGTGAGGATCATAAAGACATGTATAGAAGACTCAAGTCCATTGCCACCACATTTAGTAATCATGGTGCTTCACACATTGATAATGCTTGGATTAAGAAGAAGTATGTGAGTGATCTCATGCCATTGGAACCCACTGATTTGAAGAGCCTACAAGGAAGACACAACTAGAATCTCATGACTTCCAATGAAGTTATGCAAGAGATGGCAGCATTCAAGGTTGTAGCCAAGAACGTTGAAGATGCTCGTGCACGAGCAATAGGTATGCAAAAGGGTGTTTATATTTCCTTGAAGGCCAATGTGGTTTAGCATGAAGAAGAAGAGAGGGTCAATGATGTAATTTCCATGAGTTTTCCCGAGGATGTCAAACTCACTCATGGTGACTACATGGCATTCTATGCTAGGAGCTTTTGGAAAGATCCCGCCAAGGCAAAATCTGAGCTTGAACGAAGAAATGGGTCAAGCGGAAGAAAGGAAAATGGTCCAAAACTGAGGTCATGTTACAATTGTGGTGACCATTTCCATTTTGTTGTCGAATGCCCCTATCAAAGTAGAGAAGATCATGGCGGTAGACTTGTTCTCAAGGACAAGTCAAAAGCTCCACGCAAGATCTTCACCAAAAAGAAGGGTGCATACAAGAAGCAACCAAATATTGTGTTGGTGGAACATGAGGAGTACTCATCCATGAGTAAAGACGAAGAGGAAGAAGAAAGCTCAAAAGAAGTGGCAGCTATAGCCACCACCTCTACACCAACCGTTTCACTCTTCGACTCTCCAAATGAGAACGTCACCAACAAGGACGTCAATTGCCTCATGGCAAGGGCATCTGAGATATCACCTTCTACTCCTTCTTTTCCTATGACTACTATGAATGCTAAATTATATGATCCTACTAGTCTTAAGGTTAAATAAGAGGTTATTGCTTTGGATCATTATATAACTAACTTGCAAGGCGAGCACAAGAAACATTTCGAGGCCCTCATGGGTCCACTTGTCCATTCAAAAGATCTCCTTGAACAAAAGGTAGGATTGATGCTATTGAAATAGCATCCTTGGAAAATGCTCTAGAAGAAGAGGAAGAGCTTTAGGCTTCCCTTGAGGAGAAGATTGAATCCATTGAGGAGTCACATGATGACATTGTTGCTGAACTAATAAAAGAACGTGACCATGCTATTGCTAAAGCAAGAAAACTTAAAATGGAAAAGGTTGAATTTGGGGCTTCTCATGCTCGACTAACTGAGGAACTAGAGAAACTTGATATTGCCCACAAGGCTGTGGAGAGTGAGCACTCTATTCTCAACAAGTCTCATAATCAGCTCCAAACTCGACTAACTAAATTTGATGTCCCTAGCACATATACTCCTTTGTGTTATCATTCATATATTCTTAAGGAAAATGCTAGGTTGAAGGATGAGCTTGCCAAGTCATCTCCTCCCAAAGGTAAGGAAGTGCTTGATGATCTTTTGAGTAAGAAAAAGGAAAACAATGGGAAAGACGAACTTGACTATGTCTCCAAGACAAAGAAGAAGAACAAGAAGAAGAAGGCTGATGACCCACAAGTATAGGGGGTGTATCGCAGTATTTTCGATAAGTATGAGTGTCGAACCCAACGAGGAGCAGAAGGTGCTGCCTAGTGGTATGGATCATGAATTCTCTGCAAATACTTAGCAAACGGATTTTTAGGAGGTTTTGATACTGCAAATAAATAAAGTACGAGTAAATAAAAGACAATAAGAATAAATGCAGCAAGTGGCCCAGTCCTTTATTCAACAAAGGACAAGCCGGTTGTATTACTTAAGATGACCAAATGTTCTCGAGGACACATGGGAAGACTGTCAAGTGCTTTCGCTTCATATAGTTTATTAATCTTCTTTAGTTTGCTAACTGTTGTGTGGGTGAACATGTGCTAATGTACTGACCTTCCTAGAACTAATACATACTTCTGATTATACCCCTTGCAAACATCCATAAGTACAATAAAGTAATTAAGGTAAAAACCTAACCACAGCTTTAAACTCTAAGACCCTTACGTCCCTTGTGCAATGGTTTCCTAACGAGGGTTTAGGTTTCTGTCACTCTGGCAACCCCTATGATTAGTAGCCAAATACACAATGAATTCCCCTAGGCACATATAGGTGAAGTGTCATGTAGTCGACATTCACATGACACCACTAGAAGAAGTACACCACAACTTAAATATCAAACTATTGAATCTTTCTCAACACAACTCCATTACTAACAACATGACTTCTCCCATGTCCTCAAGAACAAAACGAACTACTCGCAAGACATCATATGGATCATGATCAGAGATGGAATAATGATGTATAACAATCTGAACATAAACAATAATTCAATGCTTCCACTCAATAGCATTAACTACAAAGAGTAATCAACACCGGGAAAGTTTCCCCTAAGAACTATGCAAGATTCAACCCAATTGTTACAACAATATGGAGATGGTGATGATGGTGTTGATGGTGATGATGGTGGTGATGATGATCCCAATGAAGTCCAGCTTGATGGTGGTGTTGATGGCGATGATCTCCCCTCTTCGGGAAGGAATTCCCCCGGCAGAAATCTGTCTGCCGGAGAGATCTTTCCCTCTCGGTGTTTTCCGCCCCGGAGAGGCGGCGGAATCTTTTTGTGGTCACTCCCCAAGTATTAGGGTTTCGGGAGGATTATATATGCCAGAGGGGAGACTGGAGGTGGGCCAGGGCGGCCACACCACCTGGTGGCGCGGCCTAGGGTGGCCCGCGCCAAGGGGTGGTGTGGGCCCCCTGTGGCCCATCTCTACTCCTTCTAGAAGTCTTCGTCTTCTAGAAAAATAGGATTTTCCATGTATTTTCCCGGATTTTCTAATCTTCGCGAATTTTGCCTCCAAATAGCACCTTTTCCATTAAAATCCTGACTGCAGCGGTCCATGCTCAAAAGTCATCAACCATGCAAAAACAAATGAAATAACATAAGTATCATCTCTTAATATGAAATATATCAATGGATAACAGTAAATTATGATATAGTATAGTGATGCAAAATGGACATATCAACTCCCCCCAAGCTTAGACTTCGCTTGTCCCCAAGAGAAAGTGAGCTCAATAAACATGGCCTCAGGTTTATGGAGTGAAGAGTCGATAAAAAGAATACGGACAAGAAGCATCACATTCATCAATACATAGATCATAATAGAAGACAACTCACTATTATATAACTCAACTTGCAATAAGTAAAGGAAACACAATAAAGATATATAAAGTGAATCATAATTGGTAATGGCAAACTTAGCTCTTCGTCGAAGAATAGTTGACAATTTGCTGGAGTTCACAAATAACTGATTTTCAATGATAGCTTTCAAAGTAGTAATCACCAAGATAAGAGCAATGTGCAAAACAAGGAACATAAGAAACATGATTGAATAAATCATCATATGAATGAATGAAACACAACAACTCAAAATACTTGCTGAGATAGAGGGGAATAGGTTTATTGACTCAACTAAAAAGTAAAAGAAAGGCCCTTCACAGAGGGAAGCATGGATTTCAAGTTTCATAAAGAGCTCCCAAAAATTATGATACTTAGTAGCTTTCAGCTCTCATTGCCCCTATCATAGGCATCTTAGGTGATTAAGGTTAAAGTGATCAAATATGAGGATATGCTTGACAAGTTGTAAATTGTAAATCTCATGTCCCTTAAATACGAGGTCCGCTCCTCATGCTACTCAAGTTTAGTCACCGGTAAGTTCTTGTCATAGTAAGCACATGTGTATCATGGAGAACCACCAACGGGGTACCCCTTGCCCGATGATACGGAAGAATCCCCATATCAAAATGACAAGGCAAGCAGATAACAAGCATCTTAGCAATCCTCTTATTTACCATGGGAATATGGTGCTTTTTTCTCTCTTTCCTCTTTTCTCATCTTTTTTTTATTTTTCTCTTTTTCTCAATCTCAAATTTCTTTTTTTATAAGAAGGACTGCTTCATAGATGCTCATTATGGTTACGCTGCAGGTTTCCATCATGACAGCATGGATTAGACCGGCGGCCCAGGCGTTTCTCTAACACACATACATAACTCCATGGACTTACAAGCTCCCCTTTCATTTCACAACGACGACATCCATAGACAAAAGAACATGATATCAACTAGGTACAAAGTACCAGTGCAATGTTGAAAGCATTCCCCATGACAGCATGGTTCTGCTAATTCACAACTTACAAAGCGCAAGCATATACGCAACATAGATGGGCACAATGGTTCAAGTTTATTTAATGCAAGAAAGTAAAATGTGCCATCAAGTTCGTGAGATCTTTAATCACTAATTTTCACATAACAAGTTTAATTTGGAAGGTAGATAAAAACATGAATTTACTTGGAATAGCAATAATGCTAATAGGTAGGTATTGTGGACACAAATGGCATAGGTTTTGGTTTAAGGAATGGATGCATGAGAAGAATTCCCTCTCAGTACAGGTTTTTGGCTAGCAAGGCTGGTTAGCAAGTATAAGAGTTGAAGGAACCAAACAAACATACAAGCGATAAAAACAAACATGCAATCTTCCTTGGAAGCACAAAAGATCTTAACCAGAGAGTACTAAACTTATGAGAAAATGAAGAAAGAAAGATGATGAAATTATATTTCTCAAAGAGTAATTTTATCTTTTTCATTCAATCTCAAAAATAGTGTTGCTACTGATCGAGCTAGGTTTGCCAAAACCAACTAAATTAACTCAATGATCCCAAAGTGATACCAATACTAACAACAAGATCAATCACATAACCATGAATTGAAAACTAATATAAGATATGCAAAAGAGTAAATGATAGAACTTCTCATTAATATTCCATAACGGCAACTCACACCAAGGGATACATATCTAACGAGAGAGGGGACACTTCCAAAATGCAAACCATCCTACATGATAACTTCTCTATTCATGATATGACTCTACTAAAAAGGTAAAAAGATAGAAGATAGTGATATGATACCGCGGCACTCCCCCAAGCTTGGAACAAACCAAGGGGATGCCAAACCTGATGACGAATTACTCCTTCGGTGGCGGTGGTATCCTCTCGATGAGCTCTTTGATCAGTTTCCCCAAGCCCTCAATCTCAAAGGTGAGAGTACGAATCAACTCCGAGTTGTGCTCGATGCGGTGCATGATCATGTCAGATTGTGGATCCCAGCTCTTGTGATTCTCTCCCCACTCTTCCTCCTTGAAGTCTTCTTTTCCTGCATGGCTAGAACGAGGCAAGTCCCACTTGGAGGGTAATTTCTCCTTGGGCATATTCTGGTGTTGATGCTTATGGATAAGGGTATGGAAAGGATTCTTGGTGCATGGAGGAAGTGACCGTGGAGCCAAGAAGTGACGCGGAGGCTTACCTCCAGTCGACATCCGTGCAGTCCTTCTGACCCTGGCAGGTTTTGTCAACACTCCAATGCTTGCAATGGTAGTGCCGATGTGCGGATGTTTGCCTTGCTCCTCTTCATCTTCACTCTTGATCTCCTCCTCCTGGACGGGGTCTTGGAGATCTTCCTCCATAGGCTCCTTTCCCTTATCCTTGGCGGACACCATTGTTCTTCTAAGCTTTCAAAAATAGTTCCTGGCAGAAACAGATCGAAACAAAAACACGACAAGAACACGATATACGAACCTGAGGGGGATCCGGGGGATTATATATTACGAAGTTTTACAACAAAAGGGAGGTACTGGGAGAAAACGGGTCAGAGACGGAATCCAGAGTGGCCACACCACCTGGTGGCGCGGCCAGGGGTGGGCCCACGCCACAGGGTGGTGTGAGCCACCCTGGCTCCGTTTCCGTCCCTCTTTCGCTTTGTAACTTTCCTTATTGGCTAAAAATTGCAAAAATATAACTGGACAGATCTTTCGCGGAACTTTTCTTACCAGAACTATTACCTATTCGAAAACAGACTCTGCAGGTCTCTGAATTTGGTATTTAGTGGATTCTTCCGGAGTCACCACTTGAATAACATCAATATCTTCATATTCATACACTTATTGTGAGTCATGAAACCTTTCACTTTCTCATTACACCAATTTCTCCACCTACCTAGAAATTTCTTTCACACAAAACTTCACACAGTTCTCATTAGCAACATTAGTATAAGTGAAGTGATAAAACTTTTAAGTACAATTTCAACTGAAAACCATCAAAACATGAGCTACTGTAGCAACCCCTTCTGAAAACCCAAAAAGAATTCAAAAAGGAAATCGATTAAAGAAGCAAATGCAAGAGTGGCAAAATCTGTCAAAACAGACCAGCAGGTAAAGATCAATTTTTTCGAAAATCTTCTGTTGCTCAAATCAACAAATGCAAAACTAACGAAAGTTAAATAACAACCTGGGGCAGAAGCACAAAAATTTAAAGATCAATCTGACATACAGAGACTCTCACGAATTTTTACGGTCAAGCACAAAAATCTGTTTTGGGACAGCATCTTCCCCAAATATTACTTCTCTCTCAGTAGAGGTTGATCTTGACATAAAAACCAAACAAAAAGGATAAGGAGCGGTTATTACCAAAGTAATAACTTCCAAGACTCAAATAAACAAAAACAAACTGAAAGCAAAAATAAATTGGATTGTCTCCCAAAAAGCTCTTTCTTTATAGTCATTAAGATGGGCATGATAATTTCAAAGATGCTCACATAAGAATATGAATTGAAGTGAAAGAGAAAATTAAGAAGCAAAAATACACATGTTTAAGTCTAACCCACTTCCGATGAAAGGGAATTTTGTAAACAAACAAGTTGTTGAAACCATAGGCTACTAGCATAGGAAGGAAAAAGAAATGCAACATAAAAACTTTCAGCATAAAGCGAGGAAACTTGATATTATTGAGATACATAAGAACACTTTTCCCCCTCTCATAGTAACTTTCAGTATCATGCATAAACTTAACAATATAACTATCACAAGGACCATTGTAACAATGATCAATTATTCTAACAGAAAACACAGGAATACTAGTTCTTATAACACTACTTTGTGAAATAATATTAGAGGTATCCTTACCAAGCATAGTGTGTCCCTATTCTACATATTTAGTGACAAAATCTTTCACATTTGCTATTATAGGTTAATCATCCATTTTTTTATCAGGTTCAACAACTTTAATTGTACTTTCATTAACCATACTAGCTATCATAGAATGTTCCTTTATCTTAACTAGGAAAGGCATTTTCTCAATGTAAGGTTCAGATAAGACATGATTAGCAGTATAAACTTCAGTGTTTCTTGTAGGAATACTCTTAGCAATATCTTTATAAGGTTCATGATACTTATTCCACTTCTTTTTAGGCACTTCAATGTAGGAAGCAAAAGCCTTAAAATAAGTTGCAATAGCTTGAGAGTCTAGACCATAAGCATTTTTAATATTTTGAAAGTCATCAGTTCCCATAAAAGATTCAATGCATTCATAATCATAATTTATACCTGACTTTATACCTTTGTGATTCTCCCAAGCTTCAGCATTGTCTTGAATATGGTCCAGAAGATCCCATTTAGCTTCTTCTTCCATGCGAGTGAATGATCCAGCACAAGAAGCATCCAATAAATCCTTATCATGAAGAGAAAGCCTTGCATAAAAGTTATTGATAATAATATTATTGGGGAGCTCATGAATGGGACATTTGAGCATTAGTAACTTCAATCTCCCCCAACCTTGAGTTGTACTCTCTCCATCAAGAGGCCAAAAGTTGTATATTTGATTCCGATCTTTATAAATCTCTCTAGGATGATAAAACTTTGAATAAAAGAGAGGTACTATTTCCTCCCATTCAAGAGCTTGACCATTCTTCAGCAGCTTATACCATTCCTTAGCTCTTCCTTTCAGTGATAATGAAAATAACTTCTTCTAACTTGATCTGCAGTAATACCTGCACACTTGAACAACCCGCATAATTCGTGTATAAAGAGCAAATGATCACCAGGATGGACAGTTCCATCCCCAACATAATAATTATCCATGACACGATCAATAATTCTTGTAGGTATTTTAAAAGTATCATTGTTAGCAGGTGGTGGTTCATCTACTACCTTAGTAGTGGTAGTAGCATTACGAAATAAGAAACTCAGCGAATTATCCATATTGAAAATAAAGCAACTAACAGAAGTAAACAATACTCACAGTATAAGTTTCCTTTACCAATTCCACTCTCAAATAGCGATTCACTCCCCGGCAATAGTGCCAGAAAATAGTCTTGATGACCCACAAGTATAGGGGTGTATCGTAGTATTTTCGATAAGTAAGAGTGTCGAACCCAACGAGGAGCAGAAGGTGCTAGCTAGTGGTATGGATCAGGAATTCTCTGCAAATACTTGGCAAACGGATTTTTAGGGGCTTTTGATAATGCAAATAAATAAAGTACGATTAAATAAAGACAATAAGAATTAACGCAGCAAGTGGCCCAATCCTTTATTCCTCAAAGGACAAGCCGGTTGTATTACTTAAGATGACCAAATGTTCTCGAGGACACATGGGAAGACTGTCAAGTGCTTTCGCTTCATATAGTTGATTAATCTTCTTTAGTTTGCTAAGTGTTGTGTGGGTGAACCTGTGCTAATGTACCAACCTTCCTAGGACTAATACATGCTTGTGATTATACCCCTTGCAAACATCCGTAAGTACAAGAAAGTAATTAAGGTAGAAACCTAACCATAGCTTTAAACTCTAAGACACTTACGTCCCTTGTGCAATGGTTTCTTAACGGGGGTTTAGGTTTCTGTCACTCCGGCAACCCCTACGATTAGTAGCCAAATACACAATGCATTCCCCTAGGCCCATATAGGTGAAGTGTCATGTAGTCTACGTTCACATGACACCACTAGAAGAAGTACACCAAAACTTAAAATGAAACTATTGAATCTTTCTCAACACAACTCCACTACTAACAACATGACTTCTCCCATGTCCTCATGAACAAAACGAACTACTCACAAGCCATCATATGGATCATGATCAGAGATGGAATAATGATGTATAACAATCTGAACATAAATGATAATTCAATGGTTCCACTCAATAGCATCAACTACAAAGACTAATCAACACTAGGAAAGTTTCCCCTAAGAACTATGCAAGATTCAACCCAATTGTTACAGCAATATGGAGATGGTGATGATGGTGCTGATGGTGATGATGATGATGATCCCGATGCAGTCTAGCTTGATGGTGGTGTTGATGGCGACGATCTCCCCTCTCCGGGAAGGAATTCCCCCGGCAGAAATCTGTCTACCGGAGAGATCTTTCTCTCTCGATGATTTCCACCACGTAGAGGCGGCGGAATATTTCTGTGGTCGCTCCTCGAGTATTAGGGTTTCAGGAGGATTATATACGCCAGAGGGGAGAGCTGGAGGTGGGCCAGGGCGGCCACACCACCTGGAGGTGCGGCCTAGGGTGGCCCGCGCCAGGGGGTGGTGTGGGCCCCCTGTGGCCCATCTCCACTCCTCCTTCTGGCAGTCTTCGTCTTCTAGAAAAATAGGATTTTCCATGTATTTTCTCGGATTTTCTGATCTTCGCGAATTTTTCCTCCAAACAGCACCTTTTCCATCAGAATCCTGACTGCAACGGTCTATGCTCCAAAAGTCATCAACCATGCAAAAACAAATGAAATAACATAAGTATCATCTCTTAATATGAAATATATCAATGAATAACAGCAAATTATGATATAGAATAGTGATGCAAAATGGACGTATCAAAGGCCAAGCCTACTCAAGCAAAGACAAGCACCACTGTGGGAAATGACACCACGAAGGACAAAACTGCTCATGATGGTTTTGCAGGAACCACTAATCCCCATTTTGTTTTGTTTCATGATTATTATGATGATGTCTATGCTAGATATATTGGACCTTATGATGGTTATATTGCTTGGTCTATTTGGGTCCCAATACCCTGGTTGCTAACAAATGAGGACACATTGAAAAATGGGTACCTAAATCCAAGAATTGATTTCTTGGAGGGCTATGCTTCTGGTGGGTCAAATAGGGTGTTTGATAGTCGCCTTCATCCCCTCTGATCGTCGCGGTGAAGATTGAGAACAATCTGGAGAGGGTCATGGACTTCGTCCTCATCCTCCACGACACAGATTGGTCTAGGAGGGTGAAGCTTCTTGACCGCTTCACTCTTGGGGTCATGACTCCATGTCGGGGGCACTCGGCTGAAGCACTCCAGCAACAACGATAGCTAGAGCATGAACGTCGAGGCTCCAGTTCCTGGGGCCATGTTACTTACTGTCGGCTAAGAGCGCCTCATCCACGACCGCTACATCGGATGCTTCTTGGTGATGTAGTTCTGCTACTACGATGGTGGGAACCTATTTGTGTCCGTGTTCAACACATTCTGGTGTCGTGTTGATTACCCGCGCCACATTTGGAGCGTGTAGGCGGCTTCTCCCGACGTTGCTCACACCGAGCCCTAGAAGGTGGCGCATTTATTTTGTGGCCATTAGTGGGCGTCAATATTCCGATCATTTGCCTTGTGGGTGTGCTTGTAACGGACTTATTGTTGGTAAACCCTATTTTATCGATCCATTTCTTATCCTTTGTGTAGATTGTTTTCCTCAGTGCATCCTTCCATACCGCGCAATTAGGAATCAGCCTCTAGGCGGCGTGGTGCCACCTGCTGGACCGCCTCGACTTAGCGAGGGTTAGGATCTAGGCAAGGAGGTTGCGTGATTGTTCCTCGAGGCACCTCCTGGCATGTTAGGGAGTCCACAGAGTAGGACTAAAATCTTATGGCGACGGTGCCAAGTAAGGGAAGGAGCATGGAGAGGGAACGATACCAAAGCACCCGAACTTGGCTCTGTAGCAGGCGCCCTCACAGTCACAGATGATGCCTTTTTCCCTGGCCTCATGTAGAGGTTCTTCCTCGGGAAAGTTCAAGACCGTCCATCTCTTGTGTGGTGACTTTAGTTCCCTCGCGCGTCTGTGCTCTACCTTCCTATTCCAGCCACACCCGTCCCCTAAGACTGCGGACAGTGTTAGGCGAACTTTGTGCGCTACATCTCGTGAGATAAGGAAAATAGGGGCTGCCATGTTGGTGCCTCGTGAGGGGAATCGTAGAGTGTGCGCGCCTCCCGGGGTCCCCTCCTAGGGGGGCTGCCTGGCTCTCACAATTCTACGCTTCTTGAGGGGAAGCATCCTCGTGAGTTGCCCCATAGGCCCTCGTAGGGCCATGTATTCCATGTAAGCTCCTCGAGGAGGAAAATGTAGGTTCAACATGAACTTGTGTTGTTTGAGGGGGAGTTCCCTCGTGTGCCACCCCGTAGGTCCCTCTTGGAGGAGACCATAAGGAAATTTTTTCCCTTTAGGCTCCTCGAGGAGGAAACCGTAGGTTCAACATGAACTTAGGCTGCTTGAGGGTGCGTCCCCTTGTGAGCCGCCTCATAGGTCCCTCATGGAGGAAACCATAGGGCAATGTTTTCCCTATAGGCTCCTCGAGGATAAAACCGTAGGTTCAACATGAACTTAAGCTTCTTTAGGGTGAGTGCGCTCGTGAGTCGCCCCATAGGTCCCTCGAGGAGGAGACCGTAGGGAAATATCTTCCTTGTAGGCTCCTTGAGGAGGAAATCATGGTTCAACATGAACTTATGCTACTTGAGGGTGAGGGCCCTCATGAGCTGCCCCGAAGGTCCCCCGTGGAGGAGACCATAGGGCAATGTTTTCCCTGTAGGCTCCTCCAGGAGGAAACCGTAGGTTCAACATGAACTTAGGCTAGTTTAGGATGAGTGCCCTCGTGAGCTGCCCTGTAGATCCCTAGTGGAGGATACCATAGGAAAATGTTTTCCCTGTAGGCTCCTCGAGGAGGAAACCGTAGGTTCAACATGATCTTAGGCTACTTGGGGGTGAGTGCCCTCGTGAGCCGCCCCGTAGGTCCCTAGTGGAGGAGACCATAGGGAAATGTTTTCCCTATAGGCTCCTCGAGGAGGAAACCGTAAGTTCAACATGAACTTAGGATACTTGAGGGTGAGTGCCCTCGTGAGCTGCCCTGTAGGTCACTCGTGGAGGAGACCGCAAGGCAATTATTTCCCTGTAGGCTCCTCGAGGAGGAAACCATAGGTTCAACATGAACTTAAGTTGCTTGAGGGTGAGTGCCCTTGTGAGCCTCCCCATAGGTCCCTCATGGAGGAGACCGTAGGCAATGTTTTCCCTGTAGGCTCCTCGAGGAAGAAACCATAGGTTCAACATGAACTTAGGCTACTTGAGGGTGAGTGCCCTTGTGAGCCGCCCCGTAGGCCCCTCGTGGAGGAGACTGTAGGGAAAAGTTTACCCTGTAGGCTCCTCGAGGAGGAGACCGTCGGTTCAACATGAACTTAGGCTACTTGAGGGTGAGTGCCCTCATGAGCCACCCTGTAGGTCCCTCGTGGTGGAGACCGTAGGGCAATGTTTTCCCTATAGGCTCCTCGAGAAGGAAACCGTAGGTTCAACATGAACTTAGGCTACTTGAGAGTGAGTGCCCTCGTGAGCTGCCACGTAGGTCCCTTGGGGAGGATACCGTGGGGCAATGTTTTCCCTGTAGTTTCCTCGTGGAGGAAACTGTAGGTTCAACACGAACTTAGGCTACTTGAGGGTGAGTGCCCTCATGAGCTGTCCCGTAGGTCCCTCGTGGAGGAAATCGTAGGGCAATATTTTCCCTGTAGGCTCCTCGAGGAGGAAATCGTAAGTTCTATATGAACTTAGGCTACTTGAGGGTAAGTGCCCTCATGAGATGTCTTGTAGGTCCCTCGTGCATGAGACCGTAGGGCAATGTTTTCCCTGTAGGCTCCTCGAGGAGGAAATCGTAGGTTCAACATGAACTTAGGATACTTGAGGGTAAGTGCCCTCATGAGACGTCCTGTAGGTCCCTCATGGAGGAGACAGTAGGGCAATGTTTTCCCTGTAGGCTCCCCGAGGAGGAAATCGTAGGTTCAACATGAACTTAGGATACTTGAGGGTTCAACATGAACTTAGGATATTTTCGATAAGTAAGAGTGTCGAACCCAACAAGGAGCAGAATGTGTTAGCGAATGGCTTGGAGCAGGAATTCTCTATAAATACTTAGCAAACGGATTTTTTAGGGGTTTTTGATAATACAGATAAATAAAGTGCGAGTAAATAAAAGACAATATTAATAAATGCAGCAAGTGGCCCAATCCTTTCTTTAGCAAAGGACAAGCCGGTTGTATTACTTAAGATGACCAAACGTTCTCGAGGACACACGGGAATATCGCCAAGTGCTTTCGCTTCATATAGTTGATTAATCTTCTTTAGTTTGATAAGTGTTGTGTGGGTGAACCTGTGCAATGTACCGACCATCCGAGGACTAATACATACTTGTGATTATACCCCTTGCAAGCATCCGCAAGTACAAGAAAGTAATTAAGATAGAAACCTAACCACAACTTTAAACTCTAAGATCCTCACATCCCTTGTGCAAAGGTTTCCTAACGGGGTTTCAGGTTTCTGTCATTCTGGCAACCCCTACGATTAGTAGCCAAATACACAATGCATTCCCCTAGGCCCATAAAGGTGAAGTGCCATGTAGTCGACGTTCACATGACACCACTAGAAGAATAACACCACAACTTAAATAACAAACTATTGAATCTTTCTCAACACAACTCCACTACTAACAACATGACTTCTCCCATGTCATCAAGAACTAAATGAACTACTCACAAGACATCATATGGATCAACATCAGAGATGATATAATGATAAGCAACAATATGAACATAACAATAATTCAATGGTTCACTCAATAGCATCAACTACAAGGAGTAATTAACACCAGGAAAGTTTCCCCTAAGAACTATGCAAGATTCAACCCAATTGTTACAGCGGTATGGAGTGGTGATGATGGTGCTGGTGGAGATGATGGTGGTGATGATGATGATGATCCCAATGAAGTCCATCTTGATGGTGGTGTTGATGGCAACGATCTCCCCTCTCTGGGAAGGAATTCCACCAGCAGAATTCTGTCTGCCGGAGAGATCTTTCTCTCTCTGTAGTTTTCCGCCTCGTAGAGGCGGCGGAATCTTTCTGTGGTTGCTCCCCAGGTATTAGGATTTCGAGGGGATAATATACGCCAAAGGGAAGAGCCAGGAGTGGGCCAGGGTGGCCACACCACCTGGTGGTGTGGCCAGGGGTGGCCTGCGCCAGGGGGTGGTGTGGGCCCCCTGTGGCCCATCTCCACTCCCCCTTCTGGCATCCTTCGTCTTCTGGAAAAATAGAATTTTCCATGTATTTTCCCGGATTTTATGATCTTTGCAAATTTCACCTCAAAACAGCCCTTTTTCCATCAGAATCCTGACTACAGCGGTCCATGCTCCAAAAGTCATCAACCATGCAAAAACAGATGAAATAACATAAGTATCATCTCTTAATATGAAATATATCAATGAATAACAGTAAATTATGATATAGAATAGTGATGCAAAATGGACATATTAGTAAGTGACCTTGTGAGCCCTCCTGTAGGTCCCTCATGGAGGAGACCGTAGGGCAATGTTTTCCCTGTAGGCTCCTCGAGGAGAAAACCATAGGTGCAACATGAACTTAGGCTAGTTGAGGGTGAGTGCCCTCGTGATCTGCCCTATAGGTCCCTAGTGGGGGAGACTGTAGGAAAATGTTTTCCTTGTAGGCTCCTCGAGGAGGAAACCGTAGGTTCAACATATACTTAGGCTACTTGTGGGTGAGTGCCCTCGTGAGCCTCCCCGTAGGTCCCTAGTGGAGGAGACCATAGGGAAATGTTTTCCCTATAGGCTCCTCGAGGAGGAAACTGTAGGTTCAACATGAACTTAGGTTACTTGAGGGTGAGTGCCCTCGTGAGCTGTTGATACCTTCGATCCGGATTATAGATGTAGTATAGCTTATTTTTCCCTAGTTGACCTAGGTTATCGAATCCTTGGGAAGCAGATGCATAGTGAAGTTACTTTAACGGACCTTCGGGAGTTTTAGAATTCCTTTTTTGTTTTTACCGGACCAAGAGTTTGCGTATTTTTGTTGTTGTCGATGAGGGAGAGAGAGGGCCTAGGGCATTCGGTTCCACCTGTAGATGTGCAAAACATCTGATGGGAATAAAAGATAAAGATAAAGTATGCATGTAATTGTTAGAGCAACATAAATTACATGTGGGCAATGCATCCATAATTGCTATTGCCTCCGCAACTGCTTATAGCAATAACCTACGAGTCTCATCCATATAAGAAAGAGAACTAATGATCTGCATAGTGATGTCACCGTTAATCCCAAGTAAATCCCTCACATACAGCCGTACTACCCCTTCTATCACTGGGGTTCCCAACCTGCAGATCAGTCATTACTCATACTCCCTATACCTGGCTCAATCCTTAGGGTCTTAGGTACCTGACAAGTCCTTGGATTTAGGCAAGAGAGGATACAATAATCATCTTGTCATACAAACTAATACACGATCCCATCTATGATAAATAACATGCACAAATGCTACATGGCTAGGTCGAAGCCCTTAGCTCAAGGAGAATTACTCACACATAGAGATGAGATCAACAATCACAAACATTGTAATGAAAATCATGAGATTGATACCTAGTCTTACAATGTTGCCAATTGAAGAAGAGATCTACTATTACAAGTGGTGGAATATGGCTATGGAGATGGAGAAGGGTTTTGAGATCTAGAGGCGGCTGGTGATCTGGGGCAAAGACTTTTGGGCGAGGCTGGCTTGTTTTCTCGTCGCCCGAGGCTTATTTATATAGGGGTCCCTTCATGAAAGTTGTTCTGTTTGACCTAATGGTGGCAGCGCCAACTATACGACCAGAACTACACGACCGAAATTTTGCTCCGGTCGTACAGTTGGTCGTTAAAGCGTATGCCTCCGCTTCACGGCTCCTGGTTTCTTCTGGTTGTTGGAAACCTCGTATCTTTGACTTTAATGTAGTGATTCCCATCTTCAAACGACATTATCTGTGCAGGAAAAATATAAAAAGAAAGGATTGCATACCCCTTTCAATATTAGGCATTAGTGGCAGGGTTTAGAGAGATATTTCATAAAAAATATGAATAATATCTGATACATTGCAAATGTATCTATAATTTTTGATGTTCCATGCTTGGTTTTATCCACTTTCTTGTGTTTTGTTCCAACTTTGGAGTACTTTTCGTATGATTTCTTGGACTAACCTATTAACAAGAGTCGAAGTGCCAGCTGCCTATTTTCTGTTGTTTTTGGTTCCAAGAAAGTCAAAAAATGAATATTCTTGGAATTGGATGGGACAAAAGCCAAAGTGCCTATTTTTCCGGAAGTCATCAGATGCCAGAGTACGAGACAGAGAGGGGCCAGGGGGGCACCACACCACCTGGCCGCGCGGCTTAGCCTGGCCCGCGCTAGGGGGTGGTCTGGCCGCCTCCGGCACCCCCTCGGCCTCCCCTTCCGACTATAAGATGCCCTCGGGACGAAAACCCTAAGTGCCCGATCAAAAATCCACGAAAGAGTCTATAGCTATCGTCATCTCCATCCCTAGATCGGGAGGGATCTGAAGCTCTTCCCGACACCCTGCCGGAGAGGGGAATTCACCCTGGAGGCCTTCTTCATCACCATGCAAGCCTCCGGTGTGATGCATGAGTAGTTCATCCTTGGACTACGGATCCACGTAGTAGCTAGATGGCTGGTTCTCCTCCTTTGTGCTTTCATGTTTAGATCTTGTGAGCTCCGTTCATGATCAAGATCATCTATTTGTAATTCTGCATGTGCTGTTGCTACTAGGGAGAAAACAGCAATCCTTTGTTCATAGAACAATCGTATTGTTTACTTTACACGCAGTTCGTAAAGCAATAATCTGTTGCTTGCAACTTAATACTAGAGGGGGTTCGAATGATAACCTGAAGGTGAATTGTTAGTCATAGATGCAGTTGGATGGCGCTCTATGTATAATGTTGTAATGCTCAATCAAGTCTCAAAGGAGTCAAGATGATTAGTATATGCATGTATTGCTTTCTCGATGTTTGTCAATTGCCCCGCTGTAATTTGTTCACCCAGCATGTTATCTATCTTTAGGAGAGCCACCTCTAGTGAACTATGGATCCCGGTCCTTTTTCTTTACATCAATCTATAAATTGTTTACTGCTTTGTGTTTACTTTCTGCAAACTTTTACTTCTTTCCATTCGATACGTTTAATCCTTTGTTTTCCGCAAAACACGGTGAGATTGACAACCTCATCGCAAATTGGGGACAAAGTTCTGTGGTTGTGGTGTGCAGGTCTCCATGTTGCTACTAGCACCGGTAGTGCGCCCTGCAAAGACTCAGCTAGCAACACCTTTGGGGTGTTTCCTTGCTCCTACTGGTTCGATTAAACTTTGGTTTCATAACTGAGGGAAACTTGCTGCTGCGCTCATCATACCTTCCTCTTGGGGTTCCCAACGAGCTCTACATCAACATCGCACCAGCATTTTCCTGGCGCCGACACTAAGCCATCAATATCCAGTTTAAATGTGGACGTAGATGGCTATATTTCAGATCCATCAACCTCCCCAAGCTTAAACTTGATCGTCCCGGAGCAAGAAAACCAAAATAAAAAAGGAACTCAGCATTTAAATTGAAATAACGAGATGGTGATCTTACTCATGATTGGTAGAGTAATGGCAAGCATAGGTAGAGTAATGGCAAGCATATCATATGGGTTTTATGCATCCTTATAGTGCAGTAATTTTTTTGTTAACATGGATGATTCAAATGAGTAAACTTTATTCCATGTCATGTAATCAACTCATAGGCTTGCCTTAGAACGATAAAGTAAAATCATGTAATTTGAGAGTTTGAGAGTTGTCATGAAAAGCATATACACTAGAGTATCTCAATTCTCCCACATATATAAATCAATACTTTTCAAGTACTACTTTTCTATTCATTGTCCTTCAAGAATTTCAGTTTTTGAGTAATTGAGAGCATGCCAAAGATTTTTATTAGTTTATTGGGCTGTGATGGACACTCATGGCATCACTAACGTTTTTTCCTTTTGCATAATGATTACTCATGACATCCATAGGAGTGATTCCATCATGATTACAGCTACCCGGGAGTGTCAAGAATCTTACCCACTATAGCATTGCTACTACAAGTGTTTAATCAACTCATAGCCGAAATCTAGGAGTTTCCTCCATGAAGATCGTTCGTAGGCCAGTGGATTTGTTGGCATCCCATGAAGTTTGAGACGCATAAAGCTATATCATTCTTATGGTTAAAAAGTCAAACTTTGGCATCCTCACAAAAACCGCTAAACATTAATTCAATCGAACAAATATTTTTAAAGAGAGCTATCAAGTCAATCAATATTTTCAGTGGTGTTGAGTGTCTCTAGAAATAAGCCTTCAAGACTAAGCAGTACAACACCCAAGCCTTCAATTGTGAGACTTTTTCTTATTACAATTGTTTAGCAATTTTTAGGCAAGACTTGGTTAATTATGAGAGCTAGAACAAAACGTACCCAACTAAATTCCCATGCAAACAAAAATCTTACTACAATGCAAAGACTCACTCCACCAATATAATATATCAACATTTACTACTAACTAGCATGGGTTTCTCAAACTTCAAAAGTAGGGAGTCATACGGCATACCTCTCATGTTTTGTTCCACTTCTCTCTTCCTTTTTTATTTGCTTCTTGGAAAATCGAAGTCGACCACTCTCCTACAAATACATGAAAACCTCGAGGCAGAAAGAAAAGAAAGAGGGAAAATAAGGAAAAATGGAGAAATATTTTGTGGTTTTCAAGAGAGGGAGTTTAAAGAATAGAAAATTGGTGGCAAATCTCAGCTAGAAAATCTCGAAAGCAAAATAGAAAACTAAAAATAAAGTGTTGGCGAAACCAACACGAGTGCTTATAAACTCGAATTAAAAACACAACCTCGAAATAAATAAAAGCAAACGAATGCTAAATAAAGATACATGAGGAAACTTCCGCAAGCTTAGGCTTTTGCAAGCCCTTCAAATCATTGTGGTGGCGGGAAAAAGTCGTTACTCCAGTTCGCGAATTGAGTTGAGAGGTTACTAGTTGTTCCTCAGAGGTTCAAAGAGAGGCTATGCATCCTCTCCAGAGTCCCTCCAAGTTCTTGGAAGTCTTGGTATGTAGCGAACCGGGTTTGTGGCTGCTCCTCTTGATAAGGAACTTCTTGCTCCTCCTCTTAGTCCTCATCCTCCTCCAGAACCTCCTCCTCGGGTTGGTGTCGCTCAACCTTCAAGTCATATAGCAAACGTCCTTCCTCGATAGAGAAAATACCATTAGGTATAGGAGTGGGGTAGAGATGCCCAGCTCTAGCAATATGCAAATAATAAACACCACCTCTCCTAGTGAGCATTCCGCAAGCTTTTAAAGTAGAGAAACCAACACGTCGCTCACCTATCATGGGTTGCAACTCACCTAGGTCAATGCCTAGGGCAGTGGCAAGAACGGTGATCACGCCTCCACCTGTAATTGGTCCTTGGCTTTGGGAGGCTTGGTGCTCCAGGTAGCGCACAAGGATGGCGCCTAAGTTGAGTGACAAGCCACAGTTAATGTAAGCAGCCTTTGCGAGGACTAAGATGTCCTCCTCATTGAGTCTCGTGAACTCATTATGTGCCTGCAAGGTGTTAGCAATAACATAGAACAAATAGCGAATTGCGGGATGTTGAATATTCTTCCCCTTGTTTACTCTAGTAGTGAAACTCATTCCATTATAATATTGTTCAGGGGAAGGGTCTAAGCAAGTAAAGGGTGCATGTAAGGCATTAACATCATTGTTTGGCAAATTAAAACATGCGCACCATTCATCTAATGTTAAAGTGTAGTTGTTGTTCATAAGTCAGAAATAAATCGTGTCCTCTCCTTGCCATTGTCTAACAGTGCTTTGCAACGAACTTAGGAATTCAATAGTTAAGCAGCGATAAGTAGGCACATCATTATACACAAAGTTTTGCAAGCTAGCTCTATTGCAAAGTAAATTGAAGTCATCAGAAATTCCGAGTTGGTTCAATATAATGGGGCAAGCCCACTTGGTGGCCTTCACTTCGTGGTTCTTGATCTTGTTGAAGCAATCATGTTGGGGCTCATCCCTGAACCATATCCCCATGCGTTCTTGAGCGACAACCCGAGAAGCGCTAGCGGTGGCACGAGCACGAGTTTGGCTCCTTGTGTTCATCATCTAAAACATTGAAGAAAGACAAAAATAAAACTTTTTGATCCAACAACAGTAAGTAGATCATATTCCTCATCATAGCACACTAAAGAATCTCCTTGAAATAATAATCTAGGCAAGAGACTCATGGCAATTGGTTCATAGTAGGTCTCACCCTAGATTGATAATGACAATAGATCAAAGATGAATTTGCAAAAAGTAATTGGAGGATCAGAGGAGAAACATACCATAGATCACTTGTGTGCGAGGAAATCGAACGAAATTGAGTAGAGATGAAGATCTCTTGAGGTTTTGAGAGAGTTTGGAGGTAGAAGGGAGAAAAAGGATTGAAGTTTTGGAGTTGGAGGTACTTTCCGTGCGTTTTTGTGGTCGGACACAACTATACGGGTGCAACTATACGGCCGAAACAATGTTGTCCCGCCGTATAGTTGGCCTTCTGTCAAAATTTTAGGGTTTCCTCCTGGCAGCACAGCTATACGGCCGGAACTATACAGTCGGAACAATATGTTGGTCGTTAAACTCTTAGTACATATGAAAGAAGAATTGTCGATGGCAAAGATATCTATACGACCGGAATTATATAACCGGAATTTTTATTCCTGCCGTATAGGTTGTCGTTAAACTCTTAGTACATTAGAAAAGAATTTGTACGGAGACACCGATATCTATACAACCAGAGCTATATGGCCAGAATTTTTATTCCCGCTATATAGTTGGTCATTAAACTCTCAGTACATATGAAAGAAAAATTGTCGATGGCAAAGATATCTATACGACCGAAACTATACAGCCGAAATTTATATTCCCGCTGTATAGTTGGTCGTTGAAGTCTCTATATGCATCAAAAAAAATTTGTTTCATCGAAAATTATTACTTTTCCTATAACTTAGTGATATACCTTATTATTGACAGAAAATTTACAGTAAATATTGTTGACGAACAACAATATGAATAAAGTAGGATTTTTAGTACTACCGAACTTCTTCTCCTCAATTGGAGTTTCCTAGTAGTCTTTATTAAACATAAACTTAAACAAAAACTTAAAAACTTTACTCAAACCTTTATTTCACATGTGTTGCCTCCCATGAAGCTCTCTTTTATGGTCAATAGCTTGACCTCAATGTTGCTCACTTAGGCCATATGAGTGGAACACCCAGTCCAAAGTAGTTGGTCTTCAAAGTGATGACCTCCTTTTCATCATGCTTGGCCTTCTTCTTCCTGGGGAAATGAATAACAAAAGGATCCCGCGAAGGCAATTGAAGCTTCACGTTCCCTTCATGTAGATAATCAAAGCCTTAATAGTTATTAAGAAAGGGTGACCTAATATAATACGAGTAGTAACATCTTCAGGCATGTCAACAATAACAAAATCAATGAGAGCAGGACAAACTTTAATGTATACTAAAGTGTTCTCCTTAATTCCTATAGCTTGTTTGTAGGTAGAATTTGCTAGATGCAATTTTAACTCGGTGATCTCAAAAGAGCCAGGATTTAACTTGTTAAAAAGACTCTTTGGAATTGTTGAGACACTTGCACCTAGATCACAAAGTGCAGCTATCTCATTGGTTCCAATTTTAATCTTCATAATAGGCTCAAATATGTCTTCAAGATTTATAGGTATTTTTTCAGCAATTTACTTATATTATTCCTCAAGCTCACATACCTCTTGATACGTCATAAATATATCTATAATTTTTGATGCTCCATGCTTGTTTTATATCAACTTTCTTATGTTTTGTTCACATTTTGAGGTATTTTTATACAGTTTCTGGAACTAACCTATTAACAAGATGTCACAGAGCCAGATGCCTATTTTCTGCTATTTTTGGTTTCAGAAAAGCTAATAAAGACATATTCTCGGAATTGGATGAAACAAAGCCTAAAGTTCATATTTTTTATGACACGCCACGGAGTCCAAAGGGGAGACGGAGGGGACCCAGGAGGTAGGCACACCCTAGGGTGGCGGGGGTCCCCTAGCCGCGCCACCAGGTGGTGTGGCCACCCTGGCCCACCTCTAGCATTGCCTCTTCGGCTATATATTCCCCCTGGGACGAAAACCCTAAGTACAAGATCAGAATTCCAGGAAAAGTTCTGCAGCGCTGCCGCCACTAAAGAGGAGATTCGGGGGACAGAAGTCTCTATTCCGGCACCATTCCGGGACAGGGAAGTGCCCCCGGATCCATCTCCATCGACTCCACCGCCATATCCATCGTTGTTGCTGACTCCCATGATGAGGAGGGAGTAGTTCTCTCTCGAGGCAAAGTCTCTATCGGTAGCTATGTGTTCATCTCTCTCTATGCGTGATCTTATTGAGATCATGAGCTTTGTAATCTATAGATCTATTATGCTACTCAAGTGCTTTAATTAATCTCTGTTTATCCCCACGTGTGTGAAGTTGACAATTTGCACACTGTGTGGCACTTTGGCTAAGGTCACAGAAATACTTATCATGAGTATATTTGAGTTGGATGTCTCTATGAGATTGTGGTGTTTGTTGGAACCATCTAGCGCTCAAGGTGATAGTGAGGGATTATCTAGATGGGGAATGCAAACTTTAAGGTATGCTGTTATAGCCCTACATCGTCCAACCGGAGAGTAGTTCAGGATAGCATAATCAAGAGAAGATATTTATATGAGAGTGTCCACTAGTGAAAGTATGATCCCTAGGCCTTGTTTCTAAGCATTGAAACACCGTGTACAATCAGTCATGTTACATGTTTGCTTGCTGCCACTCTTATTTCAGATTGTAATTACCACTTATAATCATCCATATTACTTGTAATTCACTATCTCTTCATCAAAAAAAGTGCACCTATACACCTGACAAGTGTATTGGGTGTGTTGGGGGCACAAGAGACTTCTTGTATCTTGATTGTAGGTTTGCTTGAGAGGGATACCTTTGACCACTTCCTCCCTGAGTTCGATAAACCTTGGGTGATCCACTTAAGGGAAACTTGTTGTTGTTCTACAAACCTTTGCACTTGGAGGCCCAACATTGTCTACACGAATAGAAGCATGCATAGACATCAAGCTATTTTGTGGCGCCGTTGCCGGGGAGGTAAGGTAAAAGGTACTCGCATCCTCTAGCTACTAAGCTATCTTCTAGTACTATTGCTGGTGTGTGAGTGCTCAAAGTTATTTCCTTTAGATTCTGCAATTATATCTTTTTGTTTCTGGTTTTTATTTTCACTAGTTAGGCTTAATGGAAAACAACAACAAAATAGAGAGCTTTATAGTATTTATCTTGAGTTAGGATATGATGTGTTTGAAGAGAAAATTAAAAAACCAATGAAACTTTATTTGCGTGCTAATAGAAATGTTATTAGTATGAATTCTTTGAACACCATTATTGCAAATGATATGGAAAAGTATAAGCTTGGGGAAGCTAGTTTTCATCAAAATGATCTTTTTAGTCCCCCAAGCACGGAGGAGAAAATTTAGTTTGATGATACTATGCCTCCAATATATGATGATTACAATGATGAATATGATATTTTCAGTCCACCTACTATTGAAGATAATATTAATTATGATTACAATATGCCTCCTATATTTGATTATTATGGTGATCAGAATAATAATGATATCTATTTTGTTGAATTTGCTCCCACTACGATTAATAAGAATGACTATGCTTATAGGGAGAGTAATAATTATTTCATGCATTTGGCTCATGATAAGAATGTTTTATGTGATATTTATATTGTTAATTTTATTCATGATGCTACTGAAAGTTATTATGAGAGAGGGAAACATGGTTTTATGTATCTTAACAATATTAAATTTCCCCTCTTTATGTTGAAAATTTTGAGGTTGCACTTGTTTTGCTTTCCTATGCTTGTTGCTCTGTGCTTTCATGACTTGTTTATTTACAAGATTATTTTTCATAGGAAGTGGGTTAGACTTAATTTTTTCCATATTTCTTCTTGATGCTCTATTTTACTTCAATTCATATTTCTTATGTGAGCATCATCGAAATTATCATGCCTATCTTAATGGCTATAAAGAAAGAGCTTTTGGGAGACAACCCATCATATTTTTACTTTCAGTTTATTTTTGTTTTGTTGAGTCTTGGAAGTTATTGCTTCTATAATAACCTCTTTTTGTCTTTTTTGTTTGTTTTTTGTGCCAAGAATAATCTCTAATGAGAGGGACGTAAGATATGGGGAAGTTGCTGTCTTGAAACAGATTTCTATGCGTCACTGTAAAAATCGTGAAAAATCTCAGTATGTCAGATTGAGCTATAATTGTTTTTGCTTATGCCCCAGGTTATTACCCAACTTTCATTAGTTTTGTACTTTTCGATTTTAGCAATAGAAGATTTTCGAAAAAATCGGTCTTTACCTGCTGGTCTGTTTTGACAGATTTCTGCCATTATTTGCATTTGCCTCTTAATCTCTTTCTCTTTGAGTTCTCTTTGATCACTTGAGATTTTAAAATAAATTTCTACAGTATCTTATGTTTTAATGGATGATTTACTTGAGTTGAAACTGAACCCAAAGGATTATTATTTTGAATACACTAATATTGCTAATGAAGATTCTGTGAAGTTTTGTATGAAGGAAGTTTTCAAGTGTAGGGAGAGAATGATGTGATGAGATGAAGTATGGACAAAAGCTCAAGATTGGGGATGCCACCTGTGTCACCCCCAGAAATATTCAAGAAGTACAAGCGTCAAAGCTTGGGGATTCCCAAGGCACCCCCTTCTTCATCAATAATCTCAGGTCTTCTTTCAAGACACTTTATTTTTATTACCTTATGCACTATGTGTTGTTCTTGGAGCGTCTTTGTTTTTAGTTTTCTTTTGCTTTATTTACTGCAATAAGTTGGTTGGATCCCAACACACTTCTTTTGGAGAGAGACACACCACGTTATTCATTGCCTAGAACACTCTAGTTTTCATTCTTATTGTTCTGTGAGTGTTCTCTTTTGCTAGCACTGCGTTTAGCTTTAGTTTTCTTATTCTTTTGGATTAGAACTTTTTAGTTCTTCTTTGTAGATGGGTGAGACATGCTCTCTGGTCTTTATTGATTATTATCTTTGAGAGTTGTTTCAAATAAGTCGATTGGTGTTGGAAAAGAGTAGGAAGTTTCATACTTACAGTGGTACAAAAGGAAGCTTGTTTTGACTATGACTTATACTTTATCATATCATGCTAGATGTTGCTTTGACCATATTCTTAGTGATTATTGTTGTATAATGACTTTTTTCAAACAATTGAGATTGCTTAATGTGCCTTCAAAGAATCATGCGTTGTTTTAGCATACAAAAGCATAATATTGTGGTATTCTCCTTTGATGCTTTATTTGGGTTGACTTGGCACATGCTTACACCATGTTAAGACTATGAACCAGTCACCTTAGCCTCTATGATTATTTAGTTTTTGACTTGTAATATCTGTTTATGCTTTAATTAATAATGTTTTGTCACTTTGCATGATTATGGCCATTATTGCTCTCTTAGTTGGTCGCTCCCAGTCTTTTGCTAGCCTCCACCTGTACCACATATGAGTTCCACTCATGCATCCAACCCCCAAGACACCAAGTTATTCCAAAGAGTCCACTATAAATTCCTATGCATGGTGTGTTACACCATTCCAAGTATATTCATGTGTTTATCTATCTTCCAAATTAAACTCTTGTTATGTGAAAATTAGTGATTAAAGCTCTCACAAACTTGATGGCACACTTTATTTTCTTGCACTTAATAAACTTGAACCATTGTGTCCATCTATGTTGCTTATATGCTTTCACTTTATAAGTTGTGAATTAGCAGAACCATGATATCATGGGGAACACTTTCAACATTGCACTAATTATTTACTTGATATCATGTTCTTTTGTTTATGGATCCCGGCGGTGTGAAATAAAAGGGGAGCTTGTAAGCTCATGGAGTTTGTATGTGTGTTATGGAAACGCCTGGGTGGCTAGCCTAAGCCATGCCTAATCATGGTGGAAACTTGCAGCATAACCCTAGTGAGCATTTTGTGAAGCATCCTCAATAAAAACCTATGCAAATAGCAAATAAAAAGATCGCTGAGATGCTCATTGTTTGTTGCCTTGTCATTTTGATATGGGAAAGCTCCTGTGGCATGGGGCAAGGGGTACCCTATTGACGGTTATCCATCATACACATGTACTTACAATGACAAGAACTTACTTGTGACTAAAGTTGTGTAGCATGAGGTTCGGTACTCGTAAGCAAGGGGCATGAGATTTTCAACTTATAACTTGTCATGCATATCTTCATATTTGTGTCACTTTAACCTTAATCACCTCAAGATGCTTATGATAGGGGCAATGAGATCTGAAAGCTAATAAGTACCATAATTTTTGGAAGCTCTTTATGAAACTTGAAATCCCTGCTTCCCTCTGTGAAGGGACTTTCTTTTTTTATATTTTTATGTTGAGTCTCCATCTTCTATCTTTATGCATCAATTAAGAGAGCATAGTTGTCATTATTAGTTCAATGTGCATTGTCCCAAAACTTATTGATTGATTCATAATTTTGGTGTTGCTTGTTCTTAAATTATTTGTATCTAGTCACCGTTATGAACTTTGAAGGTGTCCTATGCATTTATGTTCTGCTAATCCATGAAGGACAAGATGATTACCACTCTTATTATGTTTTCTATATGTGAAACAAACAAATGTCTTTCAATGTATTGTTATTCATGATCTTTTGTTTGTACCTTTTCATGTTGCTACTTAGTTGCTTTGTCTTTTTGTTAGAACTATATCTTTCATGTTTATGTTAGAGTACTATGATCCCAGCCATCAATGTTTTACAGTACCTTGATCAAGATTGTGATGGTGCATGTCACCTCAAAAATTATTCTTCTTATCACTTACCTACTCGAGGACGAGCAGGAGTTAAGCTTGGGGATGTTTGATATGTCGTAAACGTATCTATAATTTTTGATGCTCCATGATTGTTTTATATCATCTTCCTTATGTTTTGTTCACACTTTGATGTATTTTTATACAGTTTTTGGAACTAACCTATTGAGAAGATGCCGTAGTGCCAGTTGCCTGTTTTCCGCTATTTTTGGTTTTAAAAAATCTAGTAAAGATATATTCTCGGAATTGGATGAAACAAAGCCTAAAGTTCCTATTTTTCTCGACACGACACGGAGTCCAAAGGGGAGATGGAGGGGAGCCAGGAGGCAGGCACACCCTAGGGTGGCGCGGGTCCCCCTGGCCGCGCCACCAGGTGAATTGCCTCTTCACCTATATATTCCCCCCGGGACGAAAACCCTAAGTACAAGATCAGAATTCCATGAAAAGTTCCGCAGCACCGTCGCCACCGAAGAGGAGATTCGGGGGACAGAAGTCTCTGTTCCGGCACCCTGCCGGGATAGGGAAATGCCCCCGGAGCCATCTCCATTGATTCCACGGCCATCTCCATCGCTGTTGCTGACTCCCATGATGAGGAGGGGGTAGTTCTCTCTCGAGGCTAAAGGCTCTACCGGTAGCTATGTGTTCATCTCTCTCTCTATGCATGATGATATTGAGATCATGAGCTTTGTAATATATAGATCTATTTTGCTACTCAAGTGCTTTAATTAATATATGCTTATCCCCACGTGTGTGAAGTTGACAGTGTGCACACCGTGTGGCACTTTGGCTAAGGTTACAAAAATACTTATCATGAGTATAATTTGAGTTGGATGTCTCTCTGAGATTGTAGTGTTTGTTGGAACCATCTAGCGCTCAAGGTGATAGTGAGGTGTTATCTAGATGGGGAATGCGAACTTTAAGGTGTGTTGTTATAGCCCTACATCGTCCAACCGGAGAGTAGTTCAGGATAGCATAATCAAGAGAAGATATTTATATGAGTGTCCACTAGTGAAAGTATGATCCCTAGGCCTTGTTTCTAAGCATTGTAACACCATTTACAATCAGTCATGTTACATGTTTGCTTGGTGCCACTCTTATTTCAGATTGTAATTACCACTTATAATCATCCATATTACTTGTATTTCACTATCTCTTCGCCGAACTAGTGCACCTATACACCTCGACAAGTGTATTGGGTGTGTTGGGGACACAAGAGACTCCTTGTATCTTAATTGTAGGGTTGCTTGAGAAGGATACCTTTGACCACTTCCTCCTTGAGTTCGATAAACCTTGGGTGATCACTTATGGGAAACTTGCTGTTGTTCTACAAACCTTTGCACTTGGAGTCCCAACACTGTCTACAAGAATAGAAGCGCGCACAAACATCACCTTTATTGCTACATGATTAACAAAGTGTTGGTACATGGCTTCCTCACTACCTTCACTTACCGGAATCTTAACGTTGATCCTTTTTATGAGATCTTCAATGGTATAACTTGGTGAAGGAGAATTACTATAATCAAGTTCTTCAGGCTTCTCCCTTTGGATTCTCATCATTTTGAGATCTTCAACAGGATTGGGCTCAGCTTTCCCTACAAATTTGGCTAGAATGAGAGTTTGACTCTCGATTATCTTACCTAGATGTGCCTCTATGATCTTCGTTCTTTCTTGGAGGGCCTGCAAATCATTTCTCAAACTAACAACTTGGTTAGATAATTTTCCAAGCATAGCATCATGGTTCTCTGTTATTTTAACAATAATATTGTTTTGCTCATTTTGTGAGTCTATAAAAGATTTAAGTGTTTCTTGGAGACTACCATTACTAGTTCCTATATTATTATTAGAGTTACCTGCAGGACTAGAATAATGTTTCTGAAAATTAGGATTATAATTCTTCTTCCAAGCAGGGTTATAGCTCTTACCTGGGTTTCCTTACCTTTTACGACTAGAATGAGCTCATCCAATTTAACATTGAGTTCTTCATTTTATTGTGGTGATACGGAGTTCACCTTCTTCGTGTTCGATCTATCCACATGCTATTGGGCATGGTTGTCTTGCATATTGTCTAGCAGCTGCTTTGCTTCGGTAATATGTTTACCCATAAATATTCCTCCAGCTGAAGTATCAAGCATAGACTTAGACACAGGGTTAAGAGCATTATAAAATAGATGGAGAATTAACTAGTCTTCCATCCCATGACTAGGACAGTTTCTCATGCATTCTTTCATCCTCTCCCATGCAAGCGCCAGTGGCTCACACTCTTCCTGTCTAAAACCAGTAATATTATATCTAAGTTGCATAGTCTTTGCAGGTGGGAAAATTTTAGTCATAAATAGAGAAGTGCATTCCACCCATGATGTAATAGTATTTCTAGGCAAAGATAGCAACCATTCTTTTGCTCTTCCTCTAAGACAGAAAGGAAATAGACGCAATTTGACTGCATCAGGGTCAACATCTTTTATATGCATCATATCACATATTTTAGTGAAAGTATTCAAGTGCATACCTGCGTCTTCAATAGTAGAGCCTCCAAATTGATTCTGTTGAACTAAACTTAAAAAAGGGGCTTAATTTCATAGTCATCAGCAGCAATTGCTGGTTGAGTAATAGGAGTATGCAAATAATCATTGTTGGGAGTAGCAAACTCCCCAAGCTTCTTTTCAGCCATATTTCCTATGTTTTTGGGTTTTCTTAAATAGAGAATTATAATTGTAAAAGCAAGAATTTAAGGGCTAACTATTTTTTTGGTTTATCAAATAAAGACTGAAAGCAAACTAACAAAATTAAAAAAAAGAATTAAAACTAGCAAGGTTCCTAATAACCTCACCATGGTAGCTATTGCTTCCCCGGCAACGGCGCCAGAAAAAGGGTTGATACCTTTGATCTAGATTACAGATGCAGTATACTTCCTTTTCCCTAGTAGACCTAGGTTATCGAATCCTTGGGAAGCAGATGCGTAGAGAAGTTACTTTAACGGACCTTCAGGAGTTTTAGAATTCCTTTTTTGATTTTACTGGACCAAGAGTTTGTGTCTTTTTGTTGTTGATGATGATGGAGAGAGAGGGCCTAGGGCATTCGGTTTCACCTATAGCTGTGCAAAACATCTGATGGGAATAAAAGATAAAGTATGCATGTAATTATGAGAGCAATATAAATTATATGTGGGAAGTGCATCCATAATTTCTATTGCCTCCGCAACCGCTTATAGCAATAACCTACTAGTCTCATCCATATAAGAAAGAGAACTAATGATATGCATAGTGATGTCACCGTTAATCCCAAGAATATCCCTCACACACAGCTGTACTACCCCTTCTATCACTGGGGTTCCCAACCTGCAGATCAGTCATTACTCATACTCCCTATACCTGGCTCAACCCTTGGGGTCTTGGGTACCTAACAAGTCCTTGGATTGAGGCAAGAGAGGATAGAATAATCATCATGTCATACAAACTAATACATGATCCGATCTATGATAAATAACATGCACAAACACTACATGGCTAGGCCGAAGCCCTTAGCCCAAGGAGAATTACTCACACATAGAGATGAGATCAACAATCACAAACATTGTAATGAAAATAATGAGATTGATAGCAATAGTCTTACAATGTCACCAATCAAAGAAGAGATCTGATGACCGACAAGTATAGGGGGTGTATCGCAGTACTTTCGATAAGTAAGAGTGTCGAACCCAACGAGGAGCAGAAGGTGCTGGCTAGTGGTATGGATCAGGAATTCTCTGCAAATACTTAGCAAACGGATTTTTACGGGTTTTTGATAAAGCAAGTAAACAAAGTACGAGTAAATAAAAGATAGTAGGAATAAATGCAGCAAGTGGCCCAATCCTTTATGCAGCAAAGGAGAAGCCGATTGTATTACTTAAGATGACCAAACGTTCTCGAGGACACATGGGAACACTGTCAAGTGCTTTCGCTTCATATAGTTGATTAATCTTCTTTAGCTTGCTAAGTGTTGTGTGGATGAACCTGTGCTAATGTGCCGACCTTCCTAGGACTAATACATACTTGTGATTATACCCCTTGCAAACATCCGTAAGTACAAGAAAGTAATTAAGGTAGAAACCTAACCACAGCTTTAAACTCTAAGACCCTTACGTCCCTTGTGCAATGGTTTCCTAATAGGGGTTCAGGATTCTATCACTCCGGTAACCCCTATGATTGGTAGTCAAATACACAATGCATTCCCCTAGGCCCATATAGGTGAAGTGTCATGTAGTCGACGTTCACATGACACCACTAGAAGAAGTACACCACAACTTAAATATCAAACTATTGAATCTCTCTCAACACAACTCCACTACTAACAACATGACTTCTCCCATGTTCTCAAGAACAAAACGAACTACTCACAAGACATCATATGGATCATGATCAGATATGGAATAATGATGTATAACAATCTGAACATAAACAATAATTCAATGGTTCACTCAATAGCATCAACTACAAAGAGTAATCAACACTGGGAAAGTTTCCCCTATGAACTATGCAAGATTCAACCCAATTGTTACAGCAATATGGATATGGTGATGAGGGTGCTGCTGATGATGATGGTGGTGATGATGATGATGATCCCGATCAAGTCCATCTTGATGGTGGTGTTGATGGCGATGATGTCCCCTCTCTGGGAAGGAATTCCCCCGGTAGAAATCTGTCTGCCGGAGAGATCTTTCTCTCTCGGTGTTTTCCGCCCCGCAGAGGCAGCGGAATCTTTCTATGGTTGCTCCCCGAGTATTAGGGTTTTGGGAGGATAATATACGCCAGAGGGGAGTGCTAGGGGTGGACCATGGTGGCCACACCACCTGGTGGCGTGGCCCAGGGTGGCCCGCGCTAGGGGGTGGTGTGGGCCCCCTGTGGCCCATCTCTAGCCCCCCTTCTGGCTTCCTTTGTCTTCTCGAAATATAGGATTTTCCGTATATTTTCTCGGAATTTCTGATCTTCGCGAATTTTGCCTCCAACCAACACCTTTTCCATCAGAATCCTGACTACAGTGGTCCATGCTCCAAAAGTCATCAACCATGCAAAAATAGATGAAATAACATATGTATCACCTCTCAATACGAAATATATCAATGAATAACCGTGAATTATGACATAGAATAGAGATGCAAAATGGACGTATCAACTCCCCCCAAGCTTAGACTTCGCTTGTCCCCAAGTGAAACTGAGCTCAATAAACATGGCCTCGGGTTTATGGAGTGAAGAGTCGATAAAAGAATACGGACAAGAAGCATCACATTCATCAATACATAGATCATAATAGAAGACAACTCACTATTATATAAATCAACTTGCAATGAGTAAAGGAAACACAATAAAGATACATAAAGTAAATCATAATTGGTAATGGCAAACTTAGGTCTTGGTCGAAGAATAGTTGATAATTTGCTGGAGTTCACAAATAACTGATTTTCAATGATAGCTTTCAAATTAGTAAACATCAAGATAAGAGCAATGTGCAAAACAAGGAACATAAGAAACATGATTGAATAAATCATCATATGAATGAATGAAACACAACAACTCAAAATACTTGCTGAGATAGAAGGGAGTAGGTTTACTAACTCAACTACAAAGTAAAAGAAAGGCCCTTCGCAGAGGGAAGCAGGGATTGCAAGTCTCATAAAGAGCTCCCAAAAGATACGTACTAGCTTTCACCTCTCATTGCCCCTATCATAGGCATCTTTAGGTGATTAAGGTTAAAGTGATCAAATATGAGGATATGCATTGACAAGTTGTAAATTGAGAATCTCATGTCCCTTGAATACGAGGGTCGCTCCTCATACTACTCAAGTTTAGTCACCGGTAAGTTCTTGTCATCGTAAGCATATGTGTATCATAGAGAACCGCCAACGGGGTACCCCTTGCCCGATGATACGGAAGAATCCCCATATCAAAATGATAAGGCAAGCAGACAACAAACATCTCAGCAATCTTCTTATTTACCATGGGAATATGGTGCTTTTTTCTCTCTTTCCTCTTTTCATAATCTTTTTTTTTCCTTTTTCTCTTCTTTCTCAATATCGGACTCTTTTTTTATAAGAAGAATGCTTCATAGATGCTCGTTATGCTTACGCTGCAGGTTTCCACCATGTCAGCATAGATTAGACCAGCGGCCCAGGCGTTTCTCTAACACACATGCATAACTCCATGGACTTAGAAGCTCCCCTTTCATTTCACACCGACGACATCCATAGATAAAAGAAAATGATATCAACTAGGGACAAAGTACCAGTGCAATGTTGAAAGCGTTCCCCATGACAGCATGGTTCTGCTAATTCACAACTTACAAAGCGCAAGCATATACGCAACATAGGTGAGCACAATGGTTCACGTTTAGTAAGTGCAAGAAAGTAAAGTGTGACATCAAGTTCGTGAGAGCTTTAATCACTAATTTTCACATAACAAGTTTAATTTGGGAGGTAGATAAAATAAGAATTTACTTGGAGTAGCAATAATGCTAATAGGTAGGTATGGTGGATACAAATGACATAGGTTTTCGTTTAAGGGATGGATGCACGAGAAGAATTCCCTCTCAGTACAGGTTTTTGGCTAGCAAGGCTGGGTAGCAAGTATAAGAGTTGAAGGAAACAAACAAACATACAAGCGATAAAGACAAACATGCAATCTTCCTTGGAAGCACAAAAGATCTTAACTAGAGAATACTAGACTTATGAGCAAATCAAGAAAGAAATATGATGAAATTATATTTCTTTAGAGTACTTTTATCTTTTCATTCAACTCTCAAAAATAGTGTTGCTACTGACCGAGCCAGGTTTGCCAAAACCAACTAAATTAACTCAATGATCCCAAAGTGATACCAATACTAACAACAAGATCAATCATATAACCACGAATTGAAAACTCATATAAGCTATGCAAAAGAGTAAATGATAGAACTTCTCATTAATATGCCATAACGGCAACTCAGACCAAGGGATACATATCTAACGAGAGAGGGGACACTTCCATAATGCAAACCATCCTACATAATAAATTCTCTATTCATGATATGACTCTACTAATAATGTAAAAAAGATAGAAGATAGTGATGTGATACCGCGGCACTCCCCCAAGCTTGGAACAAACCAAGGGGATGCCAAACTTGATGACGAATTACTCCTTCGGTGGTGGTGGTATCCTTTTCTTAGTTGACGTGAGGAAATCTTCTAGCATCTTGCGAAGCCTATTATTCTCCCATTGAAGCATGTCCACCTTCCTCCGCAAGTCTCGGTACTTATCGCAGAACTCCTTAGTGACTCGTAGGGCTTCCGTTGATGCAGGGCAAGAGACTAAAGGTACCAGCCCCTGCTTGGGGTCTTGGAGATCTTCCTCCATAGGCTCCTTTCCTTTATCCTTGGCGGACACCATTGTGCTTCTAGGCTTTCAAGAATAGTTCCTGGCAGAAACAGATCGAAACAAAAACACGACGAAAACACAATATACGAACCTCGGGGGATCCGGGGGATTATATATTACTTAGTTTCATAACAAAAGGAAGGTACTGGGCGAAAACGAGTCGGATGCGGAGTCCAGGGTGGACTCACCACCTGGTGGCGCGGCCAGGGGTGGGCCCGCGCCATAGGGTGGTTTGAGCCACCCTGGATCCTCTTCCGTCCCTCTTTCGCTTCGTAGCTTTCCATATTGACTAAAAACTGCAAAAATATAGTTGGATAGTATTTTCGCTGAACTTTTCTTACCAGAACTGTTACCTATTTGAAAACGGGCTCTACAGGTCTCTGAATTTGGTATCTAGTAGATTCTCTGGAGTCACCACTTGAATATCATCGATATCTTCATCTTCATACACTTATTACTTGAGTCATAAAACCCTTCTCTTCCTTATTACACCATTATCTCCACTACCTGGAAAACATTTTCACACAAAACTTCACACGGTTCTCATTAGCAACATTAGTATATATGAAGTGATAAAACCTTTTGAGTCCAACTTCAACTGAAAACCATAAAAACATAAGATATTGTAGCAACTCCTTATGAAAACCCAAAAAGAATTCAAAAAGGAAATGGAATAAAGAAGCAAATGCAAGTGTGGCAAAATCTATCAAAACAGACCAGCAGGTAAAGATCAATTTTTTCGAAAATCTTCTGTTGCTCAAATCAAAAAGTGCAGAACTAACGAAAGTTAAATAACAACCTGGGCAGAAGCACAAACAATTACAGCTCAAGCCGACATACAGAGATCTCTCACGAATTTTTACGGTGAAGCACAAAAATCTGTTTCGGGACAGCAACTTCTCCAAATCTTACTTCTCTCTCATTAGAGGTTGATCTTGACACAAAAACCAAACAAAACGGATAAGGAGCGGTTATTACCGAAGTAATAACTTCCAAGACTCAAAGAAACAAAAACAAACTAAAAGCAAAAATAAATTGGGTTGTCTCCCAAAAAGCTCTTTCTTTGTAGCCATTAAGATGGGCATGATAATTTCAAGAATGCTCACATAGGAATATGAATTGAGGTGAAAGAGAGCATTAAGAAGCAAAACCACACACATTTAAGTCTAACCCACTTCCTATGCACGGTAATTTTGTAAACAAACAAATTGTTGAAACTAGAGGCTGCTTGCATAAGAAGGCAAAAGAAGTGCAACATAAAAACTTTCAGCATAAAACGAGGACCTTTTCCATCAGAATCCTGACTGCAGCGGTCCATGCTCCAAAAGTCATCGACCATGCAAAAATAGATGAAATAACATAAGTATCACCTCTCAATATGAAATATATCAATGAATAATAGTGAATTATGACATAGAATAGTGATGCAAAATGGATGTATCAAGATTTACTATTACAAATGGTGGAATATGTCTATGGAGATGGAGAAGGGTTTTGAGATCTAGAGGCGGCTGGTGATCTGGGGCAGAGACTTTTGGGCGGGGCTGGCTTGTTTTATCGTCGCCCGAGGCTTCTTTATATAGGGGTCCCTTCACGAAAGGTGTTCTGTTTGACCTAACGGTGGCGGCGCCAACTATACGACCAGAACTATACAGCCGGAATTGTGATCTGGTCGTATAGTTTGTCGTTAAAGCGTCTGCCTCCGCTTGACGGCTCATGGTTTCTTCTGGTTGTTGGAAATCTCGTATCTTTGACTTTAATTTAGTAATTCCCATCTTTAAACGACATTATCTGTGCAGGAAAACTATAAAAAGATAGGATTGCATACCCCTTTGAATATTAGGCATTAGTGGCAGGGTTTAGAAAGATATTTCATAAAAAATATAAATAATATCCAGTTTAAATGTGGACATAGATGGCTATATTTTAGAGCCATCAGCTGCCCTATAGGTCCCTCGTGGAGGAGATCGTAGGGCAATTTTTCCCTGTAGGCTCCTCGAGGAGGAAACCATAGGTTCAACATGAACTTAAGCTACTTGAGGGTGAGTTCCCTCGTGAGCCTCCCCATAGGTCCATCGTGGAGGAGACCGTAAGCAATGTTTTCCCTGTAGGCTCCTCGAGGAAGAAACCGTAGGTTTAACATGAACTTAGGCTACTTGAGGGTGAGTGC
Organism: Avena eriantha; assembly: GCA_910589775.1. NCBI lineage: Eukaryota > Viridiplantae > Streptophyta > Magnoliopsida > Poales > Poaceae > Avena > Avena eriantha. The sequence continues at coordinate 300,599,454 of OU342743.1, forward strand.
TCTTGTGAGCCGCCCCGTAGGTCCCTCATGGAGGAGACCATAGGGAAAAGTTTACCCTATAGGCTCCTGGAGGAGGAAACCGTAGGTTCAACATGAACTTAGGCAACTTGAGGGTGAGGGCCCTCGTGAGCCACCCCATAGGTCCCTCGTGGTGGAGACTGTAGGGCAATGTTTTCCCTATAGGCTCCTCGAGAAGGAAACCATAGGTTCAACATGAACTTAGGATACTTGAGAGTGAGTGCCCTCGTGAGCTGCCACGTAGGTCCCTCGGGGAGGAGACTATAGGGAAATGTTTTCCCTATAGTCTCCTCGTGGAGGAAACTATAGGTTCAACATGAACTTAGGCTACTTGAGGGTGAGTTCCCTCATGAGCTGTCCCGTAGGTCCCTCGTGGAGGAGATCGTAGGGCAATGTTTTCCCTATAGGATCCTCGAGGAGGAAACCGTAAGTTCTATATGAACTTAGGCTACTTGAGGGTAAGTGCCCTCGCGAGACGTCCTGTAGGTCCGTCGTGGAGGAGACCGTAGGGCAATGTTTTCCCTGTAGGCTCCCCGAGGAGGAAACCGTAGGTTCAACATGAACTTAGGATACTTGAGGGTAAGTGCCCTCGTGAGCCCTCCTGTAGGTCCCTTGTGGAGGAAACCGTGGGTTCAACATGAACTTAGGCTAGTTGAGGGTGAGTGCCCTCGTGGTCTTCCCTGTTGGTCCCTAGTGGAGGAGACCATAGGAAAATGTTTTCCCTGTAGGCTTCTCGAGGAGGAAACAGTAGGTTCAACATGAACTTAGGCTACTTGGGGGTAAGTGCCCTCGTGAGCCGCCCCATAGGTCCCTAGTGGAGGAGACTGTAGGCAAATGTTTTCCCTGTAGGCTCCTCGAGGAGGAAACCATAGGTTCAACATGAATTGGGCTACTTGAGGGTGATTGCCCTCATGAGCCGCCCTGTAGGTCCCTCGTGGAGGAGACCGTAGGGCAATGTTTTCCCTATAGGATCCTCGAGGAGGAAACCAAAGGTTCAACATGAACTTAGGCTACTTGAGGGTGAGTGTCCTCGTGAGCCGCCACGTAGGTCCCTCGTGGAGGAGAACATAGGGCAATGTTTTCCCCATAGTCTTATCGAGGAGGAAACTGTAGGTTCAACACGAACTTAGGCTACTTGAGGGTGAGTGCCCTCATGAGCCATCCCATAGGTCCCTCATGGAGGAGACCGTAGTGCAATGTTTTCCCTATAGGCTTGATGGCTCAAGATATGTATAGCTCGTTGGGAACCAAAAGAAGAAAGGTATGATGAGCACAACAACAAGTTTCCATCAGTTATGAAACCAAGATTATCGAACCAGTAGGAGTAAGGAAACAACTCCAAGGTGTTTCTAGCAACTTGGAATCCTGCACAACACAACCACAGAACTTTGCCCCAACTTACAGTGAGGTTGTCAATCTCACTGGTTTTGCTAAAAACAAAGGATTAAACGTATAGTGTGGAAGATAGTAATTGCTTGCAGAAAATAAACAGTAAATGGTAAACAGTAGATGGTATATTAAAGGTAAAGGAATGGACTGGGGTCCACAGTTCACTAGAGGTGTTTCTCCTTAATATTAATAGCATGTTGGGTGAACAAATTATAGCGGGGCAATTGACAGATTGAGAAAGCATAACAATGCATATACTAGACATCTTGACTCCTAGGATATTTGATTGGGCATTACAACATAATACATAGACCGTAATCCAACTGCATCTATGACTAATAATCCACCTTCAGGTTATCATCTGAACCCCTTCCAGTATTAAGTTGCAAGCAACAGATAATTGCATTAAGCAAAGTGTGTAAAGTAAACAATACAATTGCCCCATGGATAAAGGATTGTTGTTTTCTCCCTAGTAGCAACAACACATCTACAACCTTAGAGATTTATGTCATTTCCCCAGATTACTAAAGGCATAAACCTACTATCGAGCATAAATACTCCCTCTTGGAGTTACAAGCATCTACTTTCCCAAGATAGCTACTAGCAACGGAGAGCATGCAAGATCATAAATAACATAGACATGATAGAATCAATAATCAATCTGACATAGTATCTCAATATCCATCGGATCCGTGCAAACACAACATATAGGATTACAAATAGATGATCTTGATCATGGACGGAGCTCACAAGATCTAAAAATGATAGCACAAAGGAGGAGAACAAACCATCTAGCTACTGTATGGACCCATAGTCCAAGGGTGAACTACTCACGCATCACTCCGGAGGCTGGCATGCTGATGAAGAAGGCCTCCAGGATGATCTCTCCCCTCCGGTAGGGTGCCGGGAAGAGCTTCGGATCCCCCGATCTAGGGATAGATATGGCAGCGGCTACAAACTCTTTCGTGGATTTTTGATCGGGTACTTAGGGTTTCTGCATCGGGGTACTTCTATAGGTGAAGGGGCAAGGTCGGTGGGTGCTCGAGGGGCCCACACCATGTGGTGGCGCGCCCTAGGGGTTGGCCGCACCAGCCCTAGGTGTGGCCACCTCGTGGCCCCACTTCGGTTGCCCTTCGAACTCCATGTTCCTTCTGGTAAAATATTGACTTTGGCTTTTGTCCCGTCCAATTCCAAGAATATTTCCTTACTAGCTTTTCTGAAACCAAAAACAGGAGAAAACAGGCAACTGGCACCGCGGCATGTTGTTAATAGGTTAGTTCCAGAAAATGCATAAAAATACCTCAAAGTGTAAACAAAACATAAGAAAGTTGATATAAAACAAGCATAGAGCATCAAAAATTATAGATATGTTTACGACATATCAAGCATCCCCAAGCTTAACTCCTGCTCATCCTCGAGTAGGTAAGTGATAAAAAGAATAATTTTTGAGGTGACATGCACCATGACGATCTTGATTAAGGTATTTGTAAAGCATTGATAGCTGGGATCAAAGTACTCTAAACATAAGCATGAAAGATAGAGTTCTAACAATAAGACATAGCAACTATGTTATAACATGAAAAGGTACAAACAAAATATCATGAATAACAATGCATTGAAATACGTTTGTTTGTTTCAAATATATAAGACATAATAAGAGTGGTATTCAGCTTGTCCCTCATGGTATAGCAAAACATAAATGCATAGGACACCTTCAAAGTTAATAAGGGTGACTAGGTACAAATAATTTAAGACCAAGCAATATCGAAGTTATGAATAAATCAACAAGTTTTGGGACAATGCACATTATACCAAGAATGACCACTATGCTCTCTAAAATGGTGCATAAAGATAGAACATGGAGACTCAACATAAAAGTAAAAAAGAAAGGCCCTTCACAAAGGGAAGCAGGGATTTCAAGTTTCATAAAGAGCTTCCAAAAATTATGGTACTTATTAGCTTTCAGCTCTCATTGCCCCTATCATAAGCATCTTGAGGTGATTAAGGTTAAAGTGACACAAATATGAGGATATGCTTGACAACTTATAAGTTGAAAATCTCATGCCCCTTGCTTACGAGTACCGAACCTCATGCTACTCAACTTTAGTCACAAGTAAGTTCTTGTCATTCTAAGTACATGTGTATCATGGAGAACCACCAATTGGGTACCCCTTGCCCCATGACACAGGAGCTTTCCCATATCAAAATGACAAGGCAACAGACAATGAGCATCTCAGTGGTCTTTTTATTTTATATTTGCATAGGTTTTTATTGAGGATGCTTCACAGAATGCTCACTACAGTTATGCTACAAGTTTCCACCATGATTAGGCATGGATTAGGCTAGCCACCCAGGCGTTTCTCTAACACACATACAAACTCCATGATCTTACAAGCTCCCATTTTATTACACACCATCGGGATCTATAAACAAAAGAACATGATATCAACTGAATAATAAGTGCAATGTTGAAAGCATTCCCCATGGTATCATGGTTCTGTTAATTCACAACTTATAAAGTGCAAGCATATAAGCAACAGAGATAGACACAATGGTTCAAGTTTATTAAGTGCAAGAAAATAAAGTGTGCCATCAAGTTTGTGAGAGCTTTAATAACTAATTTTCACATAACAAAAGTTTAATTTGGAAGGTAGATAAGAACATGAATATACTTGGAATGGAGTAACACACCATGCATAGGAATTTATAATGGACTCTTTGGAATAACTTGGTTTTCTTGGAGGTTGGATGTATGAGTGGAACTCATACGTGGTATAGGTGGAGGCTAGAAAAAGATTGGGAGCGACCAACTAAGAGAGCAATAATGGCCATAATCATGCAAAGCGACAAAACATTATTAATTAAAGTATAAACAGATATTACAAGTCAAAAAATAAATGATCATAGAGACTAAGGTGACTGGTTCATAGTCTTAACGTGGTGTAAGCATGTGCCAAGTCAACCCAAACAAAGCATCAAAGGAGAATACCACAATATTATGCTTTGTATGATAAAACAACACATGATTCTTTCAAGGCACATTAGGCAATCTCAATTGTTTCGAACAAGTCATGCTACAGCAATAATCACTAAGCATAAGGTCAAAGCAACATCAAACATGACATGATAAAGTCTAGGCCATAGTCAAAACAAGCTCCTTTTGTACCACTTATAAGCATGAAGCTTCCTACTCTTTTCCAACACCAATCAACTTATTTGAAACAACATATGAATGCGGGGGTCCAACCAATTTATTTAAGCAAACCAAACAAAAGAAAACTAAAAAAAAGACAAATACGCTCCAAGAACAACACAATTGTGCATGAAACAATTAAAATAAGTGTTTTGGAAGAAAACCTGAGATTTTTATTGATGAAGAAGGGGATGCCTTGGGCATACCCAAGCTTTGATGCTTGTACCTCTTGAATATTTATTGGGGTGACACGGGTGGCATCCCTAATCTTGAGCTTTTGTCCATACTTCATCTCATCACATTATTCTTCCCTACACTTGAAAATTTCCTTCATACAAAACTTCACACAATCTTCATTAGCAACATTAGTGTATTCAAGATAATAAGTATTTGGGTTTAGTTTCAACACAAGTAAAACTTCCATTAAAACACAAGGTACTGTATCAATTCCATATAAAAGCTCAAGTGATCAAAGAGAACTCAAAGAGAAAGAGATTAAGAGGCAAATGCAAATAATGGCAGAAATCTGTCAAAGTAGACCAGCAGGTAAAAACTGATTTTTTCGAAGACCTTATGTTGCTGAAATCGAAAAGTGCTAAACTAACGGAAGTTAGATAATAACCTGGGGCATAAGCACATAAAATTACAACTCAATACTACGTACAGGGATTGTTCACGATTTTTTACAGTGAAGCACAAAAATCTGTTTCGGGACAACAACTTTCCCCAAGTCTTACTTCTCTCTCATTAGAGGTTATTCTTGGCACAAAAACCACACAAAAAAGATAAGAGGTTATTACTGAGGCAATAACTTCCAAGACTCAATAAAAAGAAAAAGTACTGAAAAGAAAACATCGGGTTATCTCCCAAGAGTGCTTTTCTTTAATGCCTTTGAGCTAGGCTTGGTAATTTGAGAAGATGCTCACATAAGAAATATGAATTGAAGCAAAATAGAGCATAAAGGAGCAAATATTATACACATTTAAGTCTAACCCACTTCCTATGCATAGGAATCTTGTAAGAAAATAAATCAAAGAAGCATATAGTAACAAGAATGGGTAGATAAAACAAGAGCAACTTTGAAACTTCCAATGTAAAGAGAGGTGTTTTAGTAACATGAGAATTCCAACAACCATATTTTACTCTCTCATAATGATTTTCAGTAGCATCATGAACAAACTCAACAATATAAATATCACATTCATCCTCCTTTGGTAAGCATGGAGGGAAATCAAATAAGTTATTAGTTAAAGACTTACTCTTATTGGGAGGTAGACATGGCTAGCTGCTACATTCTTACTCCTCTTGATCATCACTCTCCTCCTATTTTTCATCCAATGAGCTTCCAGTTTCAGCAATTTCTTGTTCCATAGGATCCTACAAGGCATTAGTCTCTTCCGTTGGTGGAGAGCATCTATTAAGATATTTAAGAATATAGCCATTTTCTTCCTTGTAATTATCAAAGAAAAATATAAGTAAATCATAAACCTCATATTTATAAGGTGCATCATTAGTATTTTCAAGCAAATAAGCAAGTTCGAATGCACCCTTCCAAGCAATAAATTCTTCAATTTGTTCCACATCATAAAGTCATAATTTCCCTTAACATAAGAAGATATGGTAACATTATCATTATACTCACATTGAAAAGGGAGGTGTTTATACCTCCTACATCAACAAGAATTATCAAAGGAATAAGTAACATTATAAGTAGAGCACATGTTTCTAGGAATGGTATACAATTTATTAATTTGTTCCCATAAGTGTTTCCCTTTTTGTGACAAGCGGTGTTCCTCATAATATTTTTGTTCTTCCGTGAACCCACCTTGCCAATAAGATCTAGTTTCAAAGAAACCAACCATTGATAGAAAGCATGATAAAGCAAGACAATAACAGACCAACAAAAATAACAACTATAGTAGGAACAAATTTTTTTGTATTTTTGATAAAAATAAGCAAACAAAATAAAGTATAGAAACTAAGCAAAACAATAACAAAGTAAAAAAAATTGGTTGTGAGAGACTCCCCTTGCAAGAATCTTCTTTCTAACTGAAAAGTGATTGACGAGAAGGAAGAGATTGAAGCCATCCTTAACTCCCCAGCAACGGTGCCATAAAAGTGCTTGATGGCTCAAGATATGTAGAGCTCGCTGGGAACCCCAAGAGGAAGGTATGATGAGCACATCAGCAAGTTTCCCTCAGTTATGAAACCAAGGTTATCGAACCAGTAGGAGTAAGGAAACAACTCCAAGGTGTTGCTAGCAACTTGGAATACTACACAACACAACCACAGAACTTTTCTCCAACTTAAAGTGAGGTTGTCAATCTCACTGGTTTTATTGAAAACAATGGATTAAACATATAGTGGAAGATAGTAATTGCTTGCAGAAAGTAAACAATAAACGGTAAACAGTAGATGGTATATTAATGGTATAGGAATGGACTGGGGTCAACAGTTCACTAGAGGTGTTTCTCCTTAAGATAAATAGCATGTTGGTGAACAAATTACAGCGGGGCAATTGACAAATTGAGAAAGCATAACAATGCATATACTAGACATCTTGACTCCTACGAGATTTGATTGGGCATTACAACATAATACATAGACCGTAATCCAATTGCATCTATGACTAATAATCCACCTTCAGGTTATCATCCGAACCCCTTCCAGTATTAAGTTGCAAGCAACAGATAATTGCATTAAGGAAAGTGTGTAAAGTAAACAATACAATTGCCCCATGGACAAAGGATCATTGTTTTATCCCTAGTAGCAACAGCACATCTACAACCTTAGAGATTTCTGTCACTTCCCCAGATTACTAGAGGAATGAACCTACTATCGAGCATAAATATTCCCTCTTGGAGTTACAAGAATCTACTTGGCCAAGATAGCTACTAGCAACGAAGAGCATGCAAGATCAAAAATAACATAGACATGATAGAATCAATAATCAATCTGACATAGTATCTCAATATCCATTGGATCCGTGCAAACACAACATATAGGATTACAAATAGATGATCCTGATCATGAATGGAGCTCACAAGATCTAAACATGATAGCACAAATGAGGAGAACCAACCATCTAGCTACTGTATGGACCCATATTCCAAGGGTGAACTACTCATGCATCACTCCGAAGGCTGGCATGCTGATGAAGAAGGCCTCCGGGATGATCTCTCCCCTCCGAAAGGGTGCCGGGAAGAGCTTCGGATCCCCCCGATCTAGGGATGGAGATGGTGGCGGCTTCACTCTTTCATGGATCTTTGATCGAGTACTTAGGGTTTCTGCATCGGGGTACTTTTATAGGCGAAGGGGCAAGGTCGGTGGGCGCCCAAGGGGCCCACACGATGGGGCAGCACGCCTTAGGGGGTGGCCGCGCCAGCCCTAGGTGTGGCCACCTCGTGGCTCCACTTCGGCTGCCCTTCGGACTCCGTGTTCCTTCTGGTAAAATATTGACTTTGGCTTTTGTCCCGTCCAATTACGAGAATATTTCCTTACTTGCTTTTCTGAAACCAAAAATAGCAGAAAACAGGCAACTGGCACTGCGACATCTTGTTAATAGGTTATTTCCAGAAAATGTATAAAAATACCTCAAAGTGTAAACAAAACATAAGAAAGTTGATATAAAACAAGCATGGAGCATCAAAAATTATAGATACGTTTACGACGTATCAAGGCTCCTCGAGGAGGAAACCGTAGTTTTAACATGAACTTAGGCTAGTTGAGGGTGAGTGCCCTCATGAGCCGCCTTTTAGGTCCCTTGCGGAGGAGACCGTAGGGTAATGTTTTCCCTGTAGGCTCCTCAAGGAGTAAGTCGTAGGTTCAACATGAACTTAGGCTACTTCCTGTGCGCTTATTAGTTTCTATGTGTGTGTTGTGCGAGGATTTCAAGCACCCAGAACCATGGGTGAGGTGACCGCTAGAGCCAGTCCGCCAGTGAGAGCTCGACACTTTAGGCCTTGGTGTTGATGGGGGATGGCTTAGTGGTAGACACCGTGCCTAGCCCTCGCTCGTACAGTGCATATCAGAAAACTCATGCAGAGGGAAGTACCAAAAGTAAGGGGAGAAAGCACAAATATCAAAGCTAGCGTATGGCACAAGATCCAAAAATAGCCAGGAAGGTCTGTACTTATTACAATGCCTCTGTGAGTCGGCATGGGGCCTTACGGGAGGTAAGTATGAGGCTGGCGAGGGTTGGGTGTCATCTTCAAAAAAGAGGGGTAGGGCAGGTAGGCTTTGCTGCTTGGAGATGCTTATAGGCACCTAGCGCTGCTCCAAGTTCTAGTGGACTTTAGATGGTGGGGAGAGGTGCTCCACGCCGAATAGATGTTGGGAGCAACTCACAGGGGTGTCGAAAGCCCCAGAGTCCTCGCCATCCCCTTGGGCCCTATCAGCGGATGGGAGGCCTTGGGTGGGTGGCTTTGGCCTCCTCCCGACACCTTGGGTGTTGTTTGTGACACGATCCTCGGCAAGGAGATGTGATGCAGCTTCTACTCTCTTTTCCTTCACGTTCCTCTGAGCCACCATCTACTTCTTCCTCGCGGTACCTCCGACATAGTTGAGGGCGTCCACATCATCTGGATATGTAGTGGCTGTGGCGCATGGCCTCCTTCTCATCACAGTGGATGGTGATGATGTCGCCATTGCATCCTGGCATCTTGACAATGTTGTAGGCATGGTGGGTGACCGCCATGAATTTGGCCAGTGGGGGGAGGGGGGTAGCCCAAGATGACTGTAGCATCCCAATTGTCTAACAATTGTAATGCTACTTGGTCTAGTAAGATAATGGCTACTTCCTATATATAATTGTGGCATCATAATTATATCATGCTCATGTCATCATGTCACCTTGCATTTGAGCATCATATAAAACTCTTTTTCTTTTGGTTCTTCTCTCACATGCATTATTAATTGTATTTGCCTCTTGATATTGTATTTGGTTATTGATATATTGTCTAAATGACCAAGTTGAGTTGGGGGCATATCTTTTATTCACCTCCATTATCTTTTCTTTTCACCACTTTATAATTCCACCATCCTACTAGTCCATGAGCTTGCAATTCTTTTTCTTTTGATTTTATCCTAGCTCATGTGGTGGGGTGGATCTAATCCTACTTATCTTTTGCTTGGCTTTTATTCCACTTCTGGGAAATGCATAAGAATAATGCCATCATATTATTATTGTTTTCACAAAATAAATCATGGCATTATTATTTTTGCATGGGCCATGCAAAAGTACCACCACCTTTTATCCCATGGGTTTTGCCTTTGACTTTAGTGGTTATTTCTTTGTGAACCATCTCCTTCCATTCCACCATTTCCATATCCTCACCCACATCTCTTTCTCTTATTTTATTTTCTCCATGCATGATCATATGAGACTCTTTCCACATATCTCTTTTCTCCCTCTTTCTTTCTTGTTTCTCTTCCACCTTAGCTCAAGCTAGATCAAGCTCCATGTTCCTCTTGGTATGGTCTCATAAACAAATTTTAAAATCTAAATACCTAATAAAATCTAAACCTAGCTCCTCTCTCTATTCTTCTCCTAACCTAATTCTACTAAACCCTAACATTAACCTCTCCTCTCTCTCTCTCTATCTCTCTCTCTCTACCATGAGGGCCACCTGACCCCCTCTCTCTCCCTGGCCCACACCTTAGCTAACCCTACCCCTCTCTCTAACCTAAACAAAACCCTAACACGAGGCTACCATCTACCTAGCCCGAGCTACCCCTCACCTCTCTCTCTTCTCTCTTCCTGCCATGAGGGCCCCTCCATCCGAGTCTCCCCCTACCTGTCCCTCTCTCCCGGCCAAAACCCCACCTGCAGCCACCCAGGTCGAGCCCCAGCTCGACCACGTGAGGAGGAGAGAAAAGGTGGCACCCGAGCCACCTTTAACCACCCTGATTCCCCACGGCTCCCTCCCCTCTCTCTCCCTCTTGCTTTACCCTCCCCCGCACGCCTCCTGGAAGCTCCCAGATCCACTCCAAAGCCTACCTCGCCTTCCCCTTCTTCCTCGCTGACGCCAGCTTCCGCCGCCAGTCGCCGCCGTCTACCTCAGCTCCTCTTCGTTCCAGCCGGCGTGCACGTCGTGGAGTTGGCCTGGGCGACCGAGAAGACCGCCCTGCTGCTCCCTGTACGCGCCGACGTGGACGAGAAGCCCCAGCACCGCCGGATCCTGCGCCTCACCGTCCGAAACCCTAACGCCGGGGAGCGCCTGCGTCCTCGCCGCTCCGGTGCCTCCCCGCCCGATCCAACTCCACCGTCCCCTCCGCGGTGAGCAGTACTCCCTCCTAGACATCCTCCACTTCACCGTTACCGTCTAGCGCCGCCGATCCTTTCGTCGAACGCCCTCCATGCGCCAGAGCTCGCCGGCGTCTGCAACCTCCCCGCGCCGCACAGAGCATTAGCTAGGCCCCAAACCCCCTCCTAACAGCTCCCCTAGCCTATCGCACTAGCTAGCCCCCTCAGCGCGGCCGCCCGCGACCCGGGTTCGATCCCCCGCTCTGTGCTGCGCGCTAAATTCCCGTCAGACCGAAGAGAACGAAGAACAGTACGGGCCTGTGGTAGTTTTACAAAAGCCCCCTCTTTTTATTTTCGCTCTCAACTCGCGGTACCTCGTGGCCCACTAGTCAGCCGCCCTGGCAATCTTGCCGAAAACCCCCCAGGTTCCTCGGGCCATAACCCGCGGTCCAGCTAGTCCCCACTTGTCAGCCCCTGCAGTTCCTACCGCTGTCACGTGGGCCTCTAGCCGCTGGCCCCGCCTGTCAGCGTCAATGGCTGGCTAAGCCGCGGTAGAAAAAGATTTTCCTGCGCGCGTGCCCCGCCAGCCGCTGGCCCACCCGTCAGCGGCTGAGGCTAGATTTGCCTGGGTGACAAAAGTTTGTCTGACTGTCTGTTTTACTTAAACCTTTTCCAAAATTGATTTAAATTCAAATTCAAATCAGATTTAAATAATTTTTAAAATACAAATCCACATAATACAAATAATATATGTTTTGGAATCAAAAAAATGTGAGGAATTCAAATATGCCATTCAAAATATCATTTGAACACTTTAAATTTTCGAGATAATTAAAATTACAATAAAATGCCCTTTTCCTTAATTAATTAATAACTTTAATTCTATAACTCTAAATTTGGCAAATAATATGTCTAAATCGATCAGCGCGACGAGCCCGTTCTATCTATGCAGTCCTTGTTCTGAATTGAAGCATGCATCATGTCATTCTTACAAATCTGAACTGTTTATGGCAATAAAAATGAGAATAAATAAATAATAAAATGCTTTAATTCTTGCACCACACCTCACCCTTGCCATGCTACTTTAATGCCATATAAATTGTGCATCATTCATCATGGCATGCTTGTTTGCTTGTCGCATTTTAATTCATATGCTTGTACACTTTATTTATGTTGGCCCTTGTTTGTTTGGTTCTTCTTCGAATAGACGCCCAGCAGGAGAATTATCAGGAATCACAGGAGTACTACCCAGATCCATCTCTCGCTTCAACTGAGCTGCCAGGCAAGCACTACCACATGCTTGCATACATACAGTACCTATTGCCTCTATCTTATTCTTGCATCATTGAGTCGCGATTGCATTAAATTGAATCCCAAGTACTGCATAGCCTTTACTTTTAAACCCCACCGAAGCTTGTTCCTCCATCCCATGAGCCAGTACTACAGGAGTTGGTTGAGCCATGCGAGTCGTAGAAAAGCATGAGTAGGGGATGTGAGAGTCTGATGGATAATGAGGTACCTAAACAACATAACCTGAGTAGTAATGGGATAACTAATGAAAGAGGCACCGGTGGGCAATATCTGCTATTTGGTTTTTCATGCTCACTTGTGTCCCGTAGGACCCCGAGTACTTGATTCCTGTTCCTTGTGTATTCGCACTATCCACATCCGGGAGGCCTTATGGACCCCCCTGAGCCAGAGCCTGATTCATTCTTATTTCTTGGGGCCACAAAGTAGTTTGGGGCTTTATTACTATCCTGTACTTATGCCATGTTACTGCTTTATTAAGATTGTGCATGGAGCACCTGTACTGTTTTGGATCGTGGAATGTTTTCGCGGTATCGACAAGCCCAGTAACACTTTCGGGTTCCCAGTCATTTACAGCCATTGACACAAACCTTGGGTCCGCCTCGGAGCCAGCCAACTTCGTCGCGGGTAGCTTAATGGGGTGGCCCCCTGAAATCTTTCTGAATCCTGTGATTGCTTTGTCGTGACTGCCTCGTTGGGTTTTGATTTGGTTTTTCCGAGGTTGATCGAGTGTGTGTTGCTATTCGTGCACCCCTGCAGGGTAAATCTTTCTGAAAGCCGTGTCCGCGGTTATGGACGACTTGGAGCACAGTTTCTCGATCATAGACAAGTATAACTAAAGTACCGCTTCTAATTTGACTAAGTACTTGACTAGTAAATAGTGCAATACTCATGGAATGGATAATAAAACTGCCAATGGACGATGGGGGTTGTTCGTCCGCTTCCTCGTTGGTAAGCGAGGAGGAGGATGGATCAGTTAATTATACTGTTATAACTGTTGTTCTTAATTCACAGACTTCCATCTATCTTTGGTTAGGCGGAAGGTTAGCGAGTATCTGTAGAATTGTTAGGTATTATCTTTTGCTGCAATTGCGTCTCCCCAGGTTGTGTCCCCTTTAGTGGCATAAAGACTTGCTGAGTACCCCTAGGGTCTCACACGATAAATTGTTTGATTCAGATGAACAGGTGTACCCGCAGGATGGATACTAGGTGGAAGAGACAGATGATGTTGGCAACGATCATTTGGTGTAGAGATTCCGGGAACGGGGATCCGCGAGATCTGTGGGCGGGATGTGTTTATTTATGGGGCATCTTATGCCGATTTGCTTCTTATCGGTACTCGGATCTTGTTTTCCGCTTCCGCCTGATACTCTGATGTGTGATGTATGAGGAGCTATCCTAAATTATTATCTCTATCTAGGATATTTTGATCTTGCCGTATGGCGTTGCAATATTTCTATTTCTTTTAGATGGAATGGCTCTGAGGACTGTTGTATGTGGCTTGCATACATACTCATTTGTGTATGTAGTTGATCCCTTCGCCTGCCGATTACGCCGCCCGTTCTTGTCCCGATGTCTGAAAGTGGTTAGGACGTCCGAAAGGTCTACCGTGAGTGGCCCTGGGCCCTACCGTACTATTTTAACCACTTTCATTCATCCAGGCATGTAACTAAGAGCGTAATTCACTGAGGTAGTTACAATGACATTGTAGGGATGCCGATGTGTGTGACATCAGAGTCGATGAGCCCCATCATGTAGTTGTCGTGGGTCCCGAACGTGATAGTGAGGTGTACCTGGTTGATGGGTATAGTAGTTCCATCAGTGACCCCGGAGAACGGCATAGTGGGTGTCAGCCTATCGTATGGCACTTGAAGCTTGGCGAACGTCTCGGTAGAGATCATGTTAAAACTGGCGCCGCCGTCGATGAGCATCTTGGAAACAACAATGTTGTTGATGGTGGGGGTGAAGATCATGGGGAGGGTGCCCACCTCTTTGGTGGAGGTGGGGTGGTCACTCGCGTCGAAGGTAATGGCGTACTAGGACCACCTGAGCTTTGGGGAGGGAGCCCCCGGGCGGGCAGTGGCGATCTCGCTAGGGAGGTGCTTGAAGTGTCGGTTGGACGCCGGGTCCTGGGAGCTGCCAAGGATGCTGGCGATCGCGCCCCTTGGCTCCTGGTAGCCCTAGTGTTCTCCTCGATAGGGCCCCCTCCCATGGCGTTGTGGTTCTGTTGGGCAGCGTTGGCTTGGTGACCTTGCTGGTGAGGGATGCCCCCGCCATGGTTATTTTTCTAGCACCCACCTCCATGATGGCCACCCCATCTATTGTTCCGTCCACCACTCTAATTCCCTTTCCTCTGACTATTGCGATCATCCTGCAGCTTCGTGACCTCATAGTAGTCGTCCATGTCATGTCTATGCTTCTTGTGGAAGATGCAGTATGGGTGATCGTTGTGCTCCCCTTTGTCATCGCCTCCACGAGGGCTCATCCGCTTTGGCTGTGCTACGAGGATAGCAGGAGACTTGCACTTGGAATCCTTACTCTTTCTCTTGATGGCACTTGAGGACTTGGGCATGACCTCGCCCTCGGCAAGGACAAACATACGCCCCGCTTCAGCCTTTGTTCATTTTTCTGTCATGGTGAAGATTTCTATCATCGTGGTGAGTTTGTCCCCCCGGATGCCGATCTTATCCTGCATCCTGATGTCCTTGACACCCTCCAAAAAGGCTGTGATGACGCTGGAGTTGGAGATATTTGGTATCTTGTTGTGGACTTGGCTAAAACGCTGGAGAAACTTGAAGAGGGTCTTGCCGAGCTGCTGGCGCACTTGGCGGCGGTTGTAGCATGCGAGAGGGTGTTCGTAAGTACCTTTGAAGTTGGCGATGAAGAGCTCACAGAGGGCGGGCCACGAGTCGATGGAATCCTCGAGGAGGTTCATCAACCAAGTGTGCGTCAGATCCTTTAGGCCCATGAGGAACCAGTTGGTCATGACCCAGTCATCGCTGCATGCCGCCTTGATGCCCGTGGTGTAGAGCTGCAAGAACTCGATGGGGTTGGCGGACCTATCGTAGCACGAAGGCATCTCCAGCCTAAACTTGTGTGGCCACACCATGCGACGGAGGTCTTTGGTGAATGCGAGGCAGCCATTGCTCTGCACCTCCTCGCCATTGGCGAGGGCAGCTTTGTTTTGTTGTCCGACCATAGAGACCTCCTCCATGATGTGGTCCTCACGCCCTATGGAGGAAGCGTGGTCGTGTGAGTAGCTTTGGGTGCCCCAATGATATGACATCTGTTGCCGGGGGAGGGGTGATGGTGCCTTGGAGTTGGGGAGCAGTGTTGGCACCCCAAGTCTTGCTCGGTGGTGGAGGCGGTGTCACAACCCTAGGTAGTATGTTTCGACGCAAGCCCCTATACCGCTTTGTCGGGGAGCCGATGGGATTATCGACGAGCTAGATGAGGCACACACGCCATTCTTCCTCCCCTCACTCAGCGGGCGGGTACCGAAGAAGTTCTTGCGCCATGCGCTTGGAGGCATCTAGAGTGGGTAGGTCGCCCTTCTCATGTGAACATGCGATGCGGGAGAGGGAGGTGTTTCTGCGGGTGGAGAGCTGTCATTCCTATGATGGGCGAAAATAGGAGCCCTGCTTGTCCTCCATCCACGAGGGTTGCTCAGTGGCGGTGCGCCATGGTGCAGGCTTTGTTTGGGCCTTGCTCACCGTGCACCAAAGGGCATGCTCGGCCTAGGTTTCAGCATGATTCGCCATGGTGGTGAGGTTGAAGAAGACCTTGGAAACACGCCTCAGCCCCTAGCTGGCGCACCAAATGTAGGATACTTGCGTCTCGTGAAGGAACAAGGGGTCCAACAAGACCTGAGTTCGAGAGGAGACTAAACACGCATTCGGACCATCTCAGCGGCGATGGCTATGGTGGAGCTTGCACACGACAAAGAGTGGACATAGGGGTTTTTACCCAGGTTCAGGACCGGTGTGAGGGGGTAAAGTCCCTACTCCTGCTTTGTTGTATTTCCCGTGGTGCTTCACAAGGGTACAATGATGGATGTATACTTAGGGTTTTAGATCACCGGGATCCCCCTCCCCTAAGGTAGGAGAAGCTCTCCTTTTATAGGGGTCCTAGGCCTCTTCCCCAAATCGATGGGGGGGGGAGGGTCACCACATTGCCACCTAAGGAGAACCGATGTACAAGGCTACTTTACATGGTCCAGGTCTAGGATCTCCCCCTATCACCAGTCCACCAAAAAGCTGAGGCTGTCGCTGACGTCTGCCCGCTATGCGGAGCTGGCCAGCACCCTCTTACACCAAAGTAGCAAAGAAAAGGTGCTGCTGACGCTGGTACTATCGACCCTTCCTGATCACTAAAGGGGCCAAACAACACTTCTTCTTTTCCAAGGAAGACCGTGAAGTTTGTGTGCCCATGGACTACCCGTTGGTATTGTCGTCTTCCTTCCTTCATGAAGAGATTACGAGAGCGTCCTGATGACACATCAGGAGAGAATCCAAGGCCCTCTCAAAAAGGGACCACATCTTCATGGGGCCTCCCTCTTGGAGGCATCCCTGACGAAGGGCCATTCCCTCCTCCTATGGCTCCTGAGGGATCATGGCAAGGTGAGGTGACCTCGTGAGGCCGTAATTGCCCCGAAAAATGACCCAGCCATCGGTGGGTCCGGGTACCCCGGTTGTCAGTGACCCAACAAATCCGAACAAGAGCAGCATCCACTAAACTACTACACCACCTACAAGGACATATACGTGCTCGAAAGGAACATTGAGAGCACGAACAACCTTGCCATCAACCCTCACGACTCCACCACAAACATCTCCACCCAGTTCACCAATTGGAGCAGCCAATGAGACTTTGGATATTATCCTTTGCCACCACAATGGGCAACAAAGGGGCTTGCAAAAGCCTAATCTTGGGGATGTGTTCCCTAAGCAATTTATTTGTGTAATAATGAAGTTGTAATACATATCCTAGCGAGCTTTGAAACACTCGTGTTGGACTTGTTCCAACACTTGCTTTTTTCCATTCATTTTTGTTTTATTTTTCATTTGTTTTTAGTTTCTTACTTTGTTGCTAATCTTTTTATATTCTCTAAAATCAATCCTCAAACATACAAAAAGATATTTCCTTTTATCTTTATTCATGAAAAGTGGATCGTAATTTGTCTCTTTGCTTTGATATTATTAATGATAGTGATCTACTTTTGATTTTTGAAGGAACACATCATATGGAAAAGAATTGTGAAGTCACTCATAAGAGGTATGTCCTATGTCTCCCACTTTAGAAGTTTGAAATGTTTATGCTAGTTAGTGGTCTTGCTAAGATATTATGTTGGTGGGAGTGATTCAAAATAGTTAGAGTAAAGCTTTTTTATTCGTATGAGTAAGTAGTTGAGTAAGCTTTTTCTCTCGTTCTTATAGTTGGCTAAGTCTTGACTTGGAAATAAATATGCTAAACAAGTGCAATAAGAAGAAGTCTCCAATTATGACTTGTGTGGTCCTTTGATTGTCTTAAGAGTTTTGCCTTGAAGATACTCAACTCCACATATTTAATGATAATCTAGATATCACTTTTGAAAGGAGTTGTTTGATTGAAATGAAGTCTAGTAGTGATTGAGATGCATGCAAACACTAAAGTGAAATTGCATAAAATATTGTCTACAAAATTGTCGATGCACACCTCGAGATGCCAACAATTCTGCTAGCCTTCTACAGATCTAGGTATAAATCCCGATTTCAGCTACGAGTTGTGGCACGGGTAGCTAGCTACCTATGGAAAAAAGTATTGGTACTCTTGGGCTATGCAAAATGTTACAAAATTCATTCATGACTACAATTGGAAACTATTGTTGAATCCCAAGTGATCACCTAGAAAATCTTTGGCTTGGTCTCGTTACTATTATATGAATTTTCTTGAAAGACAATAAATAGAAAGAAGTGTTTTGATAGACTTGATTCATTGATGTGGTTGCCAATTAGACACTTGATAGTTATGCTTATTTTGACATGATCTCTCACACTTAAATTGATGTTATGAAACACTTAAATTGATGTTATGAAACTTCCTAGTGTTCCTTGGCAAGCTGGGTGTTAACTATAGGAATTGGAATGATTGCTACACTTCTAGTTACTTATGTTTATAGAAACTTTAATTTGATTATTTTGAGTTATCAAAGCTAGTATGATAATCTTGGCACTACTCTAACTATGTAAGCTTTCAAATGGAAGAAGTGCTAGACTCATATGGATACCACTTGTAAGTGAATTTACATTCTCATTATTTCCATTTAAACGCTGAGTTCCTTATGATTTTTGGTTTCTTGCTCAAGGACGATAAATACTTAAGCTTGGGGATGTTGATGGTTGTGAAAGTAGCCATCTTTACCCACGTTTAAATCTTATTTTAAGTCAAGAAATTGACTAAATTTCTCTTTAGCATTGCTACTAATGACTAATTATTGCAAATATGTAAAAAATCCTTCTCTTGATTTGTGATGTGAAGAAAATCAAACTTTGATGGTGAAATTAAGAGAAATTATTAAAGAATATGTCGTTGCCAACACAACCAAGTCAACCAAGGATGAAAAGGCGGTTCTAGGAGTCATAACAAGAATCGATATGGGCAAGGCCTCCCCGTACCATCCGCCCGTACTGCATGTTGGAGCCTTCCTTAGGATAAACAGAACTACTTTTGTGAAGGGAGCAAGATCATTCGAGAAACGAGCCGCCGCAAAATAGAGTCACCATCCTTAGATCTCATCCATCACACACCGAAGGAGATCCACACCACCACCACCATAGTTCATCCTCACCATATCCAATCTCCTTCACAGCCATAGACATTATCTTTATCTCCTTGCGAATTGGTGACCATTGTAAGAATTTTTTGATTTAAATCTAAATACTTTAACAATGATTTCTATCCATGATCTTATTATTTGTTGGGGATATGCTAAATGGGTATCACCATAGCATGATCTAATCCGGCTAACCCAGGTGGCCCACAATTGGTAGCAATGCCTATGACCTGCTGGGCATCCCAGTTAGACGGATCGAGAAGGGGGGCCCATGCCAGAATAAGGAAGGCTATGGTGTAGTTACCTACCAACCCGGAGCCTTGGAGTACAAGACAACAAGACTAGTTAGTATCAGTGTAGGACTCTATAACCTGTCTAGCAAGGTCATTTCCCTGTAACCCTAGGTTTAGTTGCCTTTATAAGCCGGCCTATGGGAGATTTTAGGGCACAATATCATAGACAATTTCATAGAACAAGCCACACCTCACACAGCGAACCGATCTCTATAACTCGGCGTATTGCCATTATAGTGATTTATAGCAGGAGTAGGGTTCCACCATCGTTGTGGGACTTGAACCTAGGTAAGCTATGCTGCCTCATACCCATCAACCCATCGCTTCCCCCACCTCTCTAAACATGCTTTGTGAGGACCCCTCCAGGGCGAACTCGTCGGTAATTCCATGACAGTTGGCGCCCACCATGGGGCAAGGGGCGCTTCGAGTCTACACCGGGCAAGGCCAATCTCTTCATAGGAATCGGTGACACTGTGGGGCCATTGGGCGTGTTCTCTTCTCTGACAACATTCCGATCACCCCCCCCCCCCCCCAGACGAGTATCCCAACAAAGTCGAACCCCACCCGCTACTCCATTTTTCAAATCGGGGACATCCATCTCTTCATCGGTGAAACTAGCTCGGGATCAAGCTCCCAGGAAGCCGAACACGCGTCAAGGCCCGCACGGACCGCCTATGGCAGGACATGTTCATGGAAGGATTGGGCTTGGATCTCTCTTCAGAGTTTGCTGGCTTATATCGGAACAAACAAAGGCCCACCCAAACCACCCATGTGTAAGATATAATGATGGAAGAACCCTGCAGATCCACTTGGCTTCCCAAAGTGTTAGAGAAGCGGAGGTCGCACTTTGTCGGTGTCGTCACCATCTTAGATCTGGCTCGATGTGTTCAAAGGTCGGAGCAATCCCCACGTGAGTACCTCGCCGGATGGTTAAGGGCGAGGAACCTTCGTGGGAGACCGTACTGATGAGCTAGTGTACCACTTTGTCTAAGGGCTCACGCCCAACACCCTTCTCCGACATACACTTAGGAGGTGATAGGCCGCCGGATTACTTACTCTCAACAAGATGATCGCAATTGTTAACAGTTTTGCTGACACCGATGAGGAAGCCAAGGCCGACATCACTGCCACAGCTAGAAAGACAAAGCCCATCGGCCAAGCAACATCTGTCTCAAACTTCACCATCGAAAACACCGACGCGAACTCCGACTCAGTGCTTGAGGCACTTTACACCGACATCAGCATGGATGGTAGTGGTTCGGAGGCCAACTCAGAGGAATATGATGCTGCCATGAGGGAGATCAAGGAGTTCAAGCAGGAGGAGCATGCCGAGAAAGCCGTCACTTCCGCCAGGTACTAGTGGCCATTAGGAACGTGATAGAAGAAGATCAGAAGAACCAAGGAGCCGGAAGAGCTCCACCAGCAGTAGTCGATGCCGGAACAATGGTGGCCAATGGTAAAAATGTTGTCGATCCTCTAGGTCCAGCAAAAGCCATGCCACCTCCGGCCGTCCCCCCGCAGCAGCTGTAGCAAGTCACCACATGTCCTAGTGCTACCAACCAAACAAACCTACCTCCCCCGCCATCCAAGTCAGTAGCCGGCAACTCCTTGGTTACTCCAGCCGACAAGGTGATCTATGGAGAGCTCCTCGTCGAGCCGCTAACGGTCGCCCATATTTAGAAAGTTATGCAGCTTGATGGGAAGCGCTAGGAAATCCTCGTGGAGGCCAAGTGCATCGCAGAACAGGGTGCACTGCTAGACAAGGATATTACCAAGGCACAACAATCTATCAAGGCGGCAAGAGCAATGGAGATCGGGTACAAGCAGCTGCTCAAACAGCACAAGGCTAACAAAGCTCCGCCTCACGTCGTTGGTGATCCCAGCATTCGATGCAACTTAGGGTGGTCTCCGTCCAAACCGGCGACTGAAGTTGAGTAGCATGAGGATCGGTCTTCGTAAGTAAGGGGCATGAGACTTTGATTTATAACTTGTCAAGCCTATCCTCTTAGTTGTGTCACTTTAACCTTAACCATTTAAAGATGCTTATGATAGGGGCAATGAGAGCTCAAAGCTAAGAAGTACCATACTTTCAGCATTTGGAATCCTTTCAAACTATTAAAAACCTTTTCTTTTGCATGTTGAGTCTCCACATATTCTTTGAGCACCTTCTTGAGAGCATAGTTGTCATTCTTTGTGCTTGTCTCAAAACTTGATTATTCGTGTTATGACTTTGATGCTTGTATCTTTGATATCTTTACTTCTAGTCTTCACCTGAAATTCAGAGGTGCCTTAGATCAAAAGCAAGCGAGATGCCACTCTATCATACCTTTTTATGAGCATTGTAATGTTGCTTATGTTTATGCTTCATGCTACTTATTATTTTCGAGTTGGAATCTTTTCATAGCTTGCAATGCCTATTAAGTAAACTTAGTTGCATACTCCTTATTATGAATTGTCTAAGTAGTTGATCACATGCTGAGAATATATACATCATTTGAACCAAATGTGTTCGTAAAAGTTCTTTTATCGCACTCAGTTTTCAACTGACTTGCTTGAGGACAAGCAATAAGCTAAGCTTGGGGAGTTGATACGTCCAAAACGTATCTACTTTCCCGAACACTTTTGCTATTGTTTCTCCTCTAAACTTGTGTGATTTGGATGCAACTAACATGGACTGACGCTGTTTTCAGTAGAATTGCCTTGGTGTCTACTTTTTGTGCAGAAAATTAACTATCAGGAAAAATCCCAGAAAATATGCTGAAATCCTATTTCACCAGAAGATTCCCGGAGCCAGAATACGAGATGGAGGGGACTTGGGCCCAGGCCACACCACCTGGCCGTGTGGGCTAACCCAGGCCGTGCCAGGGGGTGGTCTGGCCGCCCCAGACTGCCCCTTGGTCTCCCTCTTCGCCTATAGTTGCCTTTTGACCTAAAAACTCAGGGGGGTCGACGTTTTTTCCAGAAGGAGTTCTGCTCCGCCGCCACCACCAGATTCCACGAAACA